>JAUDJH010000001.1:8750000-10000000 GCA_036320925.1 Automeris io
TGACAGTTGACTAATCTGCTAACTAGACGGCCTCTTTCTACCGACTATTCGGTCAAAGTCATAACCGGCACATCTCTAATAATTATTTACAAAATAATCTACAAAGTAATTTCGCCAGAGCAGCTCCTGAAATTTTTATCGCCGATAAAAGTACGGATGCTGTGAAATATTTCATTGAAAACAGAATTCATTTACGTTCGATATTAAACGGGAAGTAATTAACGCTATACAAACACTTTGACTAACCGATGTTGTTCGTCAGTCATCTAATCACAAATTAGAGTTGCTCCGTGTAATAATCAATAATTTGGATTTATTGGTTATTGCTTAAAGTAGAGCGTTTAATTAAAACAGGGAACACGACATCTCCTTTATATTATTTTTCTTTGGTCGTTTTAAGGACTTCGTACTTTCCAATACTCAGTACCCCATCAAAATGATGTCACAATCACACTAATAACACATACACATTAAAATCATGGTGTTAATTCTACCATTGTGAATTAACTATCCTTGTAATAATATTATCACAGTGACAAAACTGCACTTGTTATATCACTATCGCTGCGATATAACTGCCACTGTTATATCACTAACATTATTTAAAACCGGTAACAACGCTATCACCGCTTTTAAAATCACTGCTATATCACAATAACTGTGAAATTACTATAACTGCTGAATGATTATCATCGTGAGGTCATCATCTATGTGTTATTACTAATGTGTAATATTACATTGTGTGTGATACCATTCGAATGTACTAGAGGTTCCTTATATCTGCATGAAGAGATTCGCTTCTAAATTTATCATGCAAACAGCCAAGGAGTGGAATATGCTTCCAACGAGCAGATTTCCACGATCTAATGACTTAGGAGCCTTTAATTGATGAATGAATAGACATTTATAGGGCGTACGCGGATTATCGTCGAACTCGTCTTCACCTTCCACCAGATGTGACCGAAGTCTAGCGTAAATAATAATAAAAAAATACCACTATGATATCACCATCTCTGCGATGATATAGTGCCTGTGATATCACTATTATATCACTGTCTAAGCCATGGTGGCTGCCGGCAGAATAGAATAGCACCCCCCTCTTCTTGCTGAGGTGTCGTAAAAGGCGACTAAGGTATTTCTTGAACACCGCAATTCAACCAGATGTTCAGAGAAGGAAAACTCGACCAAACCTGCATCCTGCTCCCTCCCGATCGTACTGGTTCTCCTTTCCATCGGGCCTGAGGGAGCTCGGACGAGAGAGTGCTTTTCTGGCTGCGCGTCCAGTTATGCACTTAAATATCTCCTGCGCAATTAACTGTTTCCGAAAACTGGACCTCGAATTTCTTAATCGGTGTTGATACAGTCGCCGTGGCCGAAACCGGCTAGGACATTATCATATCATATCACTGTCACCACTATATCACCATCGTTGTTACAACTATAATTTATAATAGGCTTCTATTATTATTATATAAAAACCTGTTTCGCATTTGTTATTAGACTATCACTATTTGAACTAACCCCATAAACATTTTTTTTTCGATTATAATCTCATACCGTATCACTACTTATTTACTTACTATGTAGTACTATGTACCTATATATTATATGCGTTAGTACGGCACCACTCATGCGCGAGTTCAACACACACTTGGCCGCGTTTTGATCTTTTCATACTGTTCTTTCAATAAATAATTTACGATCATTAATAAAAATTGTGTTGTATGTTGCAATGGCATTTATGATCGCTGTTGGCCAGTTGTTTCGTTGAACTGTTCTGGAAGAGTGTACCAACTGTAAGTTTCCTCATAAAATCCCTTTTTATTGGTGAAAGAAGACAGAGGTCGGCCGGTATATCATACGTCATGTGGTACAAGTTATAAGCGATTTATAAAATTAACAACTATTTAAGAAATAAGCTATAATTTACATTTTTAGAGAAAACGGTGTCTTTTAATTTACAATTAGGCATGAGATATTTTACGCATAATCAGATCATACATAATAGTGACAAAAAAAAATTATAAGCTTCATTACAAAAATTTATAACACTTGTTAAATATCACGTGTGCTGGCATGGCTGGATGGTACTCAGTCTAGCATCAGATAAAAAATACTAATATATTAAAAGTTTGCTCTGTTGTAAAAATGTTTATAGCATAATAAAGTGATTTTTCACCTGTTATATAACGGTGACAAAAAGTAATAATTTCATAACGGCACTTTTATCAGAAGGTAGCTACCATTTCTATGCCTATTTACCACGTAACATAACATCTTCGGACAAGAACACATCTTTTATTTTTGTTGCCTGAAGGAAAATCTGCTAGGTACTGTAAGAGCAGCCATGAGAGTAGCATATGGATCCCCAGGCCCGGTGAAGGCAAAGAGTTGGAGTTGGATTTGGAGTGGCCCTTACCGCTCCCCTGACGGTCCAAAGGAATTTCCACCGGGTTAACAAAAAAAAAACAGTGAGAGTAGCAGCTCTGGTGTATTAGATTATTATTGGCTATAAGGCCCTGGAGTGTCTCTCTCAGGGTGGTGGGTGGTGACCTGTCACTGCCGGCAATCACTCGCGCGATGGTCGGTAGTGACAGGGCATAGCAGGCGGTCCTCTCCTTCACGGAGGAGACTATGCAGGTGTAGGAAGCGGCGGAGCGGGATCGGGAGGCTATTGCCACCCCCGATAACCCAATCTGCCGCCCAGCTCGGACAGGACGCCGGAGGAGGGCCTTCGCCAGAGGCCTTCCTCCATAACAGGACAAACGCCGGTCGGCGCACTTGAGGGAGCGCGTCGCCCAGATCCAGGCGTGAGCGGTGTGCGATGTGTTCCCGCACACCGTTCCAATGACAAATTAAGGAGATGAGGGGAGGGTGACATTTCTTACACCACTCTGCCTGCCAAATGTGTTAGGTGTACGCAGGGGGTGGCGACTATTTAGCCACCCCCTGTCAAGAAGGCGGGGCCTGCAGAAGGCTAGACGTCGCCGGGTGCCGAGGAAGATGGCTCAGCCTTGCCCTTGGCATTCGGCAGGCGGGAGACGGAACACCCCGGGGGCTTTAGTCGGTGCAGTCCGACACACCGGGGGCAACCCTCATCGCCCCCTGAGGTCGTTAGGGATTTCCCCCGGCTCACAAAAAAAAAGGAGTGTCCCTCTACTCGTTGCTAATCAGGCTTGTAGCATCATATTCATCCAACAACTCGGCGAGCAAACTATAGTAGCCTTAAAGTAACTTAATTATAGATTTTGACTATAGAAGATTAGTGCACTTGGATAACGAGAAACATGAAAATTAAAACAGCATTGTCTTACAGGACAAGCAAAGGGAAAAACCTGTAATCCGTTTTGTCTTTAGAGTAGTGGGCACTTAGCATTTGCTGAGCTGACTTCCTTTTAGCGCATCATCACAACATAGGATGTTTACTGTTTTTGTTTTCTGTCTTTAATAACCTATTTTGCTGTTTTGTTTGTTGTGTTGTGTCCCAAATAAATGTTTAATTATTATTTATATCATTTATTAATTATGTATATACAATATAGTTACATTTTAAAATAAATACATATAAAAACATATAAATTTTAAAATATAAAAATATGTAGACCTACAGGGGCGAGGCCTAAGGCCCAAGCCACCGGTAGTTAGGAGCTTAAAGTGAGGAACCTCCTAACAATGCGTGCCGTATCGAGTAGCACTGCCTTCTGTATCCGGCCCTTGATCCAACAACCAAGCGAGAGCCTCTTAAGGTGGTAATCAAGGCTCTTTGCGATCAGCCCATTAGTCGATACGACTATCGGGACAATAATCGTAGAATCTACATTATAATTAAATAATAATAATTATTATTATTTTATTTTAAAAAATTTACGGAGGAGGGTTCCATGTGAGAATTCAACCCATATATGACATGTTTTTCTCTTCTTTCAAGGTCGGTAGCATGATCGCGATACTCCTGGGGTCGTAGACAAAGTAGCACTCGATCAGCGATAACGCATATCAACGTGATATTTGGAAACCTTATGTCAGCTCTATACATTTTACTCTTTTTTACTACAATTATTAATTTGATTTTTTTTATTACTGATAGGCCTGCGCGTGACCTCAATCTCACCTGCTGGAAAGTAATGATGAGGCCGACGATGGAGCGCGCTCGCCCAGCAAATGCCGATTCACTCGACGTTTGAAGATTCCCATGTCATAAGATGCCGGAAACACCGACGCAGGAGGCGAGTTAAACTCCTTGGCGGTTCGCAACAAAAAGGAGGAGGCGAATCGCTTCGTGTGAGCAAATGGATGTTGCTTATTTAGGCCCTCTGCTCTTGGATTCGATATTAAGGGACAGAAACGACTGCTCAACAATTATGCTTCTCACTTTTTAGTATTAAAACGCTTCAATGCTGTAACTTACGCCGCCCGCTAAGGGCTAGTGCAGAAACGAGACAGCGCTCGTAAACCTCATACAAAGAGCAGCGCAGTAAAACGCAGATATGTGTGAACGATACATTTACTTTTTATTTACTTACTAGTGGCTATTCCAAATAGGAGGATAGTTAATATGGAGAAAAAATCTGTTGAGTAAACAGAGCTTTCGGTTACTCTCATGCTAAAATATTACGTCTTGAAAAGAAATCACACTCGTTCAACTATAGCATTTTTTTATTTTAAACCAGAGATAATACATCATTGAACTTCTCGGTAGCCATGAGGGTGGCAGATAGGGTTTTATCAGAATCTAATGACTTAAAACCCCGGGATGTTCCCATCGCGCTGTGGGAATCTGGCCGTGAGAGCGATACCGACAAATGGACGGCCTTTTTAGGCCGTCTCCAGAAAACTTACACAACACACAAAACACACTCACCTTTCCTCTGGGATGAGCAGTGGACTCCCTCAAGTAACACAGGTGAGCGTATGCGAAAGCCAGTCTCAGCCTCCATGGTCTACGTTGCCAAATATTCTGAGCAAATGTGGCCTTTTTGTGCCTCTCGGACTCTTCTTGAAGATTTAAAGACTGAGTTGTAGTAGTGCTTTGTACATCCTTTTGCTGTCGAGCGTTGCATCTCGGCCACAAGTGAGCTGCATTTATCAGCCCCGGTTGGGCCTCCTTCGATGGTTTGCAGCGTCTTTTTTACGGGATAGCTACTACAATAGTGGAACTTTTCTGTAGGCTAACTAAGAATACAAGACAAGTGCTGCCCAAAACAGCAGTGTCCCGAAAACACCTGTATCATACGATAGGTGAGCGCACCATGCGGTCGATTCAATAGTTTTGACTCCGGCGTTAGTTTGGGCGTCATGATTGCCACTCATCAATAGAGACATCTTAGAAAAAACACCCTTTTCCTTTTCATTACAATCAGAGCCGGCCGCAGGCCCCGGGGAGCAAATGAAATCTCTTATAACATATTTTAACTTCTTTAAATTTTAAATAATATGCGCTTTATTTCAGAAAATTTCCGCTAATAAACAATCAATTGCATACAAATTTACTTTAAACTAAGGAGCCCGGCCTTGAATCGTAATGTCGGTCCATATATACCACAGCTGAAGCTCTCTAGTTATATGAGTTTTTGGACGTACTCAAGCTAAACCGCTCAAGCGAGTCAAGGGGTTTATACTTACGTACTGAAGTCACCACCCATTTCGGGGAATCGCCATTCCACCTCAAATTAATACATCATTTTTAATTAATTACTTATGTTAATACATTTTTCTTTAAAATATGTAAGTAGCTACATGTATACGGCATATGTATTAAATTAACAGAAGAGATGTTACTCGGTAGAACAACGAACGTAAAATATAATGTTTCCGACAAATAAACAACACGGAAAATGATTAATGTTAGAAACAAGTTATTATTTTACGCGAAACATAAAAAATATATAAAAAATTGTTTTCCGCCGGGAGTTTCGCATTTCGGAGGCGTATTAGCTGTTTGAGCAAAAAACAGGTTCCCCTCTTTACTGGAGTACTATGGGCACATTTGAAAAACCTTTTTATAATGCCCTACCGTTTCGGCAGAATCTTCGGCTTTAGCACAAGGCCTGAAGTATGAGGTACATACTATAAATGCACTGGATACATTCCACGACCCCAGCGTCGCTGATGATGGATAATACAGTCAACCATCGCAAACTGGAGCGTATACGGTCAGAGGCGCATTTGCACTCCGACGCAGCCTTGAGATTCTTTTGGCCTTTCTTTTCAAGGTACGAAACGCTAGTAGGTCACCGCTAGTTTCCTTTTATGACTAACTGCCCAAGCCGAGGTTCGCACCCACAGGGGTGCCCTTGCGTTGCCACCCAACTCATAACTCGCAGGGTGAGCGTCGTAAGTGGTTGTCTCTCTCGCCCGGTAAAACTGTAAAAGCTTAATCGGGCCAAGGGCAAATTGTCCTGCCAAAGGAAGGGCCAAAGTTTTCATATAGAAATATTTCATATAGTTTTCATGGAAATGTTTAATACAGAACCTTTTTGTTCCTCGTGCAAAATACCGATATTTAATTTGTATTTCATTCAACGGTGAAAACTTGTTGATCAAATAGAAACTTTTAGATTAAACCGCGGTCTTTGAATGTCAACTGTTTGTGGGTAACAGCCTTTGTTTTGCAAAAAGTATGAATAAATCATTAAGTATTTATATTTTCCTTATTTTGAACCAGCGGTCCCAGTCCGTCCGTACGAATCTGTTTTAATTTTTTTTCTAGATAATCATTTATGTAATATAATAATAGTATATCATACGCTAGAGTGTGGAACAAGGTTAAATAGCTCTTTGAACATTTGCCATTATACAGACTGTAGAAAATGCTCAGAGAGGCAATATCTCTGCACAACTGGAGCTGTATGGAGATGCTTTGTAACATCTGGAGCATTCAAAATGCGGACAGCCCTCCGCTGCAACCTATCCAGGGCAACGAGTAAGTACTGAGTAAAACCGTCCTAGAGATGCGAACAGTATTCCATGCATGGTTCGACTTGGGCCTTATACAATAGAAACAATACAATAAAATATAATGTTCACTTAGAACATTGAACGCAAAGTGGAAACGCGCCTTTAGAATCGTGAAACTGTTACGCACTGTATCAACCACTGATATTCAATCATCGGGTGATTAAAGTTCTCAGAACCGAGTCCATTGGAAATGTCTTCATTAACTTTCAATTTTCTATCCGTCATAGAACAAAGGCTCGTGAAGACAGGACGAGCTTAATTTTGTGTGAAACCTTATTTATTCGTTGATGAGGGCGTGGCCATGAAACTTTATCTTCACAGAATTTTCTTTGAAAAAACTATCTATCGTAAAACAGTCAGGAGCTACATTCTTTGATTCCACCAGCCTCATTTCATAATAAAACCACTATACACTGTGTTGGATACCGTTCGTATGTGGTGGAAGTTCCTTATATCTGAAAACATATAATGATGATGTCTTAGCAGGATTAGGCCACGGCGACTGTTTTAACACCGATTAAGAAAATCGAGGTCTAGTTTTCGGAAACAGTCAATTGCGCAGGAGATATTTAAGTGCATAACTGGACGCGCAGCCAGAAAAGCACTCTCTCGTCCGAGCTCCCTCAGGCCCGATAGAAAGGAGAACCAGTACGATTGGGAGGGCTCGGGATGCAGGTTTGGTCGAGTTTACCTTCTCTGGATACCTGGTTGAATTGCGGTATTAAAGAGATACCGTAGTCGCCTTTTACGACACCTCAGCAAGAAGAGGGGCGTGCTATTCTATTCTGCCGGCAGAATAGAATAGCACACAAAAAAAACATCTAATAACAAAACACATCAAACATCATCATCATCTGAAAACATATAATGAGCATCTGAACGCTATACGCAAAATAAAAAGAGAGGAGAGAGCCCTTGCAATTGTCTGGTTTTTACTTATTAAAGACAGCGAGATGTTCCTTCTACTCGTCTGCCGGTACCAAGGGTACAGCCACGCCAACTTCTTCGGTTCCAGGCGATATCTGGCTTTCTGCAGGTCTCAACTACTAATTTGTGGTTGGAAGAGTAGGAGGACAGCCCTTTACTCAGCTCCAACTAATTTCGTTTGAGCGGTGTACGGGAAAACATCACACGTCGCTCTCTCTTGGATAGGTTGGATGGTGCACTCCATCCCCGGACTTTTCATCATCTGTATTAAGACTTTTTTTTAGTTTTAACATTGTGTTTATCTCTCATTTTGTGGCCACAAGGTCGCCAACAAACGGGCTTAATACGCGTGACACTTGGCTATGCAATCTAAAATGGCGACGTGAAATGTCCGTAGTTATATTAAATGGACGCTTTGATTTGTTGATCGATTCGTTTATTGAAATATACAAATGCCTTTAAAACTTATTAAGGCTAAGTTCGCACTGCAGAATTTCATTCCGCGAGTTATATCACACAAATTTTCCTCGTGAACAAAGATTCACCAAGAGGGCACTGCGAAATTAATGTCGCGCGGGTGTTTCTTCACACAGTTTCTATTTTCATATACATATAGTAAGTTAAGGTAAGTGAAGCGCAATGAGCGAATTTTGTAAAAATAACCTTTTACCTTGCATTTTTTTTTATTTCTCGGGTGAAAATCCTGCATAGGACCATCAGGGCCGCTGTGAGGGCAGCAACCCCGGTGTGTCAGACTCCTACTGACTAAAACCCCCGGGGTGTCCCTCTAATCGCGCCCCCGAGCCTGGGAAACCAAATTCATCCAGACCGATCCGTCTTCCTGATTTGACTACTTCCTTCTTTTCCAAATGTTGTTTACGTGTCTATATTTTTAATTTTTATTTTGAGACGAATTAAATATATTCCATATATTTTTTTTATTCAATTAAATACTAGCGGACCCGGCTTCTTTATCTAGGTGCGATTTACACTCCAAACTGGTGGATTTGCAAACTTTCAACTTCTGTTTCACCCTCTTTGGGATGAAACGTCAGAAAACACAATCCTCTTCGTTCACTTCTAGATTTATCATGCGAACATCTAAGAAGTAAGAGATGCTTCCAGTGACCATATTTTGACGTCCTTGTGCCTTTTTTTTTAAAAACCTCCACTAAATTCATCCCTACTGTTTTAAATAGTGTCAACACCCTTAACTTTTTCTGTGGCTGGCTGTGGAAGCCTAGTGGATAAGGAACCGGTATCCCGGCATGTACGTCCTGGGTTTTTCTAGATTATATACTGTTTTAGCCATCATATAGTCACTGGTTAAAGAAAACATAGTGAGGGAGCCCACATGGCTACTGATAGAAATGTCAGGTGTACTAGTGCTGTGAGAATAGCGATCAGCTGTGCTGCTGGTCACGTTGGACACGATATAAGTGCAAAGTGAGTACGGCCTCTAATGTATCTCTGCTCACCCCGAAAAGGTTATAGCATGACGATATATTATTATAATTATTTTATTGTCTCTACTACTCACACAAGGGGGCGCATCAATTTGAGAAACACAGGACTAGATAATGCAAGTTTAATTAGAGCTTGGTACAATGTTTTCTAATGTTGTTTTAAACAGTCTTTATTAATGGCTGATAAATAATTAAATTACTTTGCTAATTAGAGGATAATAAATTTAATTAAAGAAGTTAGGGAGATACCCAGAGGTGTTTGTAGTCTACGCTAATAACAGGTGAGGTTGACTATGATCTAATTACTTTTTACTTTTACAGAAAGCCTGTGTGTTACAAAAAATCTAAAGGAAAAGTCAGATATCCGGGAAAGGATTATGGATGAAAATTCTATTCAAAGAGGTTACAATAAAGTCTTAGCGTATTATAGAAAAGCTTTTTTTAAATACAATTTTCTTTTGTTAACCTCTAGAGAGCTTGCAGGAAGGTAATTTCTTATATAAAAGCTTTAAAGATCTTTACTTTTTCTACTTTCTTTTCAATAGTTATGGCATAATATTGCGCAAATATATAATAATAATATCAATAATTAATATATATAACTATTATATTTAAGTTTTATATACCGTCTGTATCATGGCGAGTGTTCTGAAGAGTTATTTAACCTTGTTTCACCTTCTCCCTTCCATACGGGCAGTACACTCAGGAAGTCTGGTTTAACCTTATAAGGTTAAACGATTTCTGATATTAGCGTGCTGCAACAGGTAAAAAACGTTTTATAATCATTGTTTTGAGTTCGATGACATCAAGAAAGGCCTTGAATGATATCTGGTCGCCACTTGAGAGAGCGCGACGCCCAACTTATCTAGGAGAGAGCTGTGTGTCGTGTTCCCGGGCACCGCTCTAAGTCATTGAGGAGACCGAGGGGTAGCTTTTTTACATCACCTCCTCGCAAGGCAGAGATTCAGCTCAAATACCGGCCAGATCACCGCGGACCAGAGGACAATGCTGTGCCCCCGGTCCCGGTAAAACGAATAGGAGGAAGACCCCGGTGATTTTAGTCGGTGTAAGTCCAATAACAACACATCGGGTGGTGGCCATCACGACTCCCTGAAGTCCCTTAGGGATTTCCCTTAAAAAAACAAAAAAATAACAAAAATAATAAAGACCTCGAATAATAGTTTTTCTCATATTATATGTTCCATTCACGCACAACGATTAGTTACACTTTTTCTAAAACTATTTGAACCATTCACTTATTTCATACCATTTTTTAATACACGATCACCTTGTTTGTTTTAAACTAACATACTTAACTGTTTTTTTTTTAAACCGATTTAAATAAGATTAACACTAAGGGCGGCTTGCACTAACGAATTAATCTAGTTTAAGCTTGTATAAAACGCTTATTAATTGAATTGGTTTGATTCCATCTTAATGATGATTTCAGTTTAAGAGTTGTTATAACTAGATTTTGATTTAGTGCAAGACAATAAGTACAGATCAGCGCTAAATAGCATTTTATATAACTCTAAACTAGATTTAATTTGTTAGTGCAAGCCGTCCTTAATGTTAAAAGCAGCTTTTTACTTTGCATTATTGAAACCGCTACGACACGTACTAGCTTCATCCCACGACATCGGCGTCGCCGGCGCCGACGAAGGATAGTTCAGTCAACTGTCGCTAACTGCTGCGTTTTCGCTCTGAGGCGCAGTTCTACTCCGACGCAGCCTTGAGTTTCTTTCGGCGTTTCTTCTCAAGGTAGTCGCCTCCGAAACGCTAGTAAGATCACCTTAGGTTCCTTCCCTGGCTTGCGGTCTAAGTAGAGTCGTACCCACAGGGGTGCCCTTGCGTTGCTACACAACACATAAATTCGCTGGCTGAGCAGCTTCTGTGCTCGTCCCCAAAGCCCAGTTGAGTTAAAAAGGTCGTCTGTCCAGTCCAACCAACATTCTTGCTACAAAAAAACTTCAGTATCTACGGAATGTTGGAGAGGTGGCTGAGGAATAAATTTCCTGTATGTGAAAGATATATTTAAGTTTATTTCTCTTGTATAAATAAAATGTCACTGCTGAAGGCATTGATAAGACATGGTACAGTGTTTTATTAAATATACATACGGCATATAAACCCTCTATAAGCTGACGAGTGAGGGTAATCTTATTCTCAGTATTTCAAGAGTCCATAACCAAACCCTAAAACGTTGCGTTCAGTTTTTACAACCCATCGCTTGACGCTTTACGACGCATACTGTATACTACTGCTGACTAACTTAGCTTGATCTCTGCTTTTCTGCTAGACGTTTTATTCGCACATATAGACTGCCCATGTATAGTCAAAGGGGGCGATAATCCTGCTAACCATGAAAACCCGGGTAACGGGGTTTTTATATTTGTTTTCTTTTAATTGCAACGCTGCTTAGTGTAGGCTCATGCCCTCAGACGATTTACTCCTGGGTAAGCTACACCGCCAGTAACTACTTTCAATGAGTTGGAGGAGCGAAGGCATCCCGTAGCAACAGAAGAGCAACATCGCTTTCCATTTTTTTTTTGGTAACCCGGGGGATGTCCCTAACAGACCTTCAGGGGGCAGTTAGGGCCTCCTCCCGGTGTGTCAGACTTGCACCGACTAAAACCCCCGGGGTGTTCCTTCTCCCGCCTGCGGAGTGCCAAGGATAAGGCTGAGCCATCTTCCTCGACATCCGGCGAACATCGCTCCCCTTGAGCGCGTTGATTATCCGAGCTAAGTCATTTTCTCCCTCTCCATTCCTGGTGAAAATAAATGACCCACCTGCTGTTTATTTGACGCCATATTTATTAGTATTTCGATATAAATTTATGTGACAAGAGCTGGTGTTTTATTCCCTAGCCGGGCACACCCCTTGTTACACTATAGATCTTGATATCCATCTAAATATGGACACTTTTGACGGTAAAGTTGACAACCGCGAAACGGAATTACTACTAAACCGCTGATCTGATGAAGATGGATGGGTTTAACTGATTGGTTCTGTCTCGCCAGTTTCATGAATAGAAAATGATGTAAGAGACCTTCAATCAGTTTAGGGTGGCTGTAGATTGAGATCCTGGGAAGGGCAAATGATAGTTTATATCCGGGAAAGCATACCTTAGAAGCAGTGACGTGCATAGGGTATAAGGACAGGGTAGGCATAATTAATGAGAATATTATATAATTGTAATAAATATTATATTACGTTTATAGGAAAGATAGGAGACGTGAAAATATAATAGATATGAATATAAAGGTTTCCTTTTTTCTTGATGTTAAATCAATATATTTCAGACTTACTTATCGTAAGGGCATGCAATGCTTTCATGCATCTATGGAATAAACGCTACTGCTTAGAAGGTATTTATTAAATTTGAACATAAAGATTTATATTTAAGGCTAATTAAACTTAATCCGGCCACACAGTGTTTATGCGGTATGTGTGTTGGCTTTTATAAATTTGTTAAATAAATGTTGTAGGAAACAACAATATCGGAAATAGTAAGAATCCTGATATGCAATATAAAATATGTTCGCTTTTTAGTACTGCTTTAAAAGTAGATATAAGAGAAGTCAGTTTACCCTGGTCTTGAAGAATGTTTGAAAAGCAATCTAAGGATGGAATCGAGTAGTATTTTACTGCTTCGAGATACTCGGTTCAGATTGAACTGCCTTCGCGTAAAGTGAATCAGTTTTTATACTTCAGTAATATATTTGCCGAACGTTATTCTTATTTACAAAAACTAAAATCAAAAACTTTATGAGCATGGTTTTTATACTTGCTTGTTAAAGTGACCATATTGTGTTGAATGGAAATCACAATGTAGTCCAAATCGGCCACGATCACCAAGGGACAGAAATCTGTTGACAATCGCCATTGCTATTTTGGCCAACATATATCACGACGGAAGGCCTTTTTTTGTATGAACAACTGATCCTGAAACGCGGCAGGCCGACGCATGTCACTATGACGTTCCTTAAACTTGTGTACTGTGGCATGGTTTTGTGGAATGGGCTGCTGGATAGTTTCTCCCCAGACCTATGACACGGAGCTCTCCAAGAGGGCAGTGAACAACGTCCTTTTTGGTCAGCAACACAAAAATAAAGCTCCATAAATAAGATATTAATATACAATAGACACAGACGTCAAAGAATAGATAATAAGTAAGAAGAGTTTGGGAATAGCGATTTGGATAGGAATAGAAATACGAAAAATAATATAGCAAGGTCTCTGGCTTGTGCTAGGCGTATCAAAATAATTTAAAAAATATGGAGTCAATGTACTTGTAAGGTTATTTGAAGTCCGATGCTCTAGCTAGTCTAGGTCACGCGAATTACATAAAATGCGCACCAAATGCATTCACACAACACTCACTATACGATACGGGGAGCGACCCAAACATTTAACAAAATTTAATATGTATGTGTAACTACGTTATTGGCATTTAAATTTTTATTTTATTTCCTATTTTTGTATATGATTTTCTTATAATGTGCTGTGTAGTTACCATTAAATAAATAAATAGTAACAAAGAGAATTCAAGCAGAAATTGACTTCTGATTCACAAGCCTCCCACAAGCGGTAGAGACATCACCACAATTGGTGCCTTCAACAGAACTGGTAATCTCGCTACAAAAACAAAATCGCTTCTTGTGTCGCAGTTGTCCACAGGCGACGGTTACCACTTACCAACAAGTAGCCTATTTGCTGTCGAAAGTTTAGTAATAGAGCTTTTATAGGTGTAATTTTTTAATCTTGTTATAGGGTCCGTCTAAATACTAGCATTTACCAATATCAGAACTGATCTCACAGATAAAGTGGATATTATTATTCAACCTACATTTCTATACACAGCAAGAATTGGTATATGAATAATAACGCTCTAGTTAACACGGTTTGTGTTGCTAACGTAGGCCAAAAACTCTCCCTAAAATTTAGTCTCTGATCGCAAAAAATATTTGTAAATAAACAATGTCTAGCGATTATCAGAATTACCTCACAACTTGTCAAAAGATCGCTAAAGTCGGAACCGTGGCCGAAACTTCAATTGAACACTATTAAAATTATTGGAAATGCTACTAAAATCTTTAAACTATTTTTTAGATTATCATCGTTATCAACAACAATCTCACTGCTGAACATAGGTATATATAAGAATAGGCTTCAAATAATCGGCATTGATCCAGGCCTTGGGTTTTCCTTATCCAATTTACGTCAACTGAATTTCGCAGGACTTGGGACCAATACTGGTACTTTTAGTATTTAATACGTGTCAATTATCTAATAGGTCAAATAACGCTTCTTTTAAAAGACCGAATATCCTTCAGGTACGGATAAAGCAGTAGGCATGAAAGAGTCTCCTGCCCGGATAAGGCGGAGGCGGTTCATATAAATTCTGCACGCTGGCCTGAACTATAATAATAATAATAATAATAATAATAATTTTATTGGATCAAAAATTTTACATAGTATAGTTAAGTTTACGTTGACGCCTGCACTAGTCGTGAGACTGTGTCGCAGACGTCAGCGCCCACCATTACAGAGAATACAAATTATTAGAAAAATATACAAAAATATACAGACGTGTTGTGTATAGGTGTGATTATGTGTAGAAAAGGGTGAGTAAAGAGTGTTGTGTGTGAGTGCAGATTATATATGAGCATTTAAAAGATTTTCAGTTTGTATAAAATCGAGCTGCAACAAGTAATCCTTGACTTTGATTTTTAGTTCATAAAGGGAAAGGGGATATATATTGAGAATTACATTTAGTTTGTTGTAAAATCGAGCGCTTAAAATTTTGAAGTGTCTAGAGGCGACCGAGGTGCGGTGAAATTCAGTTTTACAGACAGTAAGCCCTAGACGTTTATTTAGAATGCCTAACTCCAATGGTTGAGTGTCATGCCTAAAAACAATAGTTTGGAGCACAAAGAGCTGTCTCACAGTCATGATTTTAGTCTCATTATACAGTAGTGTTGTTGGGTATAAGAACGGTTTTTTAAACATGACTTTAAGAACAGCTCTCTGTGCTCGTTCCAGTTGGATTAGATGACTAGTACAGGCACCACCCCAAGCTGTGATGCAATACGAGATAATTGACTGCGCGAGAGCAAAATAGACCATTCTTACAACATCATCAGCAGCAACATTTCTGAGTTTTTTAAAAACATAAATAAGTTTTCTAATGCGTGATGTAACAGAGACAATTTGAGTTTTCCAATTTAGAGTATTATCAATTAATATACCTAGGTATTTTATACAAGTACTTCTTGAAAGTGGGAGACATGAACATTTATTAATATGCGGGTGGCTACAAGAGTGAGCAATCACAGAAAAATTGTCTGAAGTTGGCAGGTATCTGATTGAGGAAGCAAAGGTGACATATTTTGTCTTGTCAACGTTTAATGTAAGAAGATTAGATGATAGCCATGTTGTAACAACAGAAAGAGCTGATTCTGCTAGCAATTTTGTTTCATGCCAAGTCTGTCCTCGAATTATTAGAGCAGTATCATCTGCATAAGTGTAAATATTACAATTTGGAATATCGAGCTCACAAAGATCATTTATGTACAAGAGAAATAGAGTTGGACCTAGAATACTTCCTTGAGGAACTCCGCAGGTCAACATTTCATCTTTGCTATTGAAACCACTTATAGTAACAGTCTGTTTTCGGTCAGTAAGATAGTTCTTAAAGATGTCATAAACCAAGCCGCGTATGCCATACGTATGATTACTTTTGAGATGAGTTCTTTGCCTACACCCTCCAAGAGACGGAGATTAAGAAAAACCATTTATTTACCAGGTTGTTGGAGGAATATGGATCCCCAAGTTCGGCTTGCTGCGAGCTGAGGCACGCCATGGGGGCTTATAATCAGTAGGAGTCAGGCATATCGGGGGGAGTTAAAAAAAGGCGCATGAAGGTCCAGCGTAAATTATAAATAAATTGTCTAAATTTAGGGTAAAATCCCCAAGTTGGCATCACTAGATGCGGGAAAGGGGTGGCGTGGCGTGGAGTCACACCACAACTATTTTGTGTACGGACGCTGAACTAAGTCATTTACAGAGCTCTCGAGGCGACAATACCCGCTAACGAGACGTTTCACACCCTGCCCGGATCCAAATTGACGATATTCAGTGCAATTTGTACATAGAGTTTAATGTTTATTGAATTTGCGACATTTTACTTTATAGAAGCAGTACGAGATACATTTAAATTATAAAGGTGAGTAATTGATTGATTAGTTCATTTATAGAAAACTGCTATAAAGTCAGGAAATCCTAGTGTTTCCGAATAAATCTTTAAAACTATGCCACTCATACAAAAGAATAAGAATGAGACCAGCACAAAAATATTCAAAGGTGCGAAAAAGACGACAATAAAACTCAAAAAGATTTATCTATACTAATCCAACAACGATAGTCACTATAAAAGGTTGAAAATCTATTGACAATCTCCGCTATCATGTCGGCCCACCTATACCACGACTGAAGGTCTCTAGGTATATGAGTTACTGGATATACACAAGCTGATCCCGAAACGCGACAAGTCGAAACTGGTCACTATGACGGGCTTAACACCCATGTACTGTGGTCGCGATCCAGAATAGCACCGACGCCCTACCACTTCGCTGCTGCTCGTTTAGCACCACCCAGGAGTCACGTGTAGGGAAACTAAGGTAAAGCCTACGAACGCGAACAGCTTCGACTCCTAAAAATGTTGTAGTGGATCTGGACAGCGACAAGATGCCCGTATGACAGCGTGCTGCGAGGAATCACAGGTTTTTCTGATGAGATGAGGTGAAGTGCGCGTCACTTGGAGTCGTTGGGTTTGACGTCGATCGAAGACTACTGAATACTAAAAATACTAACGACGGGCTTTAATGGACTTGTATCCAGGGCCGTAAAAGTTAATATAAAAAAAAGGAATTTAGAATTGTAATGTATATACGACGTCATAATTTTATGAGGTCGATAGTTTCAACATCCAGTTTTATAATAAATGTAATGCCGTACGCTGAGTTTTATTTGCAAGTTATAAAATCAATAATTGTGGCCCAATCCCAGGATTTATCAAGAATGTCCATTGCGACTTGGAAATGGAACTTTATAATTTTGCACGTAATATATTCTTCAAACAAAACTCAATTTTTTTACAGTTTCATGTTAAATTTCTGGCTGTATGGTTAAAAACCTTTGCTTATCCTGATATTTGATTGTTTCGTAATTGTAAAGTTACTTCTACGAATTTTGCCAAATATGATTGGCTCCCGAGACGTGTCGCGAGCGCCATCTACACAATGGCGCGATGCTTGCACGCCTGTCAAAACTGACACTCGCAAAATATAATCGGAGCAACGTAATTGTTAATATACGCAAGAAAAAGATTTTTACACATATTTTGGTGAAAAATTCTGTGCAAAAACGCGGATTCATCTAATTAGTATTATTATGAAATAATAAAAAAAACTAAACCAATTTTATTATTTATATTAAAAATATAATAAATACATTTTTGATACACGTTGAAATAATAAATCAATAATGATTAGAATACTTTTTACAAATAAAAACAGAAAAATAATTAAATTTAGAAAGATTATTTATTTTATAATATACAGTAGCGGTTAGATAACATTTAGTATTCAAAATATGCCCTAACAGGCAATCTGTGCTTATCAATTCTCGTTGGAGGGTGGCGGGCGATAGCGTACGAGTTAGGCTACCTACAATATACTCGTATACGTTTAACAGTAAAACTAGAATCCATACGCCCTAAAGTAAAGACGCTTTCACATTGCCCTATTATATTAATTTTTATCTGGTGAGAAAATTCACACGTCATATAGCAAAAATGACTTTTGTAGCCCGGAGAACAAATTCTACTGTGTTACTGGTCACGTAGGGTATAATATACAAGCGCAAAGTAAATATAGCCACAAATATTTATCTGCTCACAAGGGATATTTATTTAATAAACATACTAATAGAGACACCAAAGACAAAGAACGTAATATTATAACAATAAACATAATTATCGATGGTGATTCAACGATTACTGTCCCGATAGTCGTATCGACTAATGGGCTGATCGCAAAGAGCCTCGATTACAACCTTAAGAGGCTCTCGCTGGGTTGTTGGATCAAGGGCTGGATGCAGAAGGCAGTATTACTCGATACAGGACGCATTAATGAGAAGTTCCTGACTCTGCTTACTCTGATCTCCTAACTACCGGTGGCTTGGGCTTCATGCCTCACTCCCATAGATCTACGTATTTTTATATTTTAAAATCAATATTGTTAGTTTTGTATATGTATTTATTTTGAATTGTATTTTTTTGAGTTATATTAAATTACACAAAATTTTAATCTATACTAATATTATAAAGCTGAAGAGTTTGTTTGTTTGTTTGTTTGAACGCGCTAATCTCAGGAACTACTGGTTCGAATTGAAAAATTCTTTTTGAGTTGAATAGATCATTTATCGAGGAAGGCTATAGGCTATATAACATCACGATGCAATTAACAGGAGCGAAGAAATAATGGAAAATGTGAAAAAAAACGGGGAAAATTATTCATCCTTGAGGGCTTCCATTGCGTGCGCTGCAAAAACGGTTCAAGATACCAAAAATATATGTAAGAAAGAATTATTCCTCTTAAAATGATCTAAAAAAATGTCCGCGACAGTATATGTCTATCTTTTAAGATTAAGTCACTAGAACCGTTTTTATGGTAAACAAATTAATGCATTATTTGTTAAGAGTTGTATCAACGTAATAATATTAATCTTTATCCATATAAATGTGTTGTTGATTAAGAGTATTTAATTGTAAACAAAATTGTCTTTGACATCACTTAATTTCAATGAACATCTTAGAAGATATTACAAAACCTTATATAGCAAAACAACGTTTGCCGGATCAGCTAGTTATAATATATATTTATAATTTAAAGTAAAAAATAATAATAATACATAAATTAGTGGAAAAATGGAATACGTTAACGATACTTTTTTACCCAGCGTTTATTTAGATCATCTATTAATGTAAAAAGAAAAATAAGATTTACGTTTTTCAATGGTAATAGTTATAAATATGGAAGGGTCCTTATGCAAGTTAGCTCGCACGTAGCCTTTAATGACGTCACGTGCCCCGTTGGACACTCAAAGACCCAAACTTATGAACGATCATCCCTTCCATTCTACCATCACTGAATTTACCGCACGTATTTACTTGAAAAATACCTCCGTTGATTATATTCGCATGCTTTGGATTTAATGTAAAAAATTGTGTATAGCCGAGTGTTGTGTGGTGCAATTGGTGAGCGCTCTCCACCGCGTTGTCACCAGCGCACCGTATAGCCGAGTATTGTATAGTGCTGTTAATAGATGATAATTAACATTATATAGATATTTTGCATAAAAACAATAGATATAATATTATGAGGATTAGTCTTTGTGCACGCCACTCAGGGTTGCACTGAATTTACCGATGATAAGAAGTGGACTGTATTTTGTAGGTGCTGGTAGGTTATTATTCTAGCCTTATTAAATGCATACGACCATTATAAAATATACATATATTATTCCGCATACCTTGCCGCCGTGGTGCTTCTGCCTGCCTGGATCCAGGGAACGCTTCCAGGGTAGCGAATCCTCAATTGCCGTGCGCCCGAATATAAATTCGAGAATCCGTGACTGTGATTCCAACTCCGTGCTAAATATAATAGTTCACAAACACCAATGAACGACAACACCAGAATAACAATAACCAAGTCCGTGGCCGTGATTAAATGAATAATAGGTCTTCCAATTAAAATCCGATATTCGTCATGGTGGCGTCCGAAAGAGTGTAGTCGTCGCTTCCCACCGTATGACGCCATCTAGCGGTAGGCTTGCGAAAACACATAAATATATAATATAATGGCGTATATAGTCTTCAAGCAATCTAAGTACGATAAGTGTTGTAACTACTTAAGGGAAAAACATGTATCTATATTTCGAAAAGTTAATTGTAATATAAAACCCGCAATGGAGTAATAGAATGTATAATACAGTAGGATCGACACAGGCCCCTTGTTTTATGGTTTGGAAAATTGGGAAAGTTTTTGCGTTCATCAAAATAGATTATTCACGAACGTCAATTTACTTTGAAGTATTCATTTTGGTGTCTCGAGGAGTTAATTTATTAGTCTGTGTACTTTGGCGTTTGTTGCGTTTCGCTTCGGAACATTTCTGAAGTTTAAAGTTATTCTTATTTGAGTAATCTAAACTCTGTCTTTAATTTTGGAATATATAGACTGTTATTAATTTCAAATTTTCTAGGTTTTGTCCATTAAATTAGAAAACGTAAAGAAACCGCATACTTGCGCTAAAAGTGGAATCAAGACAATGTTCCTAAATAGAACAATAGGGAATGTAACATATTTTGTTTATAAATGATAAATAATTAAAGAAGAACACGACAGAACGAGATGAGTATAATTGAGTTTACGAAAACAGAAAATATGTTGTTTCACTTTGTCAGCGCGTTTTGACAATCCTTCCTTGTATTTTATAATTTCAAGGTTTTATCTTTAATGTCTGCCATCCATTTATACTGCTAACCTTGGATATCTTTATAATTACGTTTAATTTATTTTTTTAAAGCTTTTCAACAAATTTTATTATTATTATCAAAAAATACGCTTGCAGATATGGTTAGGAACGAAGAGATACGTAGAATGGTTGCTTTGAAAGATAGTGTCATCGATAGCATGCTCAAAAGGATACTTAAATGGTTCGAACACACAGGGAGGGGGGTTGGTGAAAGGATGAAATATAGATATACAATATGAATGTGAGTGAAAGTAACAGCCGAGGCCGACCGAGATTTGCCTACGCAGACCAAATAAAGCGAGTTCTGATGGAGGGTGATGTCAAAAGTACGCGCCATCGGCGAGAGTGCGGGAAGGTATTGTTTAATGTTAAGGAAGCGAAAGAGCTTTGCAAGAATGTAGAGAAATGGTGTTCCGTTATGTCTGCCTACCCCTATATGGTTTCGTCGTCATAATAGATACATCAAATAATAGGCGAACAGTTATTAGCTGATCTGCCTATGTCTCAGCTGGTATGTTCAACTACTACATATAGTTTAGCACTGAGTTGACCATACATCAAACTCTGATTGAGAAGAAAGCCATTTATCCTATCCTACTAATATTATAAATGCGAAAGTTTGTGAACATGTTTGTTACTCTTTCACGATAAAACTACTGGACGGATTTGCATGAAACCTTTACAGTAATATAGATTAACATACATACATCGGACTAACATATAGGATACAATTTGTAATGAATTTATCTAATTTTGGTCGTAATATAACGATACAAGTCAATTAAGTATGAAAGAAATCTGGCCTCTGAGAGCTATCTTGGCGTAAACTGCCTAAACCACTGGAGCGGTACAAAGATGATGTACAGTAGGAGTGTTTGTCTTGAATAGTTCTAAATAAATGTACGCGACAGCAAATATCTACCTTTTATGTGGAAGCCGCTATGACCAAATTGTATATTATAATACAGAAGAAATTCACTAGAAATAATTTATATGGCAAAACAACGTTTGCCAGGTCAGCTAGTTTAGTCTAATTTTAAAACTATTAGATGAGTGTGCGTCAATTTTATTTACATTTATCTCTGTTCTCATTGTGCCAAATATGGCAAGCAAGGTGATAACCCACCTGCTGAAGAGTGGTTACTGTCACCTGTAGACAAAGACAACACCAAAAGCATCACAATTGTAATCGTCTCCGACTTCAAAAAGGAGGTTGTGTATTCGACTGTAGCTTTTTTCTTTTTTTTTTACTCTAAATCTGCATAGTGAGTGACCTTAGTACGCCTAATGGTAAGCATAGCATAGGTCAATAAACGATTAAAACTATCAAAAGTAAAGAAAAAACTTATCTCTAATCGCAGTGATCATGTTTACGTATATTCACGCACTACTCCGCTGTTTATAAACTAATTTAGATAATATTTGTTTTAGCTATTTGTTTTAGCAAATATATTATAAAGTTGGTCCTATATAATTATTTGGTGCCGTTCTGATAAAGATCTTCGGAGATATTTAGTAAATGTCTCGAGCATGTTAAATAATGTAAATTTGACGCACCGGTAACACAGAGTGGAAACTTAAAAAAATGTAATCTACTTTAAAAAGTCAATACTATATTGTATAACATTCGAAGGCAGTAAAAATACGATTAGTCCATCACAAAAAGTTTATTGTACATATAATCTATATATTATTACTATACACATATATATATATATATATATATATACTTATGTATGTTTGTATGTTATGTATATATATATGTATGTTTGGGAGTCGAAGCTACTCGCGTCCGTAGATTTTACCCTAGTTTCCCTACACGTGACTCCTGGATGGTGCTAAACGAGCAGCAGCGAGGTCGTAAGGCGTCGGTGCCCGTCTGGATCGCGACCACAGTACATGGGTGTAAAGCCCGTCATAGTGACCAGTTTCGGCTTGTCGCGTTTCGGGATCAGCTTGTGTATATCCAGTAGCTCACATACCTAGAGACCTTCAGTCGTGGTATATGTGGGCCGACATGACGATATAGACTATCAATGGATTTTTATCCTTTGATAGTCGCTTTCGTTTTTGGACTGCACTGTACTTACCATCAGGTACCCTGTAGTCACTAGTCGAGACAGTGTAAAAAAAAACTCAAGATTAAAACAGTGAAACTGCTTAAACAATCTATTTATTCAGAGAGCGACGTATTTCTAGGCGCAGTCGATCACGAGCACGTCACAAGAATTCTATCTACCGTCCACCGCGGCGGATGCGCAAGCGATCCGTATAAATATTACGGCGTCCGCGGGAGCAGGCCGGCAGAGTGCACGCTACAATTGTTATTTTTTATTAGTCAATTTCGTTCCTCTACATTGCTAATGCCTTCCTTCTGTTTTTCTACTATATTTGTGAAATCCATGGAAAGGGGTCTGGACATGTAACCCAGCACGCTTGTCAAATGCGACAGCATCCAACACTGTCATTTTTTAATTAAGTTTCTAGTCACCCGAGACTAACTTCAGAAAGCACGGTCTTATTGGTAGATTTAAAATAAAAATGTACTTTTTGAAGCCAGTTGAATTGTTTTAATAAAAAAGATTATTGAATTTAATTCCGTTAAATCTTGTTACAAATAAACTTATTCAAACTGGACATATAAAGCGCTTGTAACCCGTCGGCTGATTTCATTTTCCGTTCATCCCAACTCCATCTGTTCAAGACATTCCTGAATTTAATTTATACAAAGGGAATATCTTCTAACTGATTAATATAAATCATTCTATCTTAATTCCTAAACGCAATTAGTTCACCGCCGAGATGCCGCCGAAGAGCGCTTCACGAATCACTGATTTCACAGTGATAAAATGAAATCACGTGACCATCAGGGACGTGATTTTTGTAGCTCCTGTTACAAATCACGCAAAAAGATAAATACAACGTATATTACGTTGTATAAATCAAGATATATGGAAGAATAATCTTTTTATTACTTGTGGGTAATCCTCATAGAACCGCTCCTGGTGACACATGGTGGTGGTAGCCGAAATATGTCGGACTTAAACCCCAAATCCCCCGAATCTTAGAAGTTGGTAAAAAAATACAGGCTAGCGTAAAAGTGTTACACATGTTTAAAAATAACTTGTTGTGATATTCCTACCGCTATATAACAGTGACAAAAAATAGCCGCTATCGTGAAAAAAGATACAATAAATTCCATGCCTACTCCCGAGCTAAGTAATTAATTATCCAGTTACCAGATTTTCCATTTGCCTTTCATTCATTGTATTTCTTTTTTTAGCTTCGCAATAAGGAAACGGGCATTGGGTATGGTCGGGTAAAAATAATTATGGAATGGAGAATGCTTTGTGTTCTAGGTGACAATAAATGAGTTACATACTCTCTGGAGTCAAAGAAAGCTACGTATTTTATTCTGAGTAGGTTTTTGCCAATTTTTCGTAAATTAACTGTGTCCTCAGAACCGGTACACTCGATGCGTTCCAGCGTCGTAAGGCATTTTATTAAAAAAAAAAATCTTGGAAAATACTATACTCCTCAAGTATTGCAACGCGTGCACCCAACTTTGCCTCCTCTCGTGAGATGCAAGTCACAGCGCCTGAACGCATCGTGTGCCCCGACTATAATGCTTAATAGTACATATAATGTTAGGGATAATTGAGTGTGGGGGAAAGCTAAATCATCAGAACATAGGCTTTTGTTATTTTGTATTTTGATTAACCTATTCTTCTGTGATATATGTCGTGGGCCAAATTAATGCTTCTTCTTTCTATTAGGCATAGTTTGATTACTATGCCAAGTCCGGAAAAAAAAACCCCGATTTGAAAATCCCTCACCTTAAAAATTGTAAGCATTAGAACAATCCATCCTCAGACTTAGCTCAGGTATTGAATTGACCTGCCAGCTGAAAGTGTATCTATAGTTTTGATAACTAGACACATATGGAGTGGTACTGAAATGCGACCGAATAAAAGAATAAAGAGTTTTATAAGAAAAAAGATTTAAATGGGCCCTTGTTTTTTGTCTCTACCATTAGAGACAGAAAATATAAAACAAAAGATTTATCAAGTTACATAATTTGAAAGACGCCTCTTACTTTGTTCCAGCTTTTTCGTATAAAAATTCATTCCACATCGTTTAAAATCTATATTTAGAATTATATATAATAACAATATATCTTCATGCTATATTCCTTTCGAGGTGATCAGAAATACATTAGTGGTGTATCAATTTTGTGCTAATATGGCGAGCCCAACGTGGGCAGTAACGCAGCTGATCGTCACTCTCAGGGCATTTACACGAGACATTTTTATTAGTTGCCATACAGGTTTCCTCACGATGTTTCCTTCACCGGTGAGCATGTGGTATCTGAATCTGAAAAAATCCATGGGTACGTGCTATACGAACGTACAACCGCGTATGTATACCGGTCCCTTATCCACTAGACTACCACAAATATAAAAGAAAATATGTATATTAAAATTCATATAAAACTTGATATATACTACAGCATATCATTCATCATAGCGAGGGGTAAAAGTATATTTGGTTTTAGCGACAATTTTGGTGATATAGTAATATGTATATATTTTCGGTATCAGCGTTTTTTACCATATCACGCTAGGAACAATTTAGCGTCTACAAACGCCCCCATGCTTGAGACGCTACGGTCTTGCTCAATGACGGAACATTCAAGTGTGCACGGCCTCATACATTTCTATACCAAGAAATAATTTTTTGCTCATACATTAATAGCGCAGTCATTATATGATACCACAAAGTTCATAACGGTCAAAGTATTGTACTGTATTGTTGTCAAATTTGAATAAAATTCGTTTGAAAACTTCATCCCTATAAGATGAGATAAATCCGTTTAATTGGCAACCATTTGTCTAGCTTACATACATTTTAAAAATGTTATGCATCCGTCATTCCAATTTCAAGGGGTGCGAGTCAAAAATGAACGCAAACGGCTCTTAATAAACGAAACCCTGTTTTCCAAGATAAACAAGGACGGAGAATACGATAATTCTAGTACCGGTAACTGTAGAAAGAGATGGAATATGGATAAATTGCGCGCTTGCTAGTGACAGAGCGGTCGTTATGGGAAAGTTTTATGGCTAACACTTTATCACTGGATGAACGACGGAAGTGAAAACAGTACTATTTGTTCTCGATTTTATCTCGATACGTACTCGAATGTCACCATTATTAACAAAAAGTAAAGAAATAAATATAATTTCACACACAAAGTAAAAAGAAATTAAACGAAAAATAAGGAAATAAATAAAATATAAAAAGGGAAGAAGGTATATGTTCTGACGCGGTGCATGCATGGATAATAAAAGGAGGCTTAAGTTTAAAGATGGACATGCTAGATGCTGTTAAATGAATAAAAACGCATGCTCAACATCAGATCACAATAAATGGAGAGATGTAGTGTTGTGCCACCAAGACTGCTCTTTCAAAAGCTTCCAACAGAAGAGAAACTATGTCTTTCTGTCTTAACATTCTTTCATACCAAGACGTACTTGTCACAAGTAAGATATATTTTTGCAGCAAACAGCATCAATTCTTGTTTCAAAAGTTGAAACAAAATATTGAAATGCTTAAAAAATAAATATGAAAGTATTAAAAAGCATAAGCTTATCTATACAGACAAAATAAAGAAGAATCTATTTATTAATTTTCATGCTGAACTCTTATTGAGGTAGGCAGAGAGAATAGACGGCACTTCTTTGTATTTTTACAAATCTCTTTTGCTGCCTTATTATTTTTCAATCCCTTGCTGCACTCTCTCTGATGGTGCGTATTTTGACACTATCTTCCATCAGAACTTTCTAAAAAAAAAAAATCTGATGGTAATAATCAGGAGTATGTGGAATTGGCTAGAATAAATTAAGAGATTAATGAATGTCAAGAAAGTAACAGGGACACAAAAAAAGCCCTTGTTTGTGTAGCTCACATCTCTTTTCCATTCTTGAAAGTCGACGGCGTCTCTGGTATTGCTCATTGGTCACAACAACCTCATGGCCTTTTAGATTATTTGCCATCTTTTATATTGTATAAAAGGAGGCTTTATTTTTTCTACCTACCTGCCTAGCGTTATGATATAAAAATATTAATTTAAACTGGTGAGAACAAATGGTTGGTGTCATTCACAAAGCGGCTGGTAGAGAGATTTTTTTGGATCAAATTTGTGTTCGGGCTTAAATAAATATAGGCTTTCGCATTTCCCTCTACGTGGCCTCTCCCCAACAGTTAAACGAAGGCGGGGAAAGAGGCTTATGTGAGCTTTCCTTATGTTCATACAATGCACTTTTCCTTTTATTTTTATATTCTCCAGAGGTAATTTTCAAGGTCTATATATAGCTCTGATTAGTAGGTTTTTCGTTAAAATGTATACATAATATAAAAAATTGAGCCACAGGCGCTGGATTGCGGTACCACAATATAACGGTTCTATTTCAGTTAAAACTGAGAAGCTCTCTCTTACCTTTTACAGGTATACAGTCAATAATCGGTGCTCTTTCAGTTACAATATAGCCCGATAAACGACTCATTGTAAATTAATAAATCAATTATTCCTCCTGTCTATACAAGATGAGTCGGTTTTGGGTAAGTTGTACACATGCTACCTTATGCTACATTTTATTACATGTTTTCATTTATTTTCACTGCAATAGTTGCATTAATAAAAAAAACTTAAACATCGTTCTTATAAACTCATAACCTAGTGCATTATATATAAAGTGAGCACAAATAATAAAAAAATCTAATTAAAATAGGATATTAGTTTGAAAAATATAAATAATGATGAAAAGAAAAAGTGAACAAGAAAATTTAAAAGTTATGTGGTTAGGTATACACTGGGTATAAACTTAAAACACATGATTTATACAATGAAATTGTGTCATTATGTAACGACTTCCATTCATGTAACGTTTCTGAAATTGGAGGCAACAGGATTCATCCTGTTTTAAAACTAACAAATTGTTTTCACAGTGTATAAAAAATCAGTAGTTTTTAACAATATTTCGTAAAACATGAATCAAAATATAGCAAAGGCCGACTTTTTAAATATCAACTTTAGCTAAAATTTAAAATTTATAGGAATATTATTTTTTCTTTTATGTTTTATAGGCGGACGCAGTATTCATTTGTATATCTACGCATTCTCTGGCAAAGGTTACATGATAGTGAAGTGAAATTAAAAACTTAATAATACTATTAAGAACAAAATAAAAATGAAATAAAGTACTACATTAAATAATAATAAAATCTACACTTTTTCATTCATATCATGTTAAACGAAAAAATCTAGGAAAGGGTTATTATTTTGTGACAAAAATATAAGAGTTCACAATGACTTAGCATCGTTAATAAATAACAATTAAAATGGAATACACCGTCCATTTGCTCATGTTCGCATCGATTCTTACCAGTGTAAGAAAGGAAGAAATTAGAGGGGAGCAGAGAGTTTAACTTCTATGCATTATTATGTATTCTGTGGCAAGCATGCCAATGGTCTCAAAAAGATTTTCTTTTATATGGAGCATTATTATGTATTGTGTGGCAAGCATGTCAATAGTGTTGCGTTTGGCGGCATGTGTTCAATGTGCCCGTATGTACCGACTATTGAATTAGCTGTGCCGTCTCACGGACATTTAACCGCGTTTCTCACGCGATCTATTGTGAATAATTAATTAATTTACGACCTATTTCCGGTGTCAAATCCTGCTCCCTATTGTTTGGTAAGCCAGGTCACTGTGTTTAATGTCTTTTCACCTTTAAATTTATCCTGTCTAAAATACCAAGTATCTTGGAAATTCATTTTTTTGTAAATAGGTGTAATAAACTATTTTTAAAAGATAGATTATCTACAAGGCTTGTAGGTTTGTATAAAAAGTATATACTCGCCATTATTGTTTTGTTATATCTCAAAGGGTTTACGCATAGCTTTCGATGAAAAATCCCAGTCATAGATGGGCAAAATGTAATCAGATTAATAAAAATGGTTACGATTACATTTTACGCTTTTTACCATTAATATGACTGAATTTTGCTCATCTGTGTTTCAAACACTACAAAATCCCAGATTACATACACATTTATGATTACTTAATGTTTTAAATGGATTTAATCATTATTACAGATCAAGAAAATTAGAATTAAGGCTATATTTTGTAATCGTTAATCATTAATCAGATTACATTTTGCCCATCTTTGATCCCAGTTAGGTTGACTTTTTTCGACATTCTCAACAATTATCGTCCTATTTCAATCAATTTACTAAAAACCTACATTCGCCATAGCTAAACTCCATTCGCTAAATTCATGACCGGCAATGTTAGTGGTCGCAGGTTCGAATCCTGACTCGTAATTGTCGGGTTTATCAGAATAAGTACGGATGCAGGGACCACAAGCTCACCTGTGAAGAAAAACATCGCGAGAAAATTCGCATAGCGTCAAGTATATGTGTCATGAGCGATCAGCTATGCCACTGGTCACGATGGGCACGACATATAAGCGCAAAGTAGATATATGTATAGGGATATAGCGTGACGATGTATTACTATTATTAGGTTTGCGCGCTGCACGAACAAGCTTAAATTAACATTGTTTAGGGCATATTGCCAGTGTTTTTACTCGTGCAGCTTGTGGGTGAGGTTTTTTTTTACACTGGCTCGAGATAATGACCACAGTGTACCTGATGGTAAGTACAGTGTAGTCCAAAAACGAAAGCAACTATCAAACGATGAAAATCCATTGATAGTCTACATCGTCATGTCGGCCCACATATACCACGACTGAAGGTCTCTAGGTATATGAGCTACTGGATATACATAAACTGATCCTGAAACACGATAAGCCGAAACTGGTCACTATGACGGGCTTTACACCCATGCACTGTGGTCGCGATCCAGACGGGCACCGACGCCCTACCACCTCGCTGCTGCTCGTTTAGCACCACCCAGGAGTCACGTGTAGGAAAACTGGGGTAAAGCCTACGGACGCGAGCAGCTTCGACTCCCACAACTGACTGAGTTGCTTGCAGGGGGCGTACAACGCCCTGCGTATTCAGTATAATAATGCTTTCAGAGTGCTGTTGGGGCTGCCCCGATTCTGTAGTGCGTCAGGTATGTTTGCCGAGGCAGGATTGCATGATTTTCATGCAGTTATGCGTCGGCGGTGTGCTTCGATGCTGCAGCGTTTGAGGGGCAGTACTGCTGGCATTTTGAGTATTTTGGCTGAGAAAGTGGACGGGTCTTTTATTCAGTTTTGGGTGAAGAAGCTCATCCACTCTGGTATTTACGTTAGGAATTAATATTAAGTATAAAATTTTATGTTTTTTGTGTTTTCTAATTTGGAGTAATCTGAAATAAAGTTATTATTATTATTATTATTATTATAAACCTTATCAAATTTGAAACTAAAACATTCTTTATGAATCTCTGTCTTTTGGTGAAAATCTATTCCGCAGTTTTGAGTTTATTGCGAACAGCTAGACTGGCAGACACGCTGCGGAGGCTTTTGTTTTATAATATATAGTAATACACAGTTTGCCTTACAATTTCTCTGCCGACCATAATAGGGAATTGTCATAATGATAGAACGAATACAGTGACGTGCATAGAATATTTGGACAGAGTAGGCAGACTTGGCGTAAATAATTTGTATATTATATTATGATAGTAAATATTATATTGATTTTATAGGAGAAATAAATGACGTGACTATAGAATAGATATTAATATTAATGGTTCTTTTTTTTTGTTTAACTTTAAGTAGAAGTTCTCTAACTCCTTCTTTTGCCGTGTCGTTGGAGTGTGGAATGGTCTTCCAGCGAGCGTGTTCCCACCATCCTATGATATGGGATCCTTTAAGCGTAACGTGAAGAGATATTTGTGCAGACCGGTATGATCGCTGCGACTACCGTTGGGTTTTTCTTTCCTATCGATAGTCGTTATCGTTTTTTTGGCTGCACCATGCTTACCATCAGGTATGGTGCAGTCACTGTGTCGAGTCAGAATAAAAAAAAAAAAAAGTGATGTATTCCATACTTATTTATCATTAGGGCATGCAGTGCTTTCCTGCATCTACGGAATAAACGCTACTAAAAGAATAGGTAGTTGTAATATAATTGTTAGCGCCTAAAATAAAATAATAGCAATGGACCTATTCACGCATCATTGCATTTTTTTTTATAGTGGCCTTTTGATGATGACTGATATCCTACGAGAGTTTATTGACAGCCAGTGTCGTTATACCGGCTCTGTATATCACAACCAAAGATTACCGCGTATAAATGATTGATAGTACTGGTAGTAGTAGATAGAAAATCCTGCGTAGGATCATCAGGGACGCTGTGAGGGCAGCAACCCCGGTGTGTCAGACTCCTACTGACTAAAAACCCCCGGGGTGTCCCTCTGATTGCTCCACCCGGGCCTGGGAAGCCAAATTCATCCAGACGCCCAGGGAACAAGAAGCCTTATTGAGGCTACCTTTCTGGGAGGGGAAGGAGTAAAGCCCATCCTCCAAAACCTCTCCCCCAGGCGGTGCGCCGGACATCGTGCACCGCCTCCCTCTTATCCGCGCAGCAGACTCCCTCAAGTCTACGGCATGCTACCATCAGGCGTGACGTGATAACTGTGCAGAATCAGGACAAAAAAGCGTGGACTAGAAACAAAACGTCATTTGTAAAGGATACTTTATTTTATAAATTATTTTTTAGGTCTATTTACAATGAATATACTTTATACAATATACTTTTAGTATAAAAATATTTTCTTCTTTTATAATAGCTTGATAAAGGGATTACATTCCGCTTAATGCTAAGCATGTAGCAGTCCACAAATTGATCGCAATTGTCTTAATACGAAGCCTGTTCGTCGACAGTTACTGTGACCATGCCGGCTAGTTCAATAGACTTTTCACTTATTTTAAAGAGCCCTATTTTAGTAAAATACAAAGTATTTAATATCTTAACAAAATTACAGTATAGTGAAAACTATCGAGTGTGTTACGGAAGAATATCTTAAACGACAGTTTGCATGTATTGCAAGAGATGAGAAACTGCGCTACTGGTCACGTTGGGCACGACATATAGGCGCTAAGTGGAGACCACTAATAATGCATCTTTTTTACACCGAAAGGGATATAGCGTTACGATATGTTATACTTCTGGAGTAATCATGACAAGGTAGTCTTTCCGAAACGCTAATAGGTCATTCTAAGTAGTTATTTACCTGGTCGGCCGTCCAAGCCGAGGTCCGTACCCACAAGTGCATCCTTACATTGCCACCTACCCATAGAACTCTCTGGCTAAGCGCCTTAACCATTCAACTCGCTCGTCCGGTGAAGATGTAGAAGCCCCGTCCAGGCCATCAACAATTTGTCCCATCAAGAACATATGAAAAATTAATATTCATCAAACTAACGGTTTATGAGTTAAGCTATTGTTAACTACTTAAGAATTAGTAGTTATTTATATAGATAGATATTGATTATCTGCCAAAACTAATAACCTATCTATTTTTATTCGTAGATCGATAGCTATACCTCTCCCTTTTTAACCTGTGTATGCGAAAAGAGATGATGATGGTTGCTACAGTAACAAATCTAAGATAGGCGTTAGGATAGGTTATTAATTTCGGCCATATGACGACAAAAACCTTACCGAGATTTTTAAAAATTATTTACAGGCGGTTGCTTCGCCTCGATTACACCTGGTGGAAGGTGAAAATAAGTTCGACGATATTTTTGGGAGTCGAAGCTGCTCGCGTCCGTAGGCTTTACCTTAGTTTCCCTACACGTGACTCCTGGGTGGTGCTAAACGAGCAGCAGCGAGGTGGTAGGGCGTCAGTGCCCGTCTGGATTGCGACCACAGTACATGGGTGTAAAGCCCGTCATAGTGACCAGTTTCGGCTTGTCGCGTTTCGGGATCAGCTTGCGCATATCCAGTAGCTCATATACCTAGAGACCTTCAGTCGTGGTATATGTGGGCCGACATGACGATGGAGACTATCAATGGATTTTCATCCTTTGATAGTCGCTTTCGTATTTGGACTACACTGTATTTACCATCAGATACTTTGTAGTCACTATGTCGAGCCCGTGTATAAAAAAAACTTCGTCCGGCCATCAAATGCCTATTTACTCCTCTCTTAAAGGCATCCAAGTCATGATCGTGGAAATATGGTCGCTGAAGGCATATTCCACTCCTTAGCTATTTACATGATGAATGTAGAAGCGAATATTTTCGTATGGATATAAGGAACGTCCACCACATCCGGATGGTAACCGACACGGCATCTAGTGCAGACATTATTTCGGAACACACTCGTAAAAATTGTCAAAATCACAAATGGTTCCAGAAACCTTGAAACATGCGAATTGTACAAAAGTTAATTGTATGATTTTACGATGACATGGAATATACATACAATATTTGTAGAAAATATATATTTTACATTTATTAATATTAATACAAAAGTACCTACCATCCCGTATAATAAAAATTTTTAACATTACACTAAAATCACAATTAAAATTTGGTATATTTTTTAAATCAACTCAATTTCTCCGAGTGTCTATCACGTGAAGAATATAATATAATGGATATATCCCACTATGCCATATCATATCATAACCATACTATACACGGAGCAGGCAAAAAATATTCTTTGTATAGAAATGTATGAGATTATATACAATTTAGATATGAGTTGAAACCGTTGAAACGGATACCGTTGAGATGCCAGGTTTCACTTGATTCGCATTATTATCTTCTTCTTCCTTCTCATGTCTTCTTTTAGGTCCTAGAAGGAGTTTCTGTAACTGACAGGCTGGAGCTTCTACGAAAAGGTAAAGTGGTAGCGCGAACAGATAAGTCCAGCAGACTATACCAGCGTAAAGCATTATCTGCAAGGATAACATATATTTTTTATAACTATGTAGGTATTATAGGGTTCATTAATAATAATAAAAAAAAAACTAAATTGTTTAAACAAAAAAAATAATTTCAGTAAAACATGATTGGTTCTTGTAATAACAAATACATCTCCAATTTAAGAAAGTTTTAATTGCTTTTGAAATTCAAACTGTTTGAAACTGATTTATAAAATAATTCAATATTCAACAGACTTATTCTGGTGAATATTGACTTGATGTTATAAACAAAAGAGTTTAACTAGTATTTAGTATAATTAATGTCAATCATGGCTGTATAGTTTCATTTCAGTGCCTACCTGTGAACTAATAATAAAAAGTATGGCTAATTAGTTGTAATGTGTTACTAACTGCACTTTTTTACGTCTAAGTGTGTTTCCTATTGTATATTTATTTATGTATATATTTGTGACGTTCTAGTTTGTGTTGTTTTGTTCTAGGTACCGGACAATCTCAAGATAAATAGTACAATTTAACAACCGTCCAATATCTTAAGCACATTTGAAACAGCATAACCGGCCAACTTTCCTCGTTTTTAATCATCACACTGACATTGGCGAAGTCACAAAGGACCAGTCCTTGGAATAAAGCCATAAATTAAAAAAAAAGTTGTAATGTTTTTTGTACAATATTTAAAAGTTAATAAAAAAGGTGATTCAACTAGAGTGTTTATTTTCCGCCATCAACTACTTTTCAATGACCAAACGACTCACGACGACGGCCTGATAGCGCAGTATGTAGCGACCCTACTTTTGATACTAAGGTCTTTGGTTCGAGTCCCGGTAGTGGTAAAACTTTTATGTGATGAGCAGATTGATCACGAGTCCTGGTTGTATGTATGTATTTAAATATGTATATCTTTGTCTAGTACCCATAGTACAAGCGCAAGCTTAAATTGAGACTAGGGCAGTATGTGTAATTGTTAGTATATTCTATTATTACATAAACAAGATTAATATTGTAAGATAATGAAAGGCGTAGTTAAGAATATTTGTAAGACTTACAGCAGTATAATCAGTGGCGTAGAACGACCTTCTCATCTGTCCACCATAAGTCCTCAGGATGGTGGCATGCAGGAGCATAGCACAATAGGACATCCTCCCTAAGGGCTGTAGAGGACCCCATTCAACGGAGCCTACATAGATCCCTGAAACGTAAAAGTTATATGTCAATAATCTTGGAACACTAAATCTAAATGATATGGAGATAGCAGATATGCCTTTATTGCAATTGAAATACAATCATTATTATACACATATAACGTTAGATAGAGAACATAGTAACGAGTTAAAAGTTAAATAGTTATGAAAAGACTTAAAGGTAAAAATTTGATTGTAGAAGATAATAAAGGTCTGGAAAAGACAGACAAAAAGATAAGCTCTTTCCAAAATTGTGATAAAGTAGAAACGTTAAAATTGCGAAGATTTAATAGCAAATTTGATTTGAATATTCATGAAAAATCAGAAATTATTTTTCAGTTTAAAAGAACCAATAAATTGTAATACTCATTTAAAAAGATCAATAAAATCAATAGATAGTGTTTGCTTGTGGTTTAAAGCAAGCAATAACTGATTTAATAATTAGCTTTAAAGAAATTCTCTGACGTTCTTTAAAGAAACCAAAGAAAATTATTTATTAGCCATAAAAACGTAAAACACAACAATGGGCATTTCTGATACCAGGTGGAGGAATTTAGAATATGCGGAACAAACAAACACACTCGTATTACTTACTGTTGCACCTGAAAAAGCAGCCGAGGATAAAAACGCAGATGGCTAAAGCAAAGAAATTTTGGTTGAGAGCGTTGAAGACAGCAGATTCGAAAGCTGATGCCTCGCGATGATGAAGGTCCCATCCCATTAAAGCTGCTCCCAAGGCTACTGGTATTGATGCTATGAAGACCAACTTCATGAGCTGGAAAGGATAAAACGCGGAGCCGTTAACATGTACTGCATTATATTAAAGGAAGCTACTATCAGAGTTTCTTGCCGGCTCTTCTCGGTAGATTCTGCTTTCCGAACCGGTGGAAGATTCACTTTGCTTTTTTTTGACGATTCAAAAGTACTTGGAAGTAGGCCTATTTGAATAAAGTTATATTTCATTTCATTTCATGTCATTTCATTTCATGATAGTGATTCCATCCATTCAATCAAACAGTAGTAGAGTATTGATCAGAATTGATAAATGAATTTACTAGAGACTTCTTTGCAGAATCTATATAGATGACAGTTACTGGTAAAGATACAATTCGAATCCTGGCATTTGCTGGTTGTTAGCGATAATCTAGCAGCGGCTTGCCAAGCCACGACACACCGATATGTAAAGACCTTTTTTTTGTTAACCCGCTGGAAATCCCTTCGGACCATCAGGGGAGTGATGAGGGCCACTCCCCCGGTGTGTCGGACCTGCACCGACTAAAACCACCGGGGTACCAGCACTGCCTACTCTTCGCCTTCGCCGGGCCTGGGGATCCAGATACTTCCGAGGGGTATGGAATGATCTGCGGTCTAGACAGTCGTGCAGGTCTGTTAACTGTCACGATCGCAAGCTAGACACGCAGCCTGACAATGCTGCGCTGTACGCAGCATACAGAGTGAGAGAGAGAGTACATAACAGGAATAACATCTAAGACATCTAGTAGAAAGTGATTAGAGAAAGGCAAACATCTGCGCTACCGGTTAGCTTGGGCACGATATATAAGCGATTTTATGGTGGTAGGGCAATTGCCTGAACTGGATCGTGACCACAGCACACAAGTGTAACGACCGTTATAGTGACTCGCTTCAGCCTATCGCGTTTCGGGATCAGCTTGTGTATATCCAGTAGCTCATATACCTTCAGTCGCGGTATATGTGGGCCGACATGACGACGGAGACTATCAATGGATTTTCATCCTTTGATAGTCGCTTTTGTTTTTGGACTACACTGTAATTACCATCAGGTGCACTGGAGTTATTATGTTGAGCCAGTGTAAAAAAAATAGACACGTGATGGGCAATTCCGGTCCAACATCAGCTTTATTTTCACCTTCCACCAGGTGCGACTGAGTTGATTCCTTTGCCTATAGATGATAGAAAATAGACGAAATAATTAACTTACAAGAGAATCGCCCAAATTCCACTTATTGAGTTGAGCTTTCCGATAGAAGTAAGCTGTGAGCACTCCGAGATGATAACCAGCCCAGTTGCCCTGGGCTGACACGTAGGCATGGTAAAATGTGTCGTTATATCCAAAAATATCTCTGATTGATCTGGAATTTGAAGATTTTTAACTAATTAGTAATGATTTACTTATTTGATAAACACCCTTATATGGTGGATATTCCCTAAATCTGTCCTAAAAATTAGCTTCTTTCACAGTGCGAACAGCAAAAGAGCGGATTGCATTTCCCGCGTCTATTATTCCACGTTCTTACGATTTGGGAACTTTTAAACAAGAGTAGTAATAAAGTAGGTATTATAACATGTAGACGCCGGCCGATACGCGTTTGTGGTAAACGCCCTAAAGGACGTTAGGGTGTTATGTGACGCGCGGGGTAAGGGATGCGCGCGCGCACGGATGCTTGCGAATGGAGTCGACTACCGAGACGCAAGGCGAGAGTACGTGCGTGTACGTCGCAGTTCGGTGTGCCTTAAAGTGCAAATAAACAGTAAAACGCCAAGATCCGTGTCTTTCTACAACCATACCCACGACCACCGGTCATAGTATTTATTGGGCAGACACGGTCCTATATCGACCTCATCTGCACCATTCACTAGATATGATTGAAGTTAAGCGCCTACCTGTAACAACCGGAATACACTGCGTTGCGGCTTATTGGGCTCACGGTATTTTACGGCGTCGCACAACATCGTGTGCCCGCCGTTGCGATAACTTTTTGCGTTGTGGTGGCGACGATCGCCTCTTATTCATAAAAAAAATGCGCGCTGCCATCATATCATATCATGGTGAGTGTTCTGAAGAGTTGTTTAACCTAATTCCGCCCTCTCCCTTCCTGAATAGAACCACGCGCGCAGGTTTGCGGAGTCACAGCCAGAGATGGGCAAAATGTAATCTGATTAATGATGAACGATTACAAAATGTAGACGTAATTTTAATTTTTTTGCTCTGTAATCATGACTATATCCATTTAAAACATTAAGAAATGATAAATGTGTATACAATCTGGGATTTTATAGTGTTTAAATCATAAACGAGCAAAATACAATCATAGTATGGTAAAAAACGTAAAATGTAATCGTTAATCATTTTTATTAATCTGATTACATTTTGCCCATCTATGGTCACAGCTATACGGTATCTCACATCCCGGCCAGGACTAAGAAGTTCTCTAACTCCTTCTTTTGCCGTGTCGTTGGGCTGTGGAACGGTCTTCCAGCGAGTGTGTTCCCACCATCCTACAATATGTGATCCTTTAAGCGTAGCGTAAAGGATTATATTTGTGCAGGCCGGCATGATCGCTGCGACTACCGATGGGTTTTTTCTTACCTTTCGATAGTCGTTGGCGTTTTTTGGACTGCACCATGCATACCATCAGGTATGGTGCAGTCACTGTGTCGAGTTAGTTTAAAAAAATAAATAAATAAATTAGAAAATATAAAGAACTACATACACGTGTTAAAATCAAAATTATGTTTTTTTTTATCTGGTTCCACTAAATGATACAGTATATCTGATGGAAAGTAAAAACAGCAATTATTACTAAGGGATGAGGATCCATTGACAGTCACTGTTATGATGACGGTGAATGACGGTCTGTGTAGGAACCACTGGACATACACAAGCTGATCCCGAAACGCGATAGGCTAAAGTGAGGCATTATGGCTGAAATTATATTACTCAAAGAATCTCAAAGGATTTGGTAATTCACCGATTTCGTCAACATGCACTTTGCTTTGCGAATACTATGGCTATACTCATGTTCCTGTTATATATTATTTGTCAAACCGAATTTATTTTTTGAGAACTTTGCTAAGCAAAATCGAAGTAGCTCATATACCTAGAGACCTAGAGACCTGAAATGGATTTTCATCCTTTGATAGTCGCTTTCGTTTTTGGACTACACTGTACTTACCATCAGGTACACTGTAGTCACTATGTCGAGCCAGTGTAAAAAAATAAATATCGTCTATAAACCTCAGCTTATGCTTACTCTCACACAAACTTACTCCGGGAATATGCTGACTCTTATCGGGAGAAGCTTCATGAAGTAGCTCTGCAGGAATGGAATCAGGAGGCTCACCACCATCACCACGGTCAGCACCGGGACTCCACTTCTCGGCCAGCGCCATATGACCAGCATAACCACCAGCGTGATTAGAAATAGCTGAGTGTCAGTGCCTAAGTACCTGGGAAAAATTAGACGAATATTATCATTAACTGAGCTGTGTATATATATTCTATTAATCCCTTCCTCGCTGTTTTCTGCGTGTAGACACAACAAATGGGTGGTTCAGCTGGTCACCTAGAATCTACTGAGCTCACTTCCTTGATTAAATTTCTTGGTACATGTCGCCTCTATTTGGTTTAAAAGTTATAGGCCTTCGATAAATCGTGAGAAAGCTAGTCCTGCCATTTCCCCAGCACTCGGCAGACGGGAGGAGGAACACCCCGGTGGTTTTAGTCGTTATGAGTTCAACACACCTGGGTAGCGACCCTCATCGCTGCTCTGACAGTCCAGGAGGATTTCAGGCCATAAAAAGACCTTAGATAGATGGATAGATAAATGGACAAAGTGCTGAAAGTCCCAGTTTGACTCAGAAACGAGCATCGCTCAGTGAATTAAAAGTGTAATATTACATATCCGTTTGATGTCACGCATGATCAAATCCATACACGCCAAGTACGTGTATCACCTTTTACGTAAGTATTGAAGCAACTCTTTACGCGTCTTCAATTTCTGTAACTACTTCCTTTCGTGTACGGCCGTTCTCGGGACGATTTGTATGTTACAATCTATCTATTTATTTATTAAAACAACATTTAAATAGTTTTCATTATTATTTACATCAAGTTTAATATTTTTTTGTATAATGAGTCAGACTGTTGCATAACTCCAAAATAATAGACAGACTTTTAATTTCTAGATTGTTACATTGACCCAGAGATGGGAAAAATGTAATCTGATTAATGATTAACGATTACAAAATTTAGCCGTAATTTTGATTTAGTTGCTCTGTAATCATAATTAAATCCCTTCAAAACATTAAGGAGTCATAAACGTGTACGCAATTGGGATTCCGTAGTGTTTAAAACATAGATGAGCAAAATACAGTCATGTTAATGATAAATAACCCAAAATGTAATCGTAATTGTTTTTCATTAATCTGATTACATTTTGCCCATTTATGCATTGACCTCTTTGTGTGTTGAAATATACATTAGGGAAATATATGTTTCGGTTTATAATATTTATACTGTTAAATATTTAATGAAATAATATGTCACGCAATATTCCTTTCTATTTAATTTGCACTTATATGTCGTGCCCAACGTGACCAGTAGCGTTGTCGATTGCTGATCACAACACTAGCAAACATAACATTTCTATTATAGCCATGCGGGTTCCCATATGTTATGCTCTTCACCGTTTAGCAAGTGGTGCCGAAGACTGTACTTATTCTAGAAAAATCCAGAGTACGTGCCGAGATCTGAACCAATGAATAATCGCTTTGCCGCATATGAAGACCGGTCCATTATCCACTAGGTCATCACTGGCACAATCATTAATTAAAATGGTGGAAAAGAAACTGAAATTCAGCTTTCTTCTCCACGAGAATATTTAAAATATTATGTATATCAACTTGAAATTAATATTTGATACATTACTCTTTAAGTCTCTTGTGGCCTAGAAAAAATAATATATGTAAGTAAATGTTTTAAAATATGCTCGTTTTGTCGTATTTTTATCATTTCCGCAAGGGATTAACACTCATAGGGCACTTGCTTTTGATTTAGAACCATTAAATTTAGCAAGAAAGGAGGTTTTATTTCACAAGTACGGGAAAAGTCAGAAAACCTTAAATTAGTAGTAGTTAGATTACAAAAAAAAAATGGTTGCGATTATAAATGTTTTTGAAGGACCGCAATCTAGATCGATATATGACGACAGACCAAAGGCAAATTAACTATATTTCTATTTACCAGATTTCTGAATTATATTTCTGTCGGTGTAATGTAAATTCACAGTTTATTTGTACGGAACCCTCAGTGCGCAAGTCTACCGCGCACTTGGCCGGCTTTAGATAATGTCTCAAATACTTTAGCCGCTGTCAAGATGTCTTCCATAAAATGTTTCGTAAAAGTAATTACTATCTGAACCAAGGTCCGTCAGTCATGACAATATTAAAGTTTTGCAATCTTTACGTAGCGCGACTCGTGAAATTTTAATGTTAAATTTAGTCTAAATATTTGCCTCTTGTAATATATGTTTACTGTTTGCATAGTCGTTCACGTACGTAAATATTGTTATAAGTTAGTAACAAGACGAATTACCTTGCACAGAACTTAGATGTTGTTTGCCTAGTTTTGTATATTATTAGTAAATCGTACCGAAGTCAATACAAGCTTATAAATAGACATTGATTGGATATTTGTACAAATGTAGGAGCATCACGTGGAAATAATCCAACTGAATTTCATTATCTAATTTAAAACATGGGATTTGTTTGATTAGGTCGAACCGGAGAAGTAGTTTCATTAATGATAATTTAAATTATTTTGTCACAGGTCAATAGAAATTAGGAAATATTTAATGTGATGTATTGGAGATTTCTCGCAAAAGCCGCAACCTAGCTATTAGATAATCCATGAGTATGGACATTCCGTGATACGTAAAGGCGAAGAAAAAAAAAATAATCATAAAATCAGTTGTATAAAAATAGAGATATAACTTGAACATTCCATAGTATGGATAAGATATTCTCCCTAATCAGTGCTTCTCTGTAACAATAAAAATATCGTACCTATTGATAATTATGGTACATTACATTTACACAGGAGCGGGAGTTATGAAGTTAGTATATGGTGACCCAGATTGCGTAGACGAAGCGTGGGATGTCCGTTTAGAGATTTTTAGACAATATGGTCAAGGTCACAACTAGTGATGAAAATGCCCGGGAATTTACCCAAAGTGCCCAAAAACTTCCTTGGGAATATTCCCGGGAATTTACGAAATGTTCTCGGAAGTTTTGGGCACTTTGGGAAAATTCCCAGGCATTTTTATCACTAGTCACAACCCACAATTGTAATGAACTTGACAAGGGATTGAGGATGGTGGCGTAATATAAGGAAGGCGTATACCCTGCAGTGGACAAAATCAAACTGCAAACGATGCTGATGTAAGAAAAGAAATAACACACAACAGACAGATTTAGACAACTCAAAAAATAATAATGAGAAAATAGTCTTGAGTGTTATCACCAATTTCAACAAGCATTCGACTTACCTTGTGATGAGATAAAAAGACAAAGCCACGTGTACCGGGCGACACTTGAGGGAGTGTGTCGTCCAAAAAGGGTGCGAGCGGCACGCCATGTGTTCCCGTGTGCCGCTCTACAGCGAAGATGTATGAGAGGGGTGGGGGTGGCTCTATACACCACCCCTCCAAACAAGTAGAGGCCTATTTAAGGACGCACGCCCAGCCGGTCATTGAGGATGAGACTTCAGTCGTGCCCTCGATGCCGGTAGGTGGAAGGTGGAACACACCGGGAGCTTTAGTCGGTGCAAGCCCGATACACCGGGGAGCAGCCCTCACTGCTCCCCGAGGTCCGTTAGGAATTTCCACCGGGTTATCAAAAAAAAAAATAGACAAAACCACAAGTAAAAGGTAGTAGATAATCTATATGATATTAATATCGATATTGACTGATGGATAACGTAAAATTCAGTCGATTGAAGGTTAGGTAAATATTCGTGTAAAGCGTGCGAAAGCGGATCTTAAATTTGGCCCTGACTCGCTGGGATAATCTAGAGAAATCTGCACGAGCCTTGGATTACGGCATTTGAAAGTATCTGCCCTGGACTTGAACACGCGATTTGTAAGAACATAAGAATAAGCAATAGTCAATGTTTTTAACTTACCTCAAAAAGAGGTTTTTAGTGATCCTTACCTCAGAAAGAAATATGTAACCCTTATAACATCAATTTGTCGTGTGTTCGTCTGACTTTCTGTCAAAATCTTTCTATTCAGAAATGCGTGGAGGTCTCAAATTGAAATTAATATCAGATGGTCAGATCTATAGTCCCTTTTAAATTAGATGACATGGGAGGGAATGTTAATTTTTGTGAAATCATCCGAAGATCTAGAATAAAACCATGTTTATAGCCCTTTTAATAATACTATTGAAGTGGTAAGGTGATTTCTTGAACTGGATTGTGGCTACAGCACACTAAAGCAAACACTTTCGTAGAAACTCGCTTCGTCTTGCCACGTTTTACGGTCAGCTTGAGTACGTCTTGTTGTTTACATATCTATACACTTTCAGTACACAGTATTCTCTGTATTGTATCTGACATTCTACATACCTTACAACCTTAAAAATACTTGAGTACCTATGTGTTCTACTATTCAGCATTATCTATGTCCATTTATATGAGAGGGAGTACACGTACATGCGACGATATGTTACCAATTAAACTTACCAAGCCTGCGGGAGACATAGATGCTCGAAAGGGAACAGATTTGGCATCAATATGACCAGCTGCCACCAATTCGCTCTGCACATATCGCGCTCTCGCTTCACTACCGCATCCCACATGGGCCCAGACCCCAGATGGGGCACCCAGGTCATAGCCAGCCCCATCACGACCAGCACAGCTGGTATCAACCTGAAAAACATCAGTTACATCTGAAATTGTACAAAAATATGGCTTAATAAGGTCAGATAATGAAAACTTAAGTGACAAAAATAATATCCCTTGGTGTTCTATTGAAGTGTTTTTTTTTAGGTTATGAGTTAAATATTTTCTGAGTTTTTATATTTCATGATGAGTTAAAAAAACAAAAACAAATTTCTGTTATCACACCATTACTCAAACATTACAGAAAATACCATCTTACAAATACTGATAAACACAAATAAGCTCGAAATTGATTTTGGTGGTGTCTGTAATTTCTACCATTGCTCATTCATGTCGCATCTTTTGGTTGTGCTAGTTAAGCTACAGATAGATAATAAGGCATTTATAACTGTTGTCTGTATGTGAATGTAAAATCAGATGTAGTGACGGGCTTCGACGAGCCGCGTTTTGGGATTCGATTTTACACGTCCATTGATTAGAATATACTGACCTTTAGTTGTACACATAGGCCAATATGAAAGTGATGACTGTCAGAGAATTCTCATTTCTTACCCTTCCCTGTTGTTCTTGAAATACGCTGTAGTTATCCATAAATTTGATACGAATAATTATTTAGCTGTGTATTATGGAACTTAAAGAGCTTTCGCGTATTCTTACTCTATAATAATAGGTTCTTTAATCGAAGGATCTAGAGATATTTGATCAATCATAACTACGATTATACCAACAGATTCCGATCCATTGAAAGATAGGGTTGTATATTGGATTATATCGAATATTTCAGATTCATTGTAATTATTTAGCCGTATTAATTATTTAGCCGTATTAATACGTAATTATTTAGTACAAGAAACGGTAAACCTGACTCACCTGCACCATCTATTGACTAACGCCATAGGAACAGTCTTCAAGGTGAATGGATGGGTTTCTGCATACACAAGCATCTTATAGGCCATCAGAAAACCTCCCATCACGAAGAATATTTGGACAATCACGCGAGCGTTGAAGAGCAGGGCTTTGAAGAAGTCATCGTAGGACTGCCAAGGAATTATTCTATTAAGCCAAGAGACTTTGTACGCGACATCGTCTTCGTAAATAATGTGGAAATAATTTCATTTGTGTTAAATTAGAAGTGTATATATAGTTAGTAACACTATTTAAATAATGAGGAGGATACAATTTTATTTATCGAAACTAGTGGCTACTTGTGGGATTTGTAATAGGATTCTATTAAGAAGGAATCAAGATGTATATCTATTTTTATCCGTGTGATTTTAAAATTTCATTTGATAAAGAATATATTATAAATACGTGTTCTTTCCATCCATCATAAATCGTATTTCTAGTTTTGATAAAACAATCGTAATCTAACACAGTATGTGTTTTAAGTTGAAAAATACGTAGTAATACTGTTGTAGTTTTGGTACTGTTATACTATCTATATGCACCCACCTTTGCAACCTATCCCTATTCCTGTGACTCAGGAAATCCTAGCCAGAGCCCTGTAGTTTTAGTGTACATCAGCTAGACAGTCCGAACCCTACATCTTTTAGAGACGGCCGCCTTATTATTTCTTAAGAGTTTTAATTCGAAATCCTTTTTATATAAAACAAATTAATAAGGACTCATAATAGTACGTTAGTGGATAATATAAGTCTCGTGAAGATTATTTCAGTAGTTTTAATATTTCAAAATGCAGAATTCAACCCTAAATATTTTTATAATAATAAAGACTATAGCTCGTATTTACAGTTTGTTTTTTTTTCATATTCTACCTAATCGAAGAAAGAACATTGTATATATGCTAAATGCTAATAAATGCAATGTAGTTCAAAACCGATAGCCATTATTGAGTGTCCGGAAGTGTTAATTATTACAAAACAGAACAGTTAATCATCTATAGTAGCCATAAACATGGAGAACTTCTCATCACTTCTTAAACATAGAAGAACAACGATATTGTATGCTCCGACGCAGCCTTGAGTTTCTTTCGGCGTTTCTTCTCAAGGTAGTCGCTTCCGAAACGCTGGTAGATCACCGTTAGGTTCGTTTTTCAACTGGCCGGCCGCCCAAGTCGAGGTCCGTACCCACAGAGGTGCCCTTGCGTAGCCGCCCAACCCACAACTTTCGCTGGCTGAGCGCCCTCTGCGTTCGCCCACCAAGCCCGGTTTTGTTGTGAAGGTCTTTCCCAGGCCACCAAAGTAGGACACGCCGAAAAAAAAACGATATTGTTCTATCTATAACACTGAAAACTTAAACAAACATAACATTGTTTAACAGTAACTACAAAATATAGACGTTTACTAGGGTATGAAAATCATGATCGTCTGCATCAAGGCGACTATCAAGTTGCTCCAAATGAATACTGTGGTATTCGTAAGTATACGAAAGATATAACAAATATGCGCTAAAGTGTAGGTCGAAATGATGTTTATTGGTTTTTTATATTTGATAGGTATGTCGTAGTAATTATGAGACATGCTAGAAAGATTAAATCAGAGCCTAATGTCACTGTAATAGTTGGTATTTTTTTAGTACGTGTTAGGGGTAGGTTTCACATTGGAGGGGGTTGTGGCCGTTCAGGGTGGGGGCTCTGAGCGACCGGTTAGCGACCCCCAGGAAGTCGGCGGTGCGTTGTGACGCGCTCTGCCGAAGTACACTAGACGGTATCGGGGGAGGCGGCGTCTCCCCCCCGTGATTGTGCCTGTCAGGCGCGGCGTAGTGGGAGTGCGGCGATTTGATTACAGGACCCGCAGTCCCCACTAATTCGCAGAAGTAGTCACCTTGGGGTTTTTAGCTGGTAAAAGTTTGGCACACCCCGGCTGCCGACCCCTTCGCGGCCGGGACGGTCCTATGAGGATTTTCGCCAAGTAAAAAAAAAGGTTGCACATTGGAGCGTGTTCTCTGAGGGCAAATTCTCTAATTTCGCCAGCTACATTTTAAGAAAAACCATTCAACACCGTATCGGATACCTTTCGCATGTGGTAGATGTTTCTTATATCTGCACAAAAAGATTCGGTTTTACTTTCATCATGCGAACAGCTAAGGAGTGGATTATGGTTCCAGCGACCATATTTCCACGATCTTGTGACTTGGGAGTCTATAAGAGAATAGGAATTTGTTGGGGGCGCGATTCATCGTCGGACTCATCTTTACCTTCCACCAGGTGTGATTGAAGTCCAGAGTCCGACTGTAATTCATAAAAAAGAGTTTGTAATAAAGACATGATTCTATTTAATCATTTTATTCAAGTATACTGGACTGTAAACGTTTGTTTTAAGGATCTGGTAGTAGAAAACTGATAAAAAAACCATATACAGTGTAAACTCCATGTAACGTCACTCGATTTAACGACAAACTCCCTAAAGCGTCGATATCACTCGGCTTTGGTTGGTTTAGCTTGTTGCCCATACAATGATACACTCTATATAGCATTACACCCACTCTCAATAACGACAGCAATTTAATAATATAAAGTACTTTTTAGCTAAGATGACTTTTTAAGTTGCTAAAATTAGTAAAAACTGCGCAGCTGTGTACGGTCTTTTGTCGGCTTATTATCCTAGCCCGTAATAAACTCGACTTTCGGCATTACACATACCGAACTTTCTAAGAAATCCGTCCTTTTGTTTACAAATTGGGATTGCTTGCACGTGTTGACTGTTGTTAGTAGGAGTCATGGATTATCTATACGTTAGCATATTCTTAGTTACTCACAAACTTTCAAACTGTAAACATAGCAAGTAAGAGTTTAAAACTTTTTCTTTTTCTAATACAGATTTTTCTTCCGTCCATTTAACGACAACTCTCTATAACTTAAAAATATGCACAGTCCCTTGAGGGTTGTTATATAGAGTTTGCACTGTATTTAACATTTAGACGGATGCAAGTGTCTGCAGAAATAATTAAAGATTCAAATTTACGAACACTTACCGAGTCATCTAAACTAGCACTTATAATGTTTGATTGTCAATGTGAAGATGATACCGGGTCCAAACATTATTTGCCATGACCCAGTCGTTTCAGTTTTTTGTGGTCAAATTACCGTAATACCAACAGTAAAATGCGGTGAGGTAATAATTATGGTATGTTGTGATATGGCTTGCCTATTATCCTTGTAAACGATCGAGGTTTCATATCAACTCCTAGCTCGTAATTTTTCAATAAAAATGCTCATACAATTTGTGGTGCTAACCAAAAGAGGAAACTTGCCTTAGGAATTAATTACTTTGAATTATCATCATCATCAGTTCACTTTAGCTTACTAGTGGACATAAAGCTTTCCTTATAAGCGCCAATAATCCTGATTTTCGGTTCTGTTCTACCATTATTTGCCAGTCTTTCGCTAATCATCATGCTATGCTATGGTTGACGACTCACGTCTTTTCTTAAGGATCCATCTGCTCCAGCAGTCATTTCTCATTTGGTAATCTCGCTTGGTATGAATAAAGTTTTGTATTCGAATGTAAAACACTAAAGTTGTCGTGGTTAATAGATTTCTTTGATTACAAGTCAAGCATGTGCATTACTTATGTTCATTTATATTTCAGGTGTATGCTTGTTATAAGTTGTGATATTAATTTTGGGAGGTACAAATAGCACATACAGGCGCAAAGTAATATAGCCATTAACACATCTTTGTTTACGAGGAATTGTATTTAATATAATAAAGGCTATTAATGTAATGATGTCTCTCTGAAGGATAATGAAATAACAAAAGTCATCGACATAGGTCAGATAATTAGCAGGCAAAAGATTCAATGGGCTTGTCAGATTTGTCGAAGAATCGACAACCGTTGAGTTAGACGTGTTTTAAGTGTATATTGCGTCTCGGTAAATGTTGTGTAGGATGTCCTCTGGCTAGGTGAAGGTGGCCAGCAATTATGGGATGAGAAGAGCCAGAAATCAGGCTCAGCGGTAAATCTTGTCGAAAGTATATGTCTAGTAATAGATATATAGTAGTACTAGCTGTCCCGGCAGACCTTGTTCTGCCCTATTTCTCTAAAACAAATTAACGTTGTTTTTTTTAATGTTAATAGCTTCCCCGTCAGATTTTATTCTGCCAAAACCTATTGGCCTGTCAGCTGTTTTTTGAAATTTCTTTGAAGGAACCTGTCCTTAATGCTATATGTATAAAAATTGACAAATATGAACATTAATATTTATACGTCACTCAATAATTGTTTTGCCTTCCCGGAACCCGTCCACTAACATTTAAACTTTATGGTATGGTGTTAAAGTTCAAATTGACTTTAAAATATTATTACGAATTTTTTGTATGAGAATATAGAAAAGTGGTGTTTTTAGACTTTCTCAGACATTTTTTTTAATTTTTCTCTTCGTAATAACCTTCCCCAGACATCAACAAACACAACAAAAAAGAAATCAGCCAAATCGGTTCCGCCGTTCTCGAGTTTCGCGCTTATACACATTTAACGATTTATTTTTATATTATAGAGAAGATATACAGGCTGATAATGATGAACATCATGATATAGGCAACATTACTGGATCCAAGGGACGGCAAGCAGGGCCCATGTTTTGGGTGCCTAATTTTAGGGGCGGCAGACAAATACGTCACCCAGCGTACCTACTGAATAATATGTATGTCTAAGGAACCAACCAACTTCTCAATAAAAACTTAGCTGAATATTTCTACAAGCCTTTGTTTTGACGTTTTAAAAGTGCAAAAAGTCTCATAAGATGCGTTTACCTCGTCTTAAGTTTTACAAGGTCATGTTTCGTAAATATTCTGCTCCTTATACTATAAAAAATATTTTCATTTTTATAAAGTTTTAGAGCTTAAAATCTCTAAAAATAGTAGTAGATGTTAACTATTTCTCGTTGGCTTAATCTATATAATTGGGAAACAAAAGTAAAAGGGCTGGCGGGGGGTAGACAGTAGTTATTGCCCCACCTCGAAAAATTTCAATATCCGGGGCTGATAGGTAAAATTATGGCAATGGCACAGTCTCACATATAATAATGGATACGCTGACCTTTGTCCTTATATTGCTTAAGTTCACGATATAACAATATAGGCGCCCTGAATACACTGTTACTAGTCGATATTGTGTACTCGGGTCACTAAAGGAGTTATTGAGTATATTGTGGCTATAAAAACAGCGTAATTTCTATTCTATTCGTTACATAATTATAATAATAGGCTTTTTCAAACAGTGAAATTAAGTGCCCTTAATTTGTTACTATTTTTAGTATAATTTATATAAATTAATTAATTACAAATGGAAACAGAAATTAATTTATTTAAATTCCACAGAAGTAATTGTTTATATAACTTTAGAAGAATGGATGGATTGAGAAAAATCATTCAATAGTTTAAGTACTAATAAAAATATATTTTACTAGCAAAGATTAAAAATTAAAAAAAAAGCTATTAGAATTAGGTTCTTTTATAATACATCGAGGCTTGATACGTTCATAGATTATATTATCTCCGATAACCTATGCTTTATTGCAGGTAATGATTCTCAAGCATAGCAGTTATTCTGCAGAATATTGGCTTAAATATATAAATAATGCGTATAACAGTATAATTTTCTACTATATGTTACATTCGTCAATAGTGAGTATGAGCAATCTAATTTTAAAGGCTATGACATCATAGATTCTTTTTGCATATTTAGCTTTAATATAGATGAAAAAATTTATTTTGCTGACATAATATTCAACAAAGTAAAATTTGCTTGTAAATTTAAGCATTTGTCTCGATGAAGATATATTTCGTAGCTCCAAATCACCTATGCTAACATCGCTCGATTGTTTACGAAGGGGCAATCGCCCAAGGGCTGTTTAGTTAGGGGCGTATGAAGTTATGCCATTAATGTATTGTGATGGCTTATTGTTTCTTGGAGCTCACGCTTCTGTTAGCAAACGTAGACACCTAACAAATGTAATTATTAATAAGATAAGTTAAAAACAAACTAATTTGGGTTTAACGATTTAAAATCTAGGATACCATTTTCATTTTCCAAATGTCGAAGGAGACTTTAGAAGGTTTTATCACTAGTTGCTAAGGGAAGCTGAAACGGGGTCTTTATCGATGGCGCCTAGCATTCTCATATTATTGCATCTAACATATCCTTCGCTCTTCCTTTCTCACATTCCTTCTTGATTAAGCTATTCTACTGTGCTGTATATTAAGTCCCAAATGGATGTTTTTTCTTTCTATTCTCCTTTTCCTTTATTCGCCCGTTCAAAAGTACAGTGTAGTTCAAGAATGTGAGATTCCATCAACGGATGGGTATCCAAACGATAGTTTTAAATCCAGGGTTGTTCGATACAGTCAACTCATATACATTCAATATCTCTCTTGTTACAATTTGTTTAGTACAATTTGTATTTAGCAACAGAAGGAGAGTTCCTGGCTCAAGAATCAAAAATCGATCAAAAATACTTACATTTTCTATAAATTCAGGATTAGCAGTGTAACCGTAACCAATGAATATCATGGAATGTAGACCCAGTATCATCACCATGGTGTAAAACCTGGGGCCAAAGAAATATCTAATATTTAATTTGCACAAATATTAGGTTATATCTTTGCATAAGTGATAGAAGCTTCTTTGCATTTAGGGATAGAAGCATAGTCTACCAAATCTTCATTAACTTAATCTGCCTCTTAGTCGACTGCTGGGCGTGGGTTTCTTATAATAAACGCTTCTGAGCCTGATGCTTTACTTACTAATCTAATTGTTACCAGACATTTTGCACAAGTCGTTTCTATATCTAGCCGGAGGACATTCTACGTTACGTTTGCAAATGTCTCCATTAAAGAATTGGCCTATTCTAGGAGTCATTATGCTTCAACTTGCAATTCAATAAATATTAGAAATTATTGATAACTTTCCTATTGAAATCAATTGGGATTCTATATTTTTAGGATAACTTTCAAATTAGGTTGTTACATAGCACGGTGCTCAATCTTAAACTGAAAAATTAACTGAATCGGAAGTATCCAAAATAAACATTATGGTTCATCAAAAATGAATATAAAAGGAGTGTTTAGTAGACAATTCATAAATGGTATATTGTTTTTATATTTGTTTTGATAAGTCCCTTAATAACCGTTTAGTGGACGGCAATGCGGTAATATTGCAGACATAATACGCGATAAGTTAACTCTGAAGATAATTGAGATCGACCATTCATTAGGTTAACTGCACCATTAAATGGCAGTTTATTGGAAATAAAATTGATCTTGTAATATAATACTCCATCATCTATTAGATCTATCTAGCATTACGCCTAGTCTAAACTGCGGTGGGCAGATCGAATTGTATTCCAATTTTCTCTATTCACAAATATAGCTTTCACTGTTGTTTCTTTACGTATTCAATTTGTTTCTGTAGGTGAATCTCTATCAATGTCATCTCTTACATGCCCACCATTATCTACGCTTTTAATATTTATTTTCTTAAAATAGCAACTGGTATCTTGGAGCCTCTACAACCTTATCGGGTGACATTAACTAGCACTTAGCGTTTTCAATCAGCAAATTTAAGGATTTAGATAGAGATGTAAAGGCATCTTTGTCAGTATGAAGCTCAGATTAGGAGACCACCAGCAGGATTACCTAATTTCTATCGTTTTGGAAGCAACTTAATACTTGTAAACAATTTTATTAATTGTCCAAAAGGAACTAAATATTTGGCAGGAGTAATCATCTAGACACATATCTGCACTGATCAGCGACAGTTAAGGGAACATTTATCTCCATGTTACCTTTTCGTCATTCTTTTAAAAACATCTTTGCGTTTGAACCTAGGAAACATGCAGCTGTATGAAAATCACTCACCTCAAAGCTTGGAAGCATTTAAACAAGCCACCCTCGGCGCTCCCTCCATGCTTCAACGCTTTCCAATTCTTTTGAACGCAGAAAGCTAGCATGAATTTGTTGTCTGCGATCAAATAGAAACTACTTTAATATTTTAAGATTTTCCTTTTTTGGGGGCTCGATAAAGTCGGTACACCGTACAATGGAGAGTACAATGTAGTCCGAAATAGCCAGCGACTGCCAAAGAATGAGAATCCATTGACAGAAGCTGGCATTACACCGGACCAAAAATACCACTACTGAAGGTCTCTAGGTGTATGAACAACTGGAGGTACACAAGCTGATCACGAAACGCGACAGAACTTGTTTACTTCATCACTATTAACTCACTTTAGTTCAACTCTGGCTTTGGACCTCTTCTAACAAGTCCCATTAAATTTGGTTTTCAGTTATTTTGTCCAGTCAATGCTGTCTAACTTGGACAATCTGTCAATTCACAGTATCGGAGGATTACCAATTAGGATTAGGAGTAGATTTCACACACTATATTTACCGAAGTGCAGTCTTCATTTCAGAATCCATCTGTTCCAGCTTCCATTAGTTTTCTTCCTAATATGGTCAGCCTAGAGCTACTTCAGCTCGCTAATCCAAAGATGTATGTCGATTACTGGGAATCTCTATCAGAGAAGATAATTTCACATTTTATCCTAATTATTTTATTCACCAATCCCGGGGCATGTTTTGCACGGTTGGCTAATCTCTCATTCTCACATTTTAAAGACAGCTTGCAAGAAAATTGCGATTCTCTAGAATCTTTATGCCGCTGGCTTTGAGGATTCCTGGTGCAGTATTACCTTTCGATTATGAGATGGAGGTCTACAGTAGTAAAAAACGCTCTTCTAGATCAGCATTGCAATAATAACACTTCTTAGGTTACAGTTGTCCATAGGGAATAGTAACCGATTATGATTAGATTCACTCTGCGCCTTTTTCCTTTCCTTATACATAGAAATCTTTAAAATAATTTGAAAATATACTTACGTTTCTTGTCGTTTTTAGGCCATAAAAAGTAGTATGCTGAACAACCCAAGTTCACCAGAAGTAAGGCTAGAAGAATGGCTCCTATGGTGAAATCCAGAACATCTATTGGTAGACTGTCGTTCTTGGTTTTACAGTATCGTACGGACAAATTGTCCACCTATTACAAAATAGTTCCTCATTTTAGATAGGAAAAGTAATTAATATTAAATTGAAGACTTAGGGCGGCTTGCACTAACAAATTAAATCTACTTTAGAGTTATGTAAAATGCTATTTAGCGCTGATCTGTACTTATTGTCTTGCACTAAATCAAAATCTAGTTGTTACAACTCTTAAACTGAAATCATCATTAAGATGGAATCAAACCAATTCAATTAATAAGCGTTTTATACAAGCTTAAACTAGTTTAATTCGTTAGTGCAAGCCGCCCTTATATTCTGATAAATTGGTTTATTATTGTAATAAATCTGTTCCTCAACCACCTCTTTTTTATTGTTTAAAGACGAACGCTTGACCTCAATCACATCTGGTTGAAGGTGAAGATGAGTTCAATGATGAAACGCGTTCGCCTAGGAAATGCCTATTCACTCTTTTCTTAAAGATTCCCAGGTCATAAGATCGCGGAAATACGGCCGCTGGAAGCATATTCCACTCTTTAGCTGTTCGCATGATGAATGTAGAAGCGTATCTTCTCGTGCGGATATAAGGAACATTCACCACATACGGATGGTATCCGACACGATGTCTAGTGGTTTTGTGAAGGAATGACGCTGGTAGAATCAAAGAATGTAGTTCCTTTCCAACATTTCATAGATACATAGCTTGTAAGTGCGTGTATATATGTAATTAGCCAGACAAATTTCACTTGCGCGATATAGTTTAGTAAAAAATATATCTGAATAAATATATACATATCTGTATGCGTTTAAACAGAAATGGCTTGACCTATTTCAGATAAAAGATTTCAGCTTGAATTATTTATTATCATAACAATAGTAATACTTCTACGCGAACGAAGTCACGGGCTCAGCTAGTAAATAATAAATTAATAATCCAAATTGTTTGAAAAGAATTTCAACAAAAATTACCATCCAATATTTCTGCTGTAAATAGTTTGTATTGTACTAATCAATATTATTGTCGGGCAGTAGACTTGAGGGAGTCTGCTGCCCGGATGAGAGGGAGGCGGTACATGGTATCCGGCGCATCGCCTGGGAGAGAGGTTTTGGAGGGGTGGGCTTTACTCCTTCCCCTCACAGAGAGGTAGCCTCAACAAGGCTTCTTTTTCCCTGGGCGTCTGGATAAATTTGGCTTTCCAGGCCCAGGTTGAGCAATCAAAGGGGCACCCCGGGGGTTTTTAGTCAGTAGGAGTCTGACACACCGGGGTCACTGCCCTCACAGCGTCCCTGATAGTCCTATGCAGCATTTTCCCCCGGGATACAAAAAAATCAATATAATTGACAAACAAACATAAAAGTACTAGCGTGGACAGACAGTAGCCATTTTCAAGATCCAGTGCTGGTTTAAAATATTGGACTGATAATGTATAAGGCACCTTTAACATTCCTGATTTTTTAAATAGAATCACTAACTCGTCCATCTGTCTGTTAAGATCTATTATTCTCCGGAGTGTGTGGAGCTATTAAGTTGAGATTTATTAAAATTGTCATGTAATAGACGCGAGATTGAACATAATGATTACCCATGTATTACAAGCTCCCAGAAAGGCTATTACGAAATATATGCACTCAGGGATTGAGCAAGACTCTTGGTAAAGCGTGAATGCTTTGTAAGCTGCCATCAGTGTATTGCAAAATAGCCTATTTGCTCGTTTTTCCACGTAAATATAATATTTGCGACAGGTTTGATGATTTGCTTCCGGTTAAAGGATTTTATGAAAGAGTTTTAAGTACTGTAGTTTATAAACTGTTTTAATAAAACAAATGAAACAATCCGAGCCGTTTACTTTGAAAATTCATTAACTTTGGTCAAAACATATGTCAATTCTATTACACAGGTGATTTTTATAGACGATGGAGATATTTAGAAAGGATAATCAGCTTTAAATTACAACAAAGTAAATTATAATTAACAAGTTAAAGGACAATTACAAACATGAATGAATAAACAAAAATTCATTATTTAATAGATATTTTGCCTTTCTTAAGTTAGAATAAAGTACAAAAGGAAAACGAGTCAATAGCTGATTACCTAAAATTACTTAAAGGAACTTTATTTTCTTACCAATTAATCGTGTATCACCCGCGCTACGGTCTCAACACGTTTTACAGATTAATTCTGGTTTGTTCGTCAGCTTTTATTTACGATTTCTTAGTAAATATATTTATATTTTTATTGGTTGTAAGCATAGATGGGTTAAATGTTATCAGATTAATGAAAATGATTAACGATTACATTTCACGTTATTTACCATTAATATAACTGCATTTTGCAAAACACTACAGAATCCCAGATTGTATACACATTTATGATTTCTTAATGTTTTAAACGGACCTAATCACGATTACAGAGCAAGAAAATTAAAATAACGACTACATTTTGTAATCGTTCATCATTAATCAGATTAGATTTTGCCCATCTCTGTTTGTAAGAAAGTACAACTTATTGTATTCAGAAATATCTCCCTCATATTTAAGGCCAACAGAGCTAGAGAGACTCGTGTCAACACAAAAGTGCTTGAACCGGTTGCTATTGAGGGAGTCTGCGAGCCATGAAAGGCTGATCACAGAGAAGTCCTGTGACGTAGGGCCTTCAATCCCACCCCTCTCAGACACGGAACCTGAGTGAAGGTGTTCACTAGCTTCGTTGTATACGTAACACGGTTGTTTCGGGAGTCGAAGCTGCTCGCGTCCGTAGGCTTTACCCTAGTTTCCCTACACGAGACTCCTGGGTGGTACTAAACGAGCAGCAGCGAGGTGGTAGGGCGTCGGTGCCTGTCTGGATCGCGACCACAGTACGTGGGCGTAAAGTCCGTGATAGTGACCAGTTTCGGCTTGTCGCGTTTCGGGATCAGCTTGTCTATATCCAGTAGCTCATATACCTAAATACCTTCAGTCGTGGTATATGTGGGCCGACATGACGATGTAGACTATCAATGAATTTTCATCCTTTGATAGTCGCTTTCGTTTTTGGACTACACTGTACTTACCATCTGATACTCTGTAGTCATAATGTCGAGCCAGTGTAAAAAAAAAAAACACGGATCCCCGGCCCGGATAACAGCGAATTGAGAGATACCTCGATGGTTTCAAGACAGAAGGAGTCTGACACATCAGGCCCACTGCCCTTACAACGGCTCTGACAGGTCTATACAATATTTTTATTTATTTCACCAAGAAAATGTAGAGACTATGTTTTAGCTTTTCTAAAACTTACCTGCAGCCCATAACCTTCATGGATAGTAGCATTGAGACATTTCTTCAGAGCATCAGCAGTACTCTCCGTAGCATTTGCATGCGTTACGTTCAATCCACAATTCTGGGACGCACAGATTCCCCTATGCAGTTTCGTGTGCATATAATTTTTGTAAGATAGCGAGGAGAAATTCTGTTGAAATAATAACATGTCATTACGCTATAACTCTATCTTGGGAAGTCGATGCTGCTCGCGTCCGTAGGCTTTACCCTAGTTTCCTACACGTGACTCCTGGGTGGTGCTAAACGAGCAGCTGCGAGGTGGTAGGGCGTCGGTGCCCGTCTGGATCGCGACCACAGTACATGGGTGTAAAGCCCGTCATAGTGACCAGTTTCAGCTTGTCGCGTTTCGGGATCAGCTTGTGTATATCCAGTAGCTTATATACCTAGAGACCTTCAGTCGTAGTATATGTGGGCTAACATGACGATGTAGACTATCAACGGATTTTCATCCTTTGATAGTCGCTTTCGTTTTTGGACTACACTGTACTTACCATCAGGTACTCTGTAATCACTATGTCGAGCCAGTGAAAAAAAAATCTGTGTGAGCTGAGATTGTAGACTTTTTTATGGTAACTCATATCCCGGTTAGGACTAAGAAGTTCTCTAACTCTTGCTTTTGATGATTCGTTAAAATGTGAAACGGTCTTCCGGCGAGCGTGTTCCCACTATCCTATGATATAGTTTTTTTTTAAACAAAGCATGAAGAAATAGTTGTGTTGGCTGGCATGATCGCGGCAACTATTGGTAGCTAGTTGTCTCTTTAGATTGCGCTGTGCTTTGTAAAAACACTTACTGAGAGTGTTATGTGTCGGAACTATTCAAATAATCTAGAACAAATGAGGGTAGCGGAAGTAATTTCCCGCCCTTGACCAAGATTCCGGCGGCGCGTTGGTCTGCTCATGACCATGACTTGTATAACCAGGTCGAATTATCGAACCATAATTCAAAGTAAGTTATTCACGCATAAGACTCGTTAAAGTATTTATTTCTTTTAACTAAAATTATTACTTTTATTGGCTGTGGTGGCCTAGCGGATAATGGACCGATTTCCATGTGCGGCAACGTAAATGGTCCTAGGTTTGAATCCCGGTACGTACCTCTGCATTTTTCTAGATTACGTACGGATTTAGGTACCAAATGCTCAGCGGTGATGGAAAACATTGGGAGGAAACCAGCATGACTTCTAATAAAATGTCACATGCACTAATGCTGTGAGAACGGCGATTAGCTACGCTACTGGTCAGGTTGGGCACGACCTATAAGTGCATAGTGGATAGTGGCTAATGCATCTGTTCACCCCGCAAGGGATATAGCGTAACGATATATCATTATTGTTATTTATTTATTACTTTTATGAACTGGTACAATGGCGTATCGTCTTCCATTAACTCCATGTCAGTGATGCAGTATACTGCATCAGGTTTCTTCAAGCAAAGATCAAAATCATCCAACTCTGATAAGAGTGGCATAGAGTGGTAATCGAATCTCGGCTCCTGCATCTCATCTGTGGACAAGATAAATAAGGTAAATGTAATTGTACCATTCTGAGAGTCGCCACTTGGCAGGGCGAGCCAGGAGTGTCTGCTAGGTCCTGATCTATGGCTTAGTAAGTATTTATAAGCAAAGGTGTCTGATGTAAGTGACAGTTGGGAATTTGGGAGTCGAAGCTGCTCGCGTCCGTAGGCTTTACCCCAGTTTCCCTACACGTGACTCCTGGGGGGTGCTAAACGAGCAGCAGCGACGTCGTAGGGCGTCGGTGCCCGTCTGGATCGTGACCACAGTACATGGGTGTAAAGCCCGTCATAGTGACCAGTTTCGGCTTGTCGGGTTTCGGGATCAGCTTGTGCATATCCAGTAGCTCATATACTAGAGACCTTCAGTCGTGGTTTATGTGAGCCGACATGACGATGTAGATTATCAATGGATTTTCATCCTTTGATGGTCGCTTTTGTTTTTGGACTATATTGCACTTATCATCAGGTACTCTGTAGTCACTATGTTGACCCAGTGTAAAAAAAAAACTGACAAGACTCTGTGCGGACTATGTGCTTGACATTCCAGCTGCTCGCACGAAGCGAATTATCTCCTCTTTGCTGCGAACCGCCAAGGAATGGAATTCGCTTGGTGTGTGTGCTTTTCAAACATCTTATGCCATGCGAATCTTCAAACGAGTGAATCGGTATTTGTTGTGTGAGCGCGCTTCATCATCGGGCTCATCATCGTGAGTGGAAACGAGAGCCGAGGCCGACCTAGACTTGCCTACTAAATATAGAGAGTTCTGTTGGAGGCTAATGTCAAAAGTACGCGGAATCAGCGAGAGTTGCATGATGGGATTACTAAATGTTAAAGAAGCGAAAAAGGCTTGTAATAACAGAGAGAAGTGGCGTTCCATTCACTCCGCCTACCCCAATAAGGATTCGTCGTAATGATTGATAGATAGTAAGCTTTCTTTATCAATTACCTTTTTTATATTTTTGTGGGAGCATCAAAACGTTTTTAGATATTTTACTATTCAAAAGATTTGTGACCATTTCTAAGCTGATTTTTGTAAGGTCTATTGCCATTTCGACGTATCAGCCCCATTGTGCATAATACAGTTCCACAAACCTCAATTCTGAGAGTCGCTGATGAGTCAAAGCTACCATATCCACCAACAATTTCATGGCAATCTCTGTCGGATCACATCAAAAGGCGATCATGAAAGGCGCCTATATCAAATATACTGACCCCACATTGGCTCATCAGCGACTCTCTCGCACTTTCATTCCGGCCACACTCCATCCCGAAGTGATGCAAAGCCTCCCGTTTCTCACAGGAAAAGCGAATAATTTAGAAATAGAAATATAGGATACAGAGACCCGCATAGAACTAAGTTTCAAGTTACTGACGTAATAAATTGCCTAACATAACTAGACTTTCTAGTTTCGGTCTAAATTACTCGTTCTTAGTTAATACTAACTAATACGAGTACGTAGGTAAGCATTTATGGTAGAAGTAACAAATCTAGTTGTCGAGTTATCAGTTTGTGTACGATTATAGTTATATCCTGGCCGATTTCGGCCTCGGGGACGTTTCCAAATCACATCAAGTAGCCGTGGGCTACAGCCCAATTTGGCGAAAGAGAGTTCAATGATGATAATAATCGGAAAGAATCAATTGCGCAGGATATATTTGGTGCGCGCACAAACGCACACTCTCATCTAAACCCCTCTTAATCTAATAGGACGGAGAACCGACACAGTGAGAGAAAGGTAGGATACAGTGTCTGGATACTGATAACTGACTCCTATCAGCGCCCTAGGTCATTCATAATGCCTTGCTGCCTCACCGCCTCATCGGGTAGACCAGGCTGCAATTAGCACGACTGATGATGAGTAATAAGGCAGACTTTTGTGATTAGATACTATATATTTGAATGTTTTTTTTTTATATTGGCTCGAAAAAGTGACTACATCGCACCTGATGGAAAGTACAGTGTAATCCAAGAACGAAATCGATCGTCAAAGGACTAAAATCAGTTGACAGTCACCATTGCTACGTCGACCCAGATATACCACAACAAAAGGTCTTAAGGTATAGAATAATTGGATATACACAAAGCGACCTCGAAATGCAACAGGCAAAGCCAGTCACTATGACGGTAATTTTTAAAAAGATTTTTTTTTTTACACTGGCACGACATAGTGACTACAGAGTACCTGATGGTAAGTACAGTGTAGTCCAAAAACGAAAGCGACTATCAAAGGACGAAAATCCATTGATAGTCTCCGTCGTCATGTCGGCCAACATATACCACGACTGAAGTTCTCTAGGTATATGAGCTACTGGATATACATATGCCGATCCCGAAACGCGACAAGCCGAAACTGGTCACTAAGACGGGCTTTACACCCATGTACTGTGGTCGCGATCCAGACCACACACAACACACATACACACACACACACACACACATATACAGAGGATATTTTATTAATTTTCTTGGTTTAAATATTACCTAAAAATATCTACTTTACGAATGTAGAGCAGGTTTATATTTCACTGTACTCGCTTCCCTTTTTGTTATTCACCACACACAATTCTTAAATATTAAAATTAATTATAAGTATTATTTTTCAGGACTTATTAAGCATTTTAATAGTACATAAAAAAACATGATTGGCAAAATTAATAATAGGTGAGTATGTCGAGAAAGAAGCTTTTTTTTAATGAAAAAAATATCAAAATAAGTTCAGTATTTTAGGAGATAACGACAAACAAACAAGACAATACCTTTTCCGATTTCGCCAACGTCCGAAATATTTACAGCGTACGCGGAACAATAAAGCAGGAATAGCCACCACATGGTTGCAGGCTAGTTGGTCACTGACGGCGGCTGGCGGTCGCGAACTCACTGTAGCAATGCACCTTAGAATTATTACAACATCTTAGTACTTTACGCACGCACTTTACTGGCATAACTTGCTTATTATTATCTTACAAGCAATTATTACTTTATATAGACACTTTAAAATAGAGTTTATACAATTACTACATTTTAACGACCTCTTTAAAACGCAAATATTTTATTACAAATATAAAAATAATACAACTAACATATCGTCGCGCAATATCCCTTACTTGGTGAGGGGTGGTTCGGGAGGGGAGGAGGTTAAATATCCTGCCCAACGTGACCAGTAGCGCAGCTGATCGCCGTTCTCACAGCACTAGTACACATGACATTTCTATGAGATGCCATTCGGGTTTCCTCACAAAGTTTTCACCGGAGAGCATTTGGTGCCTAAAACCGAACGTAATATAGAAACACCTAGAAGCATGTGCCCGGAATTTAACGCGTAATTGTTTTTTTTATTTTTTTTTTCTTATTTTTTTTTTTTTTATATGTATTTATTTGTATTATGTCACCTTATAGCTGCTGCTGATAGGACCACCGAAAGGATCGGTGCTTGTATTCATCGACATAGTTCGTCAAAACGCTAGAAGAGTGCAAACGACACAACGCTGTATAACAGAGATTTTAGTAGCTCACTTAGTACCTTACCTGCGGTTAATAGGAGAAAATTTTACTGTAATACAAGAAAAAAAGGCGTGTATGGGATTCAGACACGCTAGAAATGAAACTTCAATAAATCGTCAAAAGAATGAGATGAATATATATAACAAGGGTAGGATAATTACAAAGTTTATTTGTTTAAAAATGAAAGTATTTTGAGTAATTTTAAAAGATATTTAACATATGTTATAATACATAATTTATTGGTATTTATTAACACTTTTTTTTTTGTTAACCCTGTGGAAATCCCTTCAGATCGTCAGGATAGCGGTGAGGGCTTCTCCCCCGGTGTGCCGGACTTGCGCCGACTAAAACCACGGGGGTACCAGCATTGCCTACTCTTCGCCTTCGCCGGGCCTGGGGATCCAGATACTTCCGAGGACCCGGCGAAATTTCATAACTGCTTCAGATTAAATGTTTTCTATCTTTCTTTAAAGGATTGATTTCTTCATAGCTCCAAGGGATTGCAAACCTGGGTATTTGATATTAAATCCGATTTATTTCGAATCGGTACGATCCCCGCATTCCAAAAAAGGGGTTCATAGTAAACAGACGGATGAAAAACTTATTGATTGGCGTCTTTTTTTTGGTTAGGAATTCTTAAAAGCAGAGTTAACGCTGACCCAATGGTTTTGGCAGGAGACAGCGGGTGTGCGTTATACCCCATGCTGATGCTACCCTGGGCACATTGATTATCTAGTCCTGGTGGGGCAATTCATACGCGGCGAGCGATTTAATCTTTGGATGTTAGTCTAATGATTGACTAGCTGGACACCTGAGCTTTCCTTGGATAATATTTCTAACATAACTTAATCGAGATATTTGTATAAATATAAATTTGCTGTTTATTGTCAGCGCCATCTGTTTTTGAATATCCGACATTATATACATTGCTTGGTTTACATAAAATATAAATATATTCTTCACGTAAAAATGGATTATCACGTAGATGACACTTATCTAGTCAATTTTAATAGTAAAAGACTATTGAAGTACACACATTTGTTAAAATTGTTAGCCGGTTCGGAGAAACCAATTAATATTTATTATATACACATATGTATACAAGAATTGCGCATTTAAAATATAGAATTGTATAAGCTACTTGTATTAGTTTTTTCTTATTAAGTTAAGGTATATCGCATGCATTGTTTTATCACATGTAGATATGTCGATCAGCGTCGAAAATTCGAAAACTTTTAAGTAGTTACATTAATTTATATTTGTGATTATAAATTTATATAATAGTTTAAAAATCACACAGTCGTTCGACGAACGCGTCTTGACAGAACACTCATGCGGAGTATCAGAGATGAGACGGGGAAGTTCGGGCCCAAGCTACGTACTGCCGCTGCGTTAATATCTTGGGTTACAACTTTCAGAGCTAACGACAAAACTGCGATTTTCTCTATTTTTTTTTTAATTAAAAGAGTATACAGGTTGGTAACTTTCAGCGGGGCAGTAAGGAGAAGTACCTTATCCGTTGCAGTTAAATGAAAGTGGTCTTAGGAGACAATATATATTTTTTTATGGAATTCTGTTTCCCATTCAACAGATTTTCAAAAAAATGTACTGTTAGCAAAAAATAGCAATTTTATACAAAAAAAAAATTGATGCTAATCGATACTGTTACTAATATTGATTAAAAACTTCTATGGGACCTACCATCGTTGGAGTACTCAAAAAGTCACAAAATGTAAAAGACTTTTCCCGTACATTTTGTACCGAATTTATGTAATTGAATTACAAAAAATAAAATAAAAGACAAATGATCGGATTATTCCACCCAGTCCTACTAGTAGTTCAATGATCTAACTCACGTAGAATTACGAAAAAGAAGGCGATGATGAACTTCATGATATTATTATTCTTTCAAATCTTGCTGTTTCTTCGCCAATGATATTAAGTGCTCGAAGTGACCGCCATTTTGACGAATGCATAAATAAGAGTTCTTATTCCCGCTTTTATCTTGTACCATACAACAAGTAACTACTACAGTTTCACTGCAAGGTTGCGAGCGAATGGGACGGAAAATAGGAAAGTACTGTTAGAGCGAGACGGATTTATGTGAACTATGAATATCTGCTGCTTTATACATTTTCGTTCCTAGAAAATTGCGGAATCAGCAAAACGTTTAGAAAGTAATACTCGTTTATCTGCATTAAACATTATTTATATATTAGGTCTTCCGGAATGTTCTGGTCGATATTAGAATATAATTTTTTATGACTGTGAATAAATTTTATTGAATAAATTACTTGCCATTATGATGACCTCTTGCCAGCCTTTTTTTTATTATTTTTTTTTTATTAGGGGCTTTTAATTTAATCATATCAGCCCCATCGTAGCCTAATACATAGAAATAAAACCATTCATTCCTCACATTTCATACAGTTTCCATAGAATTTCGGCAGTTGCTTTAGTGGGCACCGCCAAAACGCTATGGAACATACCAACATCCAATCTATTTAATTTTAATTTACATATAACATCCTTCCTTACATAAGCGTTTTGGACACACTCAACCAGGACATGCTGAACATCGTCAATAATTCCGCACTCAGGACACGGTATCTTTCTCATGAGATGAGCGACCTCTTGCCAGCCTGAGAGCCATTTGTATACCCTATTTTTTTATTTATTGCCTATCAAAAAATAAGGACAAGCACGTGACGACTCCCAAAAGCAGGATGCGGTTAGGCATTAACATGTCGAAGTATAATGCTTAATCGTTTCATTACTATTACATATAATAAATACGTTCCTAAGTAACCTATTCAATATTATTTATATGATAAATAATTACAGAGATTCTATATAGAAAAAAAACTCTTGCACGACAGAATTCTATCGAAATTGTTAATTAATAAATACATATCTGTACGCGTTTGTGCCCGCTAATCACAGAAACGGCTTAACAGATTCAGATGCGGTTTCCCTTTCGCTTTCAATAATGTATTATGGAAAGCTGCTTTTAACATATAGGTAGTGTTAATTTTTTCTACAATTTGCTTACAAATAAAAGTTGTTGTGTCAATTTAAAAATTACGTCGATCACTTATTATAAAAGACAAAGTTATAAAATAACTGTTTAGGTGTTTTGGCTTTATCATATGTAATATTATACTTTTAATTTATTGAATTGTAACTACTCGCTCTTCCTGTCACTGTATGGAAGATATAAGAGACAAAATTGTATCATATTGTAATAAAGGTATTACTTCCACACGAGCGAAGTCGTAGGCACACCTAGTGAATAATTAATTTTTGTGCAATTGACAAATCATAACTTTTAAAAGAGTCTAATTTAATTTTAAGAATAATTTCTGAAATATGGAATTGACATATTGTGACGAGAATAACAAAAATCTATTAAATTCTAGAACAATCTTCAAAACCACATTTCAGCGGTAGTGGAAAATGAAAATAGAAAGAAAAACTAAAGTTTCTATCCCACTCAAGCGCGCTGGCTCAGAGAGAGACACACTACAAAGGGTTTTACCCTCGTCTCATTTACATCAAACTTTTAAGACCACCCCCGTAAGACATAAGATAACTAAAGGCTTAAAGAGTTTCCACTTAAGCCTTACTTAGAACGAACTTCACGTCCGTAGTCACATGATAAGCGTAACCGGAGAAAAAGGGAATTAAAACTTCGTTGAGATCGAGCGGGATCCCTACTTCGGTTTACGTGGTAGCGCCCCGTGGCTCAACGAGAGCAAATCAAAATTTTAGATTAAATAATAAAATATTTATATATATAAAATTCTCGTGTCAAATTGACAAAATTTTTGTTTTTATTTTTCTATAATGTGGCATTAAAAAATACACACTACCCTAAATTTTTACCTTTTTATCACCAACCCATATTTTGTAATGGCTATTTTAGTGATTTAATGTCTCCATCCTGCTCGATAATTGATCAATTATCGCTTTTTTTTTTTTGTAAATGTTACCTAAAAATAATTTATATGGCAAAACAAAGTATGCCGGGTCAGCTAGTATTTTTATAAAAACAATTCAACTGACTTCAAAAATTTAATAATACTATAATTGTATATCTACCAATCAGATAATGGTTGAGATTTGTAGACGCTGATTTGACTTAGTCTATAGCCGGACAGTAAACTTGAGGGAGTCTGCTGCCCGTGATACAGTTTAGGAGAGGTGGGATCTTTACACTCACACCCCCCAGAGATGAAACCTAAACAGGCTGTTCGCTCCCGGGGCGTATGGAACAATCTGGATTTTCAGGGCTGGGTGGAGTGATTGAAAGGACGCTCCGAGGGTTTTTAGACAGTAGGAGTCTTACACACCGGGATTGCTAACCTCACAGCGGCCATGATGGTGATCAGTAAGATTTTCTCCCAAGTTAAAAAAAATGCTTTGATTTTGTCTAGACTTTCGTGATATTGCTAGGCTATATGGTATGTGTGTGTAATATACTTATATGTGTGAATACAGATGTACATATCATTAACTATAATACTTTGAAATAGTATCTAGAGCTGTATATATATACTGAATTGATTCCTTTCTCGTTTTTTTTGCGCGTTGACACGACAAAGGCACGTCAGCTGAATACGGCGCTGGGTGGGTCAGCTGATCACTTACCATTTAATAAGCTGGCATCATCAAAGCACAGGATATTTGCTTTTATTGTGTTCTATCTTCATTAACCTATCATTCGGTGTTTTATGTTATGTTATGTGTCAAATAAACGCTTTTTCTTTCTTTCTTTCTAATATTTAAGTAAATTTCAAGAAAATTTAAAGAAGCATTTATAACTCTCAACCATAGCACGAAGAGACATAAAGTGCTGTATACAACATACTTCTGAATAAAATGCATTTTTTTTTTCCTGTATCTAGCGATACCACTACGGCTCATTGCGCCCCCAACCTAAATTAAGGTGAACCAACTTTTTTTATACCCCACCATGATAATGGTTCTTTTTCTTGTTGGAGAAGATAATTTGAATCGCCGATGTACGTTGTTCTTGAGGGTAGATATAATTTATTTGATGGATGGTTGTAATTAAATGGAATTTGGAGTAAAATATTTTCTTCGTGAAATATGGGAAAAAATATAAACTTTATAATGAATATCCGCTTTTTATATATTACATTTATAACTAGATTATAGTGTTAAGGAGTGGAATATGCTTCATGCAATCACGCATCCAAGTTCTTATGATTTCGAAGCCCTTAAGAGAAGAGTGGATAGGTATTTGTTGGGTGGACGCAGTCTATCGTCGGATTTCACCTTCCACCAGGTGTGTTTGAGGACAAGTGTCGGTGGAAATATAATTTAAAGGAAAGTTATCAATATTTTTACATATTTGGAATTAAATCGAGTGCCGAAAATCGTTTATTTTTTTTATTAAAATGAATATCTGTCGATTAGTCTTTAATATACTTAAAGCGACTTGCACGAACATATTAAATCAAGTTTAGGCTTGTATAAAAAGCTATTTAAATGAAGCGGTTTAATTTGACCTGAATGTTGATTTAAATTGAACAGAAAAAAACTGGTTAATATTTCCATATATGTGGGATCGAGGAAAGAGATACTTTTGTTCAAAACTATTTTATTTTAATTTTTAAATACGGAAGCTAAAGTCACACTTCATACTCTTTATGACACTTCTTTTTTACAACCACCTTCAAACTAATTTCACTAAACGTCATTCGTCGTTTTCACAGTTTTATATTAATACCACCTTATAATTTTAAATTTACAAAAAATATAAAAATATTTGGGAGATTTCATAACATAGTCCACATATATATATATATATATATATATACAGTTATATGTATAGTTCCATGCTAAATAGTGTTTTATACAAGCTTAAACTAGATTTAATTTCTTGGTACAAGTAGTCCTTAGCATTTAGCACGCTAACGACCTCTATTAGTATAAAGTATGTACTATTGAATTGTTTTATATAGTTACATCGATGGTACAACAGATGTCGCTGCATCATTATTTTACTTTTAGAGTAAACCGAAAGCTTCGGTTCAGTTTCGACTATCTTCAGTCATAAAATACACCTATATAATTTTTTTTAAAGGGCCGAAATATTAGCCGAAGCTTGATTTTCTAGTAAGCGTCAAATTAAGATTGATTGATGAGGAACCCAGTCACTGAATTGAGCTGAATAAATTAAAAATCCTTTCCAGAGATCGTTTCTATTATCCAAGATTGGTTTGAGAAACAATCGATATTAAGAAAGACAACTTTTAATCAGAAAGATGTATTAGGTCATCATCGGCTTGAAACTCGGTGTTTATAAAAGTGAGACCTCGTTTTATTTCAATAGCGATAAATTGCGCTACTGGTCATGTCGGGTACGACATATAAGTGTATATTGGATACAGCCACTTATGTATCTCTGCTTACCCTGTAAGTGATATAGCGTGATGATATACTGATAATATGATTATAATTATTATTAGATACGTACGATACAAATCAGTCCAATTAATTTACTGAAGCATGACACTGATAGCCGTTTACAGTTCAACAAGCATTATATATCAGTAGCGTTCACTCCAAACATGCATGAAAGCATTGCATACCCTTACGTTAATAAGTCTAGAATAAATTCTTTTGATTTAAGTAAAAAAAGGAACTCTTTATATTCATGCCTATTCTATTTTCACGCCAACTACCTTCCCTATGAAATTAATATAATATTTATTATCATTATATAATATTCAAATTCATTATGCGAATCTGCCTACCCTCTCCAAACACCCTATACACATCACTGTTATATTTATTGCAATCACAATATATTGTAAAACAAAGTATTTTGTCGTGTCTGTCTGTCCATGATAAACACAAAAAGTACTAAACAAATTTTCATATGATTTTCAACAACAGACGTATAGATACATGAGAGACGTTTTAGTGTATAATTTGTAAAGGTTTTATATAAATTGGTTGAAATATGACGATAATTATTATATTAAGAATTTCGGATAAAGGCAATCTTCCTGGGAGTTTTCATCGAAAACGCTGCCTAATGCCTTTGAGAAATAACAAAATAATATTTGGTGGGATTATTCTTCTTTTATAGGCTTACACAAAAGTCGTAGATTACATATATTTATCTATCTTTTAAGGATAGCTTATTACACCCATTTCTAAAAGAATGAATTTCCAAGATACTTGGTATTTTAGACTGGATAAATTTAAAGGTGAAAAGACATTAAACACAGTGACCCGGCTTAGCAAACAATAGGGAACAGGATTTGACAACGGATATAGGTAGTTCTGTCCTTAAATGATCACATATATGTATCCAGAGATGGGCAAAATGTAATCAGATTAATGATGAACGATTACAAAATGTAGGCGAAATTTTATTTTTCTTGTTCTGTAATCATGATTTAAATCCATTTAAAACATTAAGAAATGATAAATGTGTATACAATCTGGGATTTTGAAGTGTTTAAAACATAAATGAGCAAAATGCAGTCATATTAATGGTAAAAAACGTAATATGTAATCGTTAATCATTTTCATTAATCTGATTACATTTTGTCCATCTATGTGTGTATCATTTAAGGACAGCATACTATACGCATTTTAATATCTAAAAAATGACACAGAACATCGATTAACCGGGATACTTATCACGATGGGCATACTATATACAGGGTGAACGGTAATGCGATACATTCCTTGATAGACGTTGTAGTACAGCTTATTTGGAGTCATTTAAGTCATATGACACCATGTCCGAAACTTGTTAATTTCTGAGATATTCAAGACTTAAGTATTTTTTTAAAAAACTCCAGTTTTTATGTTAAAATGTTCCCTTGTAGTGACGAATACAAAATAATGTTATTGTTTATGCTGTATTCGTATAGCTAAATAATAATAATCTCATTTTAAATTAAAATTTGTAAGAAGGAATCGTCATTACTTAAGTAAAAGCTAAGAAACCAAGTATCATTTTGCAAAAAAATTGTTTTAGGTAAATAAACGAAGAATTTCCAAGAAAATGTGTATGGAATGTTTTGTACAAATTACATAATTTTGTTCCTTGATTCAATGGCTATTCTAAAAAGTACATATGTCATAACAAAATACTAAGAGGTTGATTTGCAACCCTAATAATAGACGAAGTGACCCGTTTCCTAGAAATCCTCTTCATTATGTTACCACGCACGTGTGCAGTATTTGTTCGTTTTATGACACCACCTTGCACTTGACACTGCTACAACAATAGGATTTATTGATATGAAGGGCAAATTGCTCGTAGATATGGTAGTTATCTGTATCAGTTAGTTACAACTGTCTTCTGAGTACAGACCTATCGTTGCATTTTAACTACGTCTCTCCTGATTAAAATCTTGAGAAATGGCTGCCTTCCGTAATGAAGAATACGCGGACATTCTGTACGTTTACGGATTATGCGACGGCGACGCTGCAGCAGCGCAAAGAGAGTACATGCTGCGTTTTCCTGACCGACGTGTACCAAACGTAAGAGTGTTTTCGGGAACATATCGACGCGTCCGTGAAACAGGGCGTTTCGCAGCGCGAACAAGCGATTCTGGTAGACCTCGAGTTCAACTTCCTGATAAAGAAGAAGAAATACTTGATTTATTTCCCAGAAATCCAACAATCTCTACAAGGATTGCAGCTAGAAGCCTTGGATTATCCCAGTGGATGGTTTGGTTTACCGTACATACAGCAAGATTACATCTCTACCACTACACACCGGTCCAAGCTCTAGAAGAAGGCGATCCAGCCCGACGAATGGAATTCTGTCGTTTCATGCTAAATGCCGATATGGAAGATCCTCATTTTCTCGAGAAAATTCTGTGGACTGATGAATCCAAGTTTGACCGTGACGGAATCACTAATTATCACAATTCACATTATTGGGCACCGAAAAGAGAGAATACAGCTGCTAATGTGTCTCTACTCACTCTCCAAGAGATATTGCGTGACGATATATTATTTTCTTTATTTATCGTATATACAATACCTTTTTGATTTTAAAATATAAAAACATGGATACATATAGGAGCGAGGCCTGAGACCTAAACCACCGGTATTTTAGACCTCAGAGTGAGGAACTTCCTTCTAATGCGTACAGTATCAAATAATATCGCCCTCTATATTCGGTACTTAATTTTACAACCAAGGGACAGCCTCTTAAGATGGTAATCGAGGCTATTTGCAATCAGCACATTAGTCAATACACTATCGGAACAATAGTTGTAGAATCCACATCCCACATGCTGGTAATCTCATGTGCAAGGTCTTTCACGAGATTCTCAGCATGTGGTATGGTGATATCAACGAGTATTGCCCGGCGCGCCGACCGATCTACTACCACAATGTCAGGTCTATTAGCAAAAATTGTCCTATCAGTGATAATAGATCGATCCCAGTACAGCAAGCATGACTATTTTTGAAAACTGGCTGAGGTACATACTGGTAGTATGGACAATGGTCCATAAGACCACATGAATGATCAAGTTGCTGATTTATGACCTTGATTACTTGATTATGTCAGTGTAAGTAATATACATATAGTAAATACCTCAAAGATTCTCTAGGACGTTGGCATTCCTGACATATGTCGACCGTACCGTATTTGGAGATATACTTTCTGTAGTCGTTCGTCTTGATAAATGATTATTATACGCTTAAGGAACCAAAGTATCCTTAACCATTCTAAATTAAATCCACACAGCCCGATTTCCATTCATTATGTAACTCTTTTCCCGAATCGAGACATTTATCCCGGTCCCAGTGGCCCGAAACTTGAAACAAAGTGGATCCAAATAAAAATCGGGCAGATTTCCCCCGGGTGTCGCTAAATGCGACATACTAACGATAGAACATCCTTCAGGTCCTTGGGGTAACCTTCAGCCGACTAATTGGCAACTTGTACTTTATAATTACTCAATTAACTTTTTCTTTTTGATTTTGAAAAAGATTATTTATTGTAACGAATTTTGAACATTGTTAAATAGAACAACATGAAATTTCAGTGATCTGGAGCGAGTTAACGCGTCGTGATCTTTTGATTTTTAACTCCCAACGGGAAATGTAGCTGGGGCTCTGTGTATTTGTATAAATATCTGTTGTGGTATCGTCGCTTCTAAAGCAGGGGTCGGCAACCAGCGGCCCGCGGCCCGCGCAACTAAGAGCCCTTCTACAGACAATCAATTAAAAACACTTATAAAAATAAGTTTCTATTTCATTGTTTTGTGTGCGCAGAAGCCGGAAATTCAGTTCAAGCGATCACAGCCAGTAAAATGAAAGTAACAATAAATATGGTTAAAAATGCAAAAAATAGTTTTATCTAAAACACTTGTTTATTAGATAAAATGTGGCCCGCACCAATATACTCATAATATTTGTGGCCTTTATATAAGAAAAGGCTGCCGACCCATGTTCTAAAATAGTAAACCGATTTTGTGTTATTACTTTTTTCTGTTTGAATGCTGTCTTGATGAGGTGTGTCCTTAGCTAATATTAAAAAAAAACAGATGAGCTGCTTGAAGCTAATCAGCTCTTTTCTAGTCGTTGAATGAGTGTAAACCACTTTCTATTTGTTTGATTGATACGAAATTTAGTACCATTTGATTTCAATAATATTACAATAATATGTTTTTTTTTTACACTGGCTCGACATAGTGACTGCAGAGTATCTGATGGTAAGTACAGTGTAGTCCAAAAACGAAAGCGACTATCAAAGGATGAAAATCCATTGATAGTCTACATCGTCATGTCGGCCCACACATACCACGACTGAAGGTCTCTAGGTATATGAGCTACTGGATATACACAAGCTGATCCCGAAACGCGACAAGCCGAAACTGGTCACTATGACGGGCTTTACACCCATGTACTGTGGTCGCGATCCAGACGGGCACCGACGCCCTACCACCTCGCTGCTGCTCGTTTAGCACCACCCGGGAGTCACGTGTAGGGAAACTAGGGTAAAGCCTACGGACGCGAGCAGCTTCGACTCCCAAAATGGTAACCTGTATCTGATGGTGCATGGTTATTTGGAAGTAACAGGATAACCATTTCATTACTAACTCATAAGTTGCCGAGGATGTGTGTAAGGAATACAAAAACAAACTTAGAACGCAGATGTCTTAATGGTTTATATGAGTTCTCTATTCGTTCAACTTGCAGTTAATGACACTCAACGTTATCTAAAACGTTTCGGTCCTCTATTTCCTCGACTTATTTAGTCGCGTCTTGTAAGTTTATGGAGTGGTCTTACTCATCACTAGTGATGTGCCGAGTCAGGTTTTAAACGGGTCCACAAAAAAAAACGGTTTGTGCGGGGTATCGGACACAATTTTTCTGACCTGCTCATTTTCATCATCAGCACGTCATTCGTTCAATCAGTTGAGGTCATGTTGGGCGCGACATATAACCGCAAATTGGATACAGTCACTAATGTACCTTCGCTCACCTCCAAAGGGATATAGTGTAATGATACACTCGTAATTAGATTTTGTTTTTTTTTTTTATATTTACAACAGAATTAACAAAATATCGAGTTATTCATTTAGTACAGTTAAATCCCTGACTCGAATATTTATTCAATACCTTTGACAAGTCATTGAATTGTGGAATGATTTTCCTGCGAGCATGTTTCTTTCCTCCTACGATATTGGGTCCTTTAAGAGAAGCGTGAAAAGATATTTATGTAGGTCAGCATGAACGGGTCGATTAACGCCTAGTGGTTGACTCTCGATGGTCGTAATCGGTTTTTAGATTCCACTTACCATCAGATATGTTGTAGTCACTGTGCCAAGTCAGCACAGAACTACTCTCGCGATTTGGTTACTTGGAAATAACTGTTTCTCTTTCGGAATTTAGAACAGGGTGTGGATAGTGACTGTATTTCTTTTTTTTGTGTTTTCGTTAGAATCACTTGGGACTCTTTGGACTTCTTCTTTTTGGGAGTCGAAGGTGGTGCTAAACGAGCAGCAGCGAGGTGGTAGCGCGTCGGTGCCCGTCTGGATCGCGACCACAGTACATGGGTGTAAAGCCCGTCATAGTGACCAGTTTCGGCTTGTCGCGTTTCGGGATCAGCTTGTGCATATCCAGTAGCTCATATACCTAGGGACCTTCAGTCGTGGTATATGTGGGCCGACATGACGAGGTAGACTATCAATGGATTTTCATCCTTTGATAGTCGCTTTCGTTTTTGGATTACACTGTACTTACCATCAGGTACTCTGTAGTCTCTATGTCGAGCTAGTGTAAAAAAAAAAACTCACCGAATTATGCTACAAGTTGTTATTTAGGCAATTTATAGTTTCTTTTTTTTTATATTGTGTCTATGTATGTATAATCCTTTTTCTTTTTGGAATTTTACTAATATTCTTTACTGTAAACTAGCATTAAATATTAATTATTGTGCATGCTGTGACGCCCTATAATTGTGGGGGAATTTATATTCTATTTTGGTACCATGATCTTTTTGTTATTTTACTCTATGTCACCCATGTAGGGCACCTAATTTCGTAAAAATAAAATAAACTAAGTAAAAACGCGTACTAAAATACTCGAATAGCAAAAGTAATCAGCACATCACTACTGCATCCTAAATTCTGACCCCTTGAATGGATAGCAGTGTAAATAAGTCTTGGAACCTATTTTAAAGATCCAAAAAGCGTCTATCCAAATTTTACAATATACAAAAGTTTGTTCGCGTTAAACAGATTTGTTTAAACTCTAGGGAAATACATCAAAGCTCTCCAATCGTCTGCCGGAATTAATTTATTTACGCTACAACTACGTTTACCATGTATTCTGGCTAGACCGGGATTGTATTGGTTGGTAAATACACCACCACTAGACCAAATGACCCATTGGTCACGCGGTCTACTTCTAATAATAGAAATATATCGCCACGCTATATCCTTTTCGGGGTAAGCAGAGATACATTAGTCGTTGTATCCACTTTGCGCTTATATGTCGTGCCCAACGTGACCAGTAGCGCAGATGATCGCCGTTCTTAGGGCACTTACTCATGACATTTCTATTAGATGCGGATTTCTTTACGATGAATATGTGCGGCCTAAATCCGTATGTAATCTGGAAAATCTAGAAGTACATGCCAGGATTCGAACCTGCGTCCATTCGCATTGCCGCTATCCACAAGGCCACTACAAGTACAAGTCACAGTAAGTCTTTCTAGAGTTAAATAATAACACCCACATCTTTCAGAGTTTCGTCTTTCGGTCCTTTTCTTTCCACACTTTTTCACTCTCTTGTCCCGAGTTAAAGCTTACAGATTATGGTGATCCTAGCTGCGACCCTCGAAGGTGTAAGGATAAAGGTAAATATAGCTTAAATACACAATTTTGTTAATTTTTAAAATAAATACGTATTGCAGAGTTACGGTAATATAAAATCAGGCTGTATTTACTAAAGAGCTTTTTTTATCTTAACTCGACCCAGTAACTTAACTAGACCACTCCTGAGGTGCTTACCATTAGGACCACCGAAAGGATCAGTGCTTGTATTCATTGACATAGTTCGTCAAAACGCTAGAAGAGTGCAAACGACACAACGCTGTATAACAGAGATTTTAGTAGCTCACTTAGTTCCTTACCTGGAGTTAATAGGAGAAAATTTTACTTTAATACAAGAAAAAAAAGGCGTGTATGCGATTCACACACGCTAGAAGTGAAACTTCAGTAAATCGCCAAAAGAATGAGATGAATATATATAACAATGGTAGGATAATTACAAAGTTTATTTGATTAAAAATCAAAGTATTTTGAGTAATTTTAAAAAATATTTAAAATATGTTATAATACATAATTTATTGGTATTTATTAACACTTATATTTGAACATATATCTTGATTGCTCAATAATTGTTTTTTACACGCACGAAATTCGCGACTACGTTCTGTTGAAGTTTTTCCTAGTTTTTTTGTAATATTAATTTAATTTTTTTTTGTGTCGATATTGACGACATATTTCGGCATTCGTTTTCGGTATCTTATAAAATTTATTATTTAGCACCACAAGATATAAAAATACTCATAAACACTGTTAAATAATAACACACCACGCTGACTTCTTACTAAAAAGCTGTAATACGCACATACACACCGACATTTGCTCTCTCGCTCTGGCTCACTATTTTTTGTATTTGTATCTCTTACCTGTCGTTTTTCCGTTGCATCCGGGTTTTTTTTTTGAAGGGGACTAACTACTGATTGCCGGGAAAGGCATTTTCAGCTCAACCGGGCTTAGGGGGCGAGCACAGAAGGTGCTCAGCCAGCGAACACGTGCATCCGGGTTGAAATCACAACGATTCTATAGAAGTTTCGCTTCAAAAACACTCGACCTCACGCGGGTGCACAAGTTCGAAAATATTACGAAGAGGGATACGTACCATGAAATGGTCAGCACGCAGCGTGGATCTTAATCCCATTGAGCATATTTGGGACAGTTTAAAAAGCTGTATATGTGAGAAATCCAGTGTCCACAATAGTGCCAGCACTAAGAATAGATATTTCACAAGAATGGAACAATGTTCCGCAAGATCGTTTAATAATCCTAACGAGGTCTAAGCGGAACCGATTAAAATCTGTATTAAGGGCACGTGTAGGACATATAACTTATTAAAAGAAAAAACCGATTCTTCCACTTTTTTCTTTAATTGTAAGAAACGTATTTTTCAATAAACCAACCAAAACCAATTTTTATTATATTTATCGTTTATGTTTAAAAAAATTGAATTTCCAGTATACAAACAAGAATATGATACTAAGCTCTTATGAAGGTAACGAACCAAATTATAGGTTTCAATTTAAATTTGTATTAAACGTTTGAATGCTTGGTCAAAATGTTTGTTTCAAAGGTGTCTTGAAAATTGATGCAGTTTATGGGTCTGTCAGTGTAGTTTAATTTAATGTGTAGTGGCAGGATCCAGGCATTTATCAGTAGTTTCAGCGACTTGTCTGATAATAAATAATTAATAAATAAATATTTGTAAGTGAAACAAAGTGCTGGGCGAATGTCCAGTAAGAGTAATAAAATATAAAGCATTCTTCAGTCAGTTGCTACCTTTTCAGAAATCAGCATCGTTCGCTATACTTCCGGAATTTGATATAACATCTTCAATAAAGACGACGCTCGTTCCCGTTTCTCAGTTATACTCGATTTCAGATACGAATTCATTGATATTGTTTTATTATCTGTGCACTTCAGTTGAGTTCATTCGAAGAGATTCGCAGTTTTGTCTTTAGAAAATCATTTCTTAAAAAACGGAAAATATCATTATTATCTTGAACATGCTCAGTTTTTACTTGATTATTTCCTTGTTTTTGCGGTGATTGGAGTGGAATTCGCTTCCTGCGTCTGTTTTTCAGACATCTTATGGGTATCTTCAAACATCGAGTGAATCGGTATTTGCTAGCTAAGCGTGCTCCATTGTCAGCCTCATCATCACTTTCCAGCAGGTGAGATTGAGGTCAAGCGCTAGCTTGTCAGTAATTAAAAAAACTAGCTCGATAAATTGACTACAGTGCACCTGAGGGCAACTACGGTGTAGTCTAAAAGCGACAGCGACCATCAATGGGAAAAAAAAACAATTGATGGTCTCCTTCGTCATGTCGGCCCACATATACGATGAAGGTCTCTAGGTATATGAGTTACTGGAGGTGCATGTCAGCTCTGATCCGGGTTTTCATATCCACAGTTCAATGAAACATACAAACACACGGTGGGCAATGAATTTACATCCAGTTTATAATAATATAAAAACACGAAAACGAATACAAAACAAACAACAATATGGCGATTCGCGCCTCTCTAGATGCGTCAGGACATTTCTGATTTAAAATATTATAATCATAAATTACAATATTATAAAATGTAGCATGTAAACGCCGCCCGATACGTGTTTGTGTTAAACGCCCTAAGGGTCGTTAGGGTGTTACGGGACGCGCGGGGTAATGGATGCACGCGCGCAAGGGATGCTATGTCTAAAGCAGTCGACTACCAAGACCCAAGGCTAGTTCGGTGTGCCTTAAAGTGTAAATAAACAGTAAAACGCCAGAAGCCGTGTTTTTCTACCAACACACCCACGACCACCGGTGATAAAAATAATTTTAGAAACATAACTTAAATAATATAACAAAATATTTTTACTTACTTAATGTTTGTAATTTACACGAAGTCGTAGCCTTTTGCGAGATAGTTCTAAAGCAGAAGGAGGACGCCGAACATGATATGAAGAACAGGGTAAGAACAACTACCCTGGCCATTCGGCAGCCAAGGCACCGTCGCCGGAAGGTTGCGTTCGCCAAAAGTGACCACGACATTCACCTGTGATAATATTATAGCCGGGAAGTAGATTTGAAGGAGTCTGCTGCCCAGATGAGAGGGAGGCAGCGCGCAGAGTTCCGCAATAACAATAAACGATAATAACGTCAATAAATACTAACTCAAAACGATATCTCATGAGACTTTTGAGTTAACTTTTAGAACATCAAAACAAAGGCTTGTACAATTCGCTGCATAATTCTTATGAAGAAATAAGACCATTTTTTAAGATATATTAATCAGTGGGTACGCTGGGTGATGAGCTCGTATGCCGCCCATAGAATTTGACGCCCAGGACATGGGCTCCGGCTTGCCGCCTTAGATCCGAGCTCGAAATAAATCCGACACAAGCGTTTGACTTGTCGAAATGCTGATAGTATCCGGTTTATTATTAATGCGATGGATTTAACGAAAAGTTTGTAATTACGTAACGAAATTGCTCCTGAAGCTACCCAGTGTCATCATATCAAAATAACCGTATGGCCTAATTCATAAGATCCAGCGATTTTTTTTACAAAACGATCTCATGTCACTATTTAAAATATCCATTTATAAGTTACTGAGCAAAGCTTTGTTTTAGCACGCAATGGAAAACATCTATTTCACTGTAAGTGCCTTTTTAGACCTAGTCACGCCAAAAGACGCAACTCCAGAACATCAAAAAAAATTAATAATGTAAACGCACCTAATCCCCAACGCCATCTGGCGTACTACATTCATTCTTACTTTCTTAACGTTCTCGCATTTTAAACCAAAGTCCGCATCGCATTTTAAACTTATTAACACCGCATCACATCCTTCTACATTATAATCGCATTAATAATCACGTGAAACTCGCAACACACACAAATCCTTCTCAAAACCATACTCAACATTCACAATCATACATACATAGTGAGTGGTTGTAAAGTGCCTGGAATACCGCTGCTCGGTAAGTATTTGATTTTTCTCAATTATCGCAATCTTAACTTTATTATAAATCATCCCGCCTACGAGGGTGCATTTTGTGCAACGGCATAAGTCCAAACCTTATCCCGGCCCGCGTAAGACCTTTGGTTTTTGGCTATTTATTGTGGTTGAAGCTGCTATTGCGTGAATCTATTTTTTTGGTAATCAGGGGGAAAATCCTCCATAGGACCATCACAGCCGCTGTGAGGGTAGCGACCCCGGTGTGTCTGACTCCTACTAACCTAAAACCACCGAGGTGTCCTTCCGATCACTCCACCCGAGCCTGAGAATCCAGATTCTTCCAGACGCCCGGGGAACAAACAGCCTGTTTAGGCTGCTTTTCTGGAAGGGGGGATGTAAAAAGCCCACCTCTTCAAATCTTTCTCACAGACGACGCGCCAGAGCCTACGCTCCACCTTCCATCCAGGTAGCAGACACCCTCAAGCCAGATATTGCAGCAATCTGTTCAACTTCAGCTAAGTTTGCCTTCGGTTAGACGTTAGTAGTAGTTTATTTTTATTTGCTCATATATTTAGAGATCTGTCGTGGTATATGTGGGCTGACATAACGATGGCAGCTATCATTGGTTTTGTGTCCTTTGGTGGTTGTTGCCGTTCCTGGGCTGCACTGTCCCTTCTATCTGCTGCAATATAGCTACTCCCTCCAGCCAGTATATATTTAAAAAAAATCACGTGTCCAAATTATTTATTCTACCAATAAATAAAAGTTGTTTTCAATCAAACTACGCAGCAGCTGTTTGATGTAAATTTTAAAATAAAACAATAATGTATGGTCACGCTGTATTCCTTTCGAGGTGAGCAGAGATACATTAGTGACTGTATCCATTTTGCACTTATATATCACGCCCAACGTTAGCAGGAGCGCAGTTGATCGTCGTTTTCAGATCACTTACACATATAATTTATATTTGATGCCACGCGGGTTTTTCTCTATTTTTTTCTTCATTGATGAGCTTGTAAGTTAAAATAAGTTTTTTTTATATAGTTGTTTAGTATGTGCTTTGGTCTATGTTAACGATGAAAATTTTTTTAAGATTCTTAGAGTACTTTTTATAAAGAAATAATTATATTAATCAGTACTTTACTAGATTACATAAAACCTTAATTGTCACTCCGCTGTAATTTATGTTTTGTGCCATACAACACAGTGAGACAGGAGAGATAAGCTCGCTTCCTTTTCCTTTTCCGTAAGAGAGCCTTGACGTGTTGATATGTGGAGTGTAACGTGATTTAGCAAAATTATTCTCTTCATACGACGCTTTTTTAGGTTAGTTCATATGTCACGGGAATGCGACGATTACGATATGTCGGGACGGAGTCCTGGTTATGATATATCTCGATAATAGTGCTCGACCGAAGGCATGGCTGCTGCTCCGTTCACTCTTGATCTTACCTCATTACACCTAACTCGCCTCTAGACACTTTAATGTTTTAATCTCTCGATTTTACAACAACTTAAATACAATTTTTAATCTTAATTCCATTTTTCATTACGAACTTGGAAGTAAAGTTAAGGTACGAATGGTAGATAAACAAAGGTATAATATAATTCTGAGAAAATTGATTATATCCTTTGAAAAGAAAACATTTTATGACGTAAGAGTTTACAATATTGTCCCTAATGAAGAGCCATTTTATTATAACCAGGACAGCCTTTACAACTTCACCGGGTTTAGAAGGCGATCACTGAAGGTGCTCTCAGTCAATTTATAGACCTCTCATCTTAGGCGGCCTGCCAGGGAATGAACCTAACTCGTCGGATGCCAAGGATACTGGCCCAGCCGTTACTTTGGTCCCGACAGAGGGTAAAAGGAACACCGCGGCAGTTTTTGATGGTAACAGTCCAGTACACCGGAGCTCCACCCTCACATTGCCCTGAAAGGTTGGCGGTTTGCCCCCGGGTTACCAAAAAAGGATAAAGAACCTAACCGTAATTTAGTAGCGTTTTGGAAGCGACAACCTTCAGAAGAAACGCCGAAAGAAATTCAGTGCTAGAACGAATCCATTCAATTAAAAAAAAAATAGATATATACTTATACAGTATGCATTGTAAACACCGTCTGAGCCGAAAAGGGCACATTGCTGACACGAAAATATTATCAAAATACACCAAAATTTTATATAATTCGTGAACATTAAAAATATTTAAAATATAACCAAATAATATGATAAAAATGCAATTTTAACGTTCCAAAAATATACGTTTTAATTATTCCAAAAACATAAAGTGTGAACGCACCTGCATTGTTATTATTGTGAGGAAGCTCACCAAATTGCCGTGATCAAGTTTTGTCGCATTGAAAATTGAGTATCACGACGCATCAAAGGAATATCTTTGTGTAGGTTGGACGTCGGGTGTAATAACAAGTTTTGTGTTTTGGTAAACTAGATTCTAAGGATAAACAGAACACCGAAGAATTTCACCAAAACGAAATACTTGAACCAAAATAACGATTCTTATCTTGTAATAAGTTTGTGATCGAAGCCTCTACCACTTGCGGGAGGCGCGTGAATGAAAAGCCAGTCTTAGCGTGAATTCTCTTTGTTATTTATTTGCTGCGCATATTATATAGTTCGTGTGATCTAGATATCGCTGCGCATTGCACTCACTAGTCCATCGGACTTCAAATAAACTTACAAGTGCATTCACTCTGGTAACGCCACAGATAATAAGTCCTTGCTTTTTCTGGCTCTTGTTGCGTTTGATTGCCACCCAGTCCGAGGGGAGGGTATTTTGCCAAACCATTGTAAAATCGTTCGTCTTGCTATCAAGACATATGCGTCGGCGGTTCACCTTAGTTATTTATATTTTGGTTTTTATACAAATACTGTGTTGTGGAAGGAATATCACATATCATCAGGACTGCTGAACAGCCTAACAGGTGGGTGGCAACGTTATATTGCATGAGCCAAGACCTTGAAAAATTACAGTCCACTTATAAATTCCACGGAACCCTGCAAATTCACGGCGGTTCCACACTCCATAAGCTCCAATATTATCATTGCTTGACAAAGAGACTGACTGCACTGAATAAGTCACAGTTATACAAGAGGACTAGCTGGGTCGAGACCAGAGAACACAAGTGTAAAGACCGTCGTAGTGAATCGCTCTGGCCAGTCGCATTTTGGGATCAGTTCGTGTATATCCAGCTGTTTATATAGTTAGAGATCTTCCGTATTTATAGGCCGACATAGCGTTGTCGACTGTTAAAGGATTTACCTCACTTAACGTTCTTTTCAGTTCTTGGATTACACTTTACTTTCTATCATGTGCAATCAGAGATGGGCAAAATGTAATCTGATTAATGATCAACGATTACAAAATTTAGTCGTCATTTTAATTTTCTTGCTCTGTGACTAAATCCATTTAAAACATTAAGAAATCATAAATGTGTATGCATTCTGGGATTCTGTAGTGTTTAAAACATAAATGAGCAAAATGCAGTCATATTAATGGTAAAAAATGTAAAATGTAATCGTTAATCATTTTCATTAATCTGATTACATTTTGCCCATCTATGTGTGCAATACAGTCACTTTGTGGAGTCAGTATAAAACAAAACTGTAATATGGCTGCAACTGATTTTTATTTCAACTCTTAATTCAATTGATAGATTAAGAAATCTTTTTTTTTTTAAATTTACATAGAGCTAGAATTATTTATGCAGGCCAGCATGATCACTGCGACCACGGCAGGTTTTCCTTTCCTGTTGATAGACGTAGTTGTCTTTTGAACTGGGAAGTATGATTTATCAAGCGTGGTGTGGTCACAATACCGAGTCAGGATAAAAAATACCTCCGGTATTTATGTGAATATTGTTTTGAAAAATTGAGAAATCATGTATGAATTCCTCTACTATCCAATTTGATTTTGAGGGATGACAATCTGCGTACACTTTCTGCGAAGACATTTGTTTGAAATAGTAGGACTAATGAAAAAAATTGAGTAAAAAAATGAATTTAAACATTAATTTCGTAATTTCATTTGCCTGTTTTTGCGTACGGAATATCCAAAACACATCGCGGAGTTTACAAAACAGGGGAATTAACTCTACCACCCTCATTTAGCAATTACGCGTCCCTACTCTCCCATTAATTATATCCAAACAACATTATTATTCGGGACGAGCGGCGAAATCTGAGTTATTGTGGCATAAGTTTTATGTGAACCTCAGAAATGTGAGCGCGTGTGATCGCTTTTTCATCAGCCGATTTTTTTTGTTCCTTTTAATAGTCCGACAATAAGTCCGAATCGACGTCGAGTATGTTAGTAGCTGAAAGTGATATAGCGAGATATTATTTTAATAAAATATCGTCACGCCATACCTCTTACAGGGTTTATAGAGGAGTTACAGAGACACGTTAGTGACTTTGCGCTTATATGTGTTGACCAGAGATGGGCAAAATGTAATCTGATTAATGATTAACGATTACAAAATGTAGTTGTAATTTTAATTTTCTTGCTCTGTAATCATGATTAAATCCATTTAAAACATTAAGAAATCATAAATGTGTATGCTATCTGGGATTCTCTAGTGTTTAAAACATAGATGAGCAAAATGGAGTCATATTAATGGTAAAAAACGTAAAATGCAATCGTAATCATTTTTATTAATCTGATTACATTTGCCCATCAACGTGACCAGTAGCGCAACCGATCACCGTTCTCAAAGCACTTACACATGACAATTTTACTAGTGACATGAAGGTTTCCTCTCTATGTTTTCCATCACGGGTGAGCCTGTGGTGTCTAAATCAATACGTAATCTGGAAAATCACAGAAGTAACTGCATATGAACATATTTATTATTTTTAATTCGTCCATAATGAAAGTTGGAGTCGAAGCTGCTCGCGTCCGTAGGCTTTACCATAGTTTCCCTACACGTGACTCCTGGGTGGTGCTAAACGAGCAGCAGCGAGGTGGTAGGGCGTCGGTGCCCGTCTGGATCGCGACCACAGTACATGGGTGTAAAGCCCGTCATAGTCAGTTTCAACTTGTCGCGTTTCGGGATCAGCTTGTGTATATGCAGTAGCTCATATACCTAGAGACCTTCAGTCGTGGTGTATGTGGGCCCACATGACGATGTAGACTATCAATGGATTTTCATCCTTTGATAGTCGCTTTCGTTTTTGGACTACACTGTACTTACCATCAGGCACTCTGTAGTCACTATGTCGAGCCAGTGTAAAAAAAAAAGTTAACATACACTCGCATTTTATAGTATTCTGACCTCTTTGAAAGCAAGTATTTTAAAATTGTTTCAATGATATTATTAATTACCTAGGATTTATAGTTTAAGTATTGAAGTTCTCTTGTAGTCTATAGCTGTACCACCTGTATTTTTTACATTCGATTTTTTCCTTAGTTTGTATGGAAATTGTTTTATTTTGTAGTGCATATTGCGCTTTCATGTAATTGGAGTGGTGCACTGTAATTGTATATGGTATGTCTTCTATTATTATTTGTTAAAAATTTACAGACTCTGAAATTTTATTGACATAAAATAAAATAATTAAAAATTATTTTAAATACTTATCGTTATCGGACAGTAAAAAACCAACATAATTAAAATTAGATATTTAAGGTTCTGTAATAAGATTTATGTTTATTTAAGAATTTGGTTTTATTATGTTTTAATTTTTATTTGGGCATAGCCCGAGATTAACTATTAGTTTAAGTGCTCTATGAATAATATTTAACACTTTTATCGTAACACCCTAAAATATAAATGCGTGTAATAATTTGTATTCTTAAGTCGGCTTACACCGTCAAACTAAACTCAGTTTAAGCTTGTATAAAATTGTTAATTGAAGCATTTTAATTCGATTTTAATGATGATTTTAATGTAACATGTGTTAAAATTGGATAATGTTACCGAGCAAGACAATATTATTTTGTCAGTGACGCGTCCCATTACAGAACGCGGTAAAAAATTCTTATCTTATTAGGTAACTCATATGACTTCTAATAGAACAGTTGCAATGCAATTTAAAGTCAAGCGTAGTGTAAGAAATTATATAAACATATATGTTTTATTAATAAACCTAATAGGAGTTATACAAAATTCCAATTAGATTTAGAGAAAATGAGGTTCACGTTCAGGGTCCTGTCATGGGATTTCATTAACAAGAGGATAAGGGCAACTTGCAGGAATAAATTAAATCTAGTTTAAAGTTATATAAAACGATATTCAGTGTTAAATTTAATTTATTGTCATGCACGGAAGCATTATCCGGTTTAAGCTTATGTTACATATAAATTATCATTGACGCCGAATTAAGCCCCCTTCTTTAAATAGCGTTTTATACGGGCGGTAAACTAGGTTTAATCTGTTCGTCCAGTCGCTCTTAGTACAGTTTAACACTAAATAGCGTTTTATATAAGTTCTTTTTTATCTCAGACAGGCTTGCGTTTGACCTCCATCTCATCTGACGAGAAGTAATAATAAGGCAGAAGATGGGGCGCGCTCACCCAGCAAATACAGTTCCAGTCTAATTGCGCAACCGGGCCATGACTACAGTACACAAGTGTAAAGATCGTCATAGTGATTCGCTTCGGCCTGCCGCTTTTTGGGATCAGCTTGTGTATATCCAGAAACTCATATACCTAGAGACATTCAAAAACGACGGAGACTACCAATGGATTTTCGTCCTTTGATAGTCGCTTTCGTTTTTGGACTACACTGTACTTACAATCAGATGGATTGTACTCACTTTGTCAATCCAGTGTAAAAAACCTTTACATTCGTAATTAAGGATATTCAAAATATTTAAAGTAATGTTAACTTGGTTGTACATTCTTGATCTCAGAATCCAAAATTGTTTTTTTACAAATTTAGATGTATGTACAGGCATAGGGCAAACATATCTCATCTTACGAGGTTGCTTTTTACTCTCTTTTCCTGTGAGGATCACTTTCTGTTTGCGGAAGACAAGTCTCGACACACAGAGCTATCTTACTGTTACAAACCGACAGTCAAAGTACAATTGAAATCCCCTTGATTCTGTCAAGTAGAGTAAATAACACCGTGATTTTTTTTTTTGGTGTCTCTGGAAAAAATCTAGCATAGGACCATCAGGGCCGCTGTGAGGGCAGCAACCCCGGTGTGTCAGACTCCTACTGACTAAAAACCCCCGGGATGTCCCTCTAATTGCTCCAATCGAGGCTGTCTCTCTAGGAGGGGTAGGGGTAAAGAGCCCACCCTTCCAATACCTATCTCACAGGTGGCGCGCCGGACACTGCACACCGCCACCCTCTCATCCGGACAGCCGACTCCCTCAAGTCTACTGCCCGCAAATAACACTGTGATAATTTAACCCAGGTCATTCGGAATGGTCCAGGAGACTCGTAAAATGGACCAGTCGGTATAAGTCGTGCGGACAAAGTTTATTTTCAAATATAAACCTGTAATAAATGAAACGCTCTTGGTCCCTCGTTTAGCCCCAAGCGTCGGGACCGATGGCGCACTTTATTACAGAAAATGGAAATGTGTTATGAACATAATCTACCGATACTATTTTCATCTTCTGTATAAGAAAAAATATTTTATAATATTACTAGCTGACCCGGTCAACTTTGTTCCGCCTGAGAGGCAAGAAATAAGCAGATTTTGATTTAATTATTTTTTTTTTTTTTTATTACATACAGGCTTGCGCTTGACCTCAATCTCACCTGCTGGAAAGTGATGATGAGGCCGACGATGGAGCGCGCTCACCCAGCAAATACCGATTCACTCGACGTTTGAAGATTCCCATGTCATAAGACGCCGGAAACACTGACGCAGGAAGCGAGTTCCACTCCTTCGCGGTACGCAGCAAAAAGGAGGAGGCAAATCGCTTAGTGCGAGCAGCAGGAATGTCAACTACAAAAGGGTGCAAACCAGCACGGCGTCTCGTCAATTTATGGTAGAAGGGGGAGGGTGGAACTAAATCATACAACTCAGCCGCACACTCTCCAGAGTATAGTCTATAGAAAACTGAAAGGCAAGCCACTTTACGCCGGTGTTCCAAACTGAGTAGTTTACGCAACGTAAGAGCCTCATCGGCAATGAGTCGCCGAGCTCGGCGATCAATTGAGTCCAAAGCAGCCAGATGGTGTTTGGCGGAACCATCCCAAAGGTGGCAGCAATACTCCACACACGACCGAACTTGCGCCTGATACAGGTTAAGAAGTTGGGTCGGCGTAAAATGCCGCCTAACCTTGAAAAGAACCCCCAGTTTCCGAGCAGCTGTTTTAGCCTTAGCTTCAATCGAACGCCCAAAGTTAAGGTTCGCAGTTAGCTCCATGCCTAGAAGCTCGAGGCTATCAGCCAATGGTACGCTAACACCCTGGAAAGTAGGAGCCAAGACGAAAGGGCTTCGTTTGGCGGAGAAGAGACAGGCCTGCGTCTTCAGCGCGTTAAACCTGACCAGGTTCGCATCACCCCAATCGGATACGAAATTTAAGGCCGTATCAACACGCCGAACCATCGCCTCCCTCTCTTTGCAGATTTCGATTGAAGCAGCCTGAGGCCTGGACAAGTATCTATCAACAACAGTGCTATCATCTGCGTACCCAATGATACCGGGTTTTAGCAGATCGTTGATATGAAGCAAGAATAATGTTGCTGATAGTACTGACCCCTGAGGAACACCGGCATTAATTGCCATGAGATCAGATGAGCAGCCATCAACCACTACCCGAATAGACCGTTCACTCAGGAAGTCTGTGATCCAGGACAGGAGTTCATTATGAATTCCATAGGATCGGAGCTTACATAAAAGGCCTGCATGCCAGACCCTGTCAAATGCCTTGGAAATATCCAGGGAGACAGCCAAAGCCTCCCCATGGCCTTCAATCGCTTCACCCCAATAATGAGTGGCATACACTAAAAGATCCCCAGTAGATCGGTTATTCCGGAAACCGTACTGACGATCACTGAGGATATCGTTTTGTTCCAGGTATGCTAGGAGCTGTTTAAATTATTTATTAATTTATTTTTTTATTAATCAAGTATTTCAATGATTCTGTAATAGGTTGCACTCTTCAAATAATTTTGGCGGAAATCGCCAGACAGTAAAATCATTGCGAAATATTACACGTTGGTTAGTTTGAAGATTTAACGGCATTTTTAATGCTGAATGAGTCGTACGGCATCTTTGTAACAATGTGGCTGCTATTCCAGAAGAAGCGAGTGGAACCGCAATGCTGGATCTTCCACGAACAGTGACTAATTTCCTTCAGTACCAATTGCATCACGTAAATGTTTATTTTCCTCAGAACGCATTTTGGACGTTCAGAACGTTTGGCTTGCTCCCCTTTGATTCCCATCCATTACTTCCTTTGGTTCCCTTATTATCCCTTTCGGAATGAGCAGAGATAAGTTAGCGGTTACATGTCATACCCAACATGACCAGTAGCGCAGCTGATCGCCGTTCTCACGGCACTAGTACACATGACATTTCTATGAGATGCCATTAAAGTTTCCTCATTGTTTTTCTTTCACCGTTGTGCACGTGGTGTCTAAATTCATATTTTATCTGGATAAACTTAAATGTAGGTTTTAGGTTTGACCCTACGTCCGTTATCTACTAGGTCACTACAGCTGTACAGCGACTAAAATTAAAATCGTTAAGCACAACATATTAGCGCAACGTGGATATACAGCCACTGACATATCTCTATTCAGCACGAAGGGGATATACTAGTAGCGCGCCGGATATATTATTATTTGTACATTTTATTGAACATAATATGGGAGTCGAAGCTGCTCGCGTCCGTAGGCTTTACCCTAGTTTCCCTACACGTGACTCCTAGGTGGTGCTAAACGAGCAGCAGCGAGGTGGTAGTGCGTCGGTGCCCGCCTGGATCGTGACCACATTACATGGGTGTAAAGCCCGTCATAGTGACCAGTTTCGGCTTGTCGCGTTTCGGGATCAGCTTGTGTATATCCAGTAGCTCATATACCTAGAGACCTTCAGTCGTGGTATATGTGGGCTGACATGACGTTGGAGACTATCAATGGATTTTCATCCTTTGATAGTCGCTTTCGTTTTTGGACTGCACTGTACCTACCATCAGGTACACTGTAGTCACTATGTCGAGCCAGTGTAAAAAAAAAATATAATAATATAATATAATGTCGTATAAATAAACCGGCCACTCTGACGTATGTTGTGGATGCCTTTAATAAACAACTGTGTGTGGAACTGTACATTGTTGATTGTAACTGTGTATATGTATTGTATAAATGAGTTTTTGTACTGGGCCACTGGCAACCCTGTAAAAGTAAATAAATAAATAAATAAACATCTAATTAATTACACATAACGTTTAAATTTAGAGATAAATCGTCGTAAAAAACACATAAATTTCAACAAATAAAAATATGTGGATCATCGAGAGCGAGGCCTGAGGACCAAGCCACCGGTAGTTAGGAGCTCAGAGTGAGGAACCTCCTAACAATGCGCGCCGCATCGAGTAGAACTGCCTTCTGTATCTCCCTTGATCCAACAACAAGCAAGAGCCCCTTGAGATGCTAATCGAGGCGCTTTACAATCAACCCATTAGTCAATACGACTATCGGGACAATAATTGCATTATTATTATTAAACTTAACAGGAGACATCTGTGTCCGAACGAATTCAATTTCTGTTTATACCTTCCAAACAAAGGAGCGGCGGGCCATTCTGTCCCTAATTTACGAGAATTTTCAATTGGTATTTCAAAATCACTGCTCTGAACATTGGGATTAATTTTTCACATTTTTTTGAGTGCATTAAAGGGGGTGAAAAGACTGCAGAACGCGAACGGCCCCTCTTCACAGACGGAAGGTGAAAAACGTTTACAGACTTAGTGTTAACAGTCTTTGACAAGTTCAGGGTACCACCAAACCCTTTAAAAGAATAAGTAAGTTAATTTGTGTGAGTGACCGGAATAGATATAATAAATATGTCAGAATTATGAAACTATGAGTAAAATAGATTGTTTACGATTACATGACAGGCCAAGGGTAGAGGAACAAACAATATTGAAAGATTCCAGATGGTATTTACTTTGTTGTGCTCTAATGTGCAGGAAATATTATTGCGACCTTGAGCATAGCTATAACTATTTGTGAGTGGAAGTTTTAATCTCAGAAATACGTCGGTTCTAGCTCAGTTTTCCTTTTATGGTACAAATCATAAGCGTTTTAATTTATCCGGGCATTGATTTGAAAAAGTAGCGGCTGCCAATCGCGAGCTTGACAATCGTCCTAACAATGTTGGGTAGTCAGTGCAATGTAGATACATTGGATGCCTTTTCATATAAATGCACACAGTGCAGAACATATCTTTCACGCTTTTAACAGTACGTAGAATATTTTATTACCAGATAGTGTCATTGGGATGCAATAAAGAATCTTCGCTGGTTCAGAAATTGAGAGAAGATGAATGTTGAAAGAAAGAAAAGTTTATTGAGACAAAAAGAATAACACACAACATGCGCATTATAAAACAATGAAAGAATAATATGTTATATGAAATCATGTATCCTGTATGCTGTCACCAATCTCAAAGAGCACTTGGTTGAGCGTATGCTGGGTGATGCTTCTACGCGCCATCTAGCGCTGATTTTAAGCAGACGCTTAATGGAACCGATTGCTCGGACGTCGCGGTGTTAATATAATTCAGATATTAATAACGCTAAAGCTTATGTACTTAGACCGCGCAAAGAAGGCGGGTTTGAGAGCTGTTCCCCACATAACAATCGTAGCTATTTGACATTAACGAGCGAACTTGGCCCATTAGACGAGATTACTCCGCGAGTTAAAATACTTACAGTGTACTAAAGGATTCGGGGAGAATACGAAAAACTGAGTTTTAAGTTGTGGATGTTTATTTTTTGTCACGTATACTAAAGGTACACTTCAGATTTTAGCAGTTGCTGCTCAGTGGGTCAAGCTGGCGATAGTAACAGCTGATAGTGTTACGCAGCCACATAACATTAGACTGCTAAAATTCGAAGTGTGCCTCTGATCTTCCGAAATGAGATTAACCGGCAGAGAACCAAAGTTACTGCCATAGCTCAGCATAATCTTAGTAAACTGAAGTGGCAGTAAGCAGACCATATATGGCGAACAGCCAACGATCGTTGGAGTAGGTGGATTCTAGAGTGGAGATCACGAATCGGCAAACGTAGCGTGAAGCGAATTACAACTACCAGCAAGCTGAAGCGACGAGCAGCGGGAAGTACCTGGAAAGTATTGGATGAGAAGAACTGAAGACCGGTTGCGATTAATAGAAGTATACACCCAGCTGAGGACAAGGGTGGGCTGACGATGATGATGATATCTAGTTACATTCCTCGGAAGACATAAGGAGAATGGTTATTGCTTGCTGATCAAGAAGGAATACTATCTTGAAAAGTCCTATTAGCTCTGGGGAACAACCGTACCTGGCAGGCCATTCCATGACATCAAAGCGCGTGACAAAAACTCATCAGAGAATGGCGAAACTCGCGACCGTACGGCCTTACAGTATTGCGTTACGCCTATTTCAGACGCCTTCCCCCTTAGAGCGGTAAGCCACTGGCTGGCAACCACTGCTCTATCGCTGCTGCCGTGTAGCGAATGCTGGCAGCCGTTGGGTGCCTTTATAATAATATATTTTACGTATCGTGTTTTTTCATGCAACTTTAAAATCGACTGTTCTTTTAAAATGGGTGTACGGTACTTCGATAGCTCCGCAAGTGGCACGGGCTGCCTAAAGAGTCTCACTTACCGCGACCACCAGTTCGCCAACTCCTCAGGGGCCCCTGCTTCTCCTCCAGGAAACTGGTGCCTTGAGGATCTTCCAAGCACACTTATACACTTTGGAATCGGATTATTTTGTTGTATTTTATGTATATTTGTGTGTTTTATGTCGTTACTCGGCGGATCGGTTTAAGCGAGAGCAAAACTCAATTGACAACCCGTACTGTGTTGCCAGAGCTGAATTGAAGCTGTCCGCACACTTATTCGAATACGGAACAATGGGTGTTTGGCTATAATAGCACATTTATCCAGCTTTTATGGATAAAATAATAATGGTGATGATGAAATCTTGGTGTTGGCCTTTGCGACGTTTCCAAATCACATCAAGTAGGCGCAAGCTGCAGCCTTATTCGGCGAAGGAGAGTTCGCTGATGAAAATATTCGGAAATATACCTTTGCGCAGGATATATATGGTCAAACTGTTCTTAATCTAAAGAAACGGGAAAGTGACAAAAATAAAGACAGACAGGATGCGGTATCTGGGTATTGATAACTGACCCCTATCAGCATCTAAGGGCTTTCACAATGTCTTGCTACCTCGCCAAAATCGTCTGGTAGACTTGGTTGCCATTAGCAAGACAGATCATGAATGAGTAAGCAGACTTTGGCACTATAAAATATCGTTTATCGCTCGAGGGGGGAAGGGAGCAATGTAGAAATAAAACAATATTTAATATGTATGGGTATATAATTTTTTTTTTTGTTATCCCGGTCTACGGACCGTCAGGGGAAGTGGTGAGGGCTACTTCCCCCGGTGTGTCGGACCTGCCCCGACTAAAACCACCGGGGTGCCAGCACTGCCCTCTCTTCGCCTTCGCCGAGCCTGGGAATCCGAATACTTCCGACGGCTCGGCGGGCGTGTGGGTATATAATATGTTAGACACAAAATAAAATAAAAAGTTCTGGCGCGTACCCGAGGGTTACGGGTTAAACTTAAGAAAAAAAGTCTAATTTATTTATATGCTAAAATTCATAGAAATTGGTTCAGCCGTTGTGACCTGAAAACGGGACATAAACACTTGTACACACTTTCGCATTTATAAAATAAGTAAGTTTTTGCGAGGTGGTAGGGCGTCGGTGCCCGTCTAGATCGCGACCACAGTACATGGGTGTAAAGCCCGTCATAGTGACCAGTTTCGGCTTGTCGCGTTTCGGGATCAGCTTGTGTATATCCAGTAGCTCATATACCTAGAGACCTTCAGTCGTGGTATATGTGGGCCGACATGACGATGGAGACTATCAATGGATTTTCATCCTTTGATAGTCGCTTTCGTTTTTGGACTACAATGCACTTACCATCAGGTACTCTGTAGTCACTATGTCGAGCCAGTGTAAAAAAAAAGTTTTTTTAAGTAAGCATTTAAAAAATAGTTTATCCTAATGGGCAGGCTTAGTTACACAATTTCAAAGGTTAAGTGGTTTTTCCAGAGTTTTAACATATCCATTTACTTTTGTATTTTCTATTAACGTTATCACTGATAGAATTACGCTTTGTCTACGACTATAGGTCCTATAACTATGCCGAAAGCGTTGTTGTCGCGTGTCATTGGTTTAAATGAGATTTTTGGGTCTCGGAGACACTTTGAGGTCGAGAGAGGGTTCGCTGTACCGATTAGTGAGATTCAGTTAATTTATTACAAACGAGCCGCTCTGGCTTCTAGATAATACTATGGTCTGGAATAATAATAGATAGAGTTGACTTGCGTTTCATGGTTAAGTTTATAATTCGGTATACGTTTTCTAATATCGAGAAGATGTAACAAAAATAATCTCTCCATCGTAGTGTCTTTGGCTTGTCGCGTTTCGGTATCAGCTTGTCTACCCTACATATTCGTACACCTAAAGACCTTCAGTCGTGGTATATGTGGGCCGAAATGACGACAAAAACTGTCAATAAATTTTTGTCTTTTGATAGTTGCTGTCATTTTTGGACCACACTGAGTAAAAAATATTAAAATAATATTATATCATAGGCGATAATACAAATTTTAAATAACAAACACTGCTTTTTTAATAAAAAATTGTGATAATCTATAAGTATATATAGGAATAAATTGTCTCCATTATTGTATAGCAAAAATACAAATGGTGAAGTATAGTAAATATCAGTAGCGTTCATTCCATAGATGCATGAAAGCATTGCATGCCCTTACGATAAATAAGTCTGGAATAAATTGCTTTAATTTAAACAAAAAGGGAACCCTTTATATTGATATCTATTCTATTTTCACGCTATCTATCTTCTCTATGAAAATAACATAATATTTATTATCATTACTGCAGTCAGATCAATCTCATGCAACACCGAAATAAACACACGCATGCACACAAATGCACTTACACACACACATACATACACTCACACACACTCACTCGTCTGGTCGGATACGGAGAGCGACCCAAAACATGTTAACAAAATTTTATATGGAAGCTTAACTTTGTTACTGGCACTGTAGATTTTTATTTTATTTTCTATTTTGTATATAATTGACTTATAATGTGCTGTTAAGTTGCTATTAAATAAATAAATAATCTATACTAATATTATAAAGCTGAAGAGTTTGTTTGTTTGTTTGAACGCGCTAATCTCAGGAACTACAGGTTCGAATTAAAAAATTGTTGTCTGAGTTGAATTGACCATTTATCGAGGAAGGCTTTAGGCTATGTAACATCACGATGCAATTATTAGGAGCGAAGAAATAATGGGAAATGTGAAAAAAACGGGGAAAATTATTCTTCCTTGAGGGCTTCCATTGCGTGCGCTGCAAAAACGGTACAAGATACCAAAAATTTATGTAAGAAAGAATTATTCCTCTTGAAATGATCTAAAAAACTGTCCGTGACAGTATATGTCTATCTTTTAAGATTAAGTCACTAGAATCGTTTTTATGGTAAACAAATTTGGTCGAAATTAATGCATTATTTCTTAAGAGTTGTATCAACGCAATAATATTAATCTTTATCCAAATAAATATTTTGTTGATTAAGAGTATTTAATTGTGAACAAAATTGTCTTTGACATCACTTAATTTCAATGAACATCTTAGAAGATATTACAAAACCTTATATAGCAAAACAACGTTTGCCGGATCAGCTAGTTCATTATATAATATTCACATTAATTACGTGATTCTGCATACCTTGTCCAAATACTCTATACACGTTACTGGTTAATATAAAGTATGGTAATTCATTCATAATATATAAATATGGCAGTGTATTTATCCATCTACAGATGATTTTATAGACGAGGGAGATACAAGGTGTCTCAAAAGTAAGTTCACATTTGCTTATCTTATTACGCGAAAGCAACTATTCTGAGGGGCGCGGGGGGTATGTCAGTCGGTAGTCTGGCTCTTGGGAATTTAGTCGCTATGGAGCATTTCTCTGGTGCGGACCGTGCGTTGTGCGTACGTGAGTTTTACAAAATCGGTAATTCGGCGACTGTAGCGCGTAGAAAATTCTGCAGTATTCGACATATTCGTCACTTAAATGATGCGCCTAGCACTCGACTCATTGCAAAATGGGTTGAGAAGTTTGAAGAGACTGGGTCCACTCTGGAGAAACCAAAATCTGGGCGGCCAAGAACATCAAGAACAGCCGAAAACGTGGACGGTGTCACTCAGTCTATTCGAGATGATCCCAACCTCTCGATTCGGAAGCGTGCTGTTGCTTTAAATGTACACAGATCTTCATTATGTCGCATTTTACACAAAGATTTAAAGCTGCACCCGTATAAAATTCAGTTAGTGCAAGAACTGAAGCCTCAAGATGCTGGTCAGAGGCTTGCCTTTGTAAATCAGATGATTGAGCGCTTTCCAACGTTCACCAACATCTTGTTTTCCGATGAAGCCCATTTTCACCTGAATGGGCATGTAAACAAGCAAAATTGTCGTTACTGGAGTGCAACCAACCCAAAACAAAAACATCAGAAACCGCTACATTCACCCAAAGTCACCGTATGGGCAGCGATGTCGGCGCGAGGAATTATCGGCCCTTACTTTTTTGAAGATGGAAGGGGACGCACACTCACAGTGAATTCAGAGCGTTATGTGGAGATGTTAGACGAGTTTTTCGTACCCCAACTGCAAAACTTTCCTGGTTACAACCAAAGAACATGGTTCCAGGAGGATGGAGCAACTTCACACACGTCCAACAGATCTCTGCCTCGAGTTCGAGAAATTTTTCCGAACAAATTAATCTCCAGGCGAGGTGACATAAATTGGCCTCCACGGAGTCCCGACTTAATGCCTATGGATTTTTTCCTGTGGGGTTATGTCAAATCAAAAGTTTACGCTAATAAACTAACTTCCCTGGCACAATTAAAAGAAAATATCCGTCATGAAATGGCAGCCATCACGGAGGCTACCTGCCGAGCTGTCATAGGCAATTTTAGTGCCCGACTAAATGAATGCCGAGAGCGCAACGGTTTACATTTGGACGATGTTATTTTTAAAAAATAAATTCCCAAACAGTGTACTTCAATATAAAATAAACATTTTTTCAATAAAGCTAAGACTTTTCTTTTAAAAAAAGATTTAAATGTGAACTTTCTTTTGAGACACCTTGTAGTTCCGAACAAAATAATTTGTACCTTCTTACAACTAATAAAAATGTAAAAAACTATATTCCCCAACAATTTATAAAGACACAATGCTGAACAAATAAGAATTGATCCGTAAAAAGTGTGGACACCGGATCGAATATGGCACACGATTGTTAAGTAAATAAAGTTCCTTTTACGTAATTAAAAACAAAACAGATATTGACTCGTTTCCCTTCGTACTTTATCTTGGCTTAGGACAGGAAAAATTCCTACTTAATAATTAATTGCTATTCATTCATTCATGTGTGTAATTATCCATATATATGTTTTAAAATGCAGAGCATCGAGTACCGACGTAGAGTTGCCTGCCTCTCGGTCTTTTACCGGTTGCACGGTGGAGAGTGTTCTCAGGAACTACATTCTTTGATTCCACCAGCCCCAATCCACCACAAAACCACTAGGCATTGAGTCGGATACCGTCCGTATTTGGTGGATGTTCCTTATAACCGCACGAAAAGATTCGCTTCTACATTCATCATGCGAACGGCTAAGGAGTGGAATATGCTTCCAGCGGCCGTATTTCCGCGATCTTATGACCTGGGAGTCTTTAAAAGAAGAGTGAATAGGCATTTGCTAGGCGATCGCGTTTCATCATCGAACTCATCTTCACCTTCCACCAGGTGTGATTGAGGTCAAGCGTTCGTCTATAAGAAATAATAATAAAAAAAATGTGGACTATAATTTTAAACATTAAGATATGACTATTTTTACATATTTGGAATTAAAATGGAATGCTTAAATATCTAGATATGAGTACAAAGGGAACCTTTCTTTGTTGAAATTAAAGGATTTTATTCCAGACTTGTTTATCGTAAAGGCATGCAATGCTTTCGTGCGTCTATGGAATGAGCGCTACTGGTTACAATATATACAATTGTCTACAAATATTATGTTTTTCCAGTAACCAAAAGAGATAACAGGCCTTTCGCTGGACAGGTTAGGTTCCGTTAACTGTGTCAAAATTCCGACACAGCAAACGAACTAGTATAAAAGTGTATTTCACAACAGAGCCTCGGGTTCCATTCCGGCACTCGAGAGAAGCGTCCGGCCTTTTATTGCGTTTACAAACAAACTTCGCGACTGTTTTATGTTATATTGTAAATAGTATGGACCATTTCTGTAGAGGTACTTTGGGGCTAGAACATTAGATAAATAGAATTAGACCTTTTTTAAATCTAGTGGAAATCCTTATGGATCGTCCATGAGGATGCCGGACTCTTACCGACTAAAACTACCGGGTTGCCAAACAGTGCTTACTTTTTGCCTTCGCCGAACCTATTGACTCGCATAATTCCTGAACCAATCTGACCAAACAGAAACTGTTCTGTGATCGAGTCCAGTCTGTATTTATATTGACGCGTCAGGCTTTCCGCATTTTCTAGAAAGATCTAGATAGAACTGTGTACCTTATGTATTTGACCGGATAGTCCAGAATCGTTTATCGATCTTACACGACTCGACACTCCACAGATAAACTGCTGTAACAGTCTTTCGGAATAAATAGTGTAAGTAAGGCGGAATTTTGTTTGACGTTCAGTTGTTATGAGTGATTAATTTGATAGTTAGTCCATTCGAAAGAGCACCTCAAAATAATCTATGCATGTTATAATCGTAACCGTGTAACTCCTATAAGCTTAGAAATATAGGGTTCAAGTTTTATCTAAATCCCGTCGTAACATTATAGTAGTAATGAAAATAATAATTATGAGTCTAAAAGAGATTTTATATATTATAGCACATAATTCTTATGAGCTAGAGTGTTAAAAAACCTATTATAATCGGAGAATATGTCAATTAGGTATTTTCTATAGCGTTCCGATCAAACACATTTTCACTGGAAACTTTTCTCGTCTTACTCTGAATAAAACTTAAGCCAAATAACAAAAATCTATATTTATTTAATAACAAAGCTGTAAGAATTGTTACCGCCCGCCTCCGTCTCAGCGTGGCTAACGATCTCTTGAGAAACCCTCAAACAACTGAGAAGAAGCCGCTCGAGTCTTTGGAGCATCTTTGAAGTTTTGTGATGGTAAATATTATTTCATAACACACTATTGTATTCGCATTTTTATAATTAACCGCTAAGTTAAGTTTTTTGCAATGAATATACTTCAAATTCATAGATCCTCTTTTCAGATTTTATTGTTCAGAGAGATGCCCAACATAACTCGTACCATCACACACGGAGCGACCTTAAGCTGTTGGACTTTTTTTTTACACTGTTGGACTAGTCCAACTGTTAGTGTCCACATCTAGGCTCCATGCCTCATAATGTAGAACGCTGTCGTTATACCGACCCTCATATACCACGACTGAAGACCTCTAGATATATAAACCACTTGAGGTATACAGGTTCATCCAGAAACGCGAGAGGCCGAAGCAAAATTCTAAAACAAAAATATTGTTCTTTTTACTTTTATATTGCTGAACTAAAAACTGCAAACATCTACGGTATTGGTCACGTTGGACACGACGTATAAGTACAAAGTGAATACAACTACTAAAGTATCTCTGCTCACCTCGAAGGTGCTATAGCGTGACGGTATGTTATGTATTATTATTGCATTCATATTCCGAGTAAAAAAATACTTAGAGTGAAATATAGTAATACGGAGTGCGGTAATATATCCCAATTAAGTACCTCACTACAAACGATAATGAAGATAGAAGAAGTATTGTTTTTTTTAGTACACCGGGGTAAAATCCCACATACGTTTCACATCCTGAAGGGAGGGACATGAATGACCCCCCACACACACGACGCAGACGGTGTGCTTCACACACTTCCTCCACCTCACCTGGGCAGCATACTCCTTCAAGTCTAAAGCTCGAGAAGAAGCAATCTTAATTTAACCTGTGAAATACAATTCTTTATTATAAATAAAAACGTTTTTTTTTCACAGCGGCTGTATTGGCCATGTACCGATACGTCTAATAAAAAAGTTACTGAGTCATCCTAAATGAATTAGTAATATTTTGTTAAATATTAAAGTTTATGTTGTGATTATTATCAAAAATGTCATTTTGGTGAAAGATATAGAGAGATCTATGCACCTTATGTATTTACCCGGGTATTTTATAATCGCTTATCGATCTTTCACGGCCTAATATTTCACAGATAAACAGCTGTCTAATTAATATTCAGATCATACATGTCTCCATTCTTGAAATGAACGGTATAAGTAGGGCGTCATCTCCGACGTTCAATCACTATTGGTGATTTGTTTGCTAGTTAGTCCATACGAAAGAGCACCCTGAGACAATCTATGTGTTTTAAAATCGTAGTCATGTGATACCTATAAGCCTAGAAATCTAGGGTTCAAGTTTCACCTTAGTCGCATCGTAACAATATTTCCTTTTTCCTTGTGGGTGTGATGAAAACATCGTATAATAGGTTTATGGGACGCTATTGTAATAGCGCAATATTACCAATCTCCACCTAAAGAGATTCGTTCAAAATATTTACCCTTTGGCCCTTATCCAATCCATTTTATGGGAAGTTGTAACTTGTAAACAATAGCTACAATATGCTTTGTAAAAAACAAAGGGCACAAATAATATAATAAGGCATAAGTAACATGTGTCATGTACGCGCTATAAGTTTGTATCGGCGTTCTCTGCAGATAAACAGATGAGTCCTATTTGATCGGACGTCGTGATAAGGTCAAGGCGTTTGCCACTAACTTGTGTTAACCTAAAAATGTCTTTATAATAGCGCATAAAGGCAAAATTAATAAGATTTCAACAAATAAAAAAACTTGTATCTGCAGTTCACACACAGTAGAAGTGAAACAGTATAATGTACTTTATCTCATTCTCTCATAGGCATAAACCTATATGACCGTAGTAGTAGAAAAGTTTAAGCAAAGCAGCTTTTAACAGAGGCAAAAACAATTATAATAATCGATATTTTATTGCTATTGTGGTGGCTATATGTATTATGCTGAGTATAGTTAATGGAAGTTTTATGCACTTGTTTAGATGAATTTGGTTTCTCAGGCCCAGGTGGAGCAATTAAAGAGACACCCCTGGGTTTTTTAGTAAGTAGGAGTCTGACATATCAGGGTCGCTGCCCTCACAGCAGCCCTGAAAAAAGAACCTACGAAGAATATAACCATAAAAGAGTTAGGTTTTTCATAGCTCCAAGTAATTTTCTACTCGATATAGCTGAGTAACGAAAGGTTGAAAACGTTTTCTCTCTTTAGGTATGAAATCCTAAAAATGAAATACTTGGAGTTGAATCAATCGACCTAAACGCGAATATGAACCCAGTCCCATCATAACTTCGAGCCCTCGTATTTTAAGTTTTCTTCGAGAGCTGTAACTTTTTCATTTGTTTCCCGTTTGCTGTTACGAAAATTTCCAGGGAAATATTAAGCACGAATACATCGATATACCAATGTAATTGTGAAATCTTCGTAATAAAGTTCTTTAGATGTTACATAACAACGGATATAATATACAAACAATTTACACATATTGATTGTTTTTTTTAATATTCTGACTCGTCACAGTGACTACATCACACCTGATGGTAAACATAGTGCAGTAGAAAAATCAACAACAACTATCAAAAATACAGAAAAGCAATTAATAGACGCAGTTATCATGCCGGCCTGCATAAATATCTCTTCATGCTTTGTTTAAAGGATCCCATATCATAGGACGGTGGGAACACGCTTGCTGGAAGACTATTACATAGCTTAACGACTCGGCAAAAGCTAGAGTTAAAGATCTTCTTAGTCTTAGCCGTCCCTAAGAAAAAAACAACAAACTTGGAATCCATCTATGGCTATATTTTTGTTCATTGGGCATTAACTGTAATAACATGATTATGCTTTCTTCATTTTAACGTTTATTCCGCGGAATCTTTGAGATGTGATAGCGGACCTCAGATTGGGAAGCTCTGATGTAGAAGAATATAAATAAGAAGAATAATGAAATCTAAAAACCTTCTGACATTGCGAAAAATTGAAGGAATTGAATTGGAAAAGGTGCCTCAGTCAAATTAAAGAAACGTCGGGTATACCCCAGATAAAGTCTCGTGTAAGTTGTTAGAGAATGCCTGTTTTTGAATGATCGGGTGACCATCGTTTTATACATTTTAGGGTTTTTAGAATGATGATGATGATGTCCTAGCCGGATTCGGTCACAGCGACTGTTTCAACACCGGTTAAGAAAATCGAGGTCCAGTTTTCGGAAACAGCCAATTGCGCAGGAGATATTTAAGTGCACAACTGGACGCGCAGCCAGAGAAGATGATCTCACACGTGATTGAAGAGTTATTTAACCATGTCCCACCCTCTCCCTTCCTTAATAGAACCACGCGCGCGGATTTACTGAGTCACAGCTATACGGTAACTCGAATCCTGGCCAGGACTAAGAAGTTCTCTAACTCTTACTTTTGGTGTGTCGTTGGGCTGTGGAATGGTCTTTTAGCGAGCATGTTCCCACCACCATATGATATGGGGTCCTTTAATCCAAGTGTAAAGAGATATTTGGGCGGCATGATCGCTGCGACTACCGATGGGTCTTTCTGAACTATTGATAGTCGTTAACGTTTTTTGGACTGCACTCTGCTTACCATCAGGCACAGTCTAGTCTTGTACCGAGTAAAAAAACAGTTATTTATATCTGAAAATAGTGTGGTATCTTGTCGATATTTTGTATAACTTATTGAATCTCCTCTCTGAAGTTTTTTTGTAGCGCTCAATCATTTTTTTCGTAACAGTATGTGGCATTGTAAGCCCTAAAAAGATGAACTGCTTTTGATATGTTATTTTTGTTGCTTTAAAATGTTTATTTTGCTCATACAGGGGCTGCCAGTGGCCCAACACACTTAACATTACTGGATCGAAAATGTTCTTAGGTATGATTAAGGATGGATCACCTCTTTTCTAGTTGCGGAAGGAACTAGAAAAGTTATTCATTTAGTATCCTATGACTTCCATAATGAAATCAGCAAGATCCTTATCTCTTTACTAACTTACAGAAGAAGTATCGTTACAGCTCATTATAATTATTAATAAAAATTAACAAAAAACGAGATATCACGAAATTTTGTAAACTTTTTTACTTTTAACAAAAACATTGGTTTAACTTTTTTATATAGTTAATTATATAGTTTATAATTGTCATTACATTGTAAGAAATATTATTAATTTATTTGAGAATTGTAGTCACCGCAGTTGAAGGTTCCAATGCTGGCGTAAAACTTTTGAATAGGACAGTCTTTTAGGGAATTTCACTCGAGGAAAAGTTATTTTGAAAATCATAATTGCGGCTTACAAAGTTTTCGATCGATTTTACGAGAAACGTAGGCATATTAAATAATTAATTCATTGTATTTTGTCTTATGAGTTGTATGGGGATATTTTCCTTCACTTGTGAGCACAGGAAAACTCCATAATGAATGCCTAAGTTTACTCGAAAAACACGAGATTAGGTTTTATTTCGTTGTACTGCTTTCAGAATACTATCAATAAATAAAATATCATGTTATCAATGCGGTTGTAATTAATAATTTTTTTTCTGTTGAGAGATTCTGTAATGAAATATTCTTCGACAAAATTGTCTTCATTTTTCTTGAAATTATTTAAAAAAAACCAACGTTCATATAGTATGTGCCAATGCCCCTGTACAAGTTAATGACAAAGGGCGATCCGTATGTGACATCATTGTCACATTTTAATATTTCTCTGCGAAATTAACAAAAAAGTATTTTGAATTTAAAATACAGTATATGAGGAGTGTAATTTCAAAACCCACTATAACATATTTTTTTCAAATCCCATAAATTTATAAAAACTTATAATTAATCTTTGACTTAACAATCACGTTCTTATAAGGTATTTAAATTATTATTCTAGAGAGAAAAAGGAAAAAAGAAAAAAGTCATATATAATATTTGCTTTGATAAAAACATTTCAAATTACTATTAGGACTATTAAAAAAGTAATTTTGTACGAAAAAAATTTTTAGCAGGTTTTTAAATTAGACGCCTCATATATAAAACGGTATTTTTGTTTCAGGAGCTTAATAGTTTTTCTTATCAATTTTTGCAGATAAAATCACGGTCTGTAAAGTCGGTTAGTGACATCTGGGATAAATGTTAAAATAAAACAGCAGTAGGTATAGTCAGCACGACACGTCAGATCACTCTTGGGTCTGCCATAATAATGTTTATATGACTAGTCGTGACCTGACATTTATTAACACACACGCAAAAGATACATTTGTATTAGCGTGCTACACGGCCAAAAGCTGTTATGTGACTTTTACATGCCATCTTTTTCTTCATATTTGTAAAAAAAAAGAATTTCTTCTGCACTACTAGAAGTCGCTATTTTTGATAATAATTACAGGGATAACTTACACCCAAAGATGGGCAAAATGTAATCTGATTATTGATGAACGATTACAAAATGTAGTCGTAATTGTAATTTTCTTGCTCTTCAATCATGTTTAAATCCGTTTAATACATTAAGAAATCATAAATGTGTATACTATCTGAGATTTTGTAGTGTTTAAAACATAAATGAGCAAAATGCAGTCATATTAATGGTAAAAAACGGAAAATGTAATCGTTAATCATTTTCATTAATCCGATTACATTTTGCTCATCTATGCTTACACCTATACATAACATAACACACATTTGGTTTAATAAAATATTATGTAATCATAATGTATAATATTAGTTTTTTAATGTTTAAACAATGCACAAACATTTGTACTTCGAGTCATGCTAAGGATACGCGGTGAATGCAGCCGACATTAAAAAAATCTTGATTTATATTAAAAATAAAACTTTTTACTTCTTGTACATCCATTATTTTATACAGTGAAGCACAAACTTAACTCATATTACATTACTTCGAGCGCGGTAAAGTTGTTATAGCACTAATACGTAATGTAAATAATTATGAATCTAACAGAGGAGATTGCAGCACACGCCTGCCTTCTATTCACCGCTTGTGCCGGACCCTGTCAGCGGTTCCATCGCCGGTCAGACCTCTACTGAATAAAAACGGTCACCCACGATTCACGGCAAACGATTGGGCGGAGATATTTGCCGAGTGTCTGGAGAGACAGTTTTCCCTGAACCCGGTATCGAACCCCCAGCACGATATCGATGTCAAAAGACATCTGGATCGCTTCTTCTTAGAGCCTGTAGCCGGTAGCAGCGAAGAAGGCACCGCTCTATACGTTAGTCCGCACCAGGTTCTGCGGACTATCAGAAAATTAAAGCCTAGAAAAGCCCCTGGCATGGATCGAATTACGAATACGATGCTTCGTCATTTACCGTTTAAGACCGTTGCGGCAATGACACGACTTTTCAATGGAATCCTGCGAAGCGGCCACTTCCCACAAGACTGGAAACTTGGGAAGGCCGTCATGATACCTAAACAGGGCAAACCCCTGCAAAAACCAGAGAGTTACAGGCCTATTACGTTGCTTTCTACGATGTCTAAACTGTTCGAAAAGGTTCTCTTGGGGTTTTTAAAACCCCATATCACACCCAGAGACGAACAGTTTGGTTTCAGGGAAGAGCACTCAACTGTCCTACAGCTCACAAAAGTCATCGACACTATTGCCCGAACACATGATAACAACGAGTACTTCGCTGCAGTACTACTAGATATGGAGAAGGCGTTCGACAGAGTATGGCACGAGGGGCTGCTATACAAGCTGTCAACGTCGTCGGCCCCCAAGAAGATTACCCATATAATAAGATCTTTCCTGGAAAACCGCCGCGTCGTGGTAGCGGTGGAGGGGATTACCTCCAGGGACTTTCCTGTGCGGGCAGGAGTCCCTCAGGGCAGCTGCCTCTCGCCGTTGTTATACGCACTGTATACCGATGACATTCTGCTGGTTGGTCGGGCGGAGCTCGCGTTGTATGCAGACGATACGGCATTTTATGCAACAGCGTATAATGCAAAATCTGCCGTCTTAAAACTGCAAAGACAGCTCGATGTTCTACCTGAATGGCTGGCGAAGTGGAGGTTGTCAGTCAACGTCGGGAAGACACAAGCTCTTGTCACCAGAGTGCAGGCAAGAGCACCGCCACCATTGACGTTCCAGGGACAGACTATTCCTTGGTCGGAAAGAGTCAAATACCTGGGCGTCATTATCGATCGGAACGTGACCTTCAAGAGGCACGCGGAGGGTGTGATCGCGAGGGCTAAAGTAACCAGGAGAATGCTGCAACCAGTGCTTGGTTCGAGGCTCCCACTTCGCACGAAGTTGGGGCTTTACAAGACATACATTCGGTCGCGTCTCACGTACGCGGCCCCGGCATGGTATTCTTACCTGTCCACCACCATGAAGAAGCGGCTTCAGGCCCAACAGAACCTCTCTCTACGCGCGGTGTTGGGTGCGCCGTGGTACGTGAGCAATGCCACCATAGCCCGCGACTCAAGAGTCGAAAGCCTGGATGCTTTTGTTAGCAGCCTGGCAACTAGAATGTTTAAAAGAGCGGACTCGTCGGCGCACGTTCACCTCCAGAACATTGCGCCGCTCCACGCAAGACCCCCAGACGAAGGTGAACGCTACGAGGCAACAAGATCCCGTACTAAAAGGAAAAAGAAAAAGCCTAAAGCCCGCGATCTAGTCCATACCTAGACTGCGCCCGGCTCGGAGAGGGCGCGCTGGAAAGTACTAGACGGATGTGCGAACAGATCGCTCACCCTTAAGATTCCGATCCCATTCAAGAAACGCCCAGACGGACTCCGGTAGATTTTCCACCAAGAAGGACGCGCGAGCTACCTTCGAACAGCGACCCGTCTGTCGTAGCAGACGGAGAAGAACGCCGCCGTCAGGAGGTTCGCCTCGAAACGGCTTCCCGCTTCAGTCCCCCTTATTTCATTGTATTAGGCTAAGTTTTAATTTTAAAATAAAAACTTCCTCTGTTGTTGTATTTTATTCTATTTTTAAGACTTAGGTTAATTTTTGTACATTCATAGTTAAGGTTTAGTTAGGTACTAGTTGTTTAAGATTTGTAATATAGACTTAAGATTAGGTTTAAGTATTATATTGTAAATTTTATTCAATAAATGGCACCACCCAGACCTTATCAGTGGATGGATGAAAGAACGATGAATGAAAGGCAGTGGAATGGGGTGGTGTGAAATTCGCAAATTCGAATCTAACAGCGACGTAATAATATAGTAGTTATGAGAAAGTTTGAAGGAAAATAATTTAGAACTCATTCTATATTTCTAGATACCCATCCTCTAAATTTGGCTACGTCAGTGAACAGGACGTAATGATTCGGATCACACACAGCTTCATTCGCCCTAGCCACGCTGGTGGAGACGATACCACGAACGTGCCAAGCACCGGTAGCGTTCGCAGAGGCATCGCCTGCTTCATCAGGCACGAAGACCATAAAGCCTCCTCCGCTGTCACCGTTGCAGGCTGACGTACCTGCCAGAAAAGTTAAGCATCAGAAACATCTGTTACACGTAATCAAGCTCCGGTAACTTCTAACAAAAAATATGTTCTTCTCTCGGCATGTCCTTCGTTTGTGGCCTGGGAAAGACCTTCACAACAAAACCGGGCTTGGTGGCCGAACGCAGAGGGCGCTTAGCCAACGAAATTTATGGGTTACGCGGCTACGCAAGGGCACCCCTGTGGGTACGGACCTTGAATTGGACCGCCAGCCAGTTGAAAAACGAACCTAACGGTAAAAAATATGTGAGATCTACAAGCAGCAAAGTTTTCGATATTTATAGAAGCTCCTTTGACTTTCATTACAAAGTCATGTGTAAGAGCACAGAGAATAGTGTTCCGCTACACTGCTGGTTACGTTGGGCACGATATATAAGTGTCAAGTGGACAGCCACTAATGTATTTCTGCTCAAATCGAATGGATTTAGTGTAACGATATATTATTACACTAGCTGATCCGGCAAACGTTGTTTTGCTATATAAGGTTTTGTAATATCTTCTAAGATGTTCATTGAAATTAAGTGATGTCAAAGACAATTTTGTTCACAATTAAATACTCTTAATCAACAACACATTTATTTGAATAAAGATTAATGTTGTTACGTTGATACAACTCTTAACAAATAATACATTAATTTCGACCAAATTTGTTTAACATACAAACTACTCTAGTGACTTAATCTTAAAAGATAGACATATACTGTCGCAGACATTTTTTTAGATCATTTCGAGATGAATAATTCTTTCTTACATATAATTTAAGTATCTTGAACCGTTTTTGCAGCCTAAAGCCTTCCTCGATAAATGGTCAATTCAACTCAAAAACAATTTTTTAATTCGAACCTGTAGTTCCTGAGATTAGCGCGTTCAAACAAACAAACAAACAAACAAACAAACTCTTCAGCTTTATAATATTAGTATAGATTATTAATTATAATCGAATGGATATAGTGTAACGATATATTATTACATTATTAATTATTAAAAAATATATGTTCTTACCATTTCTGTGTCCAGCGCAGAATTTCTGAGGATTCAATAACGCCGAGAAAAACACGGGGTGGCTTTTAATGCAAGTTAACTCAGAAACTTTTGGCATCCTCGATTGTTGTAGCTGGAGTGAGAGCTGGCTGGTTTGATCAAAACCCCAACCAACGACCTAAAATGGCATTAATCGGAACTTTTTGAAAACATAACAGTATATGCAGATACGACCCCAATCCTAGATAGATCCTCAAAGGTGAGATTCCTTGAAAGTGAAGCCCAGGCCCTCAGAGACGTAATAGGCTGGAATCGCTAGAAGTTTTCGCTAGTGACCTTTAGAAGACGGATCACGTTTAGTAAAATCAACAATCTCATAGAACTATATCCTTGACGTCATATAGAACAATCTTTGTTCTATGATCTAAAAAATACATCGTACATAACGAAATATTATGTATCGAGGTTTGATCTACTATTTGGTAGTTTCTAGGTCTATATCAGCCAGCTAACAGTTCACCTGCCTCCGCTCTCCGCGCATTGTACCTGATCTTACCTCACGTCTTTGCGATCACATAAACATAGAGTATGGTAGTATTTAGAGCGGCCAAACTAATTTCTTATATTAACTTCGTAATAGAAAAATCTAATACATTATGAAAAGTTATAAAACAAAAGTTGTATATGATGTCAGAAACATACTTTTGATATTTCACAAATAACCCTGTAGCATGATTGATATTTGTGCAGCCCGGGATGATCACTGGAACAATCGATAGGTTTTCTTTTCTTTTAACAGTCATAGTCGTTTTTTGGACTCCAATATGCTTACCTCAGGAGTACATTTTTTTTATTATTAATAAAGGGAGCACTTCCAAGTATACCTAACGAATTGTTAATTAGGCAAATTAATGAATACCTCTTTCTAACTCATTAAAGTTCTATTCACTAAGTCATGACTTGTGAAAGCTATTTATAAATCAGTCTACAGGAAAATCAAAAAGATACAAATAACCGTAATAATATTTGAAGTTGGTGTGTAAAGGCCATCTTAGTGACTTGCTTTGACCTGTCGCGCTTCGGGATCAGTTTGTCTATATCCAGCAGAGATGGGCAAAATGTAATCTGATTAATGATGAACGATTACAAAATGCAGTCATAATTATAATTTTCTTGCTCTGTAATCATGATTAAATCCATTTAAAACATTAAGAAATAATAAATGTGTATACGATCTGGGATTTTGCGGTGTTTAAAACATAAATGAGCAAAGTGCAATTATATTAATGGTAAAAAACGTAAAATGTAATCGTTAATCATTTGTATTAATCTGATTACATTTTGCCCATCTATGATATCCAGTAGCTCATATACCTAGATACCTGCAGTCGTGGTATATGTGGGCCGACATGACGATGTTGACTCAATAGATTTTCATCCTTTGATAGTCGCTTATGTTTTTGGGCTACACTGTACTTACCATCAGGTGCACTGTAGTCACTATGTCGAGCCAGTGTACAAAAGTTCGAATATAATATAATATAATTATTTATCGGTCGATGACTCGACATCTGTTTCTATTCTTGCAGGTTTACAGTATTAATGTTATTGTAATTTTAATGTAATTATTAATTAATATATTAAAATTAATGATGTCGGAGAAGACGGAACACCCCGGGATTTTCATCGGTGCAAGTCTGACACACCGGGGGGCAGCCCTCACCGCCCCCTGAGGTCCGTCGGGGATTTCCCACGGGTTATCAAAAAAAAAAAATTGATGATTCCCATCATCAGCTAAAAACTTAGACTTTTCATGATCTTTGATTTTTGATGATCATGTTTGGCAATAAAAACTTACAGTCCCAAATATTTGCCCACGCGGCATTCGTTTATAAGCGTTTAGATGCCACACGCAAGCTGGTTGTACATAATCGTTGAAAACTGCTTCAGATTTCAATTTAATAACAGCTATATCATTGTTCAGCTTATGGTGTTCAAATTCCTCGTGAACTATTATTGATTGAACCTGCAAAAGAGGATGGAAAGGTAAATTTTTCTTATCTAGTATAAGAGATGGATTATTTTTTTTTTTACACTGACACGGCACAGTGACTACACCAATCCTGATGGTAAGCATGGTAGCAAGGAAAAACCCATCGGTAGTCGCAGCGACCATGCCGGCCTGCATAAATATCTCTTCACGCTACGCTTAAAGGATCCCATATCATAGGATGGTGGGAACACGTTCGCCAGAAGACCATTCCACGACAACGACACGGCAAAAGAAGGAGTTAGAGAACTTCTTAGTCCTAGCCGGGATGTGAGATACCGTATAGCTGTGACACAAAACGATTCCTCAAACTCTACAATTTATCTGGTTACCACACGCCGTACAGCAACTTTTATATTCAGGTACTCCTTTGACCTTGGTACAAATTGATGGACACCTGTACTGATCATGGTATCAACCCTTGAACTCGTAAATATTTGTCATTCATTCACAGGAGTTATTATTTAATATCTACATCTTTTATCCACAATACTTTTACTTAAGCCGCCGCCCTTACGACCTCCTGTCACACTTCAGTAACCATTCTGTCACTTTATATTGTTGGCAACTCAAAATATAATCATTACGGATTATAAATATATTGTTAATAGTATTTTCAAGAACGTATAGTATTTAATAATTATTATTTATGTTATATACATCATAGCTTATTAGTTATATTTGCTTGGCATTGTTATTGGTGTTAAATAATTTTTAATTTTAATTTGAGATATTATTGTCTGCTGTTGTTTTTTTTTGTGTTTTGGTTTTAGTTGTCTGTTTCGATATTGTTAGTTAATGCTTTTGGGCCATGCTGTGGTTGTCTATTATTGGTATCCGTTACCGACATTTAGCTTATGTATGTGATTCAGATTGTGAATGTGAAGTGTAATGGAGCTGTTGACAGCCCATAAATAAATAAATAAAAATTTGCTGTTGGGCTTTTCTATTATCGCAACACTAGGTTCGTAGAAGCTGTGAGATTCTGAAACTCAAAATCACTAAAATTACCAATATTTTTATACTGGCTCGACAAGGTGACTACATTGCACCTGATCGATAATACAGTGTGGTCCAAGAAAGGCAACGAGCACCAAGGAACGAAAATCTGATGACAGTAGCCATCGCTATGTCGGCCCACATATATAACAACAGAAGGTCTTTAGGGTGTTGAACACATTCATTTATATTTTAATTTTTCTTTTTATGATAGATAAATATATTTATTATAACTGAGTTTTAATTATCTGTGGTATTGTCTGTGTCATTGTTTATTATATTGTCTTTTTTTTTATATTGGCTCTGCATAGTGACTACAGAGTACCTGATGGTAAGTACAGTGTAGTCCAAAAACGAAAGCGACTATCAAAGGATGAAAATCCATTGATAGTCTACATCGTCATGTCGGCCCACATATACCACGTCTGAACGTCTCTAGGTATATGAGCTACTGGATATAAACAAGCTGATCCCGAAACGCAACAAGCCGAAACTGGTCACTATGACGGACTTTACACCCGTGTACTGTGGTCGCGATCCATACGGGCACCGGCGCCCTACCACCTCGCTGCTGCTCGTTTAGCACCACCCAGGAGTCACGTGTAAGGAAACTAGGGTAAAGCCTACGGACGCGAGCAGCTTCGACTCCCAATGTCTCCCAATGTGTGAATGTGGTATTGTTTATGATTCTTTCTCTATTAAATTGACTGCCGAACTGAGTGCAACGTTTGATTTCTGTCTCGCGTTTTACTCGCTATTTATGTCTATTTTACAAGGGTTATGAACAACTACAAAATCACCCGGAAACGGGACAGGCCTTACTGCGATTGGAAATTGTCTCTACGTGCGAATATTTCGACTTGATTATGCGATTAGTCTACAAGAACTTTAATCGACTGCTTTCTGGAATCTACAGTGATTGGACATCAGGATTATTCGACGTGTGGCTGCGCTTCCAGACGTTTCGAGGGCTGTATATTTTCCTCGAATAATGTACATCGATTGCTCGTCAACAACAGTGGCGTCTTATCATACCACGATCATAAAAAAATATATTACAAAAACCTAGGAAACACTAACCAATGATTCATAACCCGAATTAATCAAGAATAAATAAAACATCAGTTTTAATTACCTCCCTTTCCTGTGAGTCAGGATCTCCTCCAATTAGATTGTATTTTCCGAGAACTACGCTCAAAGAACTTGCAATTCGTGGAACTCCTCGAATAGTAACACAATGTGCCGCTAAAAATTATAATTCCAGTTTATTACTAAATATATTTAAAATATAAGTACAGGATTAACTCACTTAGATTATTATGATATGTTAATGTAAAAGGCACGATGATAAATACTTGTGCAATATCATTTTAGTATTAATTAAATTGTAAACAGATCCAGTTGATCATATACCTAAATAAACTAAAGAAAAAGACAAGAGGAATATATGTCGACAGATTATGGATTTTAAATCGTTTATTCACTAAATTAAAACACTTACAAGTACATACTTAGTATTTAAAACAAATAATTTAACTCTCTAACCTTAACAACATTATATCAGCGCTATTCAAATCTGTCTCTCTTTCTCTTATACTTTCTTTGCGTTTCATATTCTCACACTATTCCTTGTTGTTCGCATCATATGTCCCTTTCTACTCATATTCCTACATATATGCCAATAGATTAAATTTGATAAAGCTATATTACCTGTGAGGACAGCAGTTTTGGACAGCAAAGTCCCTCCACAAATGTAATTGATGGACGCTCCATCTAATTTGTAAATAGCTGTATGCCAGGGCCAGTCTCCTGGCTTCGAAAGTTCGCCATTGACGATCAACTCCGTATGTACTACCTTCCGTCTCCCACAAGAGCCATCTGGCACAGTGAGGCTGATCTGAGCTGTGTTTTGCTCTCCTAAAATATAAGAATCCAATATTCCCTATAAAAGAATCAATGTTTAGTAATTTAGGAAGCAGAAATTATTTTTAATTAACTGCGCTACTGGTCACGTTGGGTACAACATATAAGCTCAAAGTTGATAGAGCCACTGATGTACCCCTGCCCAACCCAATAAAACGTGGCGATATATTATTATAATGCTATATAAATATCACATCAGTTTTGTTGAGAAAAAGATTACTTGAACTTTATTGAACTCTATCATTGAATCTATAGAGATGAGAGAGAAAAACTAATTAAGTATAAATATTTGTAAAAAAATATACTTTTTATTTATTTTATTTTAATAGGCTTTCAAACAGAGTGTGTACACATTTAACAAATAGTAGTAGAAAACATGTTATATACAGTGCTCTACAGGGCACCACTCAAATTACATGAAAGCGCAACATGCAATACAAAGTAAATTCCCATACAAACAAAGTGAAATTTGATTGCAAAAATAATGCTGGTGCTACAGTTATAGAAAACAGGAGAGCTTCAATACACAGACTCTCAATTTAAAGTAATTTAACAGTGAAACAATTTTAAAACACTCGCTTTGAAAGAGGTTAGTGAACTATAAAATATATCTTGACTTTCATTATGAATGTTATGCCAAAACAAATTCAATACTTTGATCTCTAATTAGTAATATTCTATTTGAGATGTTTAATAAATAAAATCTTGTAATAGATATATCATAATTCATAACTCTATTTACACTTACAGAGATATGTTCTAACCATCATCAATTTAATGAGAGAAACTTCATTACTCACAATATCAGGATCTTTGCAGTTTTCCACAGTATTAATAATAAGACTTTGGATATACGGAATGGTGCCTGATTTAGGTCCTTTGATCGATAAGTTAAGTCCAGAAGAAGGTTTGAAAAAGTTGATATAAAAGGTATTAGATAGTGTTGAAATTCTTGCTTTAGACGACTCCTTCTGAAATAATGCCATAGTTTTATTTACGGTGAAATACCATTTAACCTACGAAACACCACTATCATATCAGGTATATAACGTTCAAAGGTTGACACAGGCCGGGAGTCCTTATGTTATACAGAACGACCTGACGAAAGTGGCTTGCATCCAGCGTCGTTCCGCAATCTGGATTTACCTGATCCTAGTCTAAGTCCAGGTTTATTTATATTGTAAGTGGACGTTCTACAATACGCTTGCCAGTACACTGAGTTTATTCGAGAACTTTTATGTTCCATCATCAACCCGCTCTACAAGCTCTGTCTTTTCTACTACCACTCTAATATGCTTTACAACTTACCCATTAAATAGTTTGCTGAAAATTAAGACACACAGTGAAATGTTATACACATTTATTTATTTATAAGTATACTTACATAGACTACATTAACACAAAAAACTATATAAGACATGAAGAGGATACATTATAAATGCGACTATATTTACAAGTGTAGACTACATGCACAGAAGAAAAGAAAAATAAAAATACAAGTAACACAAAAAGAAATAAACTACTCTAATTAGAAAATTTTATAACAGAAATAAAAAAAAAACAATAATCTATGCAACAATCCTTTCTAATAACACCCTTTTTTAAAATTTGTAAATACTTTCGTTAAATGTCGATATAATCGATCGAAATATCGATCAATAGATCTCAACATATAATTGTATAACTTTGTCATTCTGCATAGGGGTGCAGTTTGATCTATATTTGTAGATTAATTTAAATTCGGAACAAGTTAAAATTAGATGCTCTGGGTAATCTAGTAGGAGCAGAAAATGCTATAGATGGCAAAATGCTAGGAGCTTCGAGAAGGTTGTTAACAATTTCGTAAAGAAAAACCAAGTCAAGCATGCGTCTTCAATCGACTAAACTATTCATATGAAAAAATACATAAATCACATAAATTACTTAATACGTATTACAAGCTAGTTTTCAAAAAATTTGAATGTAATATTAAGTGTCTTGACTCAAAATAGAAAGTAAATACGCTATTGTACATAAAATTCGAAATATACTCTTTCTCCAGTAATAACTCGAAATCATTTATTTATCTTCTAGAGATTAACATTGTAAAGTCAACCAATTGTAAGAATAAGGCCAGTGTAAATATTTCAAATAAAGCAGCTTATGCACATTTTTTATTTAATAGATAACGTAATAACTTTTATGTTATCGACTGTATCAACGACACGGATTACACTTTTAATATTTAATTATTATACTAGATGACATTTTAAAATGGATCTGGCGAAATAAGAGAATATAGCTCACACATTACACAGTAAAACCAATAAAATACTGCAAGACAGTTGATTCTACGTCTATATTGGATAATTTTCTGAATTTTAGTCTCTTTTAGTCCAAATGTCTATTTAACTCTGAAAGCATTTTACCTCCAAATCAAAATCCACCCCCTTCGTATCCCAGTATGCATCCTAGCGTGACAGGCACGTAAATTTAAAGCTTTTTTTCAACATCAAAAACTCTTAACGTGCTTACAAAAGTTTTCCCTTCAAAAACTTACCAAAGTAACAGTTGCTTCTGAATCAAATTTCAAAGTTATTAACGAATTCTTAGGAAACTCTCCCGATATGTGTACATTGTATTGATTTTCTTCTCCAGGTGGTAGCCCTTGTTCAAATGATAGAATAATATCATCATTACCTTTACAGGGCTTTGCGTGTAACAAGGGATTTCCTACGAAAGCCCAGCCAGTTTTTGCAGTCTTAGTTTCAACTAAACTTGCAATTAGTATAACCACTATCAGATTCATCTTTAGATTTTTAAAAGTCGATTGTCTAATTCATTTATTATTTTTGCAAAAGAATTAAGCTTTGGAGTTATAATTTTAGCATCTTTTAGTCCTGTCAATTTTGAATGCTGATTGGTTTAAGTACCTGTAAATGTAAAAGTGTTTGTTTTTATTCTTTATTCGTAAGGGACTGTTATGTGAGTACGTACATCAACCTCCACATAGCACAGTTAAGATTTTTTTTATCATATTCTAGGGCATCGAGCACATTACGCTTGATGGTAAGCAAGATACAGTTTAAAAACTACAACCAGTTTATGGTGTCCTCTCGACACTAACTTTCCAGCCCATCAGGCATCCTCTCTACGAGCTATATTCCACCCACGAGCAATTCACCTTGCTAAAAAACCAGCGCTGCAGAGTCTAGTGCTCTGTAGCACAAGCTGCGACAGGGTCCTTATTGGCGGCGGCCTAGACTTTTTTATGTATTGTTTGTTTTTATTATGTTTTTGGTTTTTTATGTGTGTTTTATTGTACAATGTCGTTACTTTTGTATGGCTGCTGCTAATAAAACATTTTCTTTTCTTTTTAATCCGCCGGGTTTCGTCGGTGACTTTTGTTCATCTACGGATTCCTTAATTTTTGATTGGATCATGTACAGAAATATCAAGTATAGACGTCTCCATAGCTCGCTGAGTGACGATGAGCTTTATTCTAACGTGACCCATTGTATAAGGTGAAGCGGTTAAGATATTATCGTTCGATACGTAATTGCAGCTGAAAAGGTTTCCTTTAACACACCGCAAGTTAGTTGCGATTGTTATAAGGAATGATATTTTTCTAATATTGTAGTAGAACATGCGATGGATTCCGCTTAACTGCAGTCGCACTCAGAGTAATGATTACCTAATCTTTACTTAGTCTTTCATATGAATAGTCGGATTGCAACCGCATCGGTTCTTGTGGCGCCGTTGTTATCTCAACCGCCTTTTTCATATTCAAATCGTTACGGTGCTGGCGATATAGCATATTCGCTCTATAGTTGTTATATTGAGCTACATGTAGCATAACTCTTCGTAGTTAGGAAGAAATTTGGTGTAAGGTGTGAGACTGGTTAGTGCCCGTGACCGAAGACCGAGAACCGGATCTCTAGACCCTTGCCTTGCTGGACAGCATACTCATACGAGGAGTTGTGGACCTACAGGTTATTGGATACAGATATTTTGGTATATCAGCTGTGATTTTTGGAGTGATCAGTTACCTTCATATATATATCGTTTGACTTCTAATTATAAACTTCGCCAAAACCGCAAACAAAGTTACGATCTCCGCGTTATGGAGGGATATTACGTACATCTTAAATTAGAGACCATGGTTCTGCTTCTAATGTAACTGGACGCACACATTGCTCAAAAGTTTAATTTACAAGCAATTTTTAAAACATCTCTTACCTTAATTAAAATATGTGAGCTCCACAAACACTAAGTATAAACTAAATTCATGTCTTTAATACATCACGAATTCCAGTTATAGTTCCGTCTCTATCACACGTATTATTTGTTGGATGTGTGAAAGAGACAGAAATTTACTTGAGGTACTTTACATTGAGGTTTTGACATTGTTTTCCTTATAGTCTGAACCATGATAACCTGTATAATAATGACAATAAAAAAGATAAATCTGTTTTTTAAACAAGTTGAGCAGTGACTCCAATTTAATCGAAAATCGATGTGGGCATAGAAAAAGCATCAATGCGATAACGAGAAGATTCGCTTCTACATTCATCATGCAAACAGCTAAGGAGTGGAATATGCTTCCAGTGGCCATATTTCTGCGATCTTATGACCTAGGAGTCTTTAAAAGAAGAATAAATAGGCATTTGTTAGGCGGACGCGGTTCATCATCGCACTCATCTTCACCTTCTACCAGGTGTGATTGAGGTCAAGCGTTCGCCTATAAGTAATTAAAAAAAAAAACGCTAAATTCCATGATTACAGCGTGTACCCCTCAAAATTGTATTCGAGCCAAATTGTCCCGATACCACTAGTAGTAGGCCGATTGCCCGAACTGGTTCGTGACCACAGTACACACGTGTAAAGACCGTCAGAGTGACTTGCCGTTTCGGGGTCCGTTTGTATATATCAGCGGTTCATATACATAGAGACTTTCCGTCATGATATATATCTGACATGTCGATGGCGACTTCCAACGAAATTTCATCCCTTGGGGGTCGCGGCTATTTTTGAACTGCATTATTCTTTCCATCAGGTTTAATTTAGTCACTTTGTGAATCCAGTATAAAAAAAACTAGTCACTATATAATATTGTAAAATAAAACTCCCTACCGTGACTGGCTGTCTGTCTTTTCGCGATAAACTCAAAAGTACTGAACGGATTTTCACGTAGTTTTCATCAACAGACAGACTGATTCATTAGAAAGGTCCAGGTTTATGATTATTAAAGTTTTGTGTAAAATTGAATGAGTGGTAAGGAGGAGAGATGCGATGGCGATAGGAAGAGAAGGAGTAGATTCATAATGAATAATAATTCGCCCTATGATATGGGATCCTTTAAGCGTAGCGTGAAGAGATATTTGTGCAGGCCGGCATGATCGCTGTGACTACCGATTGGTTTTTTCTTACCTTTCGATAGTAGTTGGCGTTTTTTGGACTGCACCATGCTTACTATCAGGTATGGTGCAGTCACTCAGATGTCAGTCTCAGGTGTCGAGTCAGATTAAAAAAAATAAGTAAGAGCTAATACGATATTCATTTACTGTTAGGCGGTATGAAGGTGTGCCGGGCGGACCATCTGAGGTAACAGCCGGTTCTAGACCTCGCTCAGAAAATAATAAGCAATACCACTTTCTGTATTCCACTCTCTTTCGATTATATCTAACAACCAAGAGAACCTCTTGTGGTAGTAATCGAGGCTTTTTGCGATCAGCGCATTAGTCGACACAACTATCGGGAAAATAATCGTTACATCCATATCCCACTTACTGGTAATCTATTAGACTTGTACCTTTACATTTTAGGTATATAAATTATATAAATAATATTTTACATTAATGAAGGAGTTACTTTTCAATTAACTGTGTTGTCCAGTGGTGTTGTGCGTGTTCTCACGCACCATTTGGCGGTGGAGGGGCGGTGTCTACTCTTCTCTTCCATCCCCCCTACACTGTATGGGGTTGCTCTTTCTAGGGGGCACCATACATCGGGCCGCGGTCTAAGGGCTCAGCCTGTTCTGTCCCGTAGCCCAGCGTACCTTGTGATAGGAGGAACATCCCGGTGGTTTTAGCCAGTGAGTCTAGCAACCTGGGGGGCGGCCCTCACCATCTCCATGACGGCCCATAACGGATTTCCCCTGGGTCACAAAAAAAAGGCGGTATGAAGTTTATCGGGTCAGATAGTTTCGAATATAAAATAAACTAATCAGTTAGCAGCTTCCCGTGAAGCTTTTCAATTAAAATATTTATCTACCCTCTACAGTTTGAACTAATTACGGGTGGATGGTGTGCTCTGGCGTTCATATATTTTTTATAAAGTTTCATCGTCAAAGCGACGGTGGCGCCCCTTTGTGCAGTATACCGAACTACGATCAACTTTGTGCTTTTTGCCGCGTCTCCTACTAGTAATTTAAATGTTTGGTCCAAGTCATGAGATTGGCGATTTAAAGACACGATTTGAGTACTCTGAGAGCCTTCCCTAAATATGTGATGCGTCATGTTGATAATGTTTGGATGTAGCGTGGAGCTCCTTCTTACTTCAATTAAAACACTTCCTTACTTCCACGATATATATCTTTTTCAATTATTAATACGTTTACATAATTTTATTTAATATTTTTATATTCTAACTAGCTGTCCCGGCAGACCTTGTTCTGCCCTATTTCTCTAAAACAAAGTCACATTGATTTTTTTAATGTTAATAGCTTCTCCGTCAGATTTTTTTGAAAATTGTTTGAAGCAACCTGGCCTTAATGCTATATGTATAAAAATTGACAAATATTGACATTAATACGTCACTCAATAATTGTTTTGCCTTCCCGGAACCCGTCCACTAACATTTAAACTTTATGGTATGGTGTTAAAGTTCAAATTGACTTATAACAAATCTTTTGTATGAGAATATAGAAAAGTGTTGTTTTTAGACTTTTTCAGACAATTTTTTAAATTTTTCTCTCCGTAATAACCTTCCCCAGACTTCAACAAACACAAAAAAAAAGAAATCGGTTCAGCCGTTCTCAAGTTTCGCGATTTCAACACATTTAGCGATTCATTTTTATATTATAGATTATTTATATAACCATTTTTTTCTCCAGCTCAAGACGTAATTTTTATAATTAACCAAAATCCATCTAACTTCAAATTCAAAAGCCGATCTTCCTTTCTTTCTTACAGAAACTTATTTTTTATTAAATGGCCATCTCTAATATTCCTACAATAGACATGTAACCTATTTTAAAAATACTTTTTACACACAAACATTAGAGTACTCGCAGTGCGAGTGAGACAGCAGCGTTTGCCAGATCTGTGTATGCCTAGATGTATTATTTATGTAAAGGTGTCTGGTGTAGATGACGATCGCGATCTTAACACGCTGCCTGAATGCACAGTGGTCACAATTTTTTCGACAGGAACATACTTTGTTGGCCGGGACAGACCCACACAACTACACCGGGCGAAGAGGGCGAGCACTCAGGGTACTTAGCCAGCGAATGTATGGGTTGGGTGGCAACCCAAAGGCACCTGTGTGGATGCACGGTGATCTACCAGCGCTTCGGAAGCGACTACCTTGAGAAAAAACGCCAAAAGTAACTCAAGAACGCGTAGGAGTAGAAACGCCGTTGTGGCTTAGATCGGACATCTGTGTATATAAGTGCACACAGAGTGATAACACGCAATTTACACACTAATACATTTTGTAGTCGATTAATTTATTGTATGTAATAGTTTATTTTAGTATCACTTGTATTTATTATTTAAGCTATATGTATTTTGTTGTTTATCAATAATTCTTATAAGATGTAACACGACCGGGGCCCTTCACGAAAATCAGCGCTGCGGACTTCCTCTGTGGCTTTAGGCTGATGAAGGGCCCATTTTCGCCATGTTAATATGTTCTGTATTTTCTTTTGTTTTTGTGTGTTGTTTGTAATGCTACATTTAAATTTCTGTTTTTTTTCTGTATATTTGTGGCGAATTAAATACTTTTTCATTTTCTTTTTTTTTTCTTTTTTTTCAATTTGACAGCCATTGATAGGTTGTAATGCACAAATATAGAATAAAATGTTCTAGAATATACCATAGGATGCCATTAAATTTAATAAAAGGGATCTTTTAATGTTTAAGGAAGGTTAAAAGGCTATTAGCGTACGTGAGTGTAATCGCCTTCTATCGCTTATGGATAACTGCGTGTGTTTCAGACTGCACTGTGGCTGTGATGGCTTAGCGGATAATGGACCGGCTTCCATGTGCGGCAGCGCCAAAGGCCGTGGGTTCGAATTCTGGAATGTACCTCTGAATTTTTCCAGATTATGTACGGATTTAGGCACCAAATGCTTACCGGTAAAGGAAAGCGTTGTGAGGAATCCCGGTTGGCATCTAACAGAAATGTCATGTGTACTAGTGCTGTGAGAACGGCGATCAGCCGCGCCACTTGTTTAAGTTCAGCACGACATATTAGCGTAAAGTGGGTAGAACCACTAATGTTTTTTTTACACTGGTTCGACATAGTGACTACAAAGTACCTGATGGTAAGTACAGCGTAGTCCAAAAACGAAAGCGACTATCAAAGGATGAAAAGCCATTGATAGTCTCCATCGTCATGTCGGCCCACATATACCACGACTGAAGGTCTCTAGGTATATGAGCTACTGGATATACGCAAGCTGATCCCAAAACGCGACAAGCTGAAACTGGTCACTATGACGGGCTTTACACCCATGTACTGTGGTCCCGATCCAGACAGGCACCGACGACCTACCACCTCGCTGCTGCTCGTTTAGCACCACCAAGGAGTCACGAGTAGGAAAACTAGGGTAAAACCTACGGACGCGAGCAGCTTCGACTACCAAATATCATAATAAAATAAATATTCATATTGTATAACGTCTTAGCCTGAAGGCGATATAGTGTGCCAATATATTGTAAAATTTTCATGTTTCTAGCTTCAATAGCTTAGGCTCTACGATAATATGTCAGTCGGGGCAAGACTTTATTAATTTTATAACGTTACCTTAATCTTAAAAATCTATTATCTTGTACCTTAGAACAAATAACAAGGCAAGAGTAAATCATCTCTCCAAACTTGGACAAAGTCCAGAGCACGTACTGCGGTCGCTAGTATAACATTTAGTTATTTTGCATGGCACAGAACTCTACAGTTCGGGTTTTAACCAATATCTACAAAAACACCATTATGACCGGTGGTCGTGGGTGTGATTGTACAAAGACACGGATTTTGGCGTTTTACTCTTTATTTGCACTTTAAGGCACACCGAACTGCGACGCACACGCACGTACTCTAGCCTCGGGTCTCGGTAGTCGACTGACTAGCAAGCATCCCGTGCGCGCGCGCATCTTCTTACCCCGCGCGTCCCATAACACCCTGACGACGCATAGGGAATTTTAACACAAGCACATATCGGGCGGCGTCTACATGCTATACCTTTTTGCAACTATTAATTTTGAGTTCTTTCAAAGGTTCATAAAAATTGCTTTCGTCCTGTTGCAATACAAAATGTGGTTAGTAAGAGATTAGCCGTGTTGTCGGAGATTGGATTACGGCGCTCAAGTGGAATTGTTCAGGACATCTAGCTAGATGAGGGTGATAGCAGGTGGAGCTATAAAGTTAGTGTGTCGTGGCCAAGATTGGGATACCGGCGCGTGAGACGTACGGCTGCATGACGGGTGGACAATGTATCAACTGCCACAAGTCAGGAATGTTTTTTTATATAACTTACTATGGCTTTTGTACCGTCTGTATCATGACGAGTGTTCTGAAGAATTGTTTAACCTTGTTCCACCCTCTCCCTTCCTTAATAGAACCACGCGTGCGGGTTTGCAGAGTCACAGCTATACGGTAGCTCACATCCCGGCTAGGATTAAGTTCTATAACTCTTCCTTTTGCCGAATCGTTGAGCTGTGGAATGGCCGTCTGGCGAGCGTGTTCCCACCGTCTTGTGTTATGGGGTCTTTTAAACGTAGTATTAAAAGATATTTGAGGAGTCTAATTTCAAAACCCACTATAACATATTTTTTTCAAATCCCATAAATTTATAAAAACTTATTATTAATATACAATATTTGACTTAACAATCACTATTTTGTAACATATTTAAACTATTAATCTAGAGTGAAATAGCAAAAAAGAAAAAATTCACACACACACATATATATATATACTTGCTTTGACAAAAAATATTTCAAAATACTATTAGGACTGTTAAGTAATTTTGTACGAAAAATCGTTTTAGCGGGTTTTGAAATTAGATGCCTCATTTGTGCAAGCGTAAAAAAAATTAGGGATAATGATTGAAATTTCAGCACTATCCCTAGTTCAATGTATATAGTTAAACTAAGCCCTCAGTGTGCTTTAAATCGTCTAAATGTATTCCATGATTGCTCTACAGTTGTAAAATGTTTACGATACAAGCTAACAGACCGATTGCTCGTCCATTCGCTACTCCATTACTGGAGCTTTGAATGCAATAATGTTACTCAGTGAATGCTATTACTCTCTAACTTAGAGATTATTCGTAGCTCATTTATGTTTCTTTTCGACAGATCAGTACATTGATGGCCGGGACAGACATTCACAACTACACTGGGCAAAGAGAGTGGGCACTTAGGCTGCTCAGCCACCGGCTTATGAGTTGGGTGGCAACGTAAGTGGACCCCTGTGGGTACTGATCTTGAATTAGGTGGTCAGCTAGAAAAATGAACCTAACGGTGAACTACTAGTTTTTCGGAAGTGACTACATTGATAAGAAACGCTAAGAGAACTCAAGGCTGCGTTGGAGTGGAATTTATTTATGTATTTTATTTTTCACATTATCAGCAATATGTAAACAATAAAAATACACAACACAAGATACGTAAGCCAGCAAAGTTTCTACAAGAAAATGTAAAATAAAAATTATACTAAGGGACACGAAACAATTAGAGAAAACGAGTTATGTGAAGAAAAAAAAAACACATATTTTTCTCAGCATTCTTATAAAGGAGCCAAATGTACAAGACAGAATGTCGACATTACAAAAACGTTTGCGTTTATTCTATTGCAATTTAATGGGTTCGGTTAGGTCACGTCAAATCAACCTTCTCACAGATGGCACCGTCGCCGGAGGGATGCGTTCGCTCAGAGCGAGCGCGACATCCCCCGGTGACAATAGCCGGGCAGTAGACTTGAGGGAGTCTGCTGCCTGGATGTGAGGGTGGCGGTGTGCCGTGTCCGGCGCGCCGCCTGTGAGATAGCTATTGGAAGGGTGGGCTCTTTACCCCTAGCCCTCCCAGAGAGGCAGCCTCGACAAGGGATTTCGCTCTCCGGGCGTCTGGATGAATTTGGTTTCCCAGGCTCGGGTGGAGCGATTAGAGGAACACCCCGGGGGTTTTTAGTCAGTAGGAGTCTGACACACCGGGGTTGCTGCCCTTACAGCGGCCCTGATGGTCCTATGCAGGATTTTCCCCCGAGAAACCAAAAAAAAAACCTTCTCACAGATGAAGAAAACCATCGTGAGGAAACCCACATGACATCTAATAGAAATGTCATGTGTACCAATGCTGTGAGAAAGGCGATCAGCTGCGCGACTGGTCACGTTGTGCACGGCATATAAATATAAAGTGGATATAGCGTAACGATATATTATTATTAAAAAAATAAAAATAATCTATTCTCGCTTATCAACTGGACGGGTGTGAACCGAGCTTTACATCTAACTTGAGCCAACAGCGAGTTCGCGATGCGCCGACATCCCCTGAATGTATTTAAAACACGTTTCAGCTTAGAAGATAAGGGTAATTGAAAAGTGAAGTCGGTAGGTAGGTGGCTTCGTTTTAGCGCTGAGAATTTGGAAAGGATTGCGTTATGAAATATTCAGACGTGCTTGATAAGTATTGATTTATTATTACGGAGAAAGCAACGATATTACAAATAATATAATAATAAAATATCGTCACGCTTTATTATTTTTGTATGTACATTGGTATTTATATCTACTTCGCCCTTGTATGTTGCGCCCAACGTGACCAGTAGCGCAGTTGGTCTCCCTCACAGCTCCAGTACACATGACATTTTTATTAGATATGTCTCTATATCTTTTTTATAACTTCACCAGGCGAGTCATGTCTTGGGTAGCAACACAAAAGCACCCCTGTGGATTCGAACTTTTTTTTTTACACTGGCTCGACATAGTGACTAGAGAGTACCTGATGGTAAGTACAGTGTAGTCCAAAAACGAAAGCGACTATCAAAGGATGAATATCGATTGATAGTCTGCATCGTCATGTCGGCCCACATATACCACGACTGAAGGTCTCTAGGTATATGAGCTACTGGACACACACAGGCTGATCCCGAAACGTGACAAGCCGAAACTGGTCACTATGACGGGCTTTACACCCATGTACTGTGGTCGCGATCCAGACGGGCACCGACGCCCTACGACCTCGTTGGTGCTCGTTTAGCACCACCCAGGAGTCACGTGTAGGGAAACTAGGGTAAAGCCTACGGACGCGAGCAGCTTCGACTCCCAAAACTTCGACTTCGACTTGGGCGGCCAGCCAGAGCAAAAACTAACAGTGATCTACTAGCGTTACGGAAGCGACTACCTTTAGAAGAAACGCCGAATGAAACTCAAGGCTTTTTTTGTTAACCCGGTGGAAATCCCTTCGGACCGTCAGGGGAGTGGTCAAGGCCACTCCCCCGGTGTATCGGACCTGTACCGTCTAAAACCACAGGGGTGCCAGCACTGCCTACTCTTCGCCTTCGCCGGGCTTGGGGATCCGTATACTTCTTACGGACCCGGCGAGAGAATGGCCTTGGCAGGCCACCTCTCTGGGTGGGAGTTAGCTGCTACCTTCTCACTACCTTTCAATGAGGCGTCATGTGGGCATACACACGACGCCTTGTCCTTTCTGCCGAACAAGAAACTCAAGGCAATGTCAGAATAGAAAACTTCAATAATTTGTAGGGAGTTGACTGATTGTGATGTCTTGATTTTAATCACATTATGATGTTTTATTGTATTTGTACCAAGAAGTTTCACAGAATCAAAGAAAATATATGAAAGAAAAGAATTAGGATAAATGAGTGTATGAAAATATTGTAAGTATATTGCATCCCTTTCTTCGCGTTTTGTACTACATTGAGCTTCTACATCTATTATATAAAAATAAGTTCGGTTTTCCTTCCTGACGCTATAACTCCAGAACACACGAACCGATTTCCACAGTTTTGCATTCGTTGGAAAGGTCTCGGGCTCCGTGAGGTTTATAGCTAACAAAATTCAGGAAAAATTTAAACAGAAAAGCAGGAAAACGGGGGAAATAATTTTTCACATACAGCATCATCTCTGATACATAGCATATACTACAAACCAATATGGTTTTTTACGGTGGTGGAGCAGATCGCACCAGTATTTTAAGTAGATGGCGCCGATGCATTGTACATTGTTTGACAGCTACTCATTGTACTCTGCTCAGTTAATTTCATGTGACATTTATTATGCGCACGTTCTTTCAAACGCTAACTAAAAACCAAAACGAAGCCATCTGGTGGCGAAACGAAGTTCGCCGGGTTTGCTAGTACTGTATATAGATGATTAATTCTAAGGCAAATTACGTTCTCGTTTCCAGCGTCCATATATTGATTATAGATAAGTATAGAATATGTTATATCCAAGTACTGAGTAGTTTACGCAATAAGTTGTTGAGGTCGTTTCTGCCCTCCTCACGTAGTTAACACGAGCGTCTCAATGACGGCATATTGTATGAATATTCATTTTGCTAGGAGTTAAGTTTTCACTAACCCGTTTATTCTGGGGTAGTTTATATCCGTATCTGATATTTTACTATATATTATAAAATAAAGATCATAGTTTTGACTATCAATCTGTACGTTAGTGATAAACTGAAAAACTGACTGACCTCGAGGGCTACATTCTCTAATTCCGCCACTCTCATTTCATAATTAAATGACTAGATATCGCATTGTATACCATCCGTATGTGGTGGATGTTCCTTATATCCGCATGAAGAGATTCGCTTCTACATTCATCATGCGAAAAGCTAAGGAGTGGAATATGCTTCCAACGGCTATATTTTCACGATCTTTCGATTTGTGGGTAGTCTTTAAAAGAAGAGTGATTAGACAAACATTTGTTGGGCGGACGCGGTTTATTGTCGGACTCATCTTCACCTACCACCAGGTGTGATTGAGGTGAAGAGCCCGTCTGTAAATTATTAAAAAAAACTGATGAACGGTTTTTTATACAGTTTTTACAGATAGAGGGATTCATGAGAAAGATTTTAGAGCATAATCTATTAAGGTTCTATGCAAATTGGTTGACATATGATGTCAACCAATTAATTATTGTTTTAATTTAGATTGTAGGTATTATTGTCTGCTATCTTTTTTCTTCTTTTTGCTTTTATTTTTCTGTTTTAATATTGTTAGTATTTAGTTAATGCTTTTGAGTCATGCTGTGACTGTTTTTCATTAGTATCCGTTGCAGACATTTAGCTTGTGCATGTGATCTCATTGTGAATGTAAAATGTAATGGAACTGTCGATAGCCCATACATAAATAAATAAATAATAATAAATAATTGTTTACAATGAACGAAGAATCAAGCTACCTGACAGCTTTTATTGCAAACGCTGTCTAATTCCTTTGAGATAGTCGTAAAGAAAACTGTATGATGGGATTATTTCTCTTTTATAGGTCTACAGAGAAGTCTTACAATACAGAAATTTTATTAAACATATACCAACAGGTTTGTTTGAAAATCTCGGTTTGCGAGTTCGGCTCACACTTGGCAGGTTTATTTTTTTTTAATTTCGGCAAACGTTATCGCTTATAGGAAGTTGCATTGTGCTGGCAATGTGGTCGATTAATCAAGAATTGGTAACTTATCTCACTATATACATAAAATACGGGTAAAAATAGAGACAGGTCAGTTTAATAACAGCCAAGAGGATAAATGTACTTAAAAATCTGTACCCCAGTAACAATTAGTCCAGATTAGCCAGGTACAGCCAGAGAGCAAGTGATGCTGCCCTTAAGAACATTTAATGAGACGGTCGTTAGAACGGCGCGTGCCCCGATTAACAAAGACATTAGGCATCTATCATGTTGAAAAGCGTAGCGGTTTGATAAGTCTAGTGCTCGAGCACACGGTGCGTTTCAGCATCGCGCCGCATGGGCACCGTATTTGTGCTTCGGGGGACGAGGCGGAGAGGGGTGTGAGTGTTGTCATGCGCAAGTAGTACCGCTCCGTAGTCTTCTCTGATACATTTTAATAACAGACGTGCGTAATAATTCCAGCGGATGTAGCTCAGCAACCGCAGCTGTCTTTCGTTGACCACTGCAGCAACACTGCAGCGTCACAAAACACATTTAATTAACCGTGATATGCAATCGCGACGAATATTACAAGCAGTAGACTTATAAGAATATTGTGATATACTTGCGTCAAGACAATTGAAAAAATATTAAATAAATTACAACACTCACTGTACGATACGGAGAGTGACCCAAACGTTTAACAAAATTTAATATGTATGTGTAACTACGTTATTGGTATTTTAGATTTTTATTTTATTTCCTATTTTGTATATAATTTTTTTATAATGTGCTGTGTGGTTACTATTAAATAAATAAATTATAAGTTATTTATTGTATTACTTTCATAAAATCATAAATTATGTTTAGCTAATCTCAACATGACATTCATTTCATATAGGCGGTACAACATTCGACAGGTCAGGTATAATGTATATACTGGAATAAAATTCGCCTTCTGCGTCAGTATTCCCAACATTTTATGAGATGGGAATTTTCAAACGACGAGTGAATCAGTATTTGTTGGGTAAGCGCGCTCCATCAGCGGCTTCATCACTTTCCATCGGGTGAGACTGAGGTCAAGCGCAAGCACATCTGTAATTAAAAATAAATAAATAATCGAGGACATTTATATCATTTATACAAAAATTTCAGCTTGAAATACTTATTATCATACCAAAAGTACTTCTTCCACGCGAATGAAGTCGCGGGCGGAGCTAGTTGTATATATATAGTAAAACAGATTGCAATTACCGAAATTTCCTTTTAAAATTTCTGTGCCTAAGAGATTATATCGTGTATAAGACATTTTTTATTTCTGAAAAATTATGTTGAATCGTTTTGAATACGCCGCCGCTTATGCAACATGGCCACGCACTAAAGATACAAGAAGTGACATCTATAGGCGTTTTACGACCTTTTTATTTATGTTATTAGGGACCGGCGGCTACCTAATTTTTAGGCAAAAAGTCAGACCGTATTTTTTAATGTAGGAGAAACGAATCCGTGTTTTTAATCCGACCTTTTTCGCTTTAAGTAATTACTCTTATAACGGGACGTGTCAACATTATGTTAACTGTAATTAAGCAATTGTAATTTTTCATGTTTTTTACATTTTTAGTCTCTAACGTAAATTGATGTGTTTGTTTAGGAAATGAGTCTGGTAGCCTCTATACGAGATCGGTTTGAAAAGTATCGCGAATTTTGTGTTATTCAAAAATTATTTATTTACTCAAGAATATCTTTTTGGTCCTTCAAAATAAACCCTATCAGATATTCTACCCCAGTGCTAACGTTTATTTCCTATCGCCGGAGCATTTAAAATATAATTTATTTTTTTTGTTATTTTGTTTAGCTCTTCCTTTAATGCTGTCTTAATCACTTAAATCGTAGCTTAGCGTCGTCTTTTCAAGGGCCTCTTCGGTTTTGAGAGCAAAAAAACCTCACAGAGGACCTGAACTTGGGAACGCGCTGACTGCGGCATAATTAGTATGTTGTTTTTGGCAAAATTCTCACAAAAATTCAAAAATGTTAAGATGTAGACATCAATTTTATTTGATGGTGTGGTTGAGGCCACCAACCCAAAGCTTGTCTGTACCAAAATAAAAGAAATCGTTTTGTGAAAGATACGATGTAACCAAAGGATAGAATCCAGACGGAATATAAGTATTTACATGAAAAAAAGTCAAGAAATACACAAACTGTAACGAAACTATGTGATCCGGATAAACATTATCCGTTTCATCCGGGTCCCGGTCGAAACCGATGCGAGGCCGATGATACAGCAGAACCGGGTACCCCTAAGCAAATACTGCTGCGTCATTTTTACAAGCATGTGATTCTCAAAGTTATCAACGCACCATACGTTGTATTTTTAATCTCCGTTGCATAAGGTGTTATAAGTTTAACGAAAGAAAAGAAAGAAAAATGATTTATTTAGCACACGACATAAAATACAACACAGAAGGATAGGTTAATCAAGATAGAAAACAACAAAAGCAAATATCCTGTGTCGTTAAGTTGCGCCATAGACACCTATGAGCGTCGCTCAGCACACGCTGAGCCGAGTGCTCTTTGAGATGGGTAGCAGCACACAGGATACATGATGTGATGTTATGTATTCTTTCATTGTTGTTTTTATATAAATGTGTTTGTTGTGTGTTGTTTCCTTTGCGTCAATAAACTTTTTCTTTCTATTTATTGCGTCAACGCGCAGAAAACAACGAGAAAGGGAATAATAAAGTTTAGGTGACATACACAGGTCTACCGACGATTTCAAAGACTATTTGACTGCTCAACGCGTATGTCTTGGGATCGTAGCTACTAAGCCAATAAACTGATTTTAATTTTAATTCTTTTGAAAGATTTGATTCAGTGTGTTCTTATATGATTATTGAATAAAATCTATGAATACGCTTAAAGACAAACAGCTCTTTTCCACTGGTTTAACCGATTCGTAATTTTATTTTATTCATACAGCGGTAACGGTAAAAAGTGATCCACTATTCCAAAAAAGATACATAATTACAAAAAAAATATATACAGTACAGTTAGGGTGGCCTGTTTTATATGAATATTAATAAAAGTAAGAAAATGTAAAGTTAAGAATAACAATACAACATAAAAATAAGATTAAAACAACTACACATTAAAAAAAATGAAACAGTAGTACAAGCATATGCTCTACAAAATCAAATTCTAAATTATGTCACAAATTAGATTATTCTATACGTCATAATTTTTTTTTAAGTTATTATTATTACATTCAATGATATTACAATAACAAGGTAGTCTGGACTTGATGCTGCAGGCTCATCTGGAAACAACAGGATACTTAACTCTTCACTATCAGCAGCAGTGTCGTGTTTGAGCTCATTGGATCGACCTCAGTGAGGAAGTTACAAATTGATACATAATTGAATCGGTGAGGTTTTAAATTTTAATATAGTTATATGCTATAAACCATAACTTGCTCGTAAGTGACTCAAAACAGTTACTACAGCGCAGTTGATCGTAAGTATAGACCAAGAACCAATGACTATGAAGAATCTCCGTTGCTATGCTGCCCTCTATATACCACGACTGAAAGTCTGTAGGTGTATCAACAACTGGGAGTAAAAAAATGATCCACAAAAGCGACATTCGAAAGCGAGTTACTATGATGGTCTTAGTACTTTGGTCACAAACAAGTTCAGGAAATTCCCTCTAAAACTCTGCCTATGACCGCCATTATCATAAGAAATGTCGTCATCGTAGTTTAATTCTTTCTCGAACTCATTTTTAGCTAGGTTAGATTAAAGGGAACTAGTGGCGCAGGGCTAGGTTGAGATGGTTTGAGGGCCAGTGACATTGACGATGTCATTCTATGGCTGATAGAACGTTGTTGATATGTAGATTTTGTGTTTGGTTGTCATATGCCTTTCGAATTTGTTTTCATATTTACGCCGTTTGGTGATTTTGCGAGAAATTCTCAAACTAGTGGATATTATAAGCATTTGATTTTTAAATTTTGCTTTTATTGTTTATTTCATCTGCTTTTTTTTTAATAATAAATCAAATTTATAATAATCATTTTTATAATAAATAAAAATTTATACGAAATGTTCTATGGGGTCAATATTATGTAAGGTTATTTGAAATTCTATGCACTAGTGAGTGCAATACACTGCGATATACATATATAGGTCACGCGAGTATAAAATGCGCGTCGAATAAATAATAAATACGATTCCAGCTAAAACTGCCTTTCGATTTACAAGCTTCCCACAAGCGGTATAGACTCATTCTCTACATTTCCGTACAAGTCTGTAGGAATGAGTATCTTATGGATCTTTTTTTGTGAAATAACTAAAATTACAAATTTTTTTAAGATATCGTTTCTTGGTAAATTAAACGAGTCTTGGTCAATAGGAAATATCCTGTAGCTTTTAAAGACCTTGTGAGCGTTCAAATTATGCTGCCTCAATTAATGTATTGACAATGCATGTATACAATACAATACATAAAAACATTTTAGAGTTATCACCATTGAAATAAGGAAAAAAAACTTAAATTGGTAATTACTGTTTAAATAATAAAAGTTTCTGGTTTAAATTTATAAAAACAATGGTTGATTTTTTTTTGACCACACGGGAGCAAGCAATAATTGAATAGCAGACACGAACGAAGTCCGTTGCGAAATTTGTGACCCAATTTTCAAGAGAATTATAAACAAAGTGGAAACCTTATTAAGGAATATTCCGGACGTAATTTCGAAAGGGACTGAATCAAACAATAAATTAAAACAAAGATCCCGCGAAATGTTTTCATTGATGTCGAAATTTAACTTACAGAATGATTCAATGGGTACAATGAGAATGTAAAACAGCCTCAACAATTGATAGGCGCTGGAAATAAACATTTACAGCAATGGCTTCCTTTTTAGGGTTCTGTAGCTTAAAAGAAATCCCTATAGAATCCTTTTGTCGCCCGTCTGTCTGATGGTAGCAAGTTAAAATTAATGTAAAATTCTCAAATTTGCCTCCTTATACATCTACTTAATGTCCAAATTTTGTATTTCAATTATTAGCAATAGGTAGGGAATTTACTTAGTATAACATCGACACCATCTTGTTAATTGATTGAATGAGCGTAACTCAGTACTTTTACTACCGCCGTAACCGTATAAAAGCGCGCGGGTAGCTCACAGAATATCACCTCATCTCTGACGCAGCCTTGTGTTTCTTCCGGCGTTTCTTCTCAAAGTAGTCGCTTCCGAAACGCTAGTAGATAACCCTTAGGTTAATTTTCACTGGCTGGCTGACCAAGTCGAGGTCTGTACCTATAGGGGTGCCCTTCCGTTGCCACCCAACCCATAAATCGCTGGCTGAGCCCCTTCAGTTCTCGCCCACTCAAGTCCGGTGTAGTTGTAAAGGCCTTACTCGATACCAAATTAACGATATGGTAAAAGTCCGTATTATGAGACACATTTTCAGGTTGGTCGTACATTACCGCTATTATATAATCTGTTTAAGTCAAAAATACTATTTAAATCGTATCATACAATTGTCTTATGATTATTTAATTAATATAGCTAGTTTTTATTGAATGTTAATTTGTAAAAATAATATTAATAGCCTTTTATGAGAGGAACCTCTATGTCCCTATTTATGAGACACTTAAAAAGTAGATGGCCCTAATGTCTCATGATGTATGTCCCTATTTTTGAGACAGTTTAGAAATCAATAAGACTGATTTTAAAATAACTATTTATTAATTTTAAATCACAATACTTATAAAATAGATAATAAACTTGAATCTGAAATAACAAATAATTAGTCTTTACTAATTTAAATGAGAAATAAATGAAAATTATAAAAATATTTAATTCACTTTTTTTCTTTAATTTTCTTCTGCAGTTCTTTTACTTTGTCCATCAGTTTTTTCTTTTCTTCTTGTAACTTTTTTTTTATTACTTACAGGCGAACGCTTGACCTCAATCACACCTGGTGGAAGGTGAAGATGAGTCCGACGATGAAACGTGTTCGCCCAGTAATTGCCTATTCACTCTTCTCTTAAAGACTCCCAGCTCATAACATCGCGAAAATACTGCCTCTGGAAGCGTATTCCATTCTTTAGCCGTTCGCATGATGAATGTAGAAGCGAATCTTTTCGTGCTGATATAAGGAACATCCACCACATACGGATGTTATCCCACACGATGTCTAGTGGTTTCGCGGTGGAATGGTGATCCTTTTTATGCCAACACGCTCTCTGCTTCAGGACAGAGGAGTAAACTTCTTTCATCACAGTTAAAAAAAATTGTAGGAGAAATATTACATACATTTTTACTTTCAAAATATGCTCCAGACTTTTTAAACCACTCTTGCAATTCTACACAAGTGACAGCTGCTCTTGTAACACTAAAATGTTGGGGTTTCCTTATAGCAAATTCTGAATGACGTTTTCTAAACCCTTCATACCAGTGGCGACTAGGACGACTCTGTAAACGGAGTTTTTACAGCTAATTTTTGGACATATTTTTGAACACAATCCAATAACTCAGTTTTTGTTACAGGTGCTCCTATTGCAGCCCTGTCTAGCACCCATTTGACAATATCATCTTCTTCCTGAGACTTGACTGAGTTTCTGGTTTAGATTTCTTTTTATCTCATCTAGCCCAATACTTTTTTTCTGCCTAGAGTAGCCACAGATACTTCGAAGGTAACAGCTACTCTCCGTAATGACGACCCGGTATCTTTTATTGCTTTTAAAGCATTTTCTACATCTATTGGGTCATATTTAAGTCTTTTATCAACCACTTTTGAACACAACACTTTCTTTTTTGCTGATTGAGACGGCTGTTGTCCCCATTACTCCGATTTTCAATAATTTGTTTTTTGTTGTTCACTGTTGACATGTAACCTAAAATATCGAGAGATATGTCGATGGGGGGAGTCGAAGCTGCTCGCGTCCGTAGGCTTTACCCTAGTTTCCCTACACGTGACTCCTGGGTGGTGCTGAATGAGCAGCAGCGAGGTGGTAGGGCGTCGGTGCCCGTCTGGATCGCGACCACATTACATGGGTGTAAAGCCCGTCATAGTGACCAGTTTCGGCTTGTCGCGTTTCGGGATCAGCTTGTGTATATCCAGTAGCTCATATACATATAGAGACCTTCAGTCGTGGTATATATGGGCCGACATGACGTTGGAGACTATCAATGGATTTTCATCCTTTGATAGTCGCTTTCGTTTTTGGATTACACTGTACTTACCATCAGGTACTCTGTAGTCACTGTGTCGAGCCAGAGTAAAAAAAAAAAATTCACAAATTAATAAAAGTATAAAAAAACATATTTTAAATATTTCAATAATATCAAATAAAAAATTAAGAAAAAAAAAACTTGCAAAATTAATGTTTTGATTTTAGGTTAAGTTTTGAAATTAACGTAATTAAATTGAAAATACTTACTCAGAAATAACTATTTGAAGTTATGCTGATAAATAATTTGTTATATTTAATCATTTTACTTTTTTAATACTAAAAATTATTGATATTTTAATAAAAACGCATAACAGTACACTGTCTCATTAATGGGGACAATCATAAGACTTGATGTCCGTATTGAGTGATACGCGGTGTAAAGTGTTCCATATACCGGTACGTCTACGTTAACAAATGTCCGTATTGTGAGACACTCAAAAATAAAATAATATTGCTATAAATTAACATAAATGCAAATAACATACAATATCTATAATTTATAAGCTTTTAGATAACACTTACATTATGTATATAAATATAATAAAATATATAATTTCATCCAAGTAAAAAACTGTACAGTGGTTATCATTCAACAATTTTAAGCCACGGTTTTGAATGCTAACAACAAACCTCATACTTTTTAAATTATTTATTAAAACATACAAGTAATAATTAACAATTAGACTCGTTAATTTCTTTCAAAAACGATAAAATTATGTGTTTATTATATTTTTTAAAAGTATAATTTGGTATTCAGTTTATACATTGTTATATTCACATTGTGTATCATAAATAGGGACAGTGTCTCATAATATGGACTTCTACCATACGTCGAAAAAAAAACCGGGCAAATAGTCTGCTTCGGGCAGACCAAAGGTGAGGCGATGGTCGAGCTCTGTTCCCATCTAAGACCATTTAATGAAATACATAGCGATTAGAACATGATACAGCGAATATTACTCCATAATAAATAAATATAAAGTGTATTGCGTAGTAAATGACGTACATATAGGCATATAGTATGAGTTTAAGGGAGGAATAGGATGTACACGCCTAGGCGGAGCGTTTGAGGGAGCGCGTCGCCTAACTTATCCAGGCGAGGGCGGTGTGTGACGTGTTCCCGCACACCGCTCCAAGACTACTTATGAGGAGAGCGATGGGTGGCCCTTTACTTTACCCCCTCGTAAACACAGAGGTAAGGCCTACCGAAAAGGCCAGACGTCGTCTTGGGCCGGAGAAGTGGAAACTGCTATGCCTCCGGTCCCGACTAGATGGAGAGAAGGAACACCTCGGGGGTTTTAGTCGGTGCAAGTCCGACACACCGGGGGGCGACTCTCATCGCCCTCTGAGGTTCGTTAGGGATTTCCTCCGGGTTACAAAAAAAAAAGGAATAGGATGTACAAATAAAATGGTCGGTGGAATAGGCCTGTTCACCATATTTCACGTTCGGTTGTCCTTACTTGTTTACACTAGCTTCAACAGTTTATCCTCAACTAGCTGATCCGGCAAACGTTGTTTTGCTATATAAGGTTTTGTAATATCTTCTAAGATGTTCATTGAAATTAAGTGATGTCAAAGACAATTTTGTTCACAATTAAATACTCTTAATCAACAACACATTTATTTGGATAAAGATTAATATTATTACGTTGATACAACTCTTAACAAATAATGCATTAATTTCGACCAAATTTGTTTACCATAAAAACGGTTCTAGTGATTTAATCTTAAAAGATAGACATATACTGTCGCGGACATTATTTTAGATCATTTCAAGAGGAATAATTCTTTCATACATATATTTTTGGTATCTTGAACCGTTTTTGCAGCGCACGCAATGGAAGCCCTCAAGGATGAATAATTTTCCCCATTTTTTCACATGTTCCATTATTTCTTCGCTCCTAATAATTGCATCGTGATGTTATATAGCCTAAAGCCTTCCTCGATAAATGGTCTATTTAACTCAAAAATAATTTTTTATTCGAACCAGTAGTTCCTGAGATTAGCGCGTTCAAACAAACAAACAAACTCTTCAGCTTTATAATATTAGGTCCTTACATATGAAATTGGCGTTTTTCGTACTGGCCACTTTAATCACAAATTTCTCCTCTTTGGTAAGGAATTCCAAATTAAAATTTGTACAGCTATAGACTCATGAATTTGTGCTTCGATGATCGTCATTCATTTGTTTTTTTCTTCTGTTTTTTTCTGTTTGCGTCACTCATTTTACAAAATGGAAAACTTAAAATATCGCATTATTTACGAGTACGAGTTCCGCCGTGGCACTAGTGCTGCGGAAACAACTCGAAGGGTGAATGATGTGTATGGCGGTCGTGTTGCAAAAGAAAACACAGTTCGTTTTTGGTTCCAACGTTTTCGTTCTGGAAATTACGACCTGCAGAACAAGCCCCGTGGACGGCCTGAGACTCAAGTTGATAATGAAGAGTTGAAGGCTATTGTGGAAGCGGATCCATCGCAAACCACGTCCGAGTTAGCTGCAGGCTGCGATGTTAGTGATAAAACTGTTTTAATTCACTTGAAGCAAATTGGGAAGATTAAAAAGCTTGAAAGGTGGGTACCTCACGAATTGACTGAAGCAAACCGGCAAACGCGCGTCGACTGCTGCGTTACATTACTAAACAGGCACAATAATGAAGGTATTTTAAACCGAATCATTACCTGTGATGAAAAATGGGTTCTTTACGATAATCGGCAGCGCTCAGCGCAATGGTTGGATCCTGGCCAGCCAGCCAAATCCTGCCCCAAGCGAAAATTAACCCCAAAAAAGTTACTTGTAAGCGTTTGGTGGACTAGTGCCGGTATTGTTCATTACAGTTTTCTCAAATCTGGCCAGACTATTACGGCTGATGTCTATTGTCAGCAATTGCAAACCATGATGGAAAAGCTAGCGGCTAAACAACCTAGGCTGGTCAATCGCTCCACGCCACTGCTGCTTCACGACAACGCTAGACCACACACTGCGCAACAGACGGCTACTAAATTAGAAGAGCTTCAATTGGAAAGTCTAAGACATCCTCCATACTCCCCGGACCTTGCTCCAACAGATTACCATTTTTTTCGAAATTTGGATAACTTCTTGCAAGGGAAAAAATTCAACTCCGATGGGGCAGTCCAAATCGCCTTCAAAGATTTTATTGATTCCCGTCCGACTGGTTTTTTTAGTAAAGGGATCAATGAACTACCTATGAGATGGCAAAAGTGCATAGAAAATAATGGTTCATACTTTGATTAATTAAATATATTATATTAAAAAATATTCGACTTTTTGTTCCTCCCATACAAAACGCCAATTTCATATGTAAGGACCTAATATTAGTATAGATTGTGATATATCAATCGAGAAATATTTTTTGTAGTTATATATTGCCACCAATCCCATTTTATCATAAATCTACTAGACACCGTATCGGATACCATTGATTTTCGGTGTAAGAAGTAAGATTAGCTTCAACATTCATCATGCGACCAGTTAAGGAGTGGAATATGCTACCAGCGAGTATGGCAAATGCGGTTCATCGTCGGACTCATCTTCACCTTCAACCAGGAGAGATTGAGGTCAAGTGTTCGCCTGTGAATAACAATAAAAAATTGGAAAAAAGATAAAATTTATTTTTACTTGTATAATAATTTACAAACTAAACATTAATGTATTTGAACAGATATCCTTTATACCATGCGAAGATAACGCACAAACGCTCAAGACAACTCTTTAAGGAGAAAGTTTAAATTGGTTTCAAAACAATGTCGATAAGGGAATGATTTAGTTCCGAACTCGATTGTGTACTTTGCATATTTAAGAGTTGTTATCATTCTAAGTGTACACATTATGTGGATGTTGCTATGTTGAGAAAAATTGCAATGTCAAATTTACAGGTGACTTTTTTAGAAGATGGAGATATTTCAGGGTACAATAATTTGTACACTATTGTAATTAATAAAAACGTAAATAACTTATTCCTTAATAAAAAATAAAGAACAATTAATGAAAAAATGAGAATTGATCCGAAAAAATGTAAACATCGCAGTGCGTGTAACGTCGGATTGATTGGTAAATGGATAATGTTCAGTTTTGCCCACGGTCAGGGGTTGCGGGTCGGGTCTAGAGTCAGACGGGTCTTTTTTGACTTGGAGAAAATCCTTCTTGGACCGTCCCGGCTACACACGGGGGATGGTAACCGGGGTGTGCCGGACTATTACCGACTAAAAACCCCAAGTTGACCTCATCTGCACTAAGACGGGACTGTGGGCCCTGTAATCAATTGCTCCACAGCCCCGCCGTGCACTGCATTCCTTAAACTCTGTCTCGAGCAAGGCATTGCTGCTACCCTCCCTCATCAGTCTCACGAAATTTAAGGTGAACGCTTCCGCTCCAACAAACTCTACATATTGCTAACCAGGCGCCCAGGGCCACTGCCTTGAGCAACCGCGATCCTAAGGATATCAGCCAGTCGGTCATGGATGGACCGATCGGCTGGAATTGACGTGCCGGGGTGATTGCCAGTGGCACAACGTCTTCTCCTAGACCGAGAGTTCGACCGGTCTAAATCCTTGTTGTTAGTATTAACTTTTACGCCTCTAATGATAAAATTATGATGCAAAGAACAATAAACGAAAAATTTTCTAATTAATACACGATAATCATTTTAGAAAATGAGACTTTTATATACAAGGAATAAATGAAGACTAGGAAATGTTATTTAAAGTTTTAATTCAACGGTAGCCTTTAGTTAAATAACGCAATAGTTCTTATCTTCTATCCTTTGTTCGAGTTGAAATGTAGTTAATACGTGTTCCTAACTTTGGCTCTTAACGATACCGTTTAAAACAATAGTTTCTGGCGGTATTTCACTCTATGCGTAGAGTTGTTTTCATTTAACATTTAAGTAAAAGATTCTTTATAGAGTTATTTTTATAAAGATATGTATCTTTGTTGTGACATTGATCTCTCTAAATATTTTTTAGACGCGAAAGTGTGATAGTACGTTTTTTAACTCCTTGCCTTACGATTAAATCTCGAAGAATTGTACGCGTGCAGGCAATTAAATTTAGCACAATTAAACTCAATTTAGCTAGACTATAAAAATACCATGTGCAACAATAATAATATTTTTATTTTTATAAGTTTAAAGAAATTCATATGAAAAAATATACTGCGCGCGACGCACGTCAAATTCGAATTTAGTACAGAAAATCATGATGGGCGGGGCCCGTCATTTTCATTCAAGGGGTTAATTATACATGACTTTCTGTTACATAAATTCAATTCTATTATTGGTTTATCTGAGATTATAATAGAGTTGAGGACTATTTACAGATGTTATCTAATATGATTATTTAAATTTTTAATGAAATAAACGGTAATATGTAAATAATACATAATACACAAACCAGAACAGTTTCCGCAAAAAAATAAAACAAAACAAAAATTAAGCCAAAAGCTACAAAATAATAAGAAAAAAACTAACCAAGTAATTATATATAAAAAAAACACTAATTGACATTCCAGCTGCTCGCACAAAGCGATTCACCTCCTCCTTTTAGCTGCGAACCGCCAAGGAGTTGGATTCCTGCGTTTATGTTTCCAGCATCTTATGACATGGGAATCTTCAAACGTCGACTTAATCGGTATTTGCTGGGTGAGTGCTCTCCATCATCGGCCTCATCATCACTTTTCAGCAGGTGAGATTGAGATCAAGCGCAAACCTGTCAGTAATAAAAAAATACAATAAACAACATATCAGCAGCTCTAGTAAGTTTAAATACAATCAATTTATTTTGAAGATTTTTCAAAACCTAAATTTAAGTTTCATGATCGGGAATACTAACAAAAATACTTTAAATCAGGAATATCTTGAAAACTATTGAATTCTGCCCACGTATTGGGGTCGGTTTAAAATATTGCATTTTAGGCGGTATACCGTATGGTATCAGTACGGCGAGTTATCAATAAAACTTTATAATGAAAACATAAAAATACTTGACAGATAAATTGAAAGCATTTTTTTTTTACCCTGGTTCGACATAATGACTACAGAGTACCTGATGGTAAGTACAGTGTAGTCCAAAAACGAAAGCGACTATGACAGGATGAAAATCCATTGATAGTCTACATCCTCATGTCGGCCCACATATACCACGACTGAAGGTCTCTAGGTATATGAGCTACTGAATATGCACAAGCTGATCCCGAAACGCGACAAGCCGAAAGTGGTCACTATAACGGGCTTTACACCCATGCACTGCGGTCGCGATCCAGATGGGCACCGACGCCCTACCACCTCGCTGCTGCTCGTTTAGCACCACCCAGGAGTCACGTGTAGGGAAACTAGGGTAAAGACTACGGACGCGAGCAGCTTCGACTCCCAATTATAGAAGTAATTTTATTATAACTTTTTTGTTTAAATGTATGTACATTAATAATACAGCATGTGGGATGTAGATTCAACGATTATTGTCCCGATAGTCGTATCGACTAATGAGCTAATCGCAAAGAGCCTCGATTACCACCTTAAGAGGCTCTCGCTTGGTTGTTGGATCAAGGGCCGGATACAGAAGGCAGTTCTACTCGAAGCGGCGCGCATTGTGAGTAGGTTCCTCACTCTGAGCTCCTAACTACCGGTGGCTTGAGCCTTAGGCCTCGCCCTGGTCTACATGTTTTTATATTTTAAAATTTATATGTTTTCTTTTTATATGTATTATGACCGGTGGTCATGGGTGTGGTTATAGTAAGATAAGAATTTGGCGTTTTACAGTTTATTTACACTTTAAGGCACACCGAACTGCGACGTACACGCACGTACTCCCGCCTTGGGTCTCGGTAGTCGACTTACTTCCAAGCGTCCCGTGCGCGCGCGCATCCTCTTACCCCGCACGTCTCGTAACACCCTAACGACCCTTAGGGCGACAAGAGCGTATCGGGTTACGCCTACATGCTATAGTATTTATTTTAAAATGTAATAATATTGTAATTATGAGAAATAGATATATTAGTTGGCGTCTCCAGTACGCGCTTGTATGTCGTGCTCAACTTGACCAGTAGCGCAGCTGATCGCCCTTCTCACAGCACTAGTACACATGGCATTTCTATTAGATGCCAATCCGTACTTATTCTAGAAAAACCCGAAGGCACGCGTCGAGATACGAACCTATATATATCAGTTTCAATCGTAGATGGGAAAAATGTAATCAGATTAATAAAAATGATTAACGATTACATTTTACGTTTTTTACCATTAATATAATTGCATTTTGCTCATTTATGTTTTAAACACTACAAAATCCCAGATTGTATACACATTTATGATTTCTTAATTTTTTAAATGGATTTTTATCATGGTTGCAGAGCTAGGAAATTCAAATTACGACTACATTTTGTAATCGTTCAACATTAATCAGATTACATTTTGCCCATCTCTGGTTTCAATTTTTGGTTGATATATGATGTCAACCAATTAATTATTGTTTTAATTTAGATTGTAGGTATTATTGTCTGCTATTTTTTTTCTACTTTTTGCTTTTATTTTTCTGTTTTGATATTGTTAGTATTTACTTAATGTTTTTGAGCCATGCTGTGGCTGTCTTTCATTAGTATCCGTTGCAGACATTTAGCTCGTGCATGTGATCCCATTGTGAACGTAAAATGTAATGGAACTGTCCATAGCCCATACATAAATAAATAAATAATCTATACTAATATTATAAAGCTGAAGAGTTTGTTTGTTTGTTTGTTTGAACGCGCTAATCTCAGGAACTACAGGTTCGAATCGAAAAATTATTATTTGTGTTGAATAGACCATTTATCGAGGAAGGCTTTAGGCTATAATAACATCACGATGCAACTATTAGGAGCAAAGAAATAATGGAAAATGTGAAAAAAACGGGGATAATTATTCATCCATGAGGGCTTCCATTGCGTGCGTTGCGAAAACGGTTCAAGATACCAAAAATATATGTATGAAAGAAATATTCCTCTTGAAATGATCTAAAAAAATGTCTGCGACAGTATATGTCTATCTTTTAAGATTAACTCACTAGAGTCTTTTTTATGGTAATCGAATTTGGTCGAAATTGATGCATTATTTGTTATGAGTTGTATCAACGTAATAATATTAATCTTTATCCAAATAAATGTGTTGTTGATTAAGAATATTTCATTATGAACAAAATTGTCTTTGACGTCACTTAATTTCAATGAACATCTTAGAAGATATTAGAATAACTTATATAGCAAAACAACGTTTGTCGGATCAGCTAGTTATAAATAATTGTTGACAATGAACGAAGAATCAAACTACCTGACAGCTTTTATTGCAAACGCTGTGTAATTCCTTTGAGATAGTCGTAAAGAAAACAGTGTATGATGGGATTATTACTCTTTTATAGGTCTACAGAGAAGTCTTACAATACAGAAATTTTATTAAACATATACCAACAGGTTTGTTTGAAAATCTCGGTTTGCGAGTTCGGCTCACACTTGGCAGGTTTATTTTTTTTAATTTTGGCAAACGTTATCGCTTATAGGAAGTTCCATTGTGCTGGCAATGTGGTCGATTAATCAAGAATTGGTAACTTATCTCACTATATACATAAAATACGGGTAAAAATAGAGACAGGTCAGTTTAATAACAGCCAACAGGATAAATGTACTTAAAAATCTGTACCCCAGTAACAATTAGTCCAGATTAGCCCGGTACAGCCAGAGAGCAAGTGATGCTGCCCTTAAGAACATTTAATGAGACGGTCGTTAGAACGGCGCGTGCCCCGATTAACAAAGACATTAGGCATCTATCATGTTGAAAAGCGTAGCGGTTTGATAAGTCTAGTGCTCGAGCACACGGTGCGTTTCAGCATCGCGCCGCATGGGCACCGTATTTGTGCTTCGCGGGACGAGGCGGAGAGGGGTGTGAGTGTTGTGATGCGCAAGCAGTACCGCTCCGTAGCATTTTCTAATACATTTTAATAATATACTACACTGAGTAGAGCTAATGCGGTAAATATTTGTGATAAATGTGCACCTGGTCTTAAGAGAACAGTCGGATTCCAGCGAATGCAGCTCAGCAACCGCAGCTGCCTTTCGTTGACCACTGCAGCAACACTGCAGCGTCACAAAACACATTTAATTAACCGCGATATGCAATTGCGACAAATATTACAAGCAGTAGACTTATAAGAATATTGTGGGATACTTGCGTCAAGACAATTGAAAAAATATTAAATAAATTACAACACTCACTGTACGATACGGAGAGCGACCCAAATGTTTAACAAAATTTAATATGTATGTGTAACTACGTTATTGGCATTTTAGATTTTTATTTTATTTCCTATTTTGTATATAATTTTTTTATAATGTGCTGTGTGGTTACTATTAAATAAATAAATTATAAGTTATTTATTGTATTACTTTCATAAAATCATAAATTAAGTTTAGCTAATCTCAACATGACATTCATTTCATATAGGCGGTACAACATTCGACAGGTCAGGTATAATGTATATACTGGAATAAAATTCGCCTTCTGCGTCAGTATTCCCAACATTTTATGAGATGGGAATTTTCAAACGACGAGTGAATCAGTATTTGTTGGGTAAGCGCGCTCCATCAGCGGCTTCATCACTTTCCATCGGGTGAGACTGAGGTCAAGCGCAAGCACATCTGTAATTACAAATAAATAAATAATCGAGGACATTTATATCATTTATACAAAAATTTCAGCTTGAAATACTTATTATCATACCAAAAGTACTTCTTCCACGCGAATGAAGTCGCGGGCGGAGCTAGTTGTATATATAGAGTAAAACAGATTGCAATTACCGAAATTTCCTTTTAAAATTTCTGTGCCTAAGAGATTAGCATATCGTGTATAAGACATATTTTTTATTTCTGAAAAATTATGTTGAATCGTTTTGAATACGCCGCCGCTTATGCAACATGGCCACGCACTAAAGATACAAGAAGTGACATCTATAGGCGTTTTACGACCTTTTTATTTATGTTATTAGGGACCGGCGGCTACCTAATTTTTAGGCAAAAAGTCAGACCGTATTTTTTAATGTAGGAGAAACGATCCCGTGTTTTTAATCCGACCTTTTTCGCTTTAAGTAATTACTCTTATAACGGGACGTGTCAACATTATGTTAACTGTAATTAAGCAATTGTAATTTTTCATGTTTTTTACATTTTTAGTCTCTAACGTAAATTGATGTGTTTGTTTAGGAAATGAGTCTGGTAGCCTCTGTACGAGATCGGTTTGAAAAGTATCGCGAATTTTGTGTTATTCAAAAATTATTTATTTACTCAAGAATATCTTTTTGGTCCTTCAAAATAAACCCTATCAGATATTCTACCCCAGTGCTAACGTTTATTTCCTATCGCCGGAGCATTAAAAAAAAAATTTTTTTTTGTTATTTTGGTCAGCTCTTCCTTTAATGTTGTCTTAATCACCTAAACCGTAGCTTAGCGTCGTCTTTTCAAGGGCCTCTTCGGTTTTGAGAGCAAAAAAACCTCACAGAGGACCTGAACTTGGGAACGCGCTGACTGCGGCATAATTAGTATGTTGTTTTTGGCAAAATTCTCACAAAAATTCAAAAATGTTAAGATGTAGACATCAATTTTATTTAATGGTGTGGTTGAGGCCACCAACCCAAAGCTTGTCTGTACCAAAATAAAAGAAATCGTTTTGTGAAAGATACGATGTAACCAAAGGATAGAATCCAGACGGAATATAAGTATTTACATCAAAAAAAGTCAAGAAATACACAAACTGTAACGAAACTATGTGATCCGGATAAACATTATCCGTTTCATCCGGGTCCCGGTCGAAACCGATGCGAGGCCGATGATACAGCAGAACCGGGTACCCCTAAACAAATACTGCTACGTCATTTTTACAAGCATGTGATTCTCAAAGTTATCAACGCCCCATACGTTGTATTTTTAATCTCCGTTGCATAAGGTGTTATAAGTTTAATGAAAGAAAAGAAAGAAAAATGATTTATTTAGCACACGACATAAAATACAACACAGAAGGATAGGTTAATCAAGATAGAAAACAACAAAAGCAAATATCCTGTGTCGTTAAGTTGCGCCATAGACACCTATGAGCGTCGCTCAGCACACGCTGAGCCGAGTGCTCTTTGAGATGGGTAGCAGCACACAGGATACATGATGTGATGTTATGTATTCTTTCATTGTTGTTTTTATATAAATGTGTTTGTTGTGTGTTGTTTCCTTTGCGTCAATAAACTTTTTCTTTCTATTTATTGCGTCAACGCGCAGAAAACAACGAGAAAGGGAATAATAAAGTATAGGTGACATACACAGGTCTACCGACGATTTCAAATACTATTTGACTGCTCAACGCGTATGTCTTGGGATCGTAGCTACTAAGCCAATAAACTGATTTTAATTTAAATTCTTTTGAAAGATTTGATTCAGTGTGTTCTTATATGATTATTGAATAAAATCTATGAATACGCTTAAAGACAAACAGCTCTTTTCCACTGGTTAAACCGATTCGTAATTTTATTTTATTCATACAGCGGTAACGGTAAAAAGTGATCCACTATTCCAAAAAAGATACATAATTACAAAAAAATATATACAGTACAGTTAGGGTGGCCTGTTTTATATGAATATTAATAAAAGTAAGAAAATGTAAAGTTAAGAATAACAATACAACATAAAATTAAGATTAAAACAACTACACATTAAAAAAAATGAAACAGTAGTACAAGCATATGCTCTACAAAATCAAATTCTAAATTATGTCACAAATTAGATTATTCTATACGTCATAATTTTTTTTTAAGTTATTATTATTACATTCTATGATATTACAATAACAAGGTAGTCTGGACTTGATGCTGCAGGCTCATCTGGAAACAACAGGATACTTAACTCTTCACTATCAGCAGCAGTGTCGTGTTTGAGCTCATTGGATCGACCTCAGTGAGGAAGTTACAAATTGATACATAATTGAATCGGTGAGGTTTTAAATTTTAATATAGTTATATGCTATAAACCATAACTTGCTCGTAAGTGACTCAAAACAGTTACTACAGCGCAGTTGATCGTAAGTATAGACCAAGAACCAATGACTATGAAGAATCTCCGTTGCTATGCTGCCCTCTATATACCACGAACGAAAGTCTCTAGGTGTGTCAACAACTGGAGGTAAAAAAATTATTCACAAAAGCGACATTCCAAAGCCAGTTACTATGATGACCTTAGTACTTTGGTCACGAACCAGTTCAGGAAATTGCCTCTAAAACTCTACCTATGACCGCCATTAAAATAAGAAATGTCGTCATCGTTGTTTAATTCTTTGTCGAACACATTTTTAGCTAAGTTAGATTAAAGGGAACTAGTGGCGCAGGGCTAGGTTGAGATGGTTTGAGGGCCAGTGACATTGACGATGTCATTCTATGGCTGATAGAACGTTGTTGATATGTAGATTTTGTGTTTGGTTGTCATATGCCTTTCGAATTGGTTTTCATATTTACGCCGTTTGGTGATTTTGCGAGAAATTCTCAAACTAGTGGATATTATAAGCATTTAATTTTTAAAGTTTGCTTTTATTGTTTATTTCATCTGCTTTTTTTTAATAATAAATCAAATTTATAATAATCATTTTTATAATAAATAAAAATTTATACGAAATGTTCCATGGTGTCAATATTATGTAAGGTTATTTGAAATTCGATGCACTAGTGAGTGCAATACACTGCGATATAGATATATAGGTCACGCGAGTTATATAAAATTCGCGTCGAATAAATAATAAATACGATTCCGGCTAAAACTGCCTTTCGATTTACAAGCTTCCCACAAGCGGTATAGACTCATTCTCTACATTTCCGTACAAGTCTGTAGGAATGAGTATCTTATGGATCTTTTTTTGGGAAATAACTAAAATTACAAATTTTTTTAAGATATCGTTTCTTGGTAAATTAAACGAGTCTTGGTCAATAGGAAATATCCTGTAGCTTTTAAAGACCTTGTGAGCGTTCAAATTATGCTGCCTCAATTAATGTATTGACAATGCATGTATACAATACAATACATAAAAACATTTTAGAGTTATCACCATTGAAATAAGGAAAAAAAACTTAAATTGGTAATTACTGTTTAAATAATAAAAGTTTCTGGTTTAAATTTATAAAAACAATGGTTGATTTTTTTTTGACCACACGGGAGCAAGCAATAATTGAATAGCAGACACGAACGAAGTCCGTTGCGAAATTTGTGACCCAATTTTCAAGAGAATTATAAACAAAGTGGAAACCTTATTAAGGAATATTCCGGACGTAATTTCGAAAGGGACTGAATCAAACAATAAATTAAAACAAAGATCCCGCGAAATGTTTTCATTGATGTCGAAATTTAACTTACAGAATGATTCAATGGGTACAATGAGAATGTAAAACAGCCTCAACAATTGATAGGCGCTGGAAATAAACATTTACAGCAATGGCTTCCTTTTTAGGGTTCTGTAGCTTAAAAGAAATCCCTATAGAATCCTTTTGTCGCCCGTCTGTCTGATGGTAGCAAGTTAAAATTAATGTAAAATTCTCAAATTTGCCTCCTTATACATCTACTTAATGTCCAAATTTTGTATTTCAAGTATTAGCAATAGGTACGGAATTTACTTAGTATAACATCGACACCATCTTGTTAATTGATTGAATGAGCGTAACATAGTACTTTTACTACCGCCGTAACCGTATAAAAGCGGGCGGGTAGCTCACAGAATATCACCTCATCTCTGACGCAGCCTTGTGTTTCTTCTGGCGTTTTGTCTCAAGGTAGTTGCTTCCAAAATGCTAGTAGATAACCGTTAGGTTAATTTTCACTGGCTGGCTGCCCAAGTCGAGGTCTGTACCCATAGGGGTGCCCTTCCGTTGCCACCCAACCCATAAATCGCTGGCTGAGCCCCTTCAGTTCTCGCCCACTCAAGTCCGGTGTAGTTGTAAAGGCCTTACTCGATAACCAATTAACGATACGTCGAAAAAAAAAAACCGGGCAAATAGTCTGCTTCGGGCAGACCAAAGGTGAGGCTATGGTTGAGCACTGTTCCCATCTAAGACCATTTAATGAAATCCATAGCGATTAGAACATGATACAGCGAATATTACTCCATAATAAATAAATATAAAGTGTATTGCGTAGTAAATGACGTACATATAGGCATATAGTATGAGTTTAAGGGAGGAATAGGATGTACACGCCTAGGCGGAGCGTTTGAGGGAGCGCGTCGCCTAACTTATCCAGGCGAGGGCGGTGTGTGACGTGTTCCCGCACACCGCTCCAAAACTACTTATGAGGAGAGCGATGGGTGGCCCTTTACTTTACCCCCTCGTAAACACAGAGGTGAGGCCTACCGAAAGGCCAGATGTCGTCACGGGCTGGAGAAGTGGAAACTGCTATGCCTCCGGTCCCGGCTAGATGGAGAGAAGGAACACCCCGGGGGTTTTAGTCGGTGCAAATCCGACACACCGGGGGGCGACTCTCATCGCTCTCTGAGGACCGTGAGGGATTTCCCCCGGGTTACAAAAAAAAAAGGAATAGGATGTACAAGTAAAATGGTCGGTGGAATAGGCCTGTTCACCATATTTCACGTTCGGTTGTCCTTACTTGTTTACACTAGCATCAACAGCTTATCCTCAACGGTGATATATCAATCGAGCAGTCTTTTTTACAGTTATATAGTGCCACCAGTCCCATCATAAATCCACTAGACACCGTATCGGATATAATTCATATTCGGTGTACGTTCCTTCTACCGCAGGAAAAACATCGCTTCTACATTCATCACGCGACCAGTTAAGGAGTGGAATATGCTACCAGCGAGTATGACAAACGCGGTTCATCGTCGGACTCATCTTCACCTTCAACCAGGAGTGACTGAGGTCAAGCGTTCGCCTGTGAATAACAATAAAAAATTGGAAAAAAGATAAATTTATTTTTACTTGTATAATAATTTACAAAGTAAACATTAATGTATTTGAACAGATATCCTTTATACCATGCGAAGATAACGCACAAACGCTCAAGACAACTCTTTAAGGAGAAAGTTTAAATTGGTTTCAAAACAATGTCGATAAGGGAATGATTTAGTTCCGAACTCGATTGTGTACTTTGCATATTTAAGAGTTGTTATCATTCTAAGTGTACACATTACGTGGATGTTGCTATGTTGAGAAAAATTGCAATGTCAAATTTACAGGTGATTTTTTTAGAAGATGGAGATATTTCAGGGTACAATAATTTGTACACTATTGTAATTAATAAAAATGTAAATAACTTATTCCTTAATAAAACATAAAGAACAATTAATGAAAAAATGAGAATTGATCCGAAAAAATGTAAACATCGCAGTGCGTGTAACGTCGGATTGATTGGTAAATGGATAATGTTCAGTTTCGCCCACGGTCAGGGGTTGCGGGTCGGGTTTAGAGTCCGACGGGTTTTTTTGACTTGGGGAAAATCCTCCTTGGACCGTCCCGGCTACACACGGGGGATGGTGACCGGGGTGTGCGGGACTATTACCGACTAAAAACCCCAAGTTGACCTCATCTGCACTAAGACGGGACTGTGGTCCCTGTAATCATTTGCTCCACAGCCCCGCCGTGCACTGCATTCCTTAAACTCTGTCTCGAGCAAGGCATTGCTGCTACCCTCCCTCATCAGTCTCACGAAATTTAAGGTGAACGCTTCCGCTCCACCAAACTCTACATATTGCTAACCAGGCGCCCAGGGCCACCGCCTTGAGCAACCGCGATCCTAAGGATATCAGCCAGTCGGTCATGGATGGACCGATCGGCTGGAATTGACGTGCCAGGGTGATTGCCAGCGGCACAACGTCTTCTCCTAGAATTGGCTCTGTGCCACGGAGTTCGAACGGTCTAAATCCTTGTTGTTAGTATTAACTTTTACGCCTCTAATGATAAAATTATGATGCAAAGAACAATAAACGAAAAATTTTCTAATTAATACACGATAATCATTTTAGAAAATGAGACTTTTATATACAAGGAATAAATGAAGACTAGGAAATGTTATTTAAAGTTTTAATTCAACGGTAGCCTTTAGTTAAATAACGCAATAGTTCTTATCTTCTATCCTTTGTTCGAGTTGAAATGTAGTTAATACGTGTTCCTAACTTTGGCTCTTAGCGATACCGTTTAAAACAATAGTTTCTGGCGGTATTTCACTCTATGCGTAGAGTTGTTTTCATTTAACATTTAAGTAAAAGATTCTTTATAGAGTTATTTTTATAAAGATATGTATCTTTGTTGTGACATTGATCTCTCTAAATATTTTTTAGACGCGAAAGTGTGATAGTACGTTTTTTAACTCCTTGCCTTACGATTAAATCTCGAAGAATTGTACGCGTGCAGGCAATTAAATTTAGCACAATTAAACTCAATTTAGCTAGACTATAAAAATACCATGTGCAACAATAATAATATTTTTGTTTTTTATAAGTTTAAAGAAATTCATATTAAATATAATATTGCCGGCGACGCCCGTCAAATTCGAATTTAGTACAGAAAATCATGACGGGCGGGGCCTTCAAGGGGTTAATTATACATCACTTTCTGTTACATAAATTCAATTCTATTATTGGTTTATCTGAGATTATAATAGAGTTGAAGACTATTTACAGATGTTATCTAATATGATTATTTAAATTTTTAATGAAATAAACGGTAATATGTAAATAATACATAATACACAAACCAGAACAGTTTCCGCAAAAAAATAAAACAAAACAAAAATTATGCCAAAAGCTACAAAATAATAAGAAAAAAACTAACCAAGTAATTATATATAAAAAAAAACACTAATTGACATTCCAGCTGCTCGCACAAAGCGATTCATCTCCTCCTTTTTGCTGCGAACCGCCAAGGAGTTGGCTTCCAGCGTTTATGTTTCCAGCATCTTATGACATGGGAATCTTCAAACGTCGACTTAATCGGTATTTGCTGGGTGAGTGCTCTCCATCATCGGCCTCATCATCACTTTTCAGCAGGTGAGATTGAGGTCAAGCGCAAACCTGTCAGTAATAAAAAAATACAATAAATAACGTATCAGCAGCTCTAGTACGTTTAAATATAATCCATTTATTTTGAAGTTTTTCAAAACCTAAATTTAAGTTTCATGATCGGGAATACTAACAAAAATACTTTAAATCAGGAATATCTTGAAAACTTTTGAATTCTACCCACGTATTGGGGTCGGTTTAAAATATTGCATTTTAGGCGGTATACCGTATGGTATCAGTACGGCGAGTTAACAATAACACTTTATAATGAAAACATAAAAATATTTGACAGATAAATTGAAAGCAATTTTTTTTTTTACCCTGGCTGGACATAGTGACTACAGAGTACCTGATGGTAAGTACAGTGTAGTATAAAAACGAAAGCGACTATCAAAGGATGAAAATCCATTGATAGCCTACATCGTCATGTCGGCCCACATACACCACGACTGAAGGTCTCTAGGTATATGAGCTACTGGATATACACAAGCTGATTCCGAATCGCGACAAGCCAACTGGTCACTAAGACGGGTTTTTTCCCATGCACTGTGGTCGCGATCCAGACGGGCACCGGCGCCCTACCACCTCGCTGCTGCTCGTTTAGCACCACCCAGGAGTCACGTGTAGGGAAACTAGGGTAAAGCCTACGGACGCGAGCAGCTTCGACTCCCAATTATAGAAGTAAATTTTATTATAACTTTTTTGTTTAAATGTATGTACATTAATAATACAGCATGTGGGATGTAGATTCAACGATTATTGCCCCGATAGTCGTATCGACTAATGGGCTAATCGCAATGACCCTCGATTACCACCTTAAGAGGCTCTCGCTTGGTTGTTGGATCAAGGGCCGGATACAGAAGGCAGTTCTACTCGAAGCGGCGCGCATTGTGAGTAGGTTCCTCACTCTGAGCTCCTAACTACCGATGGCTTGAGCCTTAGGCCTCGCCCTGGTCTACATGTTTTTATATTTTAAAATTTATATGTTTTCTTTTTATATGTATTATGACCGGTGGTCGTGGGTGTGGTTATAGTAAGATACGAATTTGGCGTTTTACAGTTTATTTGCACTTTAAGGCACACCGAACTGCGACGTACACGCACGCACTCCCGCCTTGGGTCTCGGTAGTCGACTCCCTTCCAAGCGTCCCGTGCGCGCGCGCATCCTCTTACCCCGCACGTCTCGTAACACCCTAACGACCCTTAGGGCGACAAGAGCGTATCGGGTTACGCCTACATGCTATAGTATTTATTTTAAAATGTAATAATATTGTAATTATGAGAAATAGATATATTAGTTGGCGTCTCCAGTACGCGCTTGTATGTCGTGCTCAGCTTGACCAGTGGCGCAGCTGTCCGCCCTTCTCACAGCACTAGTACACATGGCATTTCTATTAGATGCCAATCCGTACTTATTCTAGAAAAACCCGGAGGTACGTGCCGGGATACGAACCTATATATATCAGTTTCAATCGTAGATGGGAAAAATGTAATCAGATTAATAAAAATGATTAACGATTACATTTTACGTTTTTTACCATTAATATAATTGCATTTTGCTCATTTATGTTTTAAACTCTACAAAATCCCAGATTGTATACACATTTATGATTTCTTAATTTTTTAAATGGATTTTTATCATGGTTACAGAGCTAGGAAATTCAAATTACGACTACATTTTGTAATCGTTCATCATTAATCAGATTACATTTTGCCCATCTCTGGTTTCATATTTTTTTTCTGAAAACTGCTGGCTTTTGTATCTTTTTTTTAAATTGTTTATACAGGCTGATTTTATAGACAAGGGAAATATTCAAGGAGGATATTCATCACTAATATATAGATTCCAAATATATAGGAATAGTGATATCTTAATATTTCCATTAAAATAAAGTAATTTATAGTCATCATATTATGAGGGAAATTACACACAATATAGAATAAATAACAATCAATTATTAAGTAGGTATTTTGTCTCTCCTAAGCCAGGATAAAGTGCGAAAGGGTAAAGAGTTAATTACCTGCTTACTTAAAATTACGTAAAAGAAATTTTATCTACTTACCATTCAATCGTGCACCACACGCGCTGCGGTGTCCAAACTTTTTACGGATCATTTCTCATTTGTTCATCAATGTTTCTTTATGATTTGTTAGGGAATATTGTTATTTACATTTTTATTAGTTATAAAGTTACAAATTATAGTATTCTGAAATATCTCTCTCGTCTATAAAATCACCCTGTACTGTTACTGTATGCTTCCGTGCAAAATATAAAAAATAAACAAAACACACTCTTTAAAAGTTAGGTACTAGATTATAAATGAGAGAGCTCTTATTTTTTGACACTGACTAGTAAAGTGACTACATTTCGCCTTACGGTAAGTATAGAATGCTCTCTTGTTCCGAGTTTGTGCCCAGCGGGCAAGGCTCGAAGGGGCTGTGGCGAATTGATTACAGGACCCGCAGTCCCCACCAATCCGTAGAAGTTGTCACCTTAGGGTTTTTAGTCGGTACAAGTCCGACACACCTCGGTCACGCAACCGCCCTGTGCGGCCGAGACGGTCCTATGAGAATTATCCCCAAGGAAAAAAAAAGTACAGTATGCTCTAAAAACGATAGGGAGTCAAATAAGGATCGCCATGTGGGCCCAAATATACCCCAACTGAAGATCTCTATCTCTAAGGTCATTAAATGTATAAATTGTAAATCATTGAACTAAGCCAATTCGTTCCTGAAGTGGGAAATAAGAAAAGTTAAGAATATATGATCGAAGCAACCTTTACATGCATAGCAGCAAGTCACTGCCAGCTTAGAACCCTTATCTCGCGTTTCCTGTATTGTTAAACTTAAATTGTACTTGTTTGTAACTTAGCCTCACTTAGCATGGTACTTCACCTGTTTTTTTTATTTGTACTAATAATAATATAATATAATAGCGGCAATAACTGTATTAAGATGTATAATATTAGATATTTTTGTAACCTTAAAGTTCAATGTCTTTTTTTATTGTCCCGTACATCATCATCATCATCATCTGGCAGCTTTGGACTCAATTGATCGCCGAGCTCGGCGACTCATTGCCGATGAGGCTCTTACGTTGCGTAAACTACTCAGTTTGGAACACCGGCGTAGAGTGGCTTGCCTTTCGGTTTTCTATAGACTATACTCTGGAGAGTGTGCGGCCGAGTTGTATGATTCAGTTCCCCCTCCCCCTTCTACCATAAACTGACGAAACGCCGTGCGGGTTTGCACCATTATATGGTTGACATTCCTGCTGCTTGCACGAAGCGATACGCATCCTCCTTTTTGCTGCGTACCGCGAAGGAGTGGAACTTGCTTCTTGCGTCGGTGTTTCCATCATCTTATGACATGGAAATCTTCAAACGTCGAGTGACTCGGTATTTGCTGGGCGAGCGCGCTCCTTCGTCGGCCTCATCATCACTTTCGAGCAGGTGAGATTGAGGTCAAGCGCAAGCCTGTATGTAATAAAAAAAAAAATTGATCGTTTTAAATATTACCAACTTGTTCCATCTCATCATTTGACCGTCTGTTTATGAGGAAAATATACTATTATATTTACTCCGTTAAAAATAGGCACCACGGTCCAAGCTCGTTTCCGTCAATATAAAATCCGGTTGAAAACGCATCTTAACCGGTTCAGCGGTTGTCGATATCCGGATTATCCGAATTTACGGTTTGACACTAACAAGGGTTAGATTTTCTGCGCCGTCGCTGCGACGGGGTCGAAAGTGCCCGGAGGGGTTAATTGGACACTTCGCTCGATATTTCAAGTCTTTTATCTATGCGGTGTGTTTATTTGATAGAGGGTTAAAGAGGTTTTTTTCGGGGAGCGGATTTGGGTTTTTGTGCCGGTTTTATTCGAGCGTGATCCTACAATTTTCCTACAATTTTGAAAGCTCACTTTTCGTTAATCGTTTAGTGGACACTGTAAAATCACTGGACCATAACTGATGGTAAATATAGATTACTTTAATCAATGCTAGAAAAGTTTAGCGGAGTGCATCTCAAGCATAAAAATCATTTTGTTGTTATGCTAAAGCTGACACTTAGGTATAGAGGTTACTTTGACTTAGCTTATGGTTTTCTAATAAAATGAAATGCGCCTTTGACATTAAACTGACTTTGTAATAGAAACTTGAGTATTGCCTAAGTATTCTCAGTGCTAAGTCGAACTTTCACAAATCGGTATTTTTCCGTGCTCCTTGATACTAACTCAATAATGTAATTGGTAATATTTAAGCAAAGTCAAAGCAAACGCATAGTAGAGTTTATTTATCTCAGTTTTCCACATTTAATACATCTCTATGTCACGTTCAAAGAACAGAAATGCTCATTGAGTGATCAATTACCTCACAACGCGTTGTGGTCGCTGCAAAACACGTATATGGCGAAATTGGTGTTATGGCTCTTATTAAAGCGCTCACGGTGCGTTGTAGCAACCACTGAGAAATCACATGGCGACATTCCTGTGTGGCCATCATGCAATACGACCATAATCCATTGTAGCAATGAAGTAAAGCTATGACGCGTTCTGGGCACTAGTTAATGTGCCATACATAGGAATTCCGTGAGCACCGATCATCACTTAATCTTTTGATTCGTGCTTATACTTACCCTTGTAAGTACTCCGAACTCGGATCATATTAAAGATCATTTAATTTTATATTTAATTATTTATAAGTACACGTACATAGTAGTCGATTTATTTATTGTATGTAATATTTTATTTTTTTATTGTTTATTTTTCAGTGGGTATGTTGCTATTGATTAAACTTATTATTATAAACATGTATATTTAAGATTACTTAAGCTAGATGTTATTTCCTTTTATTGTATTTTTTTTATTGCTTATAGATATTTCTAATTAGATGTAACACGACCGGGGCCCTTCACGAAAATCAGCGCTGCAGACTTCCTCTGTGGCTTTAGGCTGATGAAGGTCCCATTATCGCCATGTTTATATGTTTTGTATTTTCTTTTGTTTCTGTGTGTTGTTTGTGTTGCTGCATTTAAATTTCTGGTTTTTTATTAGTTTGTGGGGAAATAAATACATTTACATTCATTCATTCATTCATAGATAGTCTACATTAAAACATACATAATTATATAATACATGAACAAAATACATTACAGATCCTGACTGGGTTGCCATGAGATGTTGGGAGTTTAACAAATTAAACGTCCATACTTTAATAATGCATTTATTAAGTGCGCCCGCGCAACGGATGCGCATTTACTTATTTACTAACTTACACGTACATACACACACAGCTGCGACTATATTTAAAAGGGTAGACTTCTTGCACAGAAGGAAAGAAAAATGTATACACGAGTAACACACGGACTGGAACAGTCAATGATAATACCAACACAAACTAAAACATTGTAATGTCCTCGACTATTATAGTTTTCTGATGTATTTTGTTAATGTTATCGTTATATTAATGTGCGCTTTTTCGGTCAGATAGGATATTTATTACACTCAGTATGTATCAAAGAAATTTCTAAAGGTGATATACTAGAATTGAATTTGTCGAAATTAAGGTGGTATGTCGACAAATTAACGGCAGTAGGTAGCAACAACCTAATGCTTCTCGTCATAAAGCAAAACCGTTTGTTTGTGTACACTTGTATACAGCGTAGTCCAATGAAGCCACAATACTGGCAACAGAGATGTAAATGTAATCTGATTGATGATGAATGATTACAAAATGTAGTCGTAATTTTAATTTTCTTGCTCTGTAATCATGAATAAATCCATTAAAAACATTAAGAAATCATAAATGTTTATACAATGTGGGATTTTGTAGTGTTTAAAACATAAATGAGCAAAATGCAGTCATATTAATGGTAAAAAATGTAAAATGTAATCGTTAATCATTTTCATTAATCTGATTACATTTTGCCTATCTATGACTGGCAATCGCATGTTATATATACGGCGCGCATATTTCCAATACAACATGATGCAACGCCACAGCTGCCCATTGTTTTATACAAGTACTGGAGTTGACTTATTTCAGTGGAATCCTTAACCGAAGATCACACGAACAAATTCTTAACAATGGCATCAGTCAACGAGCTTTGGGAAACGAGAGGTCCGCAGGCTGCCGCGGATCACAAAGCGGATAGAATTCGTCAGGCTCTAGCATCGACCAGACGTTTCCATTAGACATAAGAAACCTGTCGTGATCTCCTTCTGTTTGGACGTCATGTCCCAGGAAGAGGCCGCAGAGCGAGAGCGGCAGAAGGCTGCTCGAAGAAGACATCGGGGTGACGGCAGCCGCTCCGGCACATCAGTCCCAGCCGATCGGTCGGTCCACGACCGGTTAGCTGATGCCTTTGGGGTCGCGGCTGCTCAGGGTGGGGGCCCATAGCCACTGGTTTGCGACCCTCGAAGAAGTAGGCAGAGCATTGTGACGTGCTCTGCCTAAATACAATGAGCAGAGACGGGGAAGATATCTTCCTCAGAGTTTGTGCCCAGCGGGCGCGGCGCGACGGGGCTGTGGCGAATTCCGACACACCTAGTCTCGCGCAACCGCCCCGTGCGGCCGAGGCGGCTCTATAAGGATATTCCCCAATAAAAAAGAAAGACATAAGAAACCTTGTAATCTTTTTAACTTTTGTACATTAATCTATTAAATCATTTTTAAAACTTAATCAGGTTGCGGCAGTTCATATTTAGCACGTGCCGCTGTTTCATCAAAATACAACCTTAAAGCTAAATCCAAATCTAAGTAAGAGATTAAAGCCAAACAGAGTTTTGCAAACAATATTCCCAAATTTAATTGCTCGAATGAGTTTAACCCTACGCAACCTACAAAAGGCCGGTGCAAAGATAATAATTATAAAGACCTTACACAGCCCTTTTTACATTCTAATAAAAGGGTATGGGCCTTTTCATATTAAGCAGAATATGGATTATCTCATTAAGAATTTGTGGATGGTATACAATTATGTACGGTACTTCGATAGCTCCGCAAGTGGCACGGGCTGCCTAAAGAGTCTCACTTACCGCAATCACCAGCTCGCAAACTCCTCAGGGGCCCCTGCTTCTCCTCCAGGATACTGGTGTCTTTGAGGATCTTCCAAGCACACTTGTACACTTTGGAATCGGATTATTGTTGAATTTAAGAATATTTGTGTTTTAAGTCGTTACTCGGCGGATCGGTTTAAGCGAGAGCAAAACTCAATTGACAACCCGTACGGTGTTGCCAGAGCTGAATCGAAGTTGTCCGCACACTTATTCGAATACGGAAAAAATTATATCCAGCCAATAAAATTTATGATCTAATCATACTATGTGTCTTCTTTGTTGGAGAATTGCTCTGTCCTAATTTTAGTATTATCTTATAATAATCACTTGTACGACAGTAAGCGAAGTTGTGTAACCTTATCTCACTATCTCCCTTTCCACTAAAAATCATTATGAGAGAAACAAAAGAAAGAAAGAAAAAGTTGTGGCACATAACATAAAACACAGAAGGATAGGTTAATAAAGATGGAATACAACAAAAGTAAAATACTTTAATTGTGACAATACGCTTAAAGAAAGTTAGCTCAGCAAATGCTGCGTGACCAGTTTAGGCTGATTTTTAGTGAACACCCATTTGTTGTGTCAATGCGCTGAAAACAGCGAGGAAAGGAATAATGGACTACACAGCTGTAGCAGATATACAGCTCTAGATACTATTTCACAGTGTTGTAATTGATAATGAAGCTCCAGTTCACGACAACAGACATTTTAGCCAGAAATAAATAAGGGGTGTCTCAGAATGTTTTTCGTTTTTGAATTGACCAATACGCGCCGATCGCTGGTAGCAGGGGGAGGGGAGTGGTCTCAAACGCTTGGCCGGCTTGTTAAGTTTAGTAGTCATGAATCGTTTCACGGGACCGCAGCGCGCGTTTTGCGTGCGAGCGTTTTATAAAAACAACGATTCCTACACTATTGTTCGTCGTCTCTACAGGACACATTTTAATTTAACAAGCTTAAAACATGTGCCAAGTGCCAATTTAATTAAACATTGGGTGTGCAAGTTTGAAGAGACTGGGAATACAATGCCGGACAAATCATCTGGGCGCAAAAGGACATCAAGGGCGAGCACGAACGTCGACCGCGTTCGCCAGTCTGTTATGGACGACCCACGACAGTCGTTGAGATTGCGCGCAGCTTCTCTGAATTTGAACAAATCTACGGTTTATCGCATTATTTCGAAAGATTTGCATTTTCACCCATATAAAATTGTTATTGTTCAAGAAATGAAGCCTGATGATCCTGATAAACGAGTCGAATTCTGCAGGACAATGAAAAACCGTTTTAGGAGTTTCAATAACATCTGGTTCTCCGACGAATCGAATTTTCACATCAACGGTCACGTGAATAAACAAAATTGCAGATACTGGGCTACCGAGAATCCGCTAGAACTGCATCAGAAGCCCTTGTACTCACCAAAAGTGGTTGTTTGGGCTGCCATATCAAGTCAAGGAATTATCGGTCCTTATTTTTTTGAGGATAACCGAGGTCGAACTCAGACCGTTAATTCTGATCGATATTGCCATATGATCCGGACTTTTTTGGCTACAGAAATGCAAAACCAGTCTGGCTACAACCGCAACACCTTTTTCCAGCAAGATGGGGCCACTTCTCATGTAACAAATGACTCATTAGCTGCTCTTCACGATTTATTCCCCGGAAGAGTGATAAGCCGCCGAGGAGACATAAACTGGCCACCGAGGAGTCCTGATTTAACGCCTGCTGATTTTTTCTTATGGGGCTACCTAAAAAGTAAAGTTTACAATCCATTGCCACCAAACCTGAACGTTTTGAAGCAAAGAATCACTGAAGAAATCAACGCTATTCCAAGAGCAATGCTCCAGCGAGTGATTGAAAATTTTAGCTCCAGGCTAAATGAGTGTGAACAAGTAAATGGTGAACATTTGCAAACGGTTGTTTTTCATAAATAAACTTCAAGATCTCCTCTTTAATTTAACAATAAATAAAACAAGTTTTAATGGATAATGTTGTTTTTTATTTAACATCAAAAAATGAAAAACATTCTGAGACACCCTTTAGTTCTTTATTAACATGTCTTATCGTTATGTAATAATCTTCCAAAATTAAGTCAGTATAAAAGTAGTAGTAGTAGTATGGGAGTCGAAGCTGCTCGCGTCCGTAGGCTTTACCCTAGTTTCCCTACACGTGACTCCTGGGTGGTGCTAAGCGAGTAGCAGCGAGGTGGTAGGGCGTCGGTGCCCGTCTGGATCGCGACCACAGTACATGGGTGTAAAGCCCGTCATAGTGACTAGTTTCGGCTTGCCGCGTTTCGGGATCAGCTTGTGTATATCCAGTAGCTCATATACCTAGAGGCCTTCAGTCGCGGTATATGTGGGCCGACATGACGATGTAGACTATCAATGGATTTTCATCCTTTGATAGTCCCTTTCGTTTTTGGGCTACACTGTACTTACCATCAAGTACTCTGAAGACACTTTGTCGAGCCAGTGTAAAAAAAAAGCTGGCGTGATCGCGTCGATTATCGGCAGGTGCAAGTGTCGTGATGGTTCTAGCTATACGGTTTTAAGCGGTTTTTTTTTTAGGTAAGTACACCATTTCTCCGGATGCCGAGGAAGATGGCTCGGCTTTGCCCTTAGCATCTGGCAGACGGGAGAAGGAACACCCCGGTGGTTTTAGTCGGGGCAGGTCCGACACACCGGGGGAGCGGCCCTCACCGCTCCCCTGACGGTCCGTAGGGATTTCCACCGGGTAAACAAAAAAAAAACTAACTCAGTAATTGAAAAAGGTCATAGAATCATAGTATTCATTCTTCGTTTTATTCAATCCAACATTGGTTATTATAACACGTACATCATCGTTCATCATATAAATGCTTACCTGGTCGCAGTATCAGGTATCTCGTAAGGTATGAGTTCTTTGGTTAATAAATAAGTAATACTCAAGAGCCTTTAAGGCCTCTTATGGATTAAGTAGGCTACTCAACCGTACTTAATTATAGAAGGTGGATAGAGTTGACCAGCCCCAGAAAACCGTCGTAATTCGTAATGTGTGAGAACACTTACACAATGTCTTCCTCATGCATGGGAAGTATACTCCTTCAAGCACCACTACCTATGTTAATGTTAAGGTGGGAGGATGCACTGGTTACCATGTGCGAAAGCTACCCACGGCCTTTCTGGTCTACGTTGGCGAATGGCCAAAGTGGATGCGACCTCTGTGTATTTTTCGGTCACCTCTTTCTGGGATATTACAGACTTGATAAATTGTAGTACAGATCACCCCTCGTTGTTAAGCGTTGTGCGGACTATGGCCGGCAGCGAGAAATCGTTTTGGTTTTATCGCCTTTGAACAACTGTACACCAACCATGGTATTTATGACTTGTTTAAGAGTAACTATTTGCTACTCTCTTTGTAAAAATTTCATATCATAATACCAGATCAGCAATCTGTAACACCATTTCACTATTCAACGTACGCAACACGTATATTCTATCAAACCATTATACTAAGGATTACAATTCTGAAAACTAGATTTAAAACGCAACCTTAACTTGGAAGAAATTCATTTTGGGTGAATTTGTCGATTTTTGACAAAGTGAAAACGTTTGTAGTTCAATGACTTTCGATCGGATGTTAAATAATGTCTTGATTATCTGATGTTATATCAAGAATAATGTTATCATTATCTAAGCATTGAAAATAAAGAGGATAGGAATATAGAAAACATTTATTAAAAATGAAACAACAAAAATATGGTATATTTAGACAAATAATAATAATAAACAACGTAACATGATATCCATATAGCCTGTGTGCTCCCGATAATGGGTACCTAAAGTTGAGATAATACTTTTACCCTAAATGCTACAGAAAATAGCATGGCAAAAGAAGAAAATCTGTTAAATGTAGTCGCTAAGTTAACAGGCAACATTTTAACCCATGACGAGGATTATGACACGATTAATTACAAGCCCTTGCAGTACAAACAATCCGGGCCGTCCAATCCGATCTGTAGTAATCCAGCGGAACGATTCATCGTTTCCGTGAAGTCGTGGCGACGTCGCAAACGGATACTATCTCACTTGCTTAATTATTTAACGTGATTCTAACTCATGAGAGATTCGTGTGTATCGTCTTATTATTCTAATAAGTGTAGTGACAAAACATAGATTCTTCATGGAACTGGTAGTATGAATAGTTCAATTTAAAAATCAACTACTATTATGAATCAAAAATTACATACATGATGAGCTTAATTGTTGTGAGCAACATCCACCGACGGACAAGCCCACGCCACTCGGGCTCTATTATATAATGATTGCGTCTACTGTTTTAGGATCTCTAGTAGACAACGGTTGCACGGTGCACGTGTTGCAGAATAATCGTTTGCAGTGTTAATTTTATATGAACCTTTTGTTAAATAACAATAATTAATGGGTTAACAATGGAATTCTATAGTTAATCAAAATTTTTGAAGGAAAGTGGAGGTGAGTCAAACCAATTGTGAAGACTTCACTATTTTAATTAATGGTGTTCGCCTTGCTCCTTCCCCTTCCTTCTATATAAAAAATATACAACATTTCTTCTCATTTCGATTAAAGGATCCAGTATCATAACACTAAGAAAACAAGTTCGCTGGAAGATTACCTTATAAGTCATCATTACAGCAAATGACACAGTTGGAAAACTTTTTAATTCTTGTCAGGATTTAAAGTATTTTAAATTTGCGAACTCACCGGTTCTATTATTAAATAAATAATTAATTAATAATAACCTTAGTCAAATAGGCCTTCGTCCAAACACTTTTGAATCTTCAAAAAAGTACGACGAATCTACAATCGGTTCCAAAAGAAGAATCTCCAGAGAAGAGTTGGCAAGAAACTCTGATTGTTGCTCTTTTCCACATAACGAGGTACAAATAAAAATAATACACAAAGGAATTAATGACCTGCAAGAAAAGCTATATACATTAAGACCACACTTTTGTTGTTTAAACAGTCATTGATGAAATAGTATCCCTTATTTAGCAATTTAGTTTTAATAGTTTTCTTTTTCTTTAATTACAGTGGTGATAAATCGAAGACGTTTTTGGGTATTGTATTTTATAGGCGAATACCGAGCCCCATGTAAGAAGCATAAATTTTTTCAAGCCTGTAATTATAATATAGATTTTTGTCGTATGCAAATAATACAAAACACGGTTTTAACTATGAGACTGTTTTTTAAATAGATAAATAAAGTAGAAACATTGGTAATGCTTTAGGTGTAATTATGACATGAATATTAGATATGTTCCCAGCAAGACTATTTATTTGAATTACAGTTTTATTACGGTTCTGTCTGTATTAAAATATGACGTGTACGTTGATAGAGTTGATTTTCGGGGAATTGATGCGAATATCAAATGGAGGTATCTCTTTAGAACTTTTACTTTTATATTAAGTAAAGATAAAAATGTATAGAAGGAAAATATCTTGAAGATTGTGTTGTGAGGATCGAACATATGCGCAGAATGGTTGGTTTGTGAGATAGTGTTGTCGATGGCAGTCACAAAAGCATGCATCGATGATTCGGGCACGTGGAGAGAATATATGATGAAAGGGTGAGGAAAAGAGTTTCAATATAATGTTTCTTTTTCTCACAAACAATAACTGAAATACACAATAATAGAAATATTTACAATAAAAATGTTTGTAAGGAACTGGTGTCTGCTGTAGGTTTTATACCTGTGGGACAGATCCCCAGGTCCCCACACCCGCTCATTCATTATCACTAAAATACAAGAAACCTAATTTAATTTTATAGTGTTTATGTGTGCGTGTGTGTACGTGCTTGAGCATAGTGTTTCTGTCATGTTGTAGTCAAGTGTAAGTAACAATTGTGTAAGGTTTTGTTTATATGTGTACTGTGTCAGTGGATATAGAAATAGTATATCATTTATCTTGTTATACAAATTAGGACACTGATATGCAAAAAAAAAGTGAGTGGAAGTAAAGCTGAGATTAACAGTTGCAACTTTAAGGGCGGCTTGCACTAAAAATTAAATCTAGTTTAAAGTTATATAAAATGGTTGTTAGCGCTGATCTGTACTTATTGTCTTGCACTAAATCAAAATCTAGTTGTAACAACACTTAAACTGAAATCATCATTAAGATGGAATCAAACCAATTCAATTCATAAGCGTTTTATACAAGCTTAAACTAGATTAATTCGTTAGTGCAAGCCGCCCTAAGTTTGCTTAGACTTTACAAAACATTACAATTTATATCACTCAATGAATATCAAAGGATTTGTAAGTCATCGTTTTTGTCAACATGGATTTGGCTCTGCGAAGTTTCTATTATATATATATTTAGTTTTTTGTCAAACCGAATTAATCTTTGAGAACTTTGTTAAGCATCTATAAGTCTCAGCCTAAGAGCTGAGTCCGACTGAGATATACCTTTACAAATCAATTAGAGAGAGTGCTAATGGATGGTAATGTCAAAAGTACGCGGGATCGTCGAGAGACCATGAAGGGTTTAATGAATGTGTAGGAAACGAGAGAACTGATATGTGGCCTTTCATTTTCTCTGTCTAACCCAATATTGATTTTACAAGATGATGGACGGAGAGATAGAGATAAAAATGAAACAACAATGAACAAAAACACTCAAAAGGAAATATATGGTAAATGGTTGATGACATTTGTGAGAACGTATGTAAGGCTTGTGCATGAGTGGCAAAATAAGATCCTTATGGCAAACCCTAAGCATATTCCTATCAAGATAGAAAGGAGGCTTTCATACAACAGTGAGTTTACAATAAGCTAATCATTATGCCATTTCTCAATTTTAAATATCATTGGAGTGTTGAGAATGTTCGATATGATTCACAATAAATGGAACCGCTGGAGCAAATATTTTGTACCAAACATGAAACGATGAATGGACATTGGTAAAGTCCATGTTAATCCAGCGCAAGCCTGAGAAAAAGGTAGGATTTACGGCAAAAAAGGCGAGCAAGCCGGTTTAATGCTTTAATTTTGCGATTCCTTTATAAAATTTTCTCTTAATGCCAATAAAATGTTGCTCGCTGGGATTTCACGACCCTTCTTTCATCAGTCATTTTAGCTTCCGCTTCCGAGTTTATGCTTCCCATTTAAGAAAATTAAGAGCATATTATATCTATGAGTACATCTTTACTATTGATTAATCGAGTCTCTATGACGACAGTCTTTGCACTTGTGTACTGTTATCACGACCCAGATCACCTTAAAAATCCAATGTCTCGCATGCAACATTTGTCGATTTCGCTTTTGTTACTTTATAATCCTAATGTAACTCTATCACACATGGTGGAACTTGAAGATAACCCGATGATAGACCGCGTTTCGCGAACAATTGCCTATTCACTCTTGTCTTAAAGGCTCCTAAGTCCTATAAACGTGGCAGCATTGTCGCTGGAAGCATATTCCAAACCATGGCCGATCGCATGATGAATGTAGACGCCAATCTGATTTAATGCAATTCTATGTTATTTGAGAAATATGTGCCGTTTGGTGGATATTATATTTCCATTCCTTAATCTTTATTTTCCTCATATTATTTTGTTATTAAGAAAACAAAAAATTATAAATTTCAAAAAATACAATAACGATATTTTTAAATCAATTAAATTTTCACAGTGTGCTGAAATATACAATTGAACTCCAGTTCAATGTGATAAAAAAAAATGCAAAAAGAAAAAGTAATGATAAATAAATTGAATACAATGTCGATAACATATACGATTATATCGAGGGTTGAAATGCTATTTGGTTTGAGCGACAATTTTTTGGTGATGTAGTAATATATATATATATATATATTTGAAGTCAGTGTTTTTTACCGATTCTAAAAATATATATTTTAATATATCACTAAAAAATGTCGCTTAAACCAGCCTTTCACCCCTCGATTATAATTTAAAGTGAGATTGACGGTCAAGCTTGGAACGTAAGCGCACGTGTCTCCGTTTTGTCTATCGGAGGATTGCTGATTTGCGTTATTGTGGTCTTCTGGAGGTATTTTTCTAGTTGTCTGGTCTAATGTTGTAGGTGTGGAAAGTGACAAGATGTCCGGACGGCAGAATGGTGCAAGGAATCGACGATTTTTCTGATATTATGAGATGAATTACGTGTCGCTTGGCGTCGTTGGTTTTAACCCTAACCAGAGACTTCTAAATGCTAAAAATGCTAACAACGGGCTCAAAACAGCTTATATCCAGAGCCGTAAAACTTAATATTAAAAAACAGCAATTTAAATGGCCAATATCAGTTTAAGACATTCGTCGCACGTCAGCTAAATATGGGCGACGCTTTTCTTGTTGCAGTTAATAAGATTTTTAGTTGGATCTTTAAAAGGACTTTATTGGATTAAGCACTTATATGTAGATATAGGATGAACAGCATTAAGCGAGAGCGGTGTGTAACGTGTTTCCGCACACCGCTCCAAGGTATTAAAGTGTGCGAGGGGTGGCTCCTTACGCCACTCCTCTCAGTACTGAGATGCGGCCTTACAAAAGGCCAGACGATGCCGAGGGCTGGAGAAGAGGATGACACTGTACCTCTGGTCAGACGGGAAGAAGGAACACCCCGGGGGTTTTAGTCGGTGCAAGTCCGACACACCGGGGGGTTTCCCCACCGCCCCCTGAGGTCCGTTAAAGATTCTCTCCGGGCTATCAAAAAAAAAATTGTACAGCATTAAAATACTAAAAATATTTCTTTGATTTATATACGATAATATATTACATTATACAATGAAGCATTTTTTCCTTTAACCTACTCTAAATAAATTTGAGGTTATAAGAAAATTCTTTGTGATAAATCGAAGATAAATAAAATGATAATAGAATCATAATTCTCGAGTTACATTCTTTATATATGGCTTGTATTTTGTTACGACGTACTGGCGTCGAGTTTGGGCCCCGTGAGAAACACAAACGAATTGCGCTGAGCGACGACGTGTTATTAAGAGGGTTTCGTTAATTGTGAGCTACCCTCACTTGTCTCTTGAAACCTGCAAGGGTACAGTGCAGTGCAATAAAGCGATCTTTAGAATAATTTTACTTGCTAACCTTACAAAACATGTTCCGGATAATTTCAAACATTTAAATTACCGTTTGTTTGAAACACAAACATAGTTTTAATTGAATATAGTTATATCGTTAGGCTAACAAAATCAAATTAAACTCAAACGCGGCTGCGTACGATAAAGGTTTTTATTAAATTACTTTAGATAACGGATTAAATTGATTGTGGATTAAAACTTTCGGACTGTACCCGAATAAAATTAGAACGGAAAAATAAAAATGGCGGAAATAAATATTTACTTAAATGAAAAAAATGGATACGAAGGTACAAAAATAGACAAGGATACTAAACAAATGAGACGTAATGATGATGATGATGTCCTGGCCGGTTTCGGCCACGGCGACTGTTTCAACACCGATTAAGAAATTCGAGGTCCAGTTTTCGGAAACAGTCAATTGCGCAGGAGATATTTAAGTGCATAACTGGACGCGCTGCCAGAAAAGCACTCTCTCGTCCAAACTCCCTCAGGCCCGATGGAATGGAGAACCAGTACGATCGGGAGGGAGCGGGATGCAGGTTTGGTCGAGTTTTCCTTCTCTCAACACCTGGTTGAATTGCGGTGTTAAAGAGATACCTTAGTCGCCTCTTACGACACCTCAGCAAGAAGAGGGGAGTGCTATTCTATTCTGCCGGCAGCCACCACGGCTTATGAGACGTAATAATCGTAATAAGGGTACAACTTCTATTAGTAAGATGCCTGACGCTAAATTGTGAAGATCATCACACCGGGCGGTAGACTTGGGGGAGTCTGCTGCCTGGATGTGAGGGAGGCGGCGCGCAGTGTCCGATGTGCCGCCCGTAAGAAAGATTTAGAGAGGTGGGCTCTTTACACCCAAAACACCCAGAGATGAAGCCTAAACAGGCTGTTTGCTTCCCAAGCGTCTGTAAGAATCTGTATTCCCAGGCCCGGGTGGAGTGATTGGAAGGACTCCCCGAGGGTTTTTAGTCAGTAGGAGTCTAACACACCGGAGTCGCTGCCCTCGCAGTGGGTCTAATGATCCTATGCAGGATTTTCCCCGGGTAACCAATGTAGAGGTGGAGTTCACACAACACAAGAAGGAGAATTAGGAAAAACTTGAAATGATAAAAATAATATATTCAAATTAAAACAGTTTTTCTTAAGAGCTATAAAGCACACCATTGAATGTCACAAAAACAAATCTTATTCTAATTTTTTGACATTTTGACATTTGATAAAAAGTATAATTTAAAATATAAAAAAGGTGTATATAAAAAGAGACAACCAAAAAAGAGATTTATGTCACGAGCATAACGAGCTAGGCAAAGCGTGAGTCCAACAATGCCTATTATGACGGTTCTATGGACGTGGTCAACTCCCCCCCCCCACCCTCTCATAATTCGTGGAAGTCTGAGAAGGCTGTCCGCGTGCCTTTTTTTTTTACTTGGGGAAAATCGTCATAGGACCATCCCGGCTGCGAAGGGGGTGGCAGCCGAGGTGTGCCGGACTTTTACCAGCTACAAACCCCAAGGTGACTACTTCTGCGAATTAGTGGGGACTGCGGCTCCTGTAATCAATTCGCCGCAGCTGTCCGCGTGCCTCTACCGTGGCAGATTATTATAACAAAAATTATTATTTTTAAAAAGTTGTGTTTGTAAGAACAATTTTATTTAGAGATATGACTTAATGTTTTAGACGGTGAAGGAATTTATCTGAAATTATTGTACTGATTTGTAATAATAAATCACTGTGTCTGTAAAATACTGTTTCCAAATCCAGCTTGTATAATAAATTTGTTCGTAAACCTTGATGTGTGTACTGTATGTTTTGAAAACCCTGTCCGACCCGAAAGGGGCATATTGGTGTCACGATAAAGTTACCCAAAATACATTAGAAAATTATGTTACTTCAAATATTGAAACTTATCGTCGTAAAAATTGAAGTTAATGATTATTTTATACACGATTTAGTTCGGATCGGTTATAAAAACCAATGTAAAGAATAATCAAACTATTTAAATTGATAAGCGGTGCTTCGGATCTACGAATGCTTATGGCCCTTATGACGTCATAACCATAGATGGGCAAAATGTAATCACATTAATAAAAATGATTAACGATTACATTTTACGTTTTTTACCATTAGGTACTATGACTGCATTTTGCTCATTTATATTTTAAGTACTACAAAATCCCAGATTGTACACACATTTATCATTTCTTAATATTTTCAATGGATTTAATTATGATTACAGAGCAAGGAAATTAAAATTATGACTACATTTTATAATCGTTCATCATTAATTAGATTACATTTTGCCCATCTCTGGTCATGACCTACTAGCTTGATCCTTTTCTTTCCTTTTCCCATTGTTTACGAGCTACACACGTTCCAAGTTTTATCATGTATTTTTTCCCCACTCCTTTAGTAGGAGTAATAAGATAGGGGATAGATATAGGATAGGGGGGAGATAATAAGATAGGGTAACTGGACAAGCCAATTTGAACATTTAACCCGTTATCCTTATATTTTCCTTCCCTTTTCCACACTTTGGACAAACCGCTCTTTCACGCTAAATATTCATTGGTTGCCGCCAAAATCAACCAATAAAATCACCGCATTATGACGCCAAAATAAGCAAGCGACGCTTTTCAAAATGCTTCAAAAAAGTAATTAGTAGTGTGAGACGCCCGAGGCCGCGGAGAAAACACGTTCTTACACACCGCACCCGCTGAAACCCGCGCTAGTGCTCTACAAAGACATTAGCCTGTTATTACTAAGACTTATCGCGAGTGACTCTTTCTCCATCTCAAAGTGAGACGCCCGAGCCCGCGGAGAAAGTACCTACTCGCTCACCGCTCCCCCCGAATCCCGCACTAACGTTCTACAAAGGCGTCCACCAAGTGTTATTACGCAAAGACTTACGCGAGTGACTCTTTCTCCACCTCAAAAACAAAGCCCGCGTCCGTGGAATAAGGACGAACCCGCTCCCGCTCAAACCCGCGCTAGTGTTCTACAAAGACGTTCGCCAACTGTCAATACGAAGACTGTTCCGCGAGTGAATCTCTATCTCTCTCTCTTCGCTATACATGCGCGAGCGCGTAGCGATTTGTGTCCGTGCGACCGCTGAGGAGCTTGGAGCTGACGAGGAGCCGACGCCTGTGCAGCCTCGACCCGGTGACTAGTCGCGAGAGAGGCAGGTACAGTCCAGTAACTGAGCAATATCTTCACGAGGCGGACACGGTTTTCAATACAAACTGTATAGACATGGTCGCTATTTCATATTTATACTTAAAACTTGACTCGTAGCTTTGAAAATACAAACAAAAATAGCTCTTAAAACGTTCAAGTGAAAGCACACATTCCGATGATTCACAAATCTTTTTTACGACTTTCCGATGTAAATCACTTGCTGGACAGTTGCCAGCGACTAAAATCTGGAACTAAGTTACACGTTAATCTAAATTGTACTTTAAGCAAAATAATTCTACCTCATAAAGTTTATGGGTCGGAAATGGGCATAAATTGTAACAAATATGTCATCGGGGTTACTGCTGGGTATCCTTTTAGTAAATTTGTGGCATCAGAGAAAGTTCAAAGAGATAAATAAATATATTTTATATTATTATTAGCCGTAGGGTTTACTTACGTACTTTGCACAACTTATTTGAGACTTTTAGATAAAAATGGTCATTTGGGTGTTACGTAACGTCTAGGGAGGGGAAGGGAGCGTTACATGAGGGAGGGAGGGACAAAATACTTCAGAAATTGCGTTACGTAATACTTGAAAGATTGTAGATATTGTAGATAGATATAAATTATTAACGATTATAGATTTCAGACTATAAGGAGAGTTCTGACGAAGGATAATGTCAAAAGCACGCGGTATCAGTGAGAATGTATAAAGGGATTAATGAATGTTAAGGAAGAGAAAAAGACTTGTAAAAATAGACAGAAGTGATGTTCCATTCTCTCTGCCTCCACCAATAGAGATTCGGTGTGAAAATAGATATATTTTAAAATTCAGTCTTTTTATCATAGGTTGTTTATTTATATATATTTAAAAGAAATGTGAAAAAGTGAAAAGAAAATGTTAGAGACCACTTCTCGGCTCCGTACGTCAAAACAAGTTGAAATAAAGACGTGACACATCATTCCTTCTGCCTATCCAAGTAGGGAATCGGTAACATTTCGAAAAAACTGTGGCCATAGGTATGTTTTTTAAGCTGGCTCGACAATTTGATTACTCTGTATCTGATGGAACAGTTTAGTTCAAGAAAAACAACGACCACTAAGGAACAAAAATCCGCTGACAGTCGTCATCACTATGTCGGCCCACACATATCACGACGGAAGGTCTCTAGGTATATAAACAACTGGCACACAAGCCGATTCCGAATAAAAAGGAATGTAAAGTTTAGGGCGATTGCAAAAACTGGGTTATGACCACAGTACACGAGTGTAAAGACCGTCATAATGACTCCCTTTGTGCTGTCGCGTTTCGGGATCAGCTTGTGTATACCCAGTAACTCATATACCTAGAGACCTTCAGTCGTGGTATACGAGGGCCGACATGACGATATAGACTATCAATGGATTTTCATCCTTTGATAGTCGCTTACATTTTTGGACTAAACTGTACTTACCCTCAGGTGTACTGTAGTCACTTTATTGAGCAAGTGTAAAAAAAATCTCGACAGGGCGAAACGAGTCACTATGAAGGTCTTTGCATTTGTTCACTGTGGTCATTCATCGCTTGCTGATGGAGTGTGACCGGAATAAAAGTGCAAGAGAGTCTCTGATGAGCCAGTGTAGAGTCAGCTTATTTGATATAGGCGCCATTCACGGCATCCTATGTGATCCGACAGAGAATTCCATGAAATTGTTGGTGGACATGGTATCACTGATTCATCAGCGACTCTCTTAGAACTGAGGTGTATTTCACCGTTTTGGGCACCATGGGGCTGATATGCCAAAATGGCAAAAGCCTCTATAAATAATAAATTAAAAAAAAAAAGCTGTAGTCATTAACCAGTTCGGACAATCACCTTACCACCTTTAAACTTTACATTCACGTTTCATTCTAATGTAGGTAGGTAAAGTAATACGTTGCAATTTTAAAGCCTTTTAAACAAACTACTTTTATTTGTAAATATTTAGGTTTTCACCATCATTATAATGCAAAAGATAAGTTCTTTGTTTAGTTGAAGATCTCAGAATTACGGGCAGCTTTTTTCACCTATGTCGTTTGGACTCTTGCCAACAGACAGGTTTACTGTTTTTATTATAAAAAGAGGAACCAGCGCTATTTTTTAACCACATATATCATTCACGCTTTGTATAATCTTATTTATATGCCAATTTATCTAAATAAGTTACATTGACTCTGAAAATATGCCTACAAATCAAATTCTTGTTTTTCTGAGCCTGGATATTCTTCTTTGATGTTAAAAATCAGATGTTTATACTTAATTAATGATTTTTACTGATTCATACCTCAAAAGCAAAATAGACCCTTTTTCTTAAAACTCAATATCTAATACTCACGTTTACAGTGCCTTGTGCCTCTGAAAACAACAAATTTCTAAGCTGGCATAGTCAAAAAATGGTATTTATGCATGGAAATTTACGGTTTCTCAAGAGAATCCAAACTTCTAGGATACCTCCCGTGGACCTAAAATCGAGTTCGGCAATAAGCAATTTCTTGTTTATCTATAATATAAAAATGAATCGCAAAATGTCTTGATAAGCGCGAAACTCGAGAACGGCTGAACCAATTTGGCTGATTTTTTTTTTGTTGTGTTTGATGAAGTCTGAGGAAGGTTATTTACGGAGAGGAAAATTCCCTGCAACTGTCTAAAAATAACACTTTTCTGTATTCTCATGCAAAAAATTCGTAATAAGTCATTTTGAACTTTAACACCACACCATAAAGTTCAAGTGTTAATGGACGGGTTCCGGGAAGGCAAAACAATTCAGTGACGTATAAATATTAATGTCAATATTTGTCAATTTTTATACATATAGCATTAAGGCCAGGTTCCTTCAAACAATTTTCAAAAAAATCTGACGGGGAAGCTATTAACATTAAAAAAAACAATGTGACTTTGTTTTAGAGAAATAGGGCAGAACAAGGTCTGCCGGGACAGCTAGTTAATAATAAAAGGAATAAATATTATAATACACTTAAAAACTATACTTAAAATATTAATTAGAATACACTCAAATCAATAAAATTTTCAAAGTATTATGAAGCAGGCTAATAAGGTAAAGAAAAAGCAATGTTCATTGATCATTTTTAAGGTGGTCTCTATAACAGCAGTTTTCTCGTTACATATGGAGAACATAATAATAACAATAACAACATATCGTTACGCTTTATTACTTTTAGGGTAAGCAGATATACATTAGCGCTGTATCCATTTTGCGCTTATGTCGTACCCAATGTGACCAGTAGTAGCTCAGCAGATCGCCAATCTCACAGCACTGGTAAACATGGCGTTCGGGCTTCCTTACGATGTTTTCTTTGACCGGTGAATATGTTGTAGTGGTTAAGTCCGTACATAATTTGGCTAAATCCAGAGGCAAAGATGGGCAAAATGTAATCAGATTAATGAAAATGATTAACGATTACATTTTACGTTTTTTACCATTAATATGACTGCATTTTGTTCAACTATGTTTTAAACACTAGAAAATCCCAGATTGTATACACAATTATGATTTCTTAATGATTTAAATGGATTTAATTATGATTACAGAGCAAGAAAATTAAAATTACGACTACATTTTGTAATCATTCATCATTAATCAGATTACATTTTGCCCATCTCTATCCAGAGGTACGTTCCGAGATTCGGGGCTATGACCGTTTGTGTAGTCCCTCGTGCTTTACATTGCTGCATTGTGGTCCCCTACCCACGGTCACCTTTGTAGCCACACACATTAGGAGAACCTACTTTCAGAGAACAAATTTTAAAAGAGACTATTATAATTCAAATCTTCTTGTTTTGCTCCATACTGAGATATTTTCAGTCGCCGAGAAGGAACGTAACATCAATACAAACAGTTCCATCCCCTTGATGAATGGTATTACATACATTTCATCCTGTAAATGATTTTAATCCCCTTCTAACGTAACAAAATACACGATAAATCGGTTTATTACAATTAAGCTTATTAATTTTAATTGGATGTTCATAACCGAATTACAAACGCTTCTAGTTTATATTGAAATTAATCCACGGCCACTATTATTCCAAAGATTACATCCTATTAGAGGCTTTGAATATCTATTGTATCAATTTGGGAACAGAATTGAGATAGCATTCATGATATTGTTTCTCTTCCATGCTCTTTAGATACATTGAATTAAGAAACAATAAAAGAGATAACTAGTATAAAACTAAAGGATAAAAATGAAATAATATTCTACTTTTTCTCTCCCTCATCGCCTCTTGGGAACCGCCAAGAAGTTAAATTCACTTCCTGCGTCTATTTTCCACCGTCTTTCGTCATGGGAAGCTTTGATCGACGAGTGAATCGGTGTGTGTTGGATGCACGCGCTCCATCAACGGCCTCATCATCATTTTCCATCAAGTAAGATTGAGGCAAGCAAGCTTCTCGGTAATTAAAAAAAAAAATGTTTACCTAGGCTCATTTGTGCTCATTTTGTTCTATCGTGTTTTTTTTTTTCTTTAATTCTGAAGCAATTCTTGATATAAGTACGGCACAGATTCGGCATGCTGTTATTAAAATCACGAGATCAGAACGCGACACATCAACTAGGGGCAGATCATAGACATATTTTCTTCTTTTAATTAAGATGATATTTTTGCCATAGCTAACACGAGTATGTGATTTCTTGACATTTCGTAACTTTTTTTTTTACACTGGCTCGACAAATTGACAGCAGTGTACCTGATGGTTAGTACAGTGTAGTCCAAAAACGAAAGCGAACATCAAAGGATGAAAATCCAATGATAGTCTACATCGTCATGTCGGCCCACATATACCACGACTGAAGGTCTCTAGGTATATGAGTTACTGGATATACACAAGCTGATCCCGAAACGCGACAAGCCAAAACTGGTCACTATGACGGGCTTTGCACCCATGTACTGTGGTCGCGATCCAAACGGGCACCGACGCCCTACCACCTCGCTGCTGCTCGTTTAGCACCACCCAGGAGTCACGTGTAGGGAAATTAGGGTAAAGCCTACGGACGCGAGCAGCTTCGACTCCTAAAACTTAACATAATATTACAAGCGTGCCGTAATAAGACGCTGATGTTACAAACAATTGATTTAATAATCGAGGAAAGTGTACAAATGTAAGCGGTCACAGAAATATTTCGAAACGTAGTCGTTGAATTATCACGATATGCAATCACCGAAGGTTCCAAAAACCAGTCGATAAAAGGCCTGAACTTCATTTTCCTAGTCTAGTCGCAATAGCCAGTCGAAATACTCGCATGTTAAAACCATATCCAATCCCAATACTCGTATGTTCACTAAAGTCATATTATATGACTTGGAGATGTTTCTTGTGTCGTTTCTAACCAGATACTGTCCTGGGACCGAGATCGACTGGTATTTATATTTATCAGTGCGGCAATCTACCGGTAATTTCGAGAAATGTGTAGGGAAATCTATTTATTTACCTTATGTATTTGTTCGGACATTCCATAAGCGCTTGTCGAACTTTCGCGGCTTGACATTCACAGATAAACAACTATTTAATTAATATTCAGATCACGCACGCCTCGTTACTCGGAATGAACGGTGTAGGTAAGGGAGGCATCTTTATTGTTCACTCATCCTTAGTGATTTGTGTGATAGTTGGTCAATTCGAAAGAGCATATGAAGACAATCTACGCGTTTTAAAATCATAGCCGTGGTAGATATCTAGAAAACTAGAAATCTAGAGTTCTAGTTTCATCCCAGTGTGGTCGTAACATTATATACAATTTGTTGCATTCAATTGTTTACTTTTTTATATCATTTCGCGAAATAGATCATAAATAAAAAGAGAATCACAACAAATCAAGGTTCATGCCATTTTTTATTTAATCGCCTAACCTGGATTCGAGGAAATGTGGACAAAACACGAGAACATGCCGTGACGATTGGCAATCTGTCGCTTTCTCTTTATAGCGACCTGCCAGTGCTCGTAAAAATTCGTGTAAGCAGTAAAAAGGAGCGCCGAAAAGATTCTGCTTTTATCATGGCAAACGATACTGAAACGATATAATTTTTGGATAAAAATATATCTGCAATTCTGTATTTTTGTTTTGGCAATAATTTTTATCGTCGATTACTGTGTTTAGTATATGGTCGCAGTTATATCAACCAAGGATAATGTGACATAAATTCGTAGATAGAAACGATTTCATTTAATTATTTATGCTCTGTATTAATTAAATACTTATTATTTACTTGTATATAAATTATTTGATTTTTTTTGTAACGTATCGTTGATTTCTTAATCAAACTCAATTCAGTTTCAATGATATTCCGAAATATAATTTAAATAAAACTTAGACAGCTAGAAGACTCTCACGCTTGCTTTAGCTAGGACAAGAGTGACAAAATATTGATTTTTCTTTAATTGCGCGATTTAATTTTCAAAACATATTACGCTTAAAGTCTTACTGTTATGCTGTTAGACTTACTTCGTATCTTAGTGAAAACAAGTCGACATTATTATGAAATTCATAAAACTTGCAATAAAAACTCAGCAGTGGACTAGTTTTGCAGAATGGCGTTTCGTAATTAAATATTAAAAGTTATTCCATGACCTTGATAAAGACAATTATATATAAAAACGGTGTCTAGAAGACATAAGGTATAAATAATAATAATAGAACAGTAAACGCTGCGAGCCAATGGTGCGTGGTATCGCGCCGAATACAATGTTGAGACTGTCGGCTGGCTGTGCGAGCGGCAGAGCGCTTAAGTCGCGTCCGCTAAGGCAATCTCCCGCGCGCGCAGGTGTACAGCGGCTCTCAAGCCTAGAGCTCGCTATGTGTGTTTCCGTAACTAAATACGTATAAAATAAATATTATAATTTATTTGCTATTATACAATACTAGCTGACTCGGCAAACGTTGTTCTGCCATATAAATTATAGCAGACCAGCCACGCTTTGCTGTGACTGGTTTTTGAATAATTAATCAAACCAGTCAACGGATAGCGCCATCTTTTAGAATCGGTTGGAGGTAACTGTAAATTATGACTGCTAAATAATAAACAAATAATTTGCAATAAAATAATATTGCGACTATGAATTGAGATGAAAACTATCCTATCTTTTAAATTAGATCAAACTTCACGTGGTGTGTAAATTTCATTAAAATCGGTTTAGTAGTTTAGGAGTTCATCGCGGACAAACATCGTGACAGGAGATTTATATATATTAAGATGATACAAAGATGAAAAAAATTAATAACGTTAATAATATTAATAAATAGATAAATACGGAAAGATAGAATAGTAGGCTACAATCTTATTTCAATTTGTGAGAAACATATCGTTTAAAAATCGATCCTTGACATATGCAATGCGTACTGTGACCTCTTTCGGTTTACAGGTTTTTAATTGACCTTTTGAAGTCTTTCTCGGGTCCCGAACTGGTAAAAGCTTGGAAAGAACATAAAATATCGGTGTAGTATTGACTGACAACTATTATATTTGAAATCTGCCATTTTAATAAGCGGTTTATGAAGGGACAGCTTGAATTATTTATACGTCATATATTGTAAGACAAATGTTTTATAATATCTATTTCAAAGACATTTATTTCAAGTTTAATCAAGTGGCAGAACGATTGCCTGAACTGTATTTGACCACAGTTCACAAGTGTAAAGACTGTCATAGAGGCTCACTTCGGCTTGAAGCATTTCGGCATCTGAAAGGTCTTCGGGTTGTTGAGAGATACACAGACTTATAATCTTGACTTTAATTAACATTAATGCAATATAAGCAGGCCACTCTAATGTATGTTGTGGATGCCTTAATAGGAATTGTGCTCTGCTGGTTGTAATTATAAGTGTTGTGTGGGTAGAGTATTGTATCGGGCCACTGGCAACTTTATTATCCAAAATAAAATAAAATAAATAAAACGGTTATCAGCTGCACTACTAGTCATATCGGGCACGCATATAAACCCAAAGTGGATACAGCCACCAATGTAACTCTGCTCACTCTAATAGTGATATAGCATGACGATATATTATTATTGTTATAATTCTTCATATGTCATCAACACTTGCGTTAGAATTTTCATTTCAATTCACTTTGTAAATCTATTTGTCGCAAAAAGCCACTAATCCAAATTTTTTGTTAGCTCTTTTAGATAAATTTTATTTTCTATGTATTATTGAATTCATTGCTTTGGCAATTTCAAAGTGAGCATGAAAGCCATTTTTAACAAATAGTCGTTTTATTTTATTTCTTTTTATGTTTTTCACAAATGGAAACTTTCTTAATAATGTTTATATTACACAAAGAGCTTTGTTCTGTCGTTAATAATCGATTTCTAAAGATCGATTTTGGGCATTTACATGAAATTGTACTCTAATGTAATTGCGCTACCGATTTCCTTAAAATACTCTTAACCGCTCCATTCTGGAGGTAAAAAGGGTTTGACGTATCCATTGTTGTGACCTGTTTACGTCCTTTTACATCATCATCCATCAACTGAGGTGGGTAGGTAGCGAGTGACAAATCACCGTATCCCATTTCAAAAGGTCCACACTTCATTATTTGGAATGCGTTAAGTGAGTTATCTATCTATAGAATTATTACGTTGTCACTATGCTGTCTGTACATATAATGGCAGTTTACTGACGACTATTTGGATATTTCTGTACCCAAATTACCACACATTACTGAGAATAATTTATTTATTTTGTTTATTCACAACCTTTTATATTTATACAGTTTATTTCACATTATAAAAAAATACACATTATGCTCAGATTTCAAAATAAATAGAAAAAATAAAACACATTTTTTTTAATAAAAAAAATGTCTAGACCTTCTGGTGCGAAGCCTGAGGCTCAAGCCTTTGGTAGTTAGGAGCTCAGAGTGAGGAAACTCCTAACAATGCGTGCCGTATCGAGTGATAATGCCTTCAGGAAATAGAGGCTTTTTGCGATCAGCCCATTAGTTGATACGACTATCGGGACAATAATCGTAGAATCCACATTCCACTTGCTATAGTAATTTCGTGTGCGAAGTCTAAATATCTTGAACACTTCTCTTTTTCTTTCAGGCGATTCTATTCATGTTGTATGGTGATATCAACGAGTATTGCTTGGCGTGCCGACCGATCTACTACCACTATATCAGGCCTATTAGTAAAAATAGTGCTATTATTATAGATTACGGATCTTCCCATTGATCTATAGATGTGGATTTCGTTGAGGAACCGCACGTGACAGAAGATTTCAGAGTTATAAGAGATTTTAGAACTGAGTATTTGTTAACTTCAATTAGAAACCTCCATGACTTCGTAATAAAAAGGATCTTGATTAACACAGAAATGGTCAAAATAGTTATCTTATAGGGTTTCTTTTTTCCTTTCATGGTACGGGATTCTAAAGATGTGTCTAAGAAATTTGAAAACTGTTACGTAGTTTTCCTTAAAATTGTGGTATAAAGGTGAGTAAAATTCTGGTCAAGAGAGACTACTTCCGACGATAGCCTTATTTCAATCGGGCAGTAAAACCCTGAACAGGCGATGCGAAAACATCCGGTCCGATGTAAGGGTCCCGCCCTTTCATAAAAAGTTTTCAATTTTCATTGAACCACGCCCTTAATACCTTAAAAGCTCTCAAACAACGCTTATTTGCAGATAAATCCCTTTTTAAGTGCCGGATTTTATCAGAAATACAGTTTAGTTATTTTATGCTGGTAACTATGTTAGTACGTGCCATGTTTGCAGGATTATGACTACAATACCCAAGTGTGATGTGGAATTTAAATGAGGACATTTGAGTGGATATTCCGGAGGACGACCACTGCTGGACGTAGTCCTAATGTTTTTGAGAATGACTGGTGGGAGGCAGCTTCCAACGTCCTCCTGAGATCTGGATCAAGTCGCCTGTCCATCCTGTAGGCGAACGTTCTACACTGCGTTTGTCAGTACGTAGTGTTTTTTGGGAGTCGAAGCTGCTCGCGTCCGTAGGCTTTACCCTAGTTTCCCTACACGTGACTCCTGGGCGGTGATAAACGAGCAGCTGCGAGGTGGTAGGGCGTCGGTGCCCGTCTGGATCGCGACCACAGTGCATGGGTGTAAAGCCCGTCATAGTGACCAGTTTCGGCTTGTCGAGTTTCGGGATTAACTTGTGTATATCCAGTAGCTCATATACCAAGAGACCTTCAGTCGTGGTATAGTTGGGCCGACATGACGATGTAGACTATCATTGGATTTTCATCCTTTGATAGTGGCTTTCGTTTTGGACTACACTGTAGTTACCATCAGGTACTCTGTAGTCACTATGTCGAGCCAGTGTAAAAAAAAACGAGGTCTCCACTCGTAAATATTATCCAGGTCCTGCCTCATTGACCATCCTCACTAAGAGCTGTATCCTGCCCACTGCTACTTCAACTGGCTATTTCACTGGGTTTTGTTGGTAAATCTGGTGCGTCTATAGATTTCTTCATTTCTGGTGTAATCACGTAGATCAACATCATGTATAGGCCTCTCCATAGCTCGGTATATGACAGTGAGCTTTGTAATATGTGTTGCCACTGGTAACATACATTGATCAAATACTTTCGTTATTGTAACGTTTTTATCATATTGTGAGGAAATGTTTTTTTTATTTTCGGTATGTCCAACGTTGGTGGCCTGGGAAAGACCTTCACAACAATACCGGGCTTGGTGGGCGATCGCAGAGGGCGCTCAGCCAGCGAAATTTATAGGTTGGGCGGCTACGCAAGGGCACCCCTGTGGGTACGGACCTCGACTTGGGCTGCCGGCTAATTGAAAAACAAACCTAACGGTGATCTACCAGCGTTTCGAAAGCGACTGCCTTGAGAAGAAACGCCGAAAGAAACTCAAGGTTGCATCGGAGTGGAATATCTTTTCATTTCATTAAAGTTAAAGCGATTTCTAACTTTTGGAACCAATTAGGATAATTTAATGTCTAACCACATGGCCTCGGTAACGCGGCTTCAATAAAAATTAATTTCTTAATAGGTTTTAATAGAAACTATTAATCTCTCTATTTTCTTACAATAACATATAATTTTACATTTAGAAAAATTATTTCGTGTCAAGCTAACTTAGGGTGGCTTGCACTAACGAATTAATCTAGTTTAAGCTTGTATAAAACGCTTATTAGTTAAATTGGTTTGATTCCATCTTAATTATGATTTCAGTTTAAGTGTTGTTACAACTAGATTTTGATTTAGTGCAAGACAGTAAGAACAGAACAGCGCTAAATAGCATTTTATATATACTCTAAATTAGATTTAATTTTTTAGTGCAAACCGCCCTTAGAAGGTTGAAAATGTTAACACAAATTAAATTCGTAGACGTTTGAGCTCCTCGAGATTTGTTATGTTAATATAGTTAATATGTAAAAGTGTGTTTTTTTGTAACTTGGGTAAAACTCCTGCATAGGACTATAAGGATCATGGTGAGGGCAGCGACCCGGTGTATCGGACTCCTATTGGCCGAAAATACACGGGGTATCTCTCCAATTGCTCCACCCGGGCACGGAAAACCAAATTTATCCAGACGCCTGGGAAGCGAAAAGTCTTCTTTAGGTTACCTCTTTGGGAGAGGTGGGGTGGGTGGGTAAAGAGGTTACCCCTCCAAAACCTTTCGATCTCGGGCGGCGCACCGGGCACTGCGCACCTGCACCGTTCTCTCTCATCCGGGCAGCAGACTCCCTCAAGTCTACTACCGGGAACATTTATAAAAGTTTGTAGCACGTGTGTGTTCGAACGGCGCTTCTAGCGGACTGCCGTAACGCGCGGCTAACGTACCAACCCGCGCCCCCGCGCAACCCTCACGTGGTCGACAAATAAGAAAGGGAAGTCCCTAACGCGATTCCAGTCGACGGGTCAGAAGGGGAATTCCGCACAATACAAATTCGAGGCCCTCAGCGTAATCCAACGACCGCAACCATCACCTATGTTCGTCCTACAAGTTATTTTATCTCAAGCTAATTACGGAGTTTGAAAGTATAAACACAGATGAAGTTCAACACTGTTTTAATTAGTCGAGATAATTTATATTACTATAGTTTCATTACCATTAAATTCTGAGACAATTTTACTTTCAAGAGATTAAGTTACAAGTTGTAATTCACTGCATTTGAGATTGATTGAGTAATGTATAGTAACTGTAAGCTCCTTTTAAAATCTGGAAAAAAAATATCCAAAAATTAAGTTATGGCTTTGATGGTCCAGTGAATAAGGGACCGATATCCATGCGCTGCAACCCAAATGTACGTAAGCTCGAACCCTGCAGATACCTCTGCTTTTTTCCAAACTAAGTACGAATTTACTCAACTCATGCTCACCAGTAAAAAAAAACATCGTGAGGAATCCCACAATGCATTTAATAGAAATGTCATGTGTACTAGAGCTGTGAGAACGGCGATCAGCTGCGCTACTGGTCACGTTGGGCTCGACTTATAAGAGCAAAATTGATACTGCCACTGTACGGTACTTCGATAGCTCCGCAACAGTGGCACGGGCTGCCTAAAGAGTCTCACTTACCACCAGTTTGCCAACTCCTCAGGGGCCCCTGCTTCTCCTCCAGGAAACTGGTATCTTAGAGGATCTTCCTCGCACACTTGTACACTTTGGAATCGGATTGTGGCTGAATTTATGAATATTTGTATATTTAAGTCGTTACTCGGCGGATCGATCGAGCGAGTGCAAAATTCAATTGACAACCCGTGCGGTGTTGCCAGAGCTGTCGAAAGTTACCCGCACACAAATTCGAATATGGAACAGCCACTAATGTGTCTGTGCTGGTCCAGAAAGGGATAAAGCGTGATGATATATTCTTATCACAAACTCACACTGATAAAAGTGGCGACGGTTAGTTTCGTAAAGGGTCCGGCAGAGAATACAATATTCTTCCTAAACTGTGCAGTTAGTATGAATAAATCCTTGCGGTACTTCTTATCATCGGCCCACCATTTGCTTTCATACGGTCCCAGCATCAAATCTTTACTCTGAAAATTTTTAGAGTTATATTACAATATTATTCATATATATAGCTTTCTTACACTCGCCTTGTCACAACAAACACAAACACACACACACACACACGCGCACACACATCTATTTCTTATTGTTGCGAGTTTACTGTTATTTAATTTTCCTTTCCTTTGAAGTTTTTTTTAAATATTAGGTCCTTACATATGAAATTGGCGTTTTGTATGGGAGGAACAAAAAGTCGAATATTTTTTAATATAATATATTTAATTAATCAAAGTATGAACCATTATTTTCTATGCACTTTTGCCATCTCATAGGTAGTTCATTGATCCCTTTACTAAAAAAACCGGTCGGACGGGAATCAATAAAATCTTTGAAGGCGATTTGGACTGCCCCATCGGAGTTGAATTTTTTCCCTTGCAAGAAGTTATCCAAATTTCGAAAAAAATGGTAATCTGTTGGAGCAAGGTCCGGGGAGTACGGAGGATGTCTTAGACTTTCCAATTGAAGCTCTTCTAATTTAGTAGCCGTCTGTTGCGCAGTGTGTGGTCTAGCGTTGTCGTGAAGCAGCAGTGGCGTGGAGCGATTGACCAGCCTAGGTTGTTTAGCCGCTAGCTTTTCCATCATGGCTTGCAATTGCTGACAATAGACATCAGCCGTAATAGTCTGGCCAGATTTGAGAAAACTGTAATGAACAATACCGGCACTAGTCCACCAAACGCTTACAAGTAACTTTTTTGGCGTTCATTTTCGCTTGGGGCAGGATTTGGCTGGCTGGCCAGGATCCAACCATTGCGCTGAGCGCTTCCGATTATCGTAAAGAACCCATTTTTCATCACAGGTAATGATTCGGTTTAAAATACCTTCATTATTGTGCCGGTTTAGTAATGTAACGCAGCAGTCGACGCGCGTTTGCCGGTTTGCTTCAGTCAATTCGTGAGGTACCCACCTTTCAAGCTTTTTAATCTTCCCAATTTGCTTCAAGTGAATTAAAACAGTTTTATCACTAACATCGCAGCCTGCAGCTAACTCGGACGTGGTTTGCGATGGATCCGCTTCCACAATAGCCTTCAACTCTTCATTATCAACTTGAGTCTCAGGCCGTCCACGGGGCTTGTTCTGCAGGTCGAAATTTCCAGAACGAAAACGTTGGAACCAAAAACGAACTGTGTTTTCTTTTGCAACACGACCGCCATAAACATCATTCACCCTTCGAGTTGTTTCCGCAGCACTAGTGCCACGGCGGAACTCGTACTCGTAAATAATGCGATATTTTAAGTTTTCCATTTTGTAAAATGAGTGACGCAAACAGAAAAAAACAGAAGAAAAAAACAAATGAATGGCGATCATCGAAGCACAAATACATGAGTCTATAGCTGTACAAATTTGAATTTGGAATTCCTTACCAAAGAGGAGAAATTTGTGATTAAAGTGGCCTGTACGAAAAACGCCAATTTCATATGTAAGGACCTAATATTATAGTTGTGTAATTGGCACAGCATGTAAACTGTGCCGTATGTAAAATGTTTGTAGGCGCTGTACAATGATAGATAATAAATAAATAAATATTTCTTTTGGCCACAATAAGAGGGTGCCACACCATGCTATTGTTTAACAGGCCTGATAAAGTTTTTTTTTTTATGATTAACGCTTGACCTCAATTATACCTGGCGGAATGTGAATATGAATCCGATATTGGACCGCGTCAGCCCAAAAAATACCTATTCACTCTCTCTTAAAGACTTCCAGGTTCTAAGATTGTGGATTGTGGATGGTCGCTGGAAACATATTCCAATCCTTAGCTGCTCGCATGATGAATGTAGACGTGAATCTTTTCGGGCTAATATAAGAAACATCCACAAAAAACTTTGGGCCCTATTGAATTGTCCTATCGTGTGCCTAGTGCAATGAAAGAACTAAAGAAAAGTATTTATTCATTACCATTAATTTTTTTGCCTATTTTGCCTCATTGAGCGTATTCTACCGTCTGTATCATGGCAAGTGTTCTGAAGAGTTGCTTAACCTTGTTCCACTCTCTCCCTTCCTGAATAGAGCCACGCGCGCGGGTTTACGGTGTCACAGCTATACGGTATCTCACATCCCGGCTAGGACTAAAAAGTTCTCCTTTTTTTGCCGTGTCGTTGGACTGTGGAATGGTTTTCCGGCGAGCGTGTTCCCACCGTCCTATGATATGGGATCCTTTAAGCGCAGCGTGAAGATATTTGTGCAGGCCGGCATGATCGCTGCGATTACCAATGGTTTTTTTTCTTACGTTTCGATAGTCGTTGGCGTTTTTCGACTGCATCATGCTTACCATCAGGTATGGTGTAGTCACTGTGTCGAGTCAGTTAAAAAAAATGGGCATTGTCTCGATAGAAGGGATTACGCAGTCTTTATACCGGTTCTAATGCTTGGACTCTCAAGAGCGGCAGTTGATTAAAAAAAAAAACGGAAATCGACTAAATTTACTGAAGTGCGCTTTTGGATTGGGTACTTAACACCAAATGCAATGTGTTTTTTTTTTTGGTAACCCGAGGGAAAATCCTACATCGGACCATCAGGGTCACTGTGAGGGCAGTGACCGCGGTGTGTCAGACTCCCACTGACTGAAAACCCCCGGGGTGTCCCTCTAATCGCTCCACCCAGGCCTGGGAAACCAAATTCGTCCAGTCGCCCGGGGTACAAATAGCCTTATTCAGGCTTCCTCTCTGGGAGGGGTGAGTATAAAGAGCCCACGCCCCCAATACCTCTTTCATAGGCGGCGTGCTAGACACTGCGCACCTCCGCCCTCTCGTCCGGGCAGCAGACTCCCTCAAGTCTACTGCCCGGCTATTGTCACCGGGGGATGTCGCGCTCGCTCTGAGCGAACGCGTCCCTCCGGCAAATACTGTGCACGCCACTCAGGGCTGCACGGGGTTTTCCTAACAAGGAAGATAGTGGACTGTATTTTTGTAGGTGCTGGTAGGTTACTTTCTTTGGGCCCTATTAAATGCACACGACCATTATAAAATATACATATATCTATTCCGCTTACCTTGCCGCCGTGGTGTTTCTGCCTGCCTGGATCCAGACCAGCTTCCGGGGCAGTGAATCCGACACGGTCGTGTGCCCGAAGATAAAAGTCCAAAAATCCGTAACTGATGCCAACTCCGTGCTAAATATAATTGTCCCACGCAACACAAAACACAGGGAGCACAATAAAACAATATAACTAGGTCCGTAGCCGTAAATAAATGAATAAAAAGCCTTCCGATATAAATCCAATGTGCCCGGTATAGTTGCGTCCGACGGAGTGTGACGTTTGCCCACCGTATGACGCCATCTGGCGGTAGGCTTGCGGAAATATACACAGGTATACAGTATAATGGCGTGTACAAATACAATGTGGTAATTTAACTCTGTTTAACTAATGAAAGTTAATAATACATTTTGAACATACATATATAAGTAAACAAAATAAAGGAATTTGATATTACTAAAATTGTTTAGAACAAAAAGAAGTTGAGGTATTGGATAATATTCAAGTTATTTACAGCAAAGAGGACATCGTTGCTATGCCAGCAGTATATGAAGAGTTGTGCTACTCCAAAGACAAGATATTCCGTTGTAAGGAACCTCTGCATTGAGCTGGTCTCGATCTGTAAGAAGATAAAGATGATAAAACTGTGAGACGGGATGAAGATTAATTTTGCACAAGTAAAACATTATTTGTGCAACATTATTCTATTCTGAATATAATAATTGTTTTTATCCTTATTAATTTACTCTTGGCAGACCAATCACGGTCGGTATGTCGTTTGGAGGCGCAGCACCATTTGACGCTAGCTAAAGCTTGGCGGGCGATTTCATTAATCGACATCGTCGTTTCGGCGTAGAGGAGAGCGCCCTGGGAGAGGGACCTGAGTCTATCCACTCTATCTTGTATAACCATATGTTCTATGGCATCCTTATGACGCTTCACAAGTCCAAGAATCAAAAGATTCTGGAGTGGACAATGCTAGTAAGAAGGATCATGATGTAAGGATGTCGAAAATGAAAAAAAAAATCGTTATATCGATGTATCGATATTTATTAAAATAACTATATTTGCGTCAATATATTAAAGGAATAATATCGATATATCGATTAAATCTCAATAAACATGAAACTATTTTACCAATAATCCTTTTTATTAGAAATAATTACAAAAAAATCAAGAACTAAAATGCTATCTTCTAACTTTACGACCTATTTAAGATATCAAACAAAAATAAATAATAAATAAATAAATGGCGTCAAATAATATACATGCAACAAATTCAGATGTCAATGCATGCAACATAACAAAACATAATACTCAACTGTCATAGACAATATAGCTCTTTTTTTCGTTTGTTCCTATCTTCTACAGTTTCAGGTTTCAGCGACTTCACTGCCATAAGAATTAAAAAAATATCGTTTTCGATACAATATTCGATACTGGATATTTTCTATCGATATAGCATTACAAAATATATCACTCAAAAATATCGATATGTTGAAAGTGCAGCAGCACTTTTCAAGAATAGAGACGCTGCGTTGTGTGACACTGGTTCTACATATTGTAAAAATGATTCAAAAATACTTATAACACTATACTCAGCTTTACTGGGAACTTGACAAACATTTACCGTTATTTGATAGGCAGTGACACACAGCATCACCGAGCATACGAACATGTACAAGAGCATGATAGGTGACAAGCAAGCATCAAACTGGCGGGCAAACCTGGAAGAGCAAAATAAATTATTAAAAATCTCTTGACTGATTTCACTTTCAAACCACCTTCCACCCAGGGATGGGCAAAATGTAATCTGATTATTTATTAACGATTACAAAATATAGTCGTAATTTTAATTTTCTTGCTCTGTAATCATGATTAAATCCATTTAAAACATTAAGAAATGATAAATGTGTATACCATCTGAGCAAAATGCAGTCATATTAATTGTAAAAAACGTAAAATCATTTTCATTAATCTGATAATATTTTGCCAATCTATGCTTACACCGTGTTAAATACTACCTTTATACGGTAGATATTTTCTATATTTCTTCTAAAAAAATCGTTTCTTCATTCATAATACGAACGGTGAAAAAGTAGAATGCAGTGGCTAATTTTCCACGTTCTTAAAATTTGGGAGCCCTTAAAATAAGAGTGAATAGGTATTTTGGGTAGACGCGGTCTATTGTCGGTAAGTAATTGAGGTTATGTGTCTGCCTGTCAGTCATAAAAAAATCTTGTACTACTATATTCATATTGTAAAAGTTCTGTAGGGACAAGATGCTTTAATTAAAGAGTAGGAACTCAATCTAAGTTACACGCTTTCGAGAGACAAATTCAGCCATTTCAACTTTCTTTATGGGAAGATATTAACATGTGGAGTTAAGAGGCAATTTGTGGATGTACCCGACCAGAATTTTAATCCTTATGCCCTTTCATACAAATTGTATTATAAACTAGAAGCTTAACCCATCACTTCATCTGCAATGACAATAATGTGCTAACCACACACCTTTTTCGGTTTTTCGTGAATAATTATTTGGTATTTTGTCGATTTATTTACTGTTATTTTGTCTCAATTAAACTATAAAATCTAAAATATGTAATCTGTATAAATGTTGAATGTAAGGCTGTGCCGGTGAAATGGGTTGGTCTTTCGCAAGGCCCTGTCAGAACACCAGCACTGCAGAGTCTTGTACTCTACAGCAAGAAGCTAAGACAAGGTCTTAATTCGGCGGTTGTCTACCGCCCCGACGCAACAGTCCCAGCTGATCGATCTACCCAAGACCGGTTGGCTGATGCCTGCAGGATCGTGGCCGCTCAGGGTGGGGGCCCTGAGCGACCGGATAGCGACCCTCGAGATGACATCGGAACGGGGTGACGCGCTTCGTTTAAAATTATTGTGCGGTGTCGGAGAGGACCTTTTTCCCTCTCTCGAGATAGTGCCCGAAGGGCGCGCCATGACGAGGCTGTGGAGAATTGATAACAGGACCCACAGTCCCCATCTATATGCAGAAGTAGTCACCTTAGGGTTTTTAGCCGGTACAAGTCCGGCACACCACGGCATCGCCACCCTCTGCGTGCCGCCCGGACGGTCCAATGAGGATTTTCCCCAAGTAAAAAAAAAATAAAAAAGGTCCCAATCCGGTGGGTGTTGTCATTTATTTGTATTATGTCGTTATTTTATGGCTATTGCTGATTAAATGTTTTCTTTCTTTCTTTAAGTCTAATTAGTTTTTTATACTAACTTGATATAGTGACAGCATCGCTCTTGATTGGAATTACAGTATTGTTCAAAAACGGTAGCGACCGCCAAGGGACAAGATTCTATTGAAAGTTACTATAATCTTGCAAAGGCTCGTAGATATATGAGCAACTGCATCATGCACAAGCTGATAACGCGACAGACCTAAGTAATACATTTTGAATCTTTAAAAACTAGTAATTACTGAAACAATTTGAATGTTACAAAGAAAAATCAATTTCTCCTCAATTACTCTAGTGTCTTGAGTGTCCTTGATCTATTTTGTCTACATTCTTGACTTTCCTGGTTATTCTCGCATTATTTTGTATGTTAACATAATTGAATCTGTTGAAGCTTGTGGAGTCACCGAACTGCAGCACGTGTAAGAAAGTAGATGACGTACAACATTTGCTGATGGAGTGTGTCCGATCTCAGTTTGCAAGAGATTCTCTGATGGGAGCCTTTAGCCTGAACAAATTTGATGTAGGCATGTTTTGCGGAATTGTAGCAAGACCTTACTCAGCCGAAGCAAAGGAGTTGGTCAGGCTGATGGGTCCCCCCACCAGAAATAAATGCTGGTAGTGCATGTTTAGGATACGATGGGGCTGGCATGTGCCGAGGCGCAAAAGTCCCATAAATAAATAGAAAAAAAAACCATAATTGAATTTGATTCTGAACCATTTTATAATATAATTCAATGATTTAATAAACATATAATATATGAAGAAATACAAGCAAGATATTAACCATGGACCAGTACTGTAAAATTATAACATTAAAATGCATCAAAATTTAATTCTGAATTTTTATGGGCCAGATAATAATTATTACACAAAAACTACTGATAAAAGTAAAATCAATACTCGAGAATACGACTTGATGAGATCCAGATTATAGGAAATCAATGATTTTAACTGAGATCATATAGTTAAAGCTTTGCCGTCCGGAGACACCGCAGAGGTGACGTGCGCAAACTTTCGGTCAACTAACATTTTATAAAAGTAAGGGAACAGGGTTGAGAACTTATTAGAACTAACGATGAGATTATTAAAATATAACAATTTATAATCTCCCAATAATGTCAAGAAGGGCCGGCGACAAGTCAAGTGATCCGAATTAAAGCGCCAAATGCGCCGAGCGAATAAATATTTACAAATCGTGCGGACGGAAAAGTGTTAAGTATCAAATCTATACAAATCTTTAAGTCGAAAATTAACTATTCGAAGAAAATAAATACTTACTTCATTAGCTCAACATGTCTCCTATGACACACTTTTAACTTTCTTATCACCGATTCATCATTAGTTTTGTTGTCAAAAATATTTGCGCTGTCGATTCTCAGCAATTCTAATTCTGCTCTGAAGAACACCATGATCACCATGGCGTTTGTGTCAAATGAAGTGATCCAACCTCCACCATAAACAGCAGCATATGTTTGGTATAATGTGGCGATAATGTAGCCTGGGAGGGTATTTTTATCGAAAGGCACCCAAGAGCTTACAACTTGGAGGTAGTTTTCTGTTCCATTTTTAACATTTTCTCTGGAATTGGTAATAGTATTATAATATATCGTCACTTTACTCCCTTTTAAGATGAGCTCAATGATGATAACATTGATGCCAGTTGGATAAAGTTACTTTTAGCCTTTATGCTGTGCGTAATGCAAACAGTAGCGGAGCTGGTCACTGTTAAAGGCGTATTACGAAAGATATTTTTGTTACACAATACGCGAGTGTTTTCACAGTGTTTCCCTCCATTGGAGATTATGTGGTGGCTACGTCTAAATTTAATCTAGCTAAACCCAGAAATATGTTTTTATTCGAATTTGAGAATTCGTACTTAAATACTAGCTCCCTATCAATTTTTCCTTTCTTATTCATTAAATGTTTCTGAAGATGTACTAAAACACATTCATCGTCATCCTGATTAGATCTTTCTCTACCAAATGTACGTCTATTCCATGATTTTCAGCAGCTATTTTTTAAACTATCTTTTCATCTGAAAGTTTTTCTTAATTAGTATAGTCGATATATTGAGAGTAATTTTTCACGGACAAATTTAGACTAACAAGGACTACTTACCTATAGCTTGCAGATGATGCGAATTTGAAAATTGGTTGTATTACAACTATCACAACAGTTGTGTACATCAAACACCAGTATAAGTAAGTAATTTTCCTACAGTACCTCGTAAACTGGCTAATCATGGTAACCTTTTTTGCATTTTTCGTCATCCTCTGATTCAAATCAGCTTTTGTGACGTAGTTTATTATATCAATCCAATTTTGCTGCCAAAATAGAAAGGTTGTCACCTTACAAACGCTGACCGCTGCTAGCATTGTTATTTTCAGGTTGTTCAAGAGTAAATTCATGTCAGATTTGACAAACCAAACATCTACACACTCTGTAGCAGTGAATACTGATACTGCTAGATGCATTATTATGTAAAAAATCTTCATGAATATGCCCTTTGGTAGCAAGAGACCCCAAAACTCTAACGCTTTTACATTAGGACCTAATAAAGGTCTATCAGGGTTCTCAAGTTTTCTAAGAAATTTCATAATGACAAATCCAAATTTATAGACAGTTACCCTGAATCCTACTTCTGATATACTATTTGAAATTATATTCAAGGTATTTGATGTACAAATATTGACGGATAATTAAGAAATCAGTGTAGACTTATTATAACTTAGCGTAGAGGGCGTATCATGAGCTCAATTACGATCAATGAACGTTAGGGTAGGGAAATTTTTACATTTATCGATAAACATCAATTTTTATCATAAATAGACCACATTTATTCTCTATACCTTTTTTTTAAACTAGTTTTTGCCAGTGTTCCACTATGCTAAGGATCTGTAGGCAGCACAACGCACTCTCCAAATTTGACTATATATACCTAATTATTTCTCTCTCAGAATTTAGAACAGCATGTGGACAACGATTAATTTTTTTTCTTTTTCTTCGAAATAATATATAACATTGCTTTTATAATTATAGTTATGTATGACACGATATTATCTTTTTTATGTTGTAAAATAGCATTAAATATTAATGAATGTGCGTGATATGATTACCCTATAATTGTAGGAAAATTTATATGTTTTAGATTGTGTTACGTATTTAGTTTTCTTCTTTAATGTCACCCATATTGGATACCCAATTATATAAAATAGTTAAGCAAAATTATTACCAATGGCAAATTTTAGTGCAAGAGCAGCAGCAGCTCTGTAGCAGTAAAGGTGGCCTTGGACCTTAATTTTTTTCCAGCCAGGGCAAAAATTACTGTCTCCAAGCCTGTCTTGTTAGCTGTCTTTCTCAAATACTTTGTTTAGTCCAATGAAAAAACGCTCAAAGCACAACTTTTAGAGCTTTTCTACTCTACAACTATGTAAAAATGTAAACATTATTAATCGCATAGGAAGCAGAATATTCTCAAAAAACAATTTTTGATCTTGCATACCTTTTTTATAAATAACAGGCGCACGCTTCACCTCAATCACACCCAGTAGAAGGTGAAGATGAGTCCGACAATAGACCGCGTACACCCAACATATACCTACTCAGTCTTCTCTTGAAGGCTACCATGTCATAAGAACGTGGAATAGGGTAGCTGGAAGCATATTTTACTTCCTAGCTGTTCGCATGATGAGTGTAGAAGTGAATCTTTTCGTGCGGATGTAAAGAATGTCCACCACATACTGATGGTATCCGGCACGGTGTCTAGTGGTTAATTATGCAATGGAGCTTATGGAATCAGAGAATATAGTTTTTGAAGACACTTTCTATTGTGCAACCGGTAAAAGTCTGCGAGGCTTTTGACTTTATGTCAGTGATCAATGTTCTGTATTCTAGCCTCGGTCAAAGAGTCATCCCCCACAAGGCTACGAGCCCTACCATCACTTAAGTGTAGACAAAGATATAGTAAAAATATCTTATGTATAGTTCACTTTTAAAACGTCAAATCAAAGGCGTCTACGAATATGAATCTATTTTTTATGAAGGATTTGACCCGTTTTTTTAAGTATGGATTTCAGCGGGTACGTAGGATGATGTGCTCGTCGGCTTCCCCTGGAATTTCGTGTCCCGGATTTCTCCCTTTAGATCCGAGCCTAAACATAAGTACTCCTGTTGGTTATTTTTTTTAGCGATAAAGTAGAACTATTAATGTCACATCCCTATTAATTACATTCAAAATAATATGATACGACATTACCGAGTAATCATAATATAGAGGTGTTATTTTATAACATTCAGCTCATAGATTTTTGATTTGATAATTACGTGTTACATTTGATGAAATTATTTGATTACGTAAAGGTTTGCTTTGACTTTGCATTTTTATTATAAAATTACTGTTAATCGAATGCGATTTTTTTTGGAAGTTATAATGTATGTATGTAAAGTAATCCATGCAAGGCAACGCGAATGGTCTTAGATTCGAATCCTGGTACGTACCTCAGGTTATTTCCAGTTTACGTACGTATTTAGGCATGCTTACTGGTTAAATTTTGTGGAAACTCGCGTGGCATTTGATAGAAATGTTATGTATATTAGTGCTGTGAGAACGGTGATCAGCTGCGCTACTGGTTACTTTGTGCACGATATATAAGCGCAAAAATTTATTATTATTAATTAAGCATAGCGTAAGACAAAGCCAAGTCCAAATTATGAAAATTGGTAACTTATTACTTTAATGGTAATTAAAATATATAATATGCAATGTATGTATATGTGTTGAGTAAACACTAAGCAAAGGCGAAGTAGTGTCTATAATTTTGTACCTAAGATAACTTTGAGTATTGTATTGTATAGGTGAATTTTTAAGCCCCCTGTAAAAGCCACGAAGTTTTTTAAGCCGGTAATTAGGTAACACTAATTTGTCTTTATTTCTAGTTTAGAGTGTAAAAAAATTTAGCTATCTGCCTTATATTTCTAGATCTAAGTTCGAGCTAGATGTTGCTTTATTGGAATAATAAATATTTAAAGATTTTCCAGATTCAAGACTTACAAATCGTAAGTTATAATTTTGCATAATAGCAAATTACAAGTTAAACGTGGCATTTTCGAGGTTTCAGCTGGAGTTTGAGTTTTAATTGGTTTACTTTACGTATATCTTTTGTATAACTTCTCAGTGTAATAATATTTCCAAGCTAAAGAATAATTATATTACTTAATTATAACTTAACTATAGCTGTGGATCTAGTGGATAAGAGACCGGCATCCTTGCGTGGCAACTGGGGCTATCTAGCTTAAATACGGATTTTGGTGCTATGTACTCCGGTAAAGGAAAAAATCGTGCAACAGGAACCCCGCACGGCATCTCATAGAAATGTCCTGTGTATTAGTGCTGTGAGAACGGCGATCAGAAACGCTAGTAGTCACCTTGGGCACGGCATATAATTTTTTTGATAACCAGGGGGAGAAATCCTGCATAGTACCATCAAAGCCGCTGTTAGGGCAGCGACCGCGGCTTGTCAGTCTCCTACTGGTTCAAAGCCACGAGGAGTCCCTCCAATAGCTCCACACGGCCTTGGGAAACCAAATTCATCCAACCCGGGGGAGCGAAAAGCCTTCTTTAGGTTACCCCCCTGGGATAGGTGGGTGTAAAAAGCCCACACCTTCGAAATCTCTCTATCAGGCGGCACGCCGGAACTACCCACCGCCTACCTCAAATCCGGGCCGCAGACTTCCTTAAATCTACTGCCAGACGGGCACGTATATAAACCCAAAGGCGATACGACCACCAATGAATTTTTTCGCACCCTGAAAGGGATATAGCGTAATGATATTATTATTTTTTTTTAAATAAATACATTGAGAAAAGATTGTCATCACAAACAAACAGTGAGATATAAATGACCAAAACACTTTGCTAAGTTAAATAAACATAAAAACAATTCAAAAGTATCTGAAACATTTCGCACCTCCAGGAAGGTAAGTTAGGAAAATATTTTGATTGAAAATCAGGACGGGGGAAAACAATATCGAAAAACTTCTCTACCGCAGTCCCTCTTATTTACATAAAGTTTGAAAGGACCTCTCTACCTGTGATAATCATTGGTAGGGATACCAAAAAGACGTGTCACTTTTTTAAATTCCCTCAGTTTTTTTTTAACTGGTACTGCATAGTCATCATTATCAGCAGACTGATTCTGCCCATAGCTACGCCTAGGTGTCCCTCATGTAATGCCAATGATCGAAAAACTTGGAAATAGCACATCGCAAAAACTGGTGTCGACAGTTATAACAGACGGAAAGTGGTCTCCTTAGGACTTACAAAGAAAGTAAAAGTATTTATTTAGCACACAACATAACATACAAGACAGAAGGATAGGTTAATGAAAATAGAAAACAACGAAAGCTAATACCTGTTGTGATGATGCCCCAAAGGGAATTCAGTTCAGCAAATGCTTTGTAACCAATTCACGTCGACGCAGCCTTGAGTTTCTTTCGGCGTTTCTTTTCGAGGCTTGCTTCCTTCTTCGCATCCAAAACGCGAGTAGATCACCGTAAGGTTCCTTCAATAGCTGGTCACCCAAGTCGAGGTCCGTACTGTTACAAACCCATATCCACCGTCCATGCATTTAATGCATAACGCTGACGCGGGGCATTGTATGTCGATTGACGTCAATGCAACCTTACAGTTTTGTTTACTCCAGTTTTCATTAAAAATGAATATCTAATATAAGTTAATTCTATTCTATCGACCATTGGATTCAGTCTACTGTAAAACTCCTTATTTCTACAATTAAATTAAAATTAAAAGTCTAAAAAGTGTTTTTTTTAAATCATCATAAGACCCACCCCGTAACAGTACCCATAGAGCTGCTCTTGCCACGCAGCCTATAAGTCGCTGGCTGACCACCTTCAATGCTCGCCCTCAAGTCAAGTACAACGTATTGTACTGTCGAAAAAAAAAGCTATGTAACCATATGCAGAGGGGATACCAATATGAGAATCTTAGTAACTTCGAAGGCAAGATTCCGGGATAGAGAAGCCCAAACCACCAGATTGTGAAGTGGCTAGATGGCATGTAAAAGTGAACTGGACTGAACTCTGCCGTTTTAACTTTATAAGTGCGGTACAAATTTTGTGAGCATTTGCCAGAAATGCATATGAGTTTGAGCATTAAAACAAGAGTGAATGAATGGACGAACGCGGTCTATTGTCGAATTCATTTTCACCTTCATCCAGATATGATTGAGGTCAAGCGTCTATAGATCATAAAAGAGGTCAATCAATGCAGACAGCAAAAGCAAATAACTTGTTTATTGATGATGCGCCAAATAAAAGTCAGCTCAGCATATGTTTATTTATTTATTTAGTTTAAAGGGAAACATACAGCAATATAAAAATGATAACAAAATACACAAAAAAATGTTACATGAGCCAGCAAAGTTTCCACAAAAATTAGTACAAAAATAGAAATCAAGCTAATAAATAACAATAAAAGAAAATCAATCAAATATACATACATATGTATATTACATATAAATAGTACTTATATAAAAAAAATACAGTATAGAACAAAATTGAACTTAGGCTAATATTTTCTCTCTCACCATTCGTTTAAAGGGCCCAAAGCCACAGGACAGTATATCTATATCACATAAACGTTTATTATATAGATCACAGGCACGAAAAACAAAAATATTATTAACATAGTTTGATCTTAAGAATGACACATTAAACAGCGAAAAGTCTTTTGCACTGGAATGCAGACACCTGAAACAACAACCCGCGATAACAAACAAACAACAACATCAAACAAACAATTGTTTGCTAACAATAAAATATTGTTAGCAAACAATGATCCACTTTCTGCCTTACATAGCAGAACCATGCGCACGGCTCTACACTGTTATAGCTTTTCGGTGACTCACTTCCCAGCTAGGGCTAAGAAGTTCTTTAGCTCTTACTTATGCCGGGTCGTTAGGCTGAAGAATGATCTTTCGGCAAGCGTGTTTCCTTCATCTATCGCCTTGGCTATCAATGGTTTTTTGTTTCGCTGTGGGTAGTTGTTGATGCCAATAACATCACCATGATTTTTATCAAGTGTCGTATGGTAACTATGCCGTGTCAGGATAAAGGAAAATATAATTCTTGTAACTTCTGAATTATTCCGTGACTCATTAACTCTTCTAGGGATTGAAAAAGTTATTTTCTGAAGCGCAATGAAGCCTATACTTTGGGCCCGCAGTTTGCCTTCCATTCTCTTCGTTTATTTATCCGGATAAGATCTGTGGAACACATTTCGGCTTTCTAAATAATTGCTTCCTTTCAAACATTGTATTGGATATTTATTTGTTAAATATAATGAGCTGTGAAATGGTAGATATTTTATTAACCTATGATGGACTAGTGAATTAGCAACTTGTAACCATGCGTGGCATATGAATGGTAGATTTAAATCCCAGCACATACATTTTGGTTTTTACAAATTAAGAACGAATTTAGGCACCACTTTTTCACTGATTAAGAAGATACTAAACTCTATAGTAGTTCATCAGCTACATCAAGGTCTCTTACAGCAGTATTGATTCTATCTCACTTTCATATTTGATACTAGCAGGACGAGGCTTAAAAGGTATACAAACAAAATCCTTAGCGAAATTCAAGTCAAGCGAAGCCCTGCCTTTAGAAAAAAATGAAATATTTTTTTCTGTTATTTTCGGTAACCTTTTATCAATAAGCAATTTAAGTAACAGCAGGAATTTTCATGAAATATTTCAGATCGTATTTTGTTTATTATGAAAGGGAAAAGAAGAAAAAACAAAAGTCCAATTAGAGCGATTGCCGAGCGTTGTCCCGCTCAATTACTCTGCTGATGCGATACACACTGATGGCTGGAGTCGGCAACAAAACGATTATTTTAAAAAGACGGAACCCTGAAACTCGTTATTTGGAAGTCGTAGCTGCCAGGTTGAATTTGCACTTCGATTGATAATCTTAAAGCTTTGCCGTGGCCACTCTATTTGGAATCCAGGGAGACCGATTAGCGAAGTCAACGGAGCTGTTCTCTCTCCTGCCGAGGTAGCGTTCCATAGTGTCACCGATTGAGCCATAGTCCTCGTTATTGCAAGGAAGTAATCACTTTGGGGTTTCAGTCAGTACAAATGCAGCACATGAGGATTGTGATATCCTAGGGTCCCTCCGGGACATTCTAATGCGGTTTTTTTTTAATAAAGTTTCAACAATTTAACTGAAAAGCTTTAAAAAAACTGACATTTGTACAAGCATTTCTGATGTTTTAAAAGTTAACCCAAAAGTCTCATAAGTTATCATTAATACGTATGACGTCCCACGTATGAAGATCAGAGGTCCGAAATTTATGTTTTTGCATATTTCCTATCCTAAACAATCAGTATTTACATTTTCATGAAAGTTCTAGAGCTCGAAATTTTCTGTGAATTATATTATAACCGTTATTCATAGGATTAATATATATAATCGATAAATAAATATACATGGGCTAGTGAAGGTGGGGGGGGGGGGGGGAGGAGTAGTGTTTGATTTTTGCTTCGCCTCGAAAAATTTGAAGATCCATAGCTGCCATCTACGGAACTATTTTGGTATAAAAAAAATATGCTACACGTGCTGTATGGCGGTGTGTCTCGCACTCACATATGCCGATAGATCCTAACGAGTTGCGAACAACAAACAAACTTGTAGGAAGCCTTCTACCAGCTCACAACAGAGCACGTCAGCAAACCAATATTATTGTTTTACGTATACAACACGATATAAATATTTGACTTAACTTGAAGTTTGAGTTAGTAATGAGCTGTACTTTTATTACAAAAACTTTAATATAGTAAACCCGGGTCAAAAAAAGGACAAGGAGATGAGGGATGGCGATTATTTAACCACCCCCTGCCAAGTAGGCGGGGCCTGTAGAAGTCTAGACGTCGACAGGTGCCGAGGAAGATGGCTCAGCCTTGCCCTTGGCATTCAGCAAGCGGGAAAAGGAATACCCCGGAGATTTTTAGTGGGTGCAAGTCCGATACACTGGGGAGCGGCCCTCACTGCCCCCTGAAGGTCCGTTAGGAATTTTCTCCGGGTTACAAAAAAAGGGTAAAAAAGGCCTAATTGAGAATTTTATACGGAGCATTTGCTTTTTATTTCGTAAAATAAAACGTATTACCATGTGTTAAAACTCGATTTATCACGCAGTGTATCTCTACAGCTATCTTCAAAATTAGGATATGACGTTTTTTGAGTTTATTGAGAGCACTATGAAGCAAGACGGCGAAATTAATTTACGAGACTATATGTCATACATTTTATGTCAAAAAGCGTGGCTGGTAACTGTAAACAAAATGGCTGGTAAATAGAAATAACGTAGTTAGTAACTGCAAACAGCTTGGCTAGTAAACAAAAAAGCATGGCTGGGAAATATAAAAAGCTTGACTGGTAAATAATAAGTGTGTTTGGTAAATATAAAGCGCAGCTAGAAAAATATAAAAAGTATGGTCGGGATCGACACAGTGTGATCATCTATTATATAAAAATAAGTCCGGTTTTGCTTCCTGACACTATAACTTCAGAACGCACGAACCGATTTTCACGGTTTTGCATTCGTTGGAAAGGTCTTGGTCTCCGTGAAGCTTATAGCAAACAAAATTCAGGAAAAATTTCAACAGAAAAGCAGAAAAACGGGGAAAATCATTTTTCACATACAGCGCCATCTCTGATACATAGCATGTACTACAACCCAATATGGTTTTACATGGTGGTGGAGCAGATCACACCAGTATTTTAAGTAGATGGCGCCGATGTGTTATACATTGTTTGACAGCTACTCATTGTACTCTGCTCAGTTAATTTCATGTGACATTTATTATGCGCACGTTCTTTTAAACGCTAACTAAAAACCAAAACGAAGCCATCTGGTGGCGAATCGAAGTTCACCGGGTTTGCTAGTTTGTTATAAAAAAAAACACGAATTAAAAAAAAACAAGTATTTAAAAACAAAGTATAATTTTGTTACGGTTTAACATAACTGAGCAAATTGGAGTTAGGTTTGTTCGTACATATTCTAAAATTGTTTGAACTACCAATTAAAAGTTTATTATTGTTGCTCCACGGAAACTGGTTTTAATTTAATCGTGCTCAAAGTCTAAAATATTGTTTGAAATTGATTGTTTAAACGCTTTTTCTCTCTACTGTGATTAGTAGACATACCTTTGAAAACAATTATGTTTCAATATCACTTTCATACATCGTAATCTGATGGCATATAATGAATAAATAAATCTACTTCGCTAGCGGCGTTATTCGACATTTACATCAGCATAAAATACAAGAAACTTCCATGTTAGAATTCTATGTAATAACGGCCAATTTTAGTAAAAATAATATGGGTGTCTTGTTTTTTAATATACACGGACTAACAATATAAAAGTGATTAATGCCTAAACGCACTTTCATCAGAATTCTCTTTATTTGGTCTTTAGTGTACTGTACTGCAGTGAGTATTATGGACTGTGTACTGTAGTCAGAGATGGGCAAAATGTAATCTGATTAATGATTAACTATAATTTTAATTTTCTTGCTCTGTAATCATGATTAAATCCATTTAAAACATTAAGAAATCATAAATGTGTATACAATCTGGGATTTTGTAGTGTTTAAAACATAAATGAGCAAAATGCAGTCATATTAATGGTAATAAACGTAAAATGTAATCGTTAATTATTTTCATTAATCTGATTACATTTTGCCCATCTATGAGTGTAATGTAGTGTAGTGTGTGTGGCGGTGGTTGTTATGTGTGGGTAAGTCTTGGTCGGCCTCGGCTCTGGCTTCCACTCACAATAATATTATTATTATTATTCCTTTCTTGTGCTACAATAATATTGTATATCTTTTTCGTCATCCTTTCATCATTCAAACTCTCCACGTGCCCAAATCATCGAAGCATGCTATTATGCAAGCTATCGATGACATTATTTTTCAAACCAACCATTCTGCGTATCTATTCTTTCCTAACGCGTTCCGCAAGCGTTACTCCGCATATTGAACGAAGAGATCGCATTTGCACCAAATAAATTCTACTTATAGCATGTAGACGTAACCCGATACGCAGTTGTCGCCCTAAGGGTCGTTAGGGTGTTACGAGACGTGCGGGGTAAGAGGATGCGCGCGCGCACAGGACGCTTGGAACTTAGTCGACTACCGAGACCCAAGGCGGGAGTTCGTGCGTGTACGTCGCAGTTCGGTGTGCCTTAAAGTACAAATAAACTGTAAAACGCCAAATTCGTGTCTTCCTAAAAACCACACCCACGACCACCGGTCATATACTTTCTTGCTTCTTCTGATATACCCAGGCTTTCTGATATGCAGTAATACAAAGATGGGAAATGAAGGAAATAATGTTAAGGAAGCGTAAGAATTTTACAAGAATAAAGAGAGGTGTTATTCCATTCTTTCTGCCTATCCGAATAGGGATTCGTCGTGATAATACATAGAATAATAAAAATTGTAGTAATTTGCGCTGTTTTGCGTACATACATATCTGATATTACTGGTGAAGCGGCTAAGATATTTCCGCTTCATATCTAAATTATTCTTCGTTCACTCCATAAGTTGTTTGCGAATGATATAAGGATAATCTGCATCCCTAGCCTATAGTGAAACAGATAGATGTCGCTTTACCACCCGCTCAGTGACGTATCACAAACGTCACACATTCATTACTGTATAATAATTGTATGCAACCGCCGCGACGTCGTGCTATCTCCGATCTTATTTTAAAAATATATTTAAACCGCCTTATTAATATAATAAAACCGCCACACGACGTTGCTATTAAGAAGAGAAATAAGGTGTAATTGTGCGAGAGGAAACTTACTGTGCCCGTGGCCTCTACCGGACTCCTGGAACCTTACCGTGCTGTAGCATATACTGGACGAGCTGCAGACCTACAGGTTAGTGATTCAGACATTCTGGTATATCAGCTGCGATTTATGGAGTGATAAGTTTCCTTAATACTCGTTTTTGACCTAATTTTAATTTCTCTTAACCGCCAACCAAGATACGTTCCCCGCTCATATGGAGGGCTATTTACACGCTTCTCCAATTACTTCATAGCTTTGAGAATGCAAAGTCAAGATCGTTTTGTAGCAATTAAAAAGTTTATTACAGTATTATCATTTAATTATAAAAAATAAATCGATTTTATGATTAGTAAGAATTAGTCCAGTCAAATTTATCGATAAAACTGGGCTTATTTAAATAAGCACAAAAAATATTGTCACCTAACTGATGAAGATTTTTTTTGGTAAAACGGGGGAAAGTCTTGCATTGATCCACCATCATGGCCGCTGTGAGGTCAGCGACCCCGATATGTCAGACTCCTACTGACTAAAAACCCCCGCGGTTTCTTTCTAATAACTCCACCCGGGCCTGGGAATCCAGACGCCCGAAGAGCAAGTTTATTTATTTATTTTTATTTTTACATTTTAAGGGCGCCTAGTGGCCAACACACTACAGGACAAAAATAAAAACAATCAAAAAAATGATGCACATTAATGTGTTATGCCTTTTAAGGCCACCACATCGTTTATAAATAATATAAACAATACTACTTATAACATAAACAAATTAACAAATAAGAATAAAACAATGAAAGTGAAAACATAGGCAAATGAAAAATCATATCAACAACTACTGCGTGTCCCTCAACCACCCGATGATTTTCCTTTTAAAGACCGGCAGACTGTCAGCGGACACATCGATGGCACTCTCCAGTTCGTTAAAGCCGCGAGATAACCTACAAATAGGCAAAATATAACCCAAGGATGTCCGAGCATAGGGTGGGACGAGTAAGTTTACACGGTGGCTGGGGTAACGCAGGGGCACCCTAAAATGCACAACTGGGCAGTCTGTTGCGTCTCGAATAATTTTATGAAGGTTGGTCATATCTGATAACTTTTTTTTACACTGGCACGACATAGTGACTACAGAGTACCTGATAGTAAGTACAGTGTAGTCCAAAAGTGAAAGAGACTATTAAAGGATGAAAATCCATTGATAGTCTACATCGTCATGTCGGCCCACATATACTGCGACTGAAGGTCTCTAGGTATATGAGTTACTGGATATACACAAGCTGATCCCGGAACGCGACAAGCCGAAACTAGTCACTATGACGGGCTTTACACCCATGTACTGTGGTCGCGATCCAGACGGGCACCGACGCCCTACCACCTCGCTGCTGCTCGTTTAGCACCATCCAGGAGTCACGTGTAGGGTAACTAGGGTAAAGCCTACGGACGCGAGCAGCTTCGACTCCCAAAACAACTAACTTCATTCGTGCAGCCAACGAATCCATTCCAAAGTACCCCAAGTTATCCCGGTAATTAAATTTGAACTTGCTACGCCCAACTGAGTATGCGAGATGTCTGACAAATCGCTTCTGTATTCTTTCGATGCGGAGCTTGGAGTTGAAGGCTTTATCTTAATATTGTACAAGTCTCAAAAGTGATTAATCCTTATTATATGTTTTCGACATAGATTGTAGACATTTTTGTTCTGTACAAATTTTGTTAAAATGCGAATATATTATAATATATAGCAAAGGAATCGACATATTCCCGAAAAATCTATTTTAGCGAAAACGCCGCAACAATGACGTATCAAGCTTTTGAACACACCTTCATAATGTCAAACCAAGGGTTTGTCTTTTAGGCAATTTTTTTGCTAATTATAGTTTTTATAATATGAATGGACTAATTGTGTCATGAAATTTTTCTATAACAATGCTGTGTTAAAAAAATCAAACGATTTAAATAATATTACGTAATATTCAATAAATTAATCATTTTCCATTTTTATCGGTCGGATGTATTGTGTGGGCGAATATTATTTCAATGGCCACTGAATAATTCATCAAGCGGAATCAAAAATTATTCATATCGAATAAATATACGCATTTACATAACAATAAAAACCCGGGGCCTAGCGATAGTGTTTCATTACAGTTTATGACTCGATGCCTCTGCGCAAAAGTGATAAAAATTGTAGTTTAAAATTATAACTGAATATTAAACAAAAACGATCTGCGAATTTATTGCATTTTTATACTGTGGCTTACGTAGAGTACTGCTGGATGATAGATATCCGGGCAGTAGACTTGAGGGAGTCTGCTGCACGGATGAGAGGGTGGCGGTGTGCCGTGTCCGGCGTATCGCCTGAGAGAGAGGTTTTTGGAGGGGTTGGCTTTATTCCTTCCCCTCCCAGAGAGGTAGCCTCAACAAGGCTTCTTGTTCTCTGGGCGTCTGGATGAATTTGGCTTCCGAGGTCCAGGTGGAGTAATCAGAGGGACACCCCGGGGATTTTTAGTCAGTAGGAGTCTGACACACCGGGGTCACTACCCTCACAGCGTCCCTGATGGTCCTATGCAGAACTTTCTCCCGGGACACCAAAAAAAAAAGGATGTTACATACAATAAAAGTAGATGAGCGCTCTCTGCCATGTTGATAACGATACAGCGAATAGATGTATTATCTAAGTAAGTAAGCGATATTAGTCACGCCAAAAGGCGCAACCCCAGAACTACAAAATAAAATGTAAACGCACCTATTCCCCAACGCCATCTGGCGTACATCATTGACTTACTTCTTAACGTTCTCGCATTTAAAACACAAACATCGCATCGCATCCTTTTTCTTTATAATCGCATATAACTATTTCTTACTAGCTATACACATCGCAAATCCTTACACCATACTCCACATCATATATATTTCAAAATACATACAAAGTGAGTGATTTTGTGTAGTGCCCGAATACCGCTACGGTAAGTACTTGATTTGTCTCAAATTATTGCAATCTTCTTTATTATTTATTATCCCGCCTACGAGGGTGCATTTGTGCATCGGCATAAGTTAATACTTATCCCGGCCTGCGTACATATTTTTCCTAATGTAAGACAGTCGGTACAATGTGTATCTTTTTGGGAGTCGAAGCTGCTCGCGTCCGTAGGCTTTACCCTAGTTTCCCTACACGTGACTCCTGGGTGGTGCTAAACGAGCAGCAGCGAGGTGGTAGGGCGTCGGTGCCCGTCTGGATTGCGACCACAGTACATGGGTGTAAAGCCCGTCATAGTGACCAGTTTCGGCTTGTCGCGTTTCGGGATCAGCTTGTGTATATCCAGTAGCTCATATACCTAGAGACCTTCAGTCGTGGTATATGTGGGCCGACATGACGATGTAGACTATCAATGTATTTTCATCCTTTGATAGTCGCTTTCGTTTTTGGACTACACTGTACTTACCATCAGGTACTCTGTAGTCACCATGTCGAGCCAGTGTAAAAAAAAAGACATAAGAACAATATTTTTATAAACAAAGCCAGGACTTGTCTACTGTATATACTATAAAACTATTATAATACATTTCCGTTTCTCTTAAATGTCAAAACACAGGTAACAAACACAAAGTGAGCAAAATGTCACTCAGAAGCGCTGAAGGGTACAAAGTACTCACATGTGACAAGCGTTGACTTGTCTACCTTGCGGGCCCTTATTAACAGAAGCGAAAGTTATATTATATCCGTCTTGTATTATGTAATAAAGAGACAGGAAGGAATATTTGAGACAGTTTTTGGATATGTATAATCTATTTGTAAGGTAATTTTTGTTTATTTATATAATTGTTATGAGAATATCCCTTAAATTGAATAAAGAAGCGTGTATTGTTTTCTATAAGTTATATTTATTCCTACTCCGACCAAATTTTCTTACATCAATAGGCTATACTACTATTTTGAGTAAGTAAAATCTTTCATTAGTTTTAAGTCATCAGTATTGATTTAGTATTAATTATTTTCCTAGCACGTTGAAGTAAGTATGCCTAATGTTACGGTCAGCTTAATGTAGTCTAAAAACTGATAGTGTTATCAAGAGTTTAGTCATTTCGCTACTATTGGCGACTATGGTCACCAGTTAAAAACCGCCGCCTGTAAACGATAGGTGACTAGTCATATTTTAATATTTTATTCATCCGTATTATTTTTCTTCTGAAAATCAATGAATATCATTTTGAGCCAAAACTTTGGTCCTGTATACTGAAGACTACGCGCATATGATTTTTTTTATTACTGAAGGCTCGGTCTCAATCTCACCTGCTGATAAGTGACGGTGAGGCCGACGATGGAGCGCGCTCACCTAAAGAATACCGATTCACTCTACTTTTGAAGATTCTCATGTCATAAGATGATGGAAACACAGACGCAGGAGGCGAATTCCACTCCTTGGCGGTTCGCAGCAAAAAGGAGGAGGTGAATCGCTTCGTGCGAGCAGCTGGAATGTGATGTGCGCACTTTCGGTATGGAACTCCGTTTCTTGCGAAACACTTTGCAGCGAGGTTTGCATGGCGAAAAGGTTAAAACTTGAGAACAATGACTACGGTCTTGGTTACAACATATCTATTCATGTTTCGATAAAAGAATCGAATTATTATTATTAGAAAAACTACGTTTTTACCTTTTTTTAAACTTATAACGATAGAAATAAATGTTGATCGAATATTTCTTATTACTGTAAGGGATAACGACATCCATTCTTTCTCTTCAGCGCTGAGGAATTGATTCCGTATTAAGCGATCGTCGTTGTGAGAGGAAATTAGTTTCATACAGTTGGGTCTATATTTAATTAATATAAGTATTATGGATTTCTGTGTACTTTAGGACGGAAATTCCGAATGAATATGATATTATTTATTATTTTCACACATATTAGGGTCTTTTTATTAAAGGAGGTCTTCTGTCGTGGTATATGTCACTCAATAAGCAAGCTGCCTCTGTATCCAGCTCCAATATTTGCAACCAAACGTTTTGAGACCAATCCTGGTCACTTTTCTGTTGTGTTAAGACTGTCGCGTCTATATAACGGGTGTATGGCCGGGGACAAGAATATAGATATTTTTGGATTCGTTACCGGCCTTCGAGAAGAAAATTAGTGAGCAGATGTGTTGAGCTTGGTATTGTTTATGTGTTAAGTTGTGTTTGTATGAATTATTATCGAGAATTTTTAAATTTATTTATTGTAATTTTCATATTATTAATAATGCTTTTGAGAGAAGCTGTGATTATCTGTTACTGGTATGTATTCAATTTTTTTTTTATAACTTATAGGCGAACGCTTGACCTCAATCACACCTGGTGGCAGGTGAAGATGAGTCCGATGATGAACCGCGTCCGCCTAACAAATGCCTATTCACTCTTCTTTTAAAGACTCCCAGGTCATAAGATCGTGGAAATATGGCCGCTGGTAGCATATTCCACTCTTTAGCTGTTCGCATGTTGAATGTAGAAGCGAATCTTTTCGTGCGGATATAAGGAACATCCACCACATACGGATGGTATCTGACACGATGTCTAGTGGTTTTGTGGTGGAATGTGGCTGGCATTTAACATTTTTTTACATTTAACATTTTTTTTTACATTACATTTAACTAGTGCACACGGTTTTAGTATTAATAACATGTAATTTATAATACAGTGCAAACTCTATATAACGACCCTCAAGGGACTGTGCATATTTTGACGTTATAGAGTTGTCGTTAAATGGAGAGAAGAAAAATCTGTATTAGAAAAAGTTTATTTCAGACAAGTGTTAGTAATTACATAAAAAACAATTCTTATTTGTCGCTATTGAGTATAGTCTGTTATTTTTGTCTGACGTCTTTTACTGCATCAGTGATTTTGTTGTATTTTTAAAATAATTTTATTCATATCTTGCGATATTGAGGCATCTTAGTGACAAAGAAAATACTTTTCCAATTAGCTGCTTCCAGAGCTTCTTTAATGCTCGATTGAGGGGAGGCTCAGGCTCATCCGTCTCATCTTCTTCACCTCCTTGTTCTTGATACTCGGTTTTCCAAAATTTCTTTGTCTGTGCAAGCTATCCCAATTTGTAAACAGAAGAACGGATTTCTTAGAAAGTTCGGTATGTGTAATGCCGACAGTCGAGCTTATTACGGGCTAGGCTATTAAAGCGATAAAATAACGTACACAGCTGCGCAGTTGTTACTAATTTTGGCAACTTCAAAAGTACTTTATATTATTAAATTGCCGTCGTTATTGAGAGTGAGTGTAATGCTATATAGAGTGTATCATTGTATGGGAAACAAGCTAAACCAACCAAAGTCGAATGATATCGACGCTTTAGGGAGTTTGTCGTTAAATCGAGTGACGTTATATGGAGTTTACACTGTATATATAATTAATAATAGAGCAGGAGCGGGTTGAAACCCTTTTTGAAAACGCGCGGCGCATTTACTACTTACCTTTTTTTTGTTACCTGGGAGAAATCCCTATCGGACCTTCAAGGCGTGGTGAGGGCCGCCTCCCGGTGTGTCGGACTTGCACCAACTAAAAACCCCAGGGTGTTCCACCTTCCACCCACCGGCATCGAGGGCACAACTGGGATCTCATTCTCGATGACTGGCAAGGCGTGCGGCCTTGGGGTAGGTTTATGGAGGGGTGGTGTAAAGAGTCACCCTCTCATGTCTCTGTGATGCGGCACGCGACGTGTTCCCGCGTGCCGCTCGCACTCTTGTTGGACGACACACTCACCTTTACCTATTTTCTAGTAGCGTTCATTCCATAGATGCATGAAAGCATTGTATGCCCTTACGATAAATAAGTCTGGAATAAATTGATTTAATTTAAATAAAAAAAAGAACCCTTTATATTCATGTCTATTATATTTTCACGTCATCTATCTTCCCTATGAAAGTAATATAATATTTATTATAATTATATAATATACCCATTAATTATGTGAATATGCAAACCGTGTCCAAATATCCTATGCACATCACTGCTATTTACCTATTTTATTTTTGTTATTGCCTATATATATATACAGGGTGTTTTTTTTTTCTCCCTAATACTGAAAATATAGAATCGGAACAAGCTTCTGAACACAGTAGGACTGAAATTTTTGAAAAAAAAAAAAAAAATTGTCTGGTGATTATTTTTAATTTTTCGCATGTATTACCACTATACACCATAAATAAAACCTACATAGTCTAAAATCTAAGTTATTTAATAAAATTAGTCAAACAATACGAAAAACAGCAATGTAACGAAAATAAAACAGCTGACGGGTGACCTAATTTTACTCAATATCCGTGAACCTCGCTAACGTGCGCTCGAGTTCAAGGCGATGTTAATGGGCCTGTACACGACACCGTGCAAACGTATTAACATTACATCATTCCCGTTTGTAATAGTTTTGGTGACTGTAGCATTGGTGTTTTATGTTCGTGTAGTTTCCGATTTATCGGTGTAGGTTTTAACAATTCACTTGAATTTTCGCCTGAGATAGACGCGTCAAAAAGAACAAATTAATATTTTGATTGAGAAATCCCATTCCATAGGATGGTTGCTATTTAAATGACCATAAGATAATTAATTTGTAATGATAACCATTTTGACTATCTGACTACATTTGACGTAATTTTCGACGAGAAAGAAAGAGGAAACAATAACATCGGAAGATTAAAACGTTTTCACTGCGTTTAAAAAGCCGTGGATGAAAAGATTCTGGACATTATTTGAACACTTAGTTAATTCGATCCAAATCGAAGAATAAGACTTTGTGATGCTGGCAACCGCTCCGGCATATCAGTCTTAGCAGACCCGTTGGTTCACGATAAGCTGCGACGTCCGAGAAGTCTATGCAACGTGGTGACGCGCTTTGTCGTAAAACCTAGTAAGCTAAGGCCTCTCCAGATCGTGCTTGCAAGGACGCGGCACGGCGAGGCTGTGAAGTATTGATTAAATTGCTACATTACATGAAATTACCATGATAACTTTCAAGCTTAATATTTTATTCAAATAAATTTTAGCTGACATTTTATTCATTCCTTTATTTATTACAGATAAGCTCGCGCTTGACTTTAATTTCACCTGATGCAAAGTGATGATGAGGTTGATGATGGAACGCGTTCACCTAACAAATACCGATTCACTCGTCGTTTGTAGATTCCCATGTTATTAGAAGATAGAAAAATACATACAGGAAGCGAATACTACTTCTTGGTAAATCGTAACAATAAAAAAGGGGTTATTACTTTCGTGAGACCGGGAGCGCACGACGTCTTGTCAATTTATAGTATGATAAGGAGGAGTGAATTAAATTCAGCCGCACAATCTCCAGGTTATTTCCTCAACTTCAACCCCATAATACTTGGTTTCGATGAGAGCTAGGTTTCTTAATTCATTGTCTGCTATTTGCATTTTGTTATCAAACATTTAAAAAGCTAAACACGTCTTTCACTAACTTAAAAAAAAAAACTCCGAAACCCCAAATTTTCCTAAATTCCTAAAATGTCTCTAAGCTATACATACTATTAGTTTTTTTCTAAAAAGAGGAAAAAATCTCTAAAAGTGGAAACACTGAAACTAAGATAATATACACAATATGGCCGTAAAACTTAATATTAAAAAAAATACGCAATATGGCGAACTGTCATTATTTGTTCGACTACGGAACATGCAATGAAATGCTTTTCTTTTTTTGATTAATATTTTACACATAAAATTTAATTGATATTCATTTGTACAAACCATAAAATTACTTTTTTTTTGTTCAAAGCATGCTTGCTTTACCCCTATAAAACCCGCTAGCTACCCGGTAGTTGTGGTTGTAGGTAGCGCTGGTACCTACACATTTTATGCGAATGATTTGTTGTTATACTTTCTCGATGGATCGATAGATATAGTAAAAACAAGTTATTTAAAAAAACCAAAATTAATTTATTATAATTCATAATATTAGAATTAAATACTCTTAGAGCGTGGGACAAGCATTGCTTTTATGTTTGTATGAAATATCCGTCACTGTAATAAAGTATTGTGTGCAGACTTCTTAAAAAAGCGCAACACCACACGACCAATCGGATTTAATTAGAACGACCAATCGGGTGTCTCCGTTTAATCCCTTCAATGCGACCTATTACACTGAAATTACAGCAATTTACTGTAATTTTTAAGAATGTTCTTTAGATAAATAATCATACAAATAAAAATTTTAATAATATTAAAAATGGAATGCTCCGTATTTTAGTAGTATAATTTAATATTGAGGATAACTTTAGCGGTAAGATATTGAGATCTTTTGTAATGTCACTTGTTTTCTATAAGATAGAAGATCAATTATTTTTCTAGGATGTCATGCTCTATACATTATCATACATACATCGTCAACGAAGTAATTGTCACAATTTCAAACGAAAGGAAGCCTTGAATTCAGTAATTTATAAAACGATTACTGCACTAAATAGAAGCGAGTGAGTCAGATTGATAATCATAAACCTTTAAACTAGCATTTTTGTTTACTGTTAATATACTGTATTTTTAGTAGTCAAAACTGAAATTGTCATTAAAGTTTTAAATAATCTAATTATGTAATTTTGATTATTCTATCTGGTCACTCTGGCAAGTCACAAGGATGACGCAATCATATGGTGACAATCAAATTTCTAGTCCCAAGACCATAATTTAGAGATTATACATAGTATTTAAAACTGTGACCTTTTCTGGTTTATAACTATTGCAAATTAAAAACAATCTGAGATATTATATTAATTACGCAATGTTGGCCGGTATACGTAGCTCAAAGAACACAAGCACCTTAAAATAAAAATAAAATCTTTCTTCAAAAGCTGTAATAAACGTTTCAGTAATTTACAAACATAATTATTAGACTTTTAACAAATAGTATTCATAGGCCTACGTCAAAAATGTTCTACGAGTAATACCAGGTAGCAGCTCGTGTCAAATCGTGTGAAATAGTATAAATGATTTTAAATAAATAAATGAAAAATACGCTATTATGTAAGTCATTTGTATTTGTCTACCTAATTTATCATATAAATATTTTATTAAAAAAAACGGTTAAATTCATATTTTCTCTATTTTATTACGACAAAGTCTCTGCACCTGAAATAACTTTTTACTACGTATTGAAAGGGTACAGCATGGCACTGTAAGGTTTTAAGTGTTATTCATGTCACTGTAACGTCTTTATAAGATATAGATCTAGCACTTCTTTTTTTACGTATCTGTCTACGGAAAATGTTTACATCTCTGTGGCATGTCTTTCCAATCGATAGTTTATTTATTTATTTCATTGATAGTTTAGACCAGTGTTTTACGAAATAGTAATGACAAATGCTAATGTACTAGATTTGTAATAAATGAAAATTGCTAAACCTGCCAACTGTATAGTAATGCACACATTTAGCCTTTTCAGATACACGTTGAAATGACGTTTCAGATAAGTGCTATGGGGGCTAGCTTTTTGTCCACAAGAACATTACGTTAGATTTATAATTGAAGTTTTGAGAATAAAATACACTTATGTGAATAGTGAAACATAGGATTTTTAGGCATCCGAGGGTTATGGTTAACTGGTGTTAGAGCTCCATTCCTGGAAAAGGTTTGGACGAGGCTGGTCTAGAAGGATTACAATCGAGGACTGTACAAAATGTTAATAATGTAAACTTTACAAATTTTAGATCCGCTGCAGTTGTATAAAGATAACGCCGCTTATGGCAAATTTTCTATTGAGCAATTTAATATTAATCCTTATTCTTCCTAATACAATAAAATCACGCGAGCAGATTTGTGCAATATTATTTACACCATACTTAATATCTTAACATAGGATGAAAAATTATTATTAACCCTTTTTTGGTAATCCAAAGGAAAATCCTGCATAGGATCATCAGAGCCGCCTCGAAAGCGGTGATAGCGGTGTGTTAAACTCCTACTGACTATAAGCTTCCAGGGTGTCTCTCAAATCGCTGATAGCCGAACTTAGAATCTGTATTCCTCCAACAAACCGGCAAGCGATTATCCTTTTAAGCTCTATCTCTTGGAGAGGTGGGTGTAAAGAGCCTACTCATCTCGACCTCCATAATGGGTGATGTGCAGAACACGTCGCACCGCCTCTCCCTCACCTTGGCAGCAAATATTTGCAAGTCCTTTACCCGTACAATATTATAACCCCTTCTCAAGGCATGCTGTGCATTTGCGGACTTTGTTGTATTTAATATTGCTTATGTTATTATCACTATACCGTATCAAAATAAAATACAAAATGATATTCAGTTAAAATAAGTAATTTTTATAAGGTTATTTAATTAAAAAAATAATAATTAAATATCGAAACAATCATATTATTCGTTATTAATTTTCTTCTGAATCTAGTTAGTGCCGATAGACCCTGGACCCGAGATATCCCAGCATTTCAAGATCTCAGCATGTTCACCCTATTATTTCCATTTAATAGGTAATCAAAATTTTTATTTGATCAGTGCGCTTTTGGATTTCGTTATGATTTAACGTGCGTCTATTCCGGAACTTATTACGTAATTTGCGAAGGTATAAAACAATAACCGCGTTTTGTTTTTATTTTAGTTTTGTGTTGTGTTTTTTGTGTTGTGTCTTCGTGTATAGCATGATAAGTTACATACTTAACGTAAGCACATGGTGGGTATAAAGTTAAAATGTATTATTACACCTTGCAATTATAGTTAACAGTGATTACTAGAAATTTTCGACAAGTATTTTGGTTTTTCTTTATTCATTTCTTAGTTTCGAGTTTTCATTAAATAATCGAATACGTTAACAGATCTCGACGTGTTTGCACGTCAGTATACATTGCTGGCCGTGCATTAGGACATAAAACTCGTTCATCAATTTACTCAAAAACTACTTGTCGCAAAGATAAAATATTTTTTATTTGTTTATATTTTAGGTTTACTAACATTGTTCTTCAGTATTCGTGAGACGTAGCCCTTACACGCTGTATATATATATTTATAAAGCAAATCCGCGTCACCAAAACTAGTATGACATAAAATTGGTTTTTGTTCCAACGCTCCTCATATGTAATAATTTTAAAATACATTAAGAATAATAAAGTTTATTAATATTCAACAATTTCTTTGATATTCTCGTAAGTGAAATATATTATGTATTAATGTTTTTTGTTAAACCATTGTGCGTGATGTCAAAAGCAATTTAAATGTAAATTGTAAATTGAAATAGAAATGAAGGTACGCTTCTGTCTGGCAGTCGTTACCCGGTCGCTGCGACCCACCAGCTCCTAACAGGTCCTAATGCGCCCTTTATGCATTTATATGAAAATACGATCTATATATGCAGCCAATCGCGAGCTTAACACGATGCCTTACAGCATAGATGGGCGTAATCATGATTACTTGTAATCAGATTAATAATCCGATTACAATTAATCATGATGAATGTAATCATGATTACTTGTAATCTGATTACTTTTAATCAAGATTACATGAGTAATCATTAATCTTGATTACAGTAATCATTCAATTAATCATGATTATTTTAATGATTACTTTTGAGTTCTGGCTGAGAGAGAGACCAATTTAAATACTCGTTAATTTAATTTTTCAAGTCATCTTATTTCGAATTTGCTGACCCCGGACATCCGTCTCGTTGAGCGATTCATTATAAGAGTCTGTGCAGTTGTATACAGCAGAAAATGGGGCGCTGTCGTCCGGCGGAGAGGGGGGGGGGTGTCAAGCGGAGAGTGGGGTTTGGTGTCCAGCGGAGAGTGGGGGAGATGGCTTCCAGCGGAGAGTGGGGGTGGTGGAGTCCAACGGAGAGTGGGGGGGTGACTACCAGTGGAGAGTGGAGGTGACTTCCAGTGGAGAGTGGGGGGGTGTCATCCAGCAGAGAGTGAGGGGGGTGTCGTCCGGTGGAGAAGCGGGGTGGCGTCCAGCGAGAAGTGGGGAGGAGGGGTGGCAAAAAATTAGATAAACTTCCACTCATTTTGCCCAGTGATTTTAACATCAATTTCAGTAATGAAAAATCAAAACCATCAACCGGCGTGCATCTGTATACCATCCACACTTATTATTATTTTTATAACATCGGCCTCGTTCCCTTTTTTAATTATCTCGCTATCTATCGGAAATAACTATTATCACATAACATTTTTAATTTATGATGGCTTTCATTAAGAAGTACCCAAATATTATTTTACAGATAGATGGCGCTATAATCAGTACATTGTATCAGGACCAATATGTATAATAAATATTTCTAAACAATGAGATATCTACATATATTATATTTAGCATGAATAATATTGGTTTACAGTAGTAATGGTGCCATAATTGCCACTCTAAACGCCAACCTCCTAACTCTCCGCTGGACGCTACCCCCCACTCTCCGCTGATTGCCACCCCCCACTCTCTACTGGACGACACAACCTCTCCCCACTATCCGCTGGACGACACCCCCCCCCACTCTCCGCTTGACGCACCCCCCACTCTCCGCTGGAAACCATCTCCCCACTATCTACGTGACACCACCCCCCACTCTCCGCTGGAAGCCATCTCTCCCACTCTCTACATGACGCCACCCCTCATTCTCCGCTAGACGCCCCCCCCTCTCCACTGGACGACACCCTCCACTCTCCGCTGGACGCCACCCCCCCCCTCTCCGCTGGACGACACCCTCCACTCTCCGCTGGACGCCACCCCCCCTCTCTCCACTGGACGCCACCCCCCACTCTCCGCTGGACGCCACCCCCCCTCTCCGCTGGACGACACCCCCCACTCTCCGCTGGAAGTCACCCCCCCACTCTCTGCTGGACTCCACCACCCCCACTCCCCACTGGACGACACCTCTCTAATCTCCTTTCGCAACGCGCGATAAGAAACTTCGTTCCAATAAATATAGGCGAGCGCCGCTCTGCTGTGAAAAGTAATCATAAAAGTAGTCATGATTAATTGTAATCCGATTAAAGATTAATAATCCTTAATCACCGAAAAATGATTACTTTTTTTGATTAATTTCGTTAATCATTAATCATGATTAATGATTACAAAATGTAATCGTAATCGTTAATCATTAATCTGATTACATTTTGCCCATCTCTGCCTTACAGACATCTACTTCGGACGTCATTCAATATAAATATAGGAATCAATACACTTGTAACGTTATTTTAAACTCGATTCCCTATTCAGTGCAATGCACTTACTTTAATTGAAATATCAGGACAAGGGAATTATAAGAAACGCGCATCAAATAAATGATAAAAAGATTCAAACTAAAGCTGCCTTCTAATTGACATGCCTTCCATAAGCGGTAAAGGCCTTCCTCCACAAATGTATACAGAGCGATACATAGCGACGGGTTTTATTTACTAACTAGCTGTGTCCGCGACTTCGTCCGCGTGGAAGAGTTATTTTGGGCATTTTAGTTAGTTATTTATTTTAAAATTGTAATATCTTCGAAGATGTTCATTGAAATTAAGTGATGTCAAAGACAATTTTGTTCACAATTAAATACTCTTAATCAACAACACATTTATTTGGATAAAGATTAATATTATTACGTTGATACAACTCTTAACAAATAATGCATCAATTTCGACCAAATTTGTTTACCATAAAAACGGTTCTAGTGACTTAATCTTAAAAGATAGACATATACTGTGACATTTTTTTAGATCATTTCAAGAGAAATAATTCTTTCTTACATATATTTTTGGTATCTTGAACCGTTTTTGCAGCGCACGCAATGGAAGCCCTCAAGGATGAATAATTTTCCCCGTTTTTTTCACATTTTCCATTATTTCTTCGCTCCTAATAATTGCATCGTGATGTTATATAGCCTAAAGCCTTCCTCGATAAATGGTCTATTCCACTCAAAAAGAATTTTTCAATTCGAACCAGTAGTTCCTGAGATTAGCGCGTTCAAACAAACAAACAAACAAACAAACTCTTCAGCTTTATAATATTAGTATAGATAGTGATAATCGTAACACTTTTTATTACTAAATATGAGATCTTGCAGTTAAAAACTGTTAAAAAGTTATATGTGATTTGCGTTTCGTTAAATACCTCTGATGGCAGAACCCTTGAGATTAAGGAGGTTTGGGATACCAATACGTTAAACCAAATATTCATACCACAGCCTCAGTGCACCTGATATTAAGTATTGTACACGCCATTCCAGTACATGTATATTTTATTTTCGCTAGCCTACTGCTAGATGGCGTTAATCAGCATTCTGCGGACACACTTATCTTATACGCCAAGCAATAAGCATCGGAATTGCTTCTGTAGCCAATGTTTTTGGAATTATTGCTTCGGGTCGTATGTTATCTTAGTTTATTGTATTTTTCAAAGGTTTATGTGATTAGTGTTTATTTGGTGTTATCAGTGTGGATGGATATTTGTTTTGAAATGGAGTCGGCATCTCGTCCATAGAACTTTTTTAATGTTTTCATCAGGAGTACGGCAGTGCACAGCGCTTTCTACATCAAGACTGTTTTTGTCCAGGCTGAGAAATGCCACGAGGTAAAGGGAAGCGGAATTACTGTATATGTATTCGATAATAGTAGTGTGCTTTTTTAGCGCCCGATTACAACCCAACCAGCACCTATATCGCCCACAGTCTACTTATATCGAGAAAAACCAGTGCAGCCCTTACTGGAGTGCATTAGTCTAATGTAGTCCAAGAAAAGAAGTGATCGTGAAGTGACAAGGATCCATTAACTGCGAAAGAAAGCCTTTAGATATATGGGAAGCTGGACGTGCACAAGCAGATACTGTACCTTTTACGCGACAGGCTGAAGCGAGTTACAATGATGGTTTGAACACTTTCGTAATGTGGTCATAACTAGTGATGAAAATGCCCGGGAATTTTCCCAAAGTGCCCACAACTTCCGAGAACATTTCGTAAATTCCCGGGAATATTCCCAAGGAAGTTTTTGGGCACTTTGTGAAAATTTCCGGGCATTTTCATCACTAGTTGAACAAACGCTATATAGGTGTCACCACTGTAGACTCGGGATGTGATTTAAATAAAACAAATAGTTGCTATGTCGCTACTCATCATTTATTAAATATTGTGGCAGAGTATTGAATCGTGTGTTACAAAACGATAGCGTGATTCAATACTCTGCCAGCGCCATCTCTTGAATAAATAAAAAACTATAAACGATACATTCTCAATTCAACATCCCGCCCACCATGGACAAAATATGGACCAACCGGCCCGCCTTGCCTTATTCATTACATATCTAATTGGAATCTTGTATAACTCCAATTAGCCTTATCAATATTTTTTTTATGCAATTGCCTACACTTAACTTGACCTTGAATTGCATTGCAACTGCTCCACGAGAAACAATATTACTAACAAGACAAGAACTCCTCACCTTACCCTGTAATGGGACGCATCTCTGACGAAAGGTTAATATTTTGTCCATTTTTATACAACTTTTTAACAACTTTTTAGTTGTTCTGACACTGATGCGGACGCAGCCGCTATTAACTTAAAACTATTATCTTATTGAAATAGTTGCTATTGTGTAACTGACAGTGTACACAATTTTGACACGGGCCTTTTAATTTGCGATGTTTTACATTTTAACCTACCAACACGGGTAATTCCGCCCAATTCAAGTTGTTTTAAACGATTATTGTGGTCATCTTCCAAAACCAAACAATTAAGACTCTCTGTATACTCATCCTTCTTACTTGCTTCGATATTTGTTTGTTTGGTATCAACTGATTGCTTATATTCTAAATCGTGGTCAGTTGACACATCTTTAAAATGGAGTAACGAATGGTGCTTTCTTTTACACATCCGACATCTAGTTGGTAACCGACAGTTATATACCACGTGACCCGGCCTGAGACAATTAAAGCATAATCTGTTGGATTGGACAAAACTACGCCGTGAAGATACGACTTTAGTGCTAAATTTTTTACAATTACCAAGTTTATGATCAGCCTTACAGAATGCGCACGACAAATTAGCTACATGAAGTGTTGTGACAGGATCATTTTTTGTAACAATATTTTTAGACGATTTATTGTCTAAAAATTCTAGTGAGCGAAACCTTTGCTGTAAAAATTGGCGAAACTGCTCTAACGTAGGTATTTCTCCAGAATTTTCGCTAATTTTAGCTTCCCATAATTTCCGAGACTCTGAATCTAATTTTAAACTAAGTATATATACCACAATTATGTCCCAGCTGTCAACATTAATTCCCAAATTTTTAAGAGCACTTAAACAATCGTTACTTGTGTCCAATAATTTTCTAATCAATGAAGCTGACTCGCCTGATAGGGTTTTTTGATTAAGTAAACGCTCTAAAATACTATACACCATATATTTTTTATTGTTGTAACGATTATTTAACTGTTCCCAAGAAGTCTGATAATTTGAGCTACAAATAGATACATTTCTCAGGAGTTGATCGGCTTCTCCTGTTAAATGACTTTTTAAATATTGAAGTCGCTGAACATCATCTAAGGATTGGTTGTTGTGTATCAGTGATAAAAATAAATCTCGAAAAGAGACCCACTCTGAGTACTGCCCTGAAAACATTGGTAAACTAATTTTTGGTAATTTTACATTGCAAGTTTTATTTATGCAGTCTCCTGAACAAGATCGTGTCTGTGATGCATTTTGAGAACTTTCTGTTTTACACAACTTAACCAAAGCATCTCTCAATTCCGTTTTGAAATCCAAATACAAATCTTCAGTAGCCTCGAACATATTAGACGATCCATAGTGCGATTTATTGTACTCAGATTCCTTTATTTCGCTTAATATAGTACGATGTGTGTCAGAAAATGATGCCCATTGTGATTCTAAATTCTCCAACCTTACTTCGACATAAGACGTAGATATCCGATCTTTGGGTGATTTTTTAAAGTTAAACCTCGCTCGTGCTATCGCCGTATTAGTCTCTACTTGTATTCTATTATAAACTTCCATCTTTCTTAGTTATCAATACAAACAGTTCACACAAATGCAATGTCTCTCAATAACCTCTTGATAAATGGAAGTAACAACAATCGTGATTTTTTCTAAGTCGCTGTAAAGTTGGGTGTTCTAAATTTTCTAAGTCTTTGTAAGGATTTGTAACTTCATAAAATTTGGGCATAGGTTCCTCGTCACTTCACTTTTTCGCTAAATATTCTAAGTTCAGGTAAATTACTTCTAATTCTTCAATTTTAGACTAAATTTTCTAAGTTCAAGTTAACTACTTCTAATTCTTCAAAGTTATATTGTTTATTAGGATAAGGATCAATATTCAATAGTTCAATACTCACAAACACACTCACATACGATGACACTTGTATAATTACCACCGCTCCGTCAGGTGGCTCCACTGCTGACTTGATCTTCACCAGGATGTATCTTGTATCTTCACTTGAATCTCCACTCGATGATTGCGCCACGGCTGACTTGATATTCACCAAGATATACCTTGTATCTTCACTCGAAGATTGCGCCCCGAACAGCGATCCACTGCCCCTGGGTGCGCCGCTGACGCCAAAAAAGGTTCTCGAGAACCGAAGCACACGGTACACTCACTTAACCGGAACAAAAACCCGACTTCGAAGGACCATGAACAAACGCTATATAGGTGTCACCACTGTAGACTCGGGATGTGATTTAAATAAAACAAATAGTTGCTATGTCGCTACCCATCATTTATTAAATATTGTGGCAGAGTATTGAATCGTGTGTTACAAAACGATAGCGTGATTCAATACTCTGCCAGCGCCATCTCTTGAATAAATAAAAAACTATAAACGATACATTCTCAATTCAACACTAGTCATAACCCAGTTCTGGCAATTGATCTCTCGACTCAAAACTGTGGCACGCACTGGTGGAATCGCACCTTAATAACAACTATCTTTTTATCCCAATTTAGAATAACATGTTTTGTATTATACTGACTCAGCACAGTGACCACACCACACTTAATGGAAAGCATAGTGCAGTCCAATAATTTCAAGGACTATCAACAGAAAAAAAACCTATCTATAGTCACAGCGATCATACCGTCCTCTAAAAATATCTCACCACGTTTCCTTTAACGGACCCCATACCATAAGACAATGGGACCACGTTCGCCGGAAGACCATTTCACAGCCCGACAGCTCGGCTGCAGCAAGAGTTAGAGAACTTCTTAGTCCTAGCCGGGATGTGAGATACCGTGTTACACCCATGACTCCGTAAACACACTCGTGGTTCTACTATGGAAGGGAGAGGGTGGAATAAGGTTAAATAGCTCTTCAGAATACTCGCTGGTATACAGATGGTAGAAAATACTCAGTGAGGCAATAACTACGGAACTGGGGCGGTTTAAGTGTTAAGATGTGGAAAATGACTGTTTTGTATTTCTCCCTCGAAATAATTTATAACGTTGCATTTGTATTCTACAATATTGTCTTTTTGTAATTATTTTTTTACCTTATTGTTAACTAGCATTAAATATTAATTACTGTGCATGTTGTGGTGCCTTGTAGGGACATTCGCATGTTCTATTTTGAGTAGTGTACTGTAGTGATTGTGTGAATGGTTCATATTAATGTAGGTTAGTTATATACGGCATTTTGTCGGAATTGGCCGTTAATTAAAAATAAATTTTATTTTTAAAAGATTAGAACATCGAATTTTAAAAAATGAAGTTTATTTGATTTTTTCAATTATTATATAGACATTGAATCTGAAGTTCGAAAGGAAAAGTCGGATAGCAAAAATTATAATATAAGCAAAATATATGTAATCATTTAAATGATGAAATACATGGGAGTATATATATATATATATATAAATGTGTTTTAATTTCAGCGAGTGAGCGACCATACTTAAGGAACATAACACGTATAGCATGTAGACGCCAACCGATTCGTGCTTGTGTTAAACGCCCTAAAGGTCGTTAGGATGTTACGAGACGCGCGGGGTAAGAGAATACGCGCGCACGGGATGCTTGCTAATTAAGTCGACTACCGAGACGCAAGGCAAGAGTACGTGCGTGTGCGTCGCAGTTCGGTGTGCCTTAAAGTGCAAATAAACAGTAAAACGCCAAAATCCGTGTCTTTCTACAACCACACCCACGATCACCGGTCATACACGACTGGTAAAGGCGTGTTATAGTACCTTGCCTCTATATTTTCTTTTTCAGTGTAAATTATGGCGGGTATCCATTAATATAAAATAAAATAAGCTAGACTACTCTTGCATAAGCAAAAGTATTGAAAATGATAACACATTCACTCTTTCAATCAATAATACTTTAACTGCCAGAATAAATAAAGAAAAATTGTCATCATCGGAACAAAAAGTATACAGTGATATACAAAATCGGACGAAGCGGCCATCTATTGGAGATTAAACCGCTGATATACAAATTTCGCTGTGCTTTCTTGAAAATTATCAACAAACCTTAAGCCTTTTAGCATAGATCTCATTATTCCTTGCTATGTTCAATTTGTGTAACAAATAAAGGGAGATTTAAGAGTTTCGTCCGTACAGAAAGGATGCTCTGCAGGCAGTTTATGACCAACGAGGCTATCTTGATACGAGGGGACGAAATTATAGTATCCATTCTTTAGAAACAAGATATTACCCGATATTTTTCTATAAACGACAATGATGTCCTTCAGTTGTATATATTACTATGATATTATTAGCCAGTTTCATCCCAATGCTGGATAAAACCCTCCCTTCCCTTTTCCACTATATTTGCGGACTCCGTGGGAAGGGGTTTGGACATGTAACCCAGGACATTTGTTCAATTCGGGTTGGTGGGTGTGCACTATGGGCAGAGCGGGTGCCTGCAGCAGCAATCTGCGTGCAGGTCGGCATGATATACACATTAGTCGCCTCTTACGCCCTTATGACCCTCAGTACAATGACGAGGAAGGCTCTATTCTATTCTGTCTTGGGGCTTACTTTCAGTTGTACCTAGCAATTAATGTCCATTATTATTATTTGAGATCGAATCAAGCGAGGTTTATAAATCAAGTTGGGGGCTTCTTGACTGGCTCGAGAAAGTACAGAGTAGTCCAATAATGGTAGTGACTGCCAAAGGACGAAAATTCGTTGACAGTTGCTGTAGCTATGTATTGTTATATGTATCGCATCCAACGTGACCAATAGCACAGCTGATAGCCGTTATCACAGCACAAGTACACATGACATTTCTATTAGACGCTAGGCGGGTTGCCTCACGATGTTTTTCTACTACTCTTCTTCTACTAGTTACTTTACTAGTTGAAATACTCCCACACTCCAACGTCCCATCTCCTTCGTCTAATCTGTTATCTATATTCTACCTTTTTTCAAAACATTTAAATGTATAATGACGCTTTTATCTTTCGCGGTAACTCCTAACATGTTTTACATCGCATAAGATTGTTGATTTAAGGACTAACAAGTCTAGCTTTACGAAATAAAGTCCGTGAGCTCGTTTTGCATACAGAATTCATACGCCCGCAAGTTTATTACGTATTATTTTGAATTCCCTTCAAAGTAATATTATACTGTAGTGTTGTGAGACTCTGCGCTTGAACCAGTTTATCCCAGTTTCGTGATGGTATCAGATAGTGGAAGGTAAAGGTGGGGTTGCAATGTCAGCGTAAATATCAACGCGTGCGCCCACAAGCGCTATGGACAATGCTTTGCTATCAGTTGACATGTATTTAACCATAGGACTGTAAGGTTGTACAGATATCACCTAAACAGTTCATGCCTTATGGCATAGACATAACTAGCTGCGAAGGCTTACCTTTGCCGTGGAGCTCCAAGCACCATTCCCGATGAGGCGTAATGTCGTCCGAGATCCGTCTAATCCGTCATAAGTACCCACCGTACGTTGCTGTGTACATCCAAAATATTCCCTCAAATATAACGAGGTCATGGGAAATCCATAAAAAAAAAACGAAAAAAATACGCGAGATAATAATCCCCGGGGTATTAAGAAGGAATACCAACTTCTAAGCCAAGTTAGCAAGACATAAACCCGCTTTTAGTTTTTAGCTAGTAGGAATTTGGCACACATAGGGTGCTAGCCTCGTGGCGCTAAGGCGACCCTGCTATTCCTAAGCAGGATTATCCCTCCGGTCACCAAAAAAGGTGTTTAATCTTTTCATTTACATTAATATTTGGTACTTTACTGCTACGTACACATATAAATCGCAGCGTATATTAAAATACATATAAAATTCTCATATTTCGTACACAAGTCACGTATATTTCACATAAAAAGTGACACATTGCTCGCGACTAGTGCTTTGTGCAACCCAACTGAAATGGTAAGAGATTACAAAAAATATGACATTATTTGGTATGATTTTAGGTTGATATTTATAGACGCTACTTTGATTTTGCTAAGCTTTGCCCAGGAAATAATTTCCTTTTTGACAAAAACTAATTTTGTAGTAGGGCACTAAGTATAATCTAATATAGAAAGAAAGAAAAAATATTTATTTGGGACACAGTATAATAAGAAACACAGAAAGATAGGTTAATGAAGATAGAAAACAACAAAAGCAAATACCTTGTGCTGTGATGACACGCTTAAAGGGAAGTCAGCTTGGTGAATAAATGTCCCGTGAGAAAATTCGTATACATTAGGACCGCGCACTTTTATAATAAAATTTAGATAGTCATTGATGGAACAATATTGCTTTTAGCTAATTACTTTTAATAGTTTTTTTTTTTTTAATTTCAATGGTGATAACTTCAAGATGTCTTTAGGTATTGTATTGTATTGGATAGACGAATACCGAGTTCCATATAAGAACAATGAACTTTTTTAAGCTGGTAATTGTAAATACATGTGCTAAATTATGATTAAAACCACGTTACACACCACAAAACCACAAGACATCGTGTTGGATACCGTCCGTATGTGGTGGATGTTCCTTATATCCACACGAGAAGATTCGTTTCTACATTCATCATGCGAACAGCTAAAGAGTGGAATATGCTACCAGCGGCCATATTTCCGCGATTTTATGACCTGGGAGTCTTTAAAAGAAGAGTGAATAGGCATTTGTTAGGCGGACGCGGTTCATCATCGGACTCATCTTCACCTTCCACCAGGTGTGATTGAGGTCAAGCGTTCGCCTATAAATTATTAAAAAGACACTAAGATATGTTCTTTGTTTTTATATGAATATATAATTGTATTTATATGAATATAAGCTTTCTTAATCAATTATCAATGATATTCTCGATGTGAAAAGGGTAATTATTATTTTAGCGTTAAATCACTCATCGCTGTTAGTAAAGCTCTACCTTTACGATGCAAATGTCTAGAGTTAGAAAGTTCATGCTATCTTACAGTTTTGAAGAGAGATTTACACGTTTGACTTGTATCAGATGTCTCGCGTCTTGCCGATGTATCATGTGTTTTTAATGACCATTTTATAACAAAAAGTGGCACTTTAATAGATAAAATATCATTACGGAAATTCGTTAGTGGCTTTATTTATTTATTTTTAGATCATTTTAAGAGGAATAATTCTTTCATACATATATTTTTCGTATCTTGAACTGTTTTCGCAGCGCACGCAATGGAAGCCCTCAAGGATGAATAATTTTCCTCGTTTTTTTCACATTTTCCATTATTTCTTCGCTCCTAATAGTTGCATCGTGATGTTATATAGCCTTGAACCTTCCTCGATAAATGGTCTATTTAACACTAAAATAATTTTTAAATTCGAATCAGTAGTTCCTGAGATTAGCGCGTTCAAACAAACAAACAAACAAACTCTTCAGCTTTATAATATTAGTATAGATGCCATGCGGGTTTCCTTACAATGTTTTCGTTCACCGGTGAGGAAGCGGTACCAGAGTCCGTACTTAATTTGTAGAAACTCAGAGGAACAAGGAAATTCGCAGCCTTTTGTAGTTGCTAGATCACTTCATGAACAGTGGCTACGTCAATTATAACAGAGTGGCAGGACAATCAGTTTACTTTCCTGTTGTTGACCTTGCAGACGAGGAATGGACAAGATAGTTCTATTTTTTATCATTATAAAACACGGGCACGTAACAAATGTTTATACACCCTTCTTTTAGTCTCTCAGATCGTAAAATTGTGAAATTTGTGAAACGATTTTATAAAACAGACATAAGAATAGAGAAGACAAAGACGTAAGGTTTTATAGGTTTTTTGAGATGGTAGAGTGATTAACCAAACTGGATTGTGACCACAGTACATAAGAGTAAAGACTGTCATTGCGAATCGCTTCAGCCTGCCGCTATTCGGGATAAGCTGGTCTATAATATTGACATAAGTAGACCGAAATAGCAATAGATATAGACAACAGATTTTCGTTCCTTTGCGATCGTTACTGTTTTTGATCTACACTGTACATTTATAATAGATGCAATGTTGCTAATTTCCCCAGCCAGTATAAAAAAAACGTTTAGAACACGAAACAATCGTTCTTGAAAACTCGAATCAGAAAAAACTGAAAATAGCGTTGCAACGAGTAATCTCGCCCTGGTTTTATATCTCCGTCATCCCCAGAATTTCAGCGTGCAACGTCGACGGGACATACGTGACTGGAAAACTAAATTCTTTGATACCCTCAACGTGTTTGACTTGGGGGAATACATTTTGTTGTTCTCTGTAAAAATTGCGGAACACTGTTGTTGAGAGTTTCCGATTTGTACGCCTACTTGTTACAGTAATGTGCGATTACATTTTTAATAGAATTAAGTTAAGGATTTTTCATTAAGGCGCTCGAACTTTAAACTGAAATAATCTATTTAAGTGTCTAATCCAGCTGTTCGCACGAGGCGATTTGCTTCCCATTTTTTTGCTGCGAACCGTCAAGGAGTAGAATTCGATTCCTGTGTACTGTTTTTACAGCAGCTTACGACAGGAGAATCTTCAAAAGAAGAGTGAATCCGTATTTATTGGGTGAGCGCGCTCCATTACCACTTTTCATCAAGTGGGAATCAGGTCCAGTGCAAGACATCTGTAATAAAAAAAATCGATGAAATTATGTATGGGGCTTAGTTTCTATTAAGTGGCCGCCGTAACTCTGCTGCAGTTGGTGTATTTTGGTCTACCAATTTGAAGGACATGTTGTGACAAACGTGACCAATACTTACACAAGAAGACTGTCAGATGCTATGCGAGTTTCATCACGATAGTTTCAGATTCGGATCTACAACTATTTGCATCGTCGTGCATGGATACCGATCCTTATCCCCTAGGAATTCAACTCAATTATGTAATAAATATAAAATCAGGTAAATTTTATTTAACCATAACCGTAAGAAAACATACATCCATATTACATTTTATTCAATATTTCTAAGTAGAACATGCTATGGTATTTTTATGAATTGTAAAAATTGTTATAAAAGCTGTCGTAACTTGAGTATAGAAGGAACATTTGGATTCGACAGGTTTGAATTACGTCTTGTAGCTGTTTATTTAGACTTTTATTTGATATTGGTTCAGTATCAGTTCCGTTGAATATTCTTTATTGTATTGTATAAAATTTTATTACTATAGAGCTTCCTTAAGGAAGGAATTTATTAAAAGATATTTATTTTTTATTATTTACAAGTGGACGCTGATACTCAATCACATGAATGATGATGAACCGGGTTCGCCAAAAAATGTCTATTCATTATTCTTTTAAAGGCTCTCAAGTCATAAGATCGAGGAAATTTGCTTGCTGGAAGCTTTTTCCACACCTTAGCCGTTCGCATCATGAATATAGCAGCGAATCTCTTGATGTGGATATAAGAATGACCACCACATACGGATGGTATCAGACACGGTATCTAGTGGTTTTATGATGAAATAGGAGTTGTGGAATTAGAGAAAGTAGCCCCTGAGAATATTCTCCACAGTGCAACTGGTAAAAAATTACGAGGAAGGCGACTTGCGGCTTGAAAGTCTTTGAGAAAAGAGTGAATAGGCATTTGTTGTACGGATAGGGCTTATCTTCGGACTTATCTTCAACTTGCAACGGATGTGATTGAGGTCAAGTGTTTACCTGTAAATCACAAAGAAATCAAAGCTATCGAGAAGAGCCAAGAAGAAATTAGAGAGGTACAAATATATGATATACACAGAGGAATTTATGTTCCGTGAGAAAATTGTATACATTAAGACCAAAACATATATAGTTTGTCCTTTTCTCAGCCATTTAGTTTTAATAGTTTTTTTTTTTAATGGTGATAACTGTAAGATGTCTTTTAGTATTGTGTGTATAATGAAAAAAACTAGTCACGATATTTTCTTATAATGTTCGTATAATCCATCAAATTTAGAAAATTGAGGTCCTGCAAGCTCTTAGAAATGTAATCTACTGTTTGAAATAGATTGATGAAGACCGTCGTTTTTGGTGAATTGTCAGCCCATAAAATTACTTTCCCCGGCAAAACGTGGCATTATAATGTCGTGTTTTGGAACAAAAATACGGTGACTGGCGAATAAAATTAACGCTGAATCTTAAATAAAAAACTGCCGCATTTAAATAAAGCGTCAAATTACTTTTTAGGAATTTTATAGCTTTTATAAGATTTTACTAATGGCGTGAATGTCGTTTTATTATTATATTATACGGGCATGATATATACTCGTAATATGGATACAGACACTAATGTACCTCTACTTACACCGAAGGGGATATAGTGTAAAAATAAAAATCTCCATTAAAAAATTAATACACGATAGTCGATACCTTTTTTAACCAGTGAAAATCCTTCATGGGCTTTCCAGTTGCCATGAGAGTCACAGCCGCGGCTGTGTCAGACTCCTTCTGCCTTAAAACCCCTAAGGGTTCCTATCGTGCTGCGGGAACCCAGTCGTGGGAGTGAATTTCGCAATCTGCCACGGTACCGACACGCAGGCAGCCTCCTTAGACTTCCTCAGTCATGGAGGATGGGTGGAGTTGACTACCTTTAAAAACCCATCGTAATTGGCAGAGTGTGTGGAAATCCTCACCGACTTTCAGGGCACCGTGAGCGTGGCATGCCGGGGTACTGGAATGTTCCCGACTGAAGCCCCTGGGGTGATCCCTTCCCCGTTTGCTGGGGCCACAGGCATGGCTGAACCAACTTCCTCGGCTCCTGGCGATGTCTGGCCTTCGTTCTATTATTCGGGAGGTGGTAAAAATACCACCTCCCCACTCACCCCTAACATAATTCCGGGAAGAGTGGTTTAAATCGTCACTCGCGCCTCTACTCTCTGAGTTTTCACTAATGCGAAACGATAGCCGATACCTGCTTAACAATATATTGACCAAAATTACGTTTATCATAATTTCATGAAGCAGTTCTTTAATAAATATTTAAAATCTTCTTAAAGAAAGTATAAAAATATCGTAATTAAAATGTAAGAGTTTTTTCATTACATCTTGTGCTTGATTTTCTTTAAGGCAGTTTATAGGTCAAACATGCCCACACGCTACACTTCAAAGCTTAAATTACTTAAGCTGCCTTTATGCTTAGAAAAATAAGAGTTTGCGAATAAAAACCTTTATAACGTGGGTAGTAATCAGAAATTACTTCTAATATACTAGACACATTACATAAAGGATATTAAAAAAGTCCCAGATTTTTAGAAGTTTTTTAAGAGGCTGTTATTTTGAGGGAAGATAAAAAAGGAGGTTGTAGCTTCAAGGGCCTAGTTTTCAGTTTTAAACGTTAACATTATTTTCCGTGCAGGGTTTTTGGGTAATCATTAAAAAAATACCGAATGAAAAAATTTCCTAAATTTTTCTCGTCCCCAAATAAAATGATTGTTTGCGTCGTATTTTCGCGAACGGTAGGCGGAGCACGCATTTTCTATTCAAGGACTCATTACTATCGTTTACTATTATAAACGATCCGATCTGATATTTATTGATCCGATCATTATTGGATCTCTTTTCAATAGGTTTTTGTAGATAGTCAGTTTTTTTTTACACTGGCTCGACATAGTGACTACAGTGTGCCCGATGGTAAGTACAGTGTAGTCCAAAAACGAAAGAGACTATCAAAGGATGAAAATCCATTGCTAGTCTACATCGTCATGACGGCCCACATATACCACGACTGAAGGTCTCTAGGTATATGAGCTACTGGATATACACAAGCTGATCCCGAAACGAAACAAGTCGAAACTGGTCACTATGACGGGCTTGACTCCCATGTACTGTGGTCGCGATCCAGACGGGCGCCGACGCTCTACCCCCTCGCTGCTGCTCGTTTAGCACCACCCAGGAGTCACGTGTAGGGAAACTAGGGTAAAGCCTACGGACGCGAGCAGCTTCGACTCCCAAACGTAGTAACGTCGGAATGGGTTTTATTATAAGTATTAATGTGGTTGTAAAAAGTAAGTGAAATATAGTTAACTATATGGTTTTGCTCATCTTCAAAATATATGTAAAGAACGTTTCTTCAGATCATTTGCATTTATCACACTTTGTAGCTCTAAATACGATGGTCAATATAGATAATCCTCATTGGTTCCAATATTTATTTATTTATTTATTTATAAGTACACCTTCACAGTCTACATTAACACATAAAACTATATAAGACATGAACAAGATACATTATAAATGCGACTATATTTAAAAGTGTAGACTACATGCACAGAAGAAAAGAAAAATAAAAATAAAAATACGAGTAACACAAAGAAATAAACTAATCTAATTAAACTAATTAAAAATTATAACAGAAATAAAAACAAAAAAAAGAAGAAAAAAAACAATAATTTATGCAACAATCCTCCCTAATAACATCCTTTTTTTAATTTGTAAATACTTTCGTTAAATACATCGAGATCTAATGATCTCGACATATAATTGTATAACTTTGTCATTCTGCATAGGGGTTTGTGGAATAATTTTGAATACGGAATAAGTTAAAATTAGATGGTCTGGGTAATCTAGTAGGAGCAGAAAATGCTATAGATGGCAAAATTTTAGGAGCTTCGAGAAGATTATTAACAATATGACAGTTGTTAATGTGTCAATGTGAAAGAACTCAAATAAATGTTAATAACGAGCACTCAGGAAAGCAAAAATAAAGGTTTACTCTATTATAAATGAGAAAATAATAAATTTAATGGTTGTTTCTTTGTTTACAGGTGAGATTGTGCTTAACTGTGCGTTAGGTTTGATGTATAACTTTGTAATTGTGTTAAATAAAATTGTTATTGTTTACAGAGAAACCCAATTGTGGTTATTTTCAAAACCTATATAATCACATATTTTTCTAGATCAGGGCTAAGAGGAATAGTATTCAATTTACGAATAAAAGGAAAAGTTGTAATTCTAGAGAAAAGGCAACCTAATATTACAATATCATTCTATATTGTATATTACGTTTGTGCCAAATAAATGCTTTTTTCTTTTTTGCTTCTATCAATGAAATTTGCTATCAAGTTATATCACAAAAGTTCCTGAAATATTTACCTCAATGTCACCCATTTCTTTATTTAAATAAAAAAATACGGAAATAAATGTTTAATGAAATTGAAATATTTGAATAGAAAGGCAAGTACGTGCCAATTACTATCTGTAGGAGTTTAAAATCCGATTTGAATATCAATGAACGTAAAAAGACGTTGTACATTTCAGAAATTCTCGGCAGCAGCCGGCTGCTATTAGCTAGCATGGAAAAAATAATACTAAAATTCGTACGTATTTACGGATCTATTTTTGTGTAATGCAAACGCGAAAATGTCTCGAATTTTGGGGCGAAAAGGTTGCGACAAAAAAATGAAAACAGCTGCACCTACGCTCCTCTATACAATTAAGTAATTATTTCCGCGAACTTGTGTCCTGGGAGTCTTTAAGAGAAGAGTGAATAGGCATTTGTTAGGCGGACGCGGTTCATCATCGGACTCAACTCCACCTTCCACCAGGTGTGATTAAGGTCAAGCGTTCGCCTATAAATAAAAAAAGTGGGATCGACGAACGTGCGTGATTCTTATTATTATACTTTATATTTAAAATTATTTAAGCTGTATGTTATCCTATTTCTTGTTTCTTATGTTTTTTATTGCTTAGTAAGATGTAACACGACCGGGGCCCTCCACGAAAATCAGCGCTGCAGACTTCCTCTGTGGCTTTAAGCTGATGAAGGTCCCATTTTCGCCATGTTAATATGTTTTTGTTTTTTCTTTTGTTTTTGTATGTTGTTGTCTTGTAACAGAAATGTTGCTTTTGAATTTCTAGTATTTTGTTAGTTTGTGGTGAAAATAAATATATTTCATTTCATTTTTCATTTCATTCGTAAGATAAAAGCTCTCACTGCCACACATAACAGCATATGCTAAACCTGCCCCTTTGAGAAGACGTTTTTTTTGCTTTTTTAATGTTCTCAAATTATATAGTGATAGAACTATTGCCCGCATCGGATAGTAACCACAATACACATATGCATGTATTCGACTTATCTGCTTTTTACGTCCAGTTGATCATATACCTAGAGACCTTCAGTCGTGGTTTCTGGTGATCGACTGTCGATGGATTTCCATATCGTGATAGCTACTATCGTTTTAGGACTACACTGTACTTTAGATGATTTACGTTGTGGTCAATGAAAAAACGAATACAATAAAAAACCTTGTTCCACCCTCTCCCTTCCTTAATAGAACTACGAGCGCTAAATGTTTACGGAGTCACAGCTTTACGGTATCTGTACGGATTAAGAAGTTCTCTAACTCCTTCTTTTGCCGGGTTGTTTATCTGTGGAATGGACTTCCGGCAAGCGTGTTCCCACTTTCCCATGATATGGGATCCTTTAAGCGTAACGTGAAGAAATATTTGTGCAGGCCGGCATGATCGCTGTGACTACCGATGGGTTTTTCTTACCTCGCGGTAGTCGTTGGCGTTTTTTGGACTGCACCATGCTTAAAAATGCCACATCAGGTGCGGTGCAGTCACTGTGTCGTGTCAGAATAAAAAAAATAACATACAGGTCTAGGCAAAACTTTTAAATGTCAAAATCCTGGTCGATGTCGGCCTGGACAATGTTTACTCGAAAGGTAAACTCGCTGATAAATATTTTCAGAAACAGTCTGAAAATAGCGCAGTATTCATTTGTTGCGCGAATGCTAACGCTCGTCCAAACCTCCCTTAAAGTAACAGGACGGCGAACCGACAGAACTAGAGGGGAGCAGGATGCAGTGTCTGGGAACTGATAATTGACCCCTATCAGCAGCCTAGGTCTTTCACAATACCTTGCTCCTTCGCCAGAATCTTCGGTAGACAAGACTATAATCACCACGACACTTGATGAATAAGTAGGCAGAACTTTGCACTAAGCGGGAACAAGCAAGAACTTACGCGATAAAACATCGTCGGAGCACACTCAACCAGGTTTCACCCACGAGCCAACGCTGTTTCCAGGGTTTGGCCGTTGCGTACTAGGACCCACTGGTGAGAGTTCATGGAATCCAATGAGTTTATTTAATTTCTGTTCCATCTAAATAGAGGCCAATTGTGAGCTATGTGGAGTCCCAGAGGACATACACCATTTCTTAGTGGAATGTGTTCGGAGCGTATCTATGAGAGAAATCCTGTTTAAACAGTTTGGTTGGAACAGGTCTGATGTGGGTCTATTTCAGAGCGTCTTAGCTGAGCAAACATCTTGCGCAGCTGAGATGCTCTGTAGACTCACACACCAATTATTGAAATAGTATAGTGTAGTTACAAAAGTATAGTGAAATTATGGGACTGTCATGGTCAGCCTTATCCAAGTCCAAAAAAAAAACCGGCGACAATAAAAAAAACAGAGGCAGGCTGAAAGAAATGGACGCTGAGTTTCCACCACACCCCAAATTAAATAATAATTAGACATTAAACATACATTTTAGATAAAAATAGGATAAAACCTATTAGTAAGTTAATATGGTGATGAAGTTAGTAAGCTACAAGGCTCTCTAGAATATTTTTGTCAGATACTTTTTTTTTACACTGGCTCGACATAGTGACTACAGAGTACCTGATGGTAAGTGCACTGTAGTCCAAAAACGAAAGCGACTATCAAAGGATGAAAATCCATTGATAGTCTACATCGTCATGTCGGCCCACATATACCACGACTGAAGGTCTCTAGGTATATGAGTTATTGGATATACAAAAGCTGATCCCGAAATGCGACAAGCCAAAGGGAGTCACTATGACGGTCTTTACACTTGTGTACTGTGGTCATGACCCAGTTTGGGCAATCGCCCTACCACCAAAAGCTGTGGAGTAGTGGAATGGACTGTCGGGTACAGTTTCTTCTGCGAGCTATGACATCGGATTCTTCAAAGGAGCAGTGAACAATGTCCTTTATCGGAAAAGCAATAACTACGTTCCTTGTTTTACCTTTGTCCATAGGTGACGGTTATCACGTCCTTAAGTGGTCCATCAGACTGTTTGCTGACGAAAATTAAAAAAAGATGATCACGTTAGGAACGAAGAGATATGTAGATGAGTTGAAAGATAATGTCATCGTCGGCTTGCAAAAAAGCATACTTCAATTGTTCGGGCACGTGGAGTGGGTGGATGATGAAAGGATAATAAAAAGTATATAAAATATGAATGTGGGTGGAAGAGTTCTGATGGAGAGAGATATCAAAAGTACGTAGCATCGATGAGAGTGCATGAAGCGGTTAATTAATGTCAAGGAAGCGAAGAAGGTTGGCAATAGATAATAGATTGGTTGGTTGATAATAGAGAAATGATGTTCCATTCCCTCTGCCAACACCGATAGGGATTCGGCTTAATAATAGATAAGCTTTTGTCTAAATGCCTAAGATTACAGTGCCGATTTAAGAATAACTCGGTATAATGTGGTTCATGATACGAATACGTTATCGCAAACATTTGTTCTCGAACCTCCGATCGTGCTCTCACGGTTTCGCGTTGAGTGAGTTATCTGATTCCACCAAACTGTGGCTTTGATTTGTGATGGGCTATTATAGACAATGGCTCTCAACCTTTTGCTCCCTACCCTTGGTACCATATTAAACTTTTAATATTACGTAGAAAACCTTTCACATTTCTGCAATATAAGGCGACTGGCACTAGTAAAATTATACAAGCGTTTATACAAGCTTAATGTGGAATTAATTTATTGGCGCCAGTCGCCCTTAATGATATTGACGTAGGTGTATTAATACTGTGCCTTTGCTGACCCTGAGAGGGATATAGAATCACGAAATATTATTATAATTTCTTTATTTAAACTATTTAACGATAATTTAAAATTTATAATAATTACAAAATTTCAAATATAAAATAACTAATCAAGTCCATATTGGCTTTGCGTGCCGAGGATTACCAACAAACAAAAAAAGCAAAACATTGTGATTTTCTGTAATCTGACTTGACATAGTGACTACACCATACTCCTGACGCTAGGCAGATTTCAGTCCGGGGGTGGTAACTATTTAACCACCCCTCGCCAAGTAGTTGGGGCCTGCAGAAGGCTAGACATCGCCGGGTGCCGAGGACGATGCCTTAGTCTTGTCCTTGGCACACGGTAGAGGGGAGAAGGAACAACCCGGGGGCGGTTCTCACCGCCTCCTGAAGGTCCATTGGGGATTTCCCCCGGGGTATCAAAAAAAAGGCAGAGTTCAGTCCAAACATGACTACGACTATCAAAAGTAAAGAACAACCTGCCAATACTTGCGGCGAAGATGCCGACCTGGATAATTATCTCTTCCCTCTTCGCATGAATGACTTGATATCATATCACTGCGGGAACACGCTCGCTAGAAATCTATTTCTAATCTAAACGACTCGGCAAAAGCAAGAATTAGAAATAAATAATTATTAGAATTATTGGTAGAATATACTAGATTCTAGATTCGCGACAATGCGAATAATCGTAGGTTCGAATCCCGGCTCGTAGCTCTGGGTTTTTCCAGATTTAGTAAGAATTTACTTACACACACTAAGTCACATACACAAAGTACACAACCACACTACACATTTCACATATACATTTTACTAGCTTATTAACTTTTAATAACTTTTTATTTCATAACAATTATTTGAATCGCATTTAATGCTCTCATATAACCTTGTTACACAAATCATCTTGGTTAATCCGATTTTTTGTACGTTTTCCTGTATTAAATTATAAAATTATATACTGTAGATTTGTGAATAAATAAATAAATAAAAATAAATAAATAAATTTAGGCATCATATACGCACAGGTGAAGGAAAAAACATGAGTAAACCCACATGTACTCTAATAGAAATGTCAAGTGCACTAGTGCTGTGAGAACGGCGATCAGCTGCGCTACTGGTCACGTTGGGCACGACATATTGCGAGGTAGTAGGGCGTCGGTGCCCGTCTGGATCGCGACCACAGTACATGGGTGTAAAGCCCGTCAAAGTGACCAGTTTCGGCTTGTCGCGTTTCGGGATCACCTTGTGTATATCCAGTAGCTCATATACCAATGGATTTTCATCCTTCGATAGTCGCTTTCGTTTTTGGACTACACTGTACTTACCATCAGGTGCTATGTAGTCACTATGTCGAGCCAGTGTAAAAAAAAACATATAAGCGGAAAGTCGATATAGAAAGTATTCTAGATTTTTCAAAGACGAATCGCTAGGTTTGAGAGACATAAGCAAACTTTTGTATTAAGCAACTCAAATATTTGAGTTTTTCGACCGATTTTATGGTTTAATCTGCAGGCTTCCGCGCTGGCTCCCAATATTCGGGAAACCGGTATTAAGTAGGGATAAATTCTCTACTATTTGTACATTAACTAGCGGACTCTATTCGCAATGCACGGGTATTTTTAGAGCTCTTTATCTCAAAAATGGAGTACGATAACGAAGGCGAAACGAAGATATAGCTGCTTTTTTAATTCTGAGTTGATACATTGACTGCACCATAACTGATGGAAAGTACATCGCAATCCAAAAACCTGGTGATTGTCGAAACAAGCGTCTGCTGACATTCGTCGCGACCATACCGGACTACACTTAATATCCCTTTACGCTTCTCTTGAAGAACCATTTATTGTAGGATGAAGGGAATACATACAAGGGAATACGTTCGCCGGAAGACCTCTCCATAATCTAATAACCCGACAAAAATAAGAGTTAGAGAACTTAGTTCTAGCTAATTTAGCGAGCATGATTTTATTATGAAAGGAAGAGAGAATTGCTGGTATGTGGTGATTCGCTTCATGAGGCGTAGGAATCTCCAAGCAAACAGTGAATCAATATTTGTTTATTAGGCACTATCTTTTTGCCTCATCATCACTTTATAGCAGGATGGTTGAGAACAGGCGCAAGCCCGGTCTGAGGATACATATTTCTCTTATGATCCTGCAAGCCAACAGCCTTACTCAATTTCCATCTCTGGGAGGAGTGGCTGTAGAGCTCTCAGGACCTCTCCATCAGCGGTTGTATGACATATACTTATCGCATATGCCTCATTCACTATTTCTGCTAATACTAACTAGGAATCTGCATAATAATACATAAATCATAAACTTTTACAGAAGTAGAAAAACTATATAAAAATAAAGTAATTTTAGACGTAATTAAAGTATCCAATTCAGCTTTAAATCTAAAAATTCGTCAGTAATCATTCAAAATCACTGAAAGTTCTAAAATAATTAATCTCATTAAAAGATCATTATTCACGCCCTAAGGGCTTTACTCACTATTCCAGTCCATAAACAGAACGTAATAGAACGGTTACTATCTCAAAAGATTTCGTATTAGTTCTTTGGCTCGTGTGCTTTATTGCGTTTCAACTAGGACGTCCCTCTTTTCACACTCACATTTCTGATGAAACAAGACAACATCATCAGCCCATGTTAGTTTATTGCTGAGCTCAGATCAATCCTAATCTATACTAATATTATAAAGCTGAAGAGTTTGTTTGTTTGTTTGTTTGAACGCGCTAATCTCAGGAACTACTGATTCGAATTGAAAAATTATTTTTGTGTTGAATATACCATTTATCGAAGAAGGCTTTAGGCTATATATCATCACGATGCAACTATTAGCAGCGAAAAAATAATGGAAAATGTGAAAAAAACAAGCAAAATTATTCATTCTTGAGGGCTTCCATTGCGTGCGCTGCGAAAACGGTTCAAGATACCAAAAATATATGTATAAAAGAATTATTCCTCTTAAAATGATCTAAAAAAATGTCCAGGACAGTATATGACTATCTTTTAAGAATAACTCACTAGAACCGTTTTTATGGTAATCAAATTTGGTCGAAATTAATGCATTATTTAATTTCGAATCATTAGTTAAGAGTTGTATCAACGTAATAATATTAATCTTTATTCAAATATATGTGTTGTTGATTAAGAGTATTTAATTGTGAACAAAATTGTCTTTGACATCACTCAATTTCAATGAACATCTTAGAAGATATTACAATAATTTATATAGCAAAACAATGTTTGCCGGTTCAGCTATAAGCTCTATAGAGCTTAATCTTTGTCTCTCTGCCAGTTATTGACGGATGCCTCATACAAATTATCGCTTGTCGGAAGATCTCTCACACGGCGTCCTATTTGCTGTATCTATGTGTGTTCATATCTAACTATAGAGTTTTTATTGCTATTTAGCAACAAAATTAAAATTACGACTGCATTTTGTGATCCGTTAATCATTAATCAGATTACATTTTGCCCATCTCTGAGCACAACCGTAAATAATTCTGATCTCTAATCGCTAAAGGTTTCCGATCATAAAACAGTTTCTGGAAATGAATGTTGTAGATAGGGCGGCTTCTTTGATAGATAATCGTCAATGTTGATTTATTTGACAGTTAGCCTATTCAAAAAGGCACCTGGAGACAACCTATGCATTTTAAAATCATAGTTGTGTGATGCCTGGAATAAATACTAAGGTTAAAGTGTTACCCTAGCTCCGTCGTAACAATATTTACTGGAAGAAAGATTTATGTTAAATTAATATAGTTAAGGATATATTTCAAAAACAATGTATCAGAACACATTAAAGATTCATTGCTAATACCGGTTTTTCATTGCAAGCTATGCGATATAAAAGCAAAGCTATAGAAATTTGGCATTGGTATGGCATTTTCGCCATGTTAATATGTTCTGTATTTCCTTTTGTTTTTGTGTGTTGTTTGTAATGATACATTTAAATTTCTGTTTTTTTTTTGTATATTTGTGGCGAAATAAATACTGTTTCATTTCATTCGTTTCATTTAAACAAAATCAGGCATAAATTAACATAAACAGTTTCTTAGTAAACATCCCTTCGATAGCCCTTCTACAATCTTCCCTTTTTACAACAGAACCACGCGGACTGTATTACAAACTCACAGTTTGACTGTTTTTTTCATCCCAATACGCAGTAAAAGTTTTCCATTGCTCACCTCTACTGTATCATTAGGTTGTGAAATTATCTTCTAGCCGGTGTATTCTTTAACTCCTATCAAATTTGTTCTTTTTTTTTTAAAGAATTGTAAAGAGTTTTTAACAATCTAGCATGATCACGGTGTCTGTCGATGACCAGTCTCTTGTTTCTAGATAGTTGCAGTCGGCTTTTGGACTGAACTGTTTATCTTCAGATGCAGTGTATTTAGTTTGTCGAGCTAGTATAAAAAATTGTCAGAATTTTATTTTAGTTCCGCAAATCAGCTAACAGTATCTCTCTCCTTGCGATATATCCGGTTGTGGAAGACAGGGATTATAAATAGCGATAAGCGAACGTAAGCTTATTTTTCAGTTGGTCACCCTACAGCCGGGGAGGCAAACCGAGTGGAAAATGACGTGATATCTCCTGCGGGACTTGTCTTGGCAACTCGCCGTCAGGGAATTGAACCCTGGTTCATTTATAAGATAGTTTATTATCAAGTTACCATTTGTTAGTTTGGAATTTTTTGGAAAATTTCTCAACGATTTCGAGTGTTTGTAAAAGGGTTTGAATAATTAATGTTTATTTGGAATAAGTTTAAAAAAGTCAATAATATAATGTAGTTGTATTATTTTAAATAAATACTTAAAGAGAAGACATGCATTTTTTTTAGACTGGATATTTGTTGACGGCTAGGACAGACTTTGACAACTAAGCCGGGCGATGAAGTTGACATGTGTATCATAACGTAAGCCCTTCTTGTATATTCAAGTCAGCAAGTAATCAGTTTCCTCATTTTATTTTACATAATCGGGTACCCAACATGGGTGACATTGATTTAGAAAAAAAGGACTATGGTACACAAACATAACATATAAATGCCCCCACAGTTATAGAGCACCACCGCATGCACAATAATTAACATATAGTGCTAGTTTACAGTAAAATAATGTGGTATTAAGATTATAAAAAAAAGAAGAGGAATATACATACATCCATAGGCACAGTAGAAAAAGATAATATTGTATAATAACTAATCATGAACTATAAACAAAATTTTGTAAATGATTTCAAAGAAAACGCGAAAAAAAGAAACATAATTTATGTAATTCATATCTCGGCTAGGTCTTAGAAGTTCTTTAATTCTTTTACTTTTGCTGAGTCGCTGATCTATGTAATGGTCTTCCGGAGAGCGTGTTCCCACCGTCCTATGATACTGGGTACTTTAAAAGAAGCGTGAAGAGATATTTGTGCAGGTCGGCATGATCACTGCGAATACCAATAAGTTTTTTTGGACTGCATAATGTTTACCGTCACGCGTGATGTGGTCACTATGACGAATCAAGATGTAAACAATATATACAACAGATTCTGACAGTGACTGTTACTACAATGTCATCTCTAGACAGTCATTACTTTTCTTACTTTATATTTTATTAGCGGGCTCGAAGTTTCAAACTATACTTCATCTCTTATTTTTATCCTATTAGGGGTGAAATATCTTAAAATATGCCATTAGTTAGTGCCTACGTTATAAGGGGAAATCAATCGCTTTCGAAACGCTAGTAGACCAGGTTCGTTGTACTCACAGGTATACCCATGCATTTCCACCTAATCCGTGACTCCTTGGTTGAGCACTTTTACTTGCCCGGAGCTCGGTGAAGTTGTAAAAGCCTTTCCCAAGAGTATACTGTCCTGCCGACAGAAAAGGGAAGCCAATGTAAAAAATCATATAGAAATATAGCTTCAGCAATTTTGTCTCTACGATGATATGTCAGTGAAGAAAAATGTTTATACATAGATAAATAGATTGATGCAAATATTTCTAGTAAGATAAATAGAAAATTCTGCACAGAGATAAATATTTGGGTAAAAAAGCGAGTATTGTGTTTGTTATTTTTCTTTTTATGCGGTTACACGTCGTATAGTTGACTATGATAAATATCTAGACGTCTTTCAGCCCAAACGGTATCCGATGAGACCCCTACCATCGATTTTCGAAACTTACAAGTATGATAGAAAAAACGAAAATCCATTGACAGACTCTGTCGACATGTCGGCTCCCATAGACTACTACTAATGGTCTCTAGCTATATGAGTTACTGGGCATATACTATGTAAGCCGGGATTTTATATCCAAATACCAATAAAACACACATTAATCGATGAATTCACACTGGATTTATTATAAAAACATAAAAACTAAAACAGAACAAAGCACGATCAAAAAGAATTATTTCAATATGGCGATTTACGCCACTCAAGATACGTCATGACATTTCTGATTAAAATATTTTAAAAATAATTACAATACTGTAAAATATTTTTAGAAACAACTTAAATAAAATAAATAAACACACACAAAAGATACTCGCATACAGACTGCAATCATATTTTAATTAATGTCAGTAATCGATACTTATTTAATTAAATATGCAATCAGCTAAGTGAGTGATAAAAGTTCATGATAAAATTGCAGTGGAGTTTTGTAATTACATGTAACGATTTTGATTTAAAAGGGATGGTAAATCGCTACTTTGTGTAAGAGAGAAAAGGAGAGAATCAAATACTAGAAAAAGGGAACTATGGTCGCAATAATTAAAAAGATAAAGTTTTAGATCTTTTCAGTCTTAGGATCTATTGGCACATCATCATAACAGCGTGTTTGCTTTTGCTGTTTTCTACCTTGATTAACCTATTCTTTTGCGTTGTACATAAATAATCTGGTAGGCGGTGCAAAAAAAATAATACGAAATTTTTCAAGCTCGATTTAGCAAATGGTAGGGGATCCAGGATATAGTGCTTTTGGCAGCGACACTCCTATTTACATACGCGACGTCCGCATAAATGTAGTACGCGGTATTGCAGAAATATGTTGAGTTTCTAAAATCGCATAAATGCTTATACCGTGACCTTCGCGTGAGCCAAATCTGATAAATGCTATCCAATTCGATCGTATATTCATAGCGTAATAATTTTTGAGAGAAGTGAAACATATTTCACACGATTTTGCATAACTTTCACAATCATAATATCTGCGTAGATCTGCGAAATAACTCACATAATATTGGTTCAATGAAAACAATGTTTTTTAAAGTTTCGTGTCTCAAAAAGAAATAAGAACACTTTCTTCACATTCTTGTTTATTTGCCTGTCTATTTGTCTCGAGCAATCTTCCCAGGAATACTTAGAGGTATCAATGAAATTAATCTTATAAGCGTGGGTCAATCAGACACCGATATTGATGAACAATAATTAATAATTTAATTTTGTGAGTCGAAGCTGCTCGCGTCTGTAGGCTTTACCCTAGTTTCCCTACACGTGACTTCTGGGTGGTGCTAAACGAGCAGCAGCGAGGTGGTAGGGCGTCGGAGCCTGTCTGGATCGCAACCGCAGTACATGGGTGTAAAGCCCGTCATAGTAACCAGTTTCGGCTTGTCGCGTTTCGGGATCAGCTTGTGTATATCCAGTAGCACATATACCTAGAAACCTTTAGTCGCCGTATATGCGGGCCGACATGACGATGTAGACTATCAATGGATTTTCATCCTTTGATAGTCGCTTTCGTTTTTGGACTACACTGTACTTACCATCAGGTACTCTGTAGTCACTATGTCAAGCCAGTGTAAAAAAAAAACAATCGATTTATTAATCGAAGAGAGGTACAATATTAGTACAAAGTCGCAGAATCGTCTCGAAGTGCAGCAATTGATTCCTCCAAGCGCCGGGTGCGCCGGGCTGCGGGAAAAGCAAGCCTCGACACCGGCGCGCGATAAACCTCTTAATAGCAACGCCAAGATGTTGGGAGAGATGCCAGGAAAGAGTAATCACCACTTCTCCTGCGTTAAGTAGAGCTCAGGAACACGTGCACACCATTGGAGTATATTCTAAGCAGCCGTCTCCACAGACGGGGAGTTCGAATAACCTTTTTTTTAGTTACCCAGGGTAAAATCTTACATAGGATTATCGAGGCCGCTGTGAGGGCAGCGACCCCGATGTGATAGACTCCCACTCAGTTAAAACCTCAGGGTGTCCTTCCATTCACCCACTAAGACGTAGACTATTAGAGTAAGGACTCTCTAGGAGGAGTGGGTGTAAATAGTGTACCCCTGTATAACTTTCACACGGATGACATGTCGGACACTACGCGCCGCTTATTTCTCATCCGGGCAGCAGGTTCTCAAGTCTACTACCTAGCTAAGTGTCACGGGGTAGTTGCGCGCGAACGCTTCCCTTCAGCGACGGTGTCTTCGCTGCCGAATATCCAGGATGATAGATTTCTCCATACCCCTTTCAGCGGTTTCCTTCTGCTGCTTAATCACTTCGCAGAAGGATACATCTTTCAGTCCTCTTCCCTGTTGAGTTTGGCTTTCACAAACATCGGCAGTGAGAAATCATCACTAAGATCCTTGAATTCGGATAACCTAAACCTAATCCAACCCAATCAAATAAAAAAAGGGCCGCTCTATTTCCATCATAAAAAAAATACAATAAAAACGTGAAAGAATATTGGGTATACGTGTATTCTAGGGAGAGGAAAATCGAATAAACGCTGAATGGGAAATCCAATAGTTGTAATTGATTGGGTAACGCTGTCCTGGCGCTCATTCATTAGTGAGAACGTTATTTATCGCAAGTGGACCAAGTGTCAGCTAATAGAGGTTATATAGGGTGGCCATGCTATATCGATGTGGGTGACCTTAACGTCAAATATTGCTAATACAATTAATCTAGTGTAGAGGATGATAAAGCCTCGATTTCCATCTAAAGAGGTTCTCGTTTGGTTGTTGGATCAAAGGCTGGATACAGAAGGCAATATTACTCGAAACAGCGCGTATTGTTAAGAGGTTCCTAACTCTGAGCTCCAAACTACCGATGGCCTGGGCCTTAGGCCTCACCTACGTAGGTCTACGTGTTTTAATAGATAAATAAATAAAGAGATAAAAATAATATACCTAACTACAAAGTTTTGTGGCGGTAAATATATATATATAACAAGGTCAGTCTAATCTACCGGCTACCATGGCCAGTACGGTGTTAATGCTGGCCCGGAGTCTGCTCAGTAATGACGCGCACCGCCTGCATAGAGTTGCGAAGAAGAAATCGGATCATGAAAGAGTGACAAAAAAGATATACTGAATATCAGTGGAAGTAAGGGCCGAGGCCGTCCGAGACTTAACTATAGAAACCAAATAAAGAGAGATCCGATGGAGGGTACTATCAAAAGTATGCGGAATTGGCGAAAGTGCATGAAGAGATTCATAAATGTTATGTTATGTTGATATGTGGTGTGTGATGTGGAAGCGAAAGAGTTTTGTAAGAAGAAAATGGCGTTCTATTGTTTCTGCCTACCCCAATAGGGATTCGGCATGATGATAGATAAATAGAAATACTAAATAACTAAATAAAAATACTTATATCTTCTTTACCAATACCAAAAAAAAATTATTTATTTACAAGCCCATCTTATATGTAGTGTCTGGAATATCTCACGTAATCTCAAAGTTATGGCCACAGCAACACAACCGTTCATTAGCCACGAAGTTGTCCTAAAACGTATCTCCTTACGAAATAAGAGAACGTGTGTTATGTTAGGCTTTCTTTACACGTGCGACAATCGGACCTTATTTTATATTTTATATTATGCCTAAGATTTTGGCTGTTTAAACCGAGTTTAAAATATGATTACCAGCAATAAATTTCATTAAGCTTATTATTTAAATAGATACTAGAAAATGATAGAAATATAAATAAAAATATTATAGAAATATGATATAAATATACTTGTGCCATTTTTTAAAAAGTGAAAAACCGATCTATTCATCAAACATAAACACAACTGCACAATCCCGGCTCTCCGGAAAACATATCATTATAGATATTTGTACGTAATATTAACTATACAGGTCCGATACATATGTTACATTGGCAATCCGGGGCCCATGCCCCTGGGCGTCAAATTCCAGGCAGAGATGGGCAAAATGTAGTCTGATTAATGATGAACGATTACAAAATGTAGTCGTAATTTTAATTTCCTTGATCTGTAATCATGATTAAATCCATTTAAAACATTAAGAAATGATAAATGTGTATGCAATCTGGGATTTTGTAGTGTTTAAAACATAAATGAGCAAAATGCAGTCATGTTAATGGTAAAAAACGTAAAATGTAATCGTTAATCATTTTTATTAATCTGATTACATTTTTCCCATCTATGATTCCAGGTGCGCTAGACGAGAATATCACTCAGCGTACCCACTTTGTTGTTTTGTTTGTTTGTTGATTGTACAGCCTTTGTTGACGTTGTAAAAGTAAAATCAAAAGTCTCATAAGTCATCATTACCATGTCTTACGTTATTCCAAGTCGTTTTTAGTGGATATATCGCTTCTTGTGCGATAAATGGTATTTAACTTTTCACAAAGTTGTAGAGGAAGGGAGGAAGCATAGGCGATAGGCAGTAGTTTTTGTCTCTACCTCCAAAAATTTAAAGATCCGGAGCTGTAGCTGAGTAATATAATTTAAAAATGTAATTATAACCCCTTTTACAAAAAAGGAAGACTAATTTTAAACACTCAATACATGTGGAGTGTCTGGTGGTAAGCCTGAGGGTAGACCACTTAAATCATACTCCGGTGGTGTCCGGGTTGATCCGCACGACTAACCACCAGGCGGTGGGGAGTTGAACACATTCTGTTATGTGTATGCTATAATTGAAACACAATTCGCGTATTATAAGAAATCACTAGCTTTAATATTCGCAATTATCGTTGACATATATTTGATTCTCTTTTTCATGCAACTGTCTTGAAGTTGGTCACAGATCCATCCGCCGCTGTCTTCGTACGATTGCTATCGGATACGCGTACAGTTATAATGTTTTGTATGTTCGGATTGTGTAACACATTCCACCTCCCCTATCTTCACGGCGAGCCCGTTATGGGGCAAATAAGATCTAAATACAACAAATCGCAAGTTTATACCAAGCCTTAAACACTCGTAGGGTATGTAACCTGACAATTATGACATAATTATCCGCGTTAAGAAGGCTCTCCTGTAACAAAGGCATTTTCATTAAATTATTACGTTATTTTGAATACGTTATGTAACGTTTTTGAGAGATTATTTTGTTTGTTCTGTGTTTTCATTGAACTTATTTCAAGTTTTTATTTCATGTACCGGTTTTATACTACCTTTTATTATAATAAAAATATATCATCACACTAATATCCCTTTCGGGGGGAGCAGAGATATATTTGTGGCTGTATCCACTGTGCGCTTATATATCGTATCCAACGTGACCAGTAGCGCAGCAGATCGTTGTTCTCATAGCACTAATACACACGACTATTTTTTATTAGATGCCGTGTGGGTTTCCTCATTACGCGGGCCGGGATAAGGTATTGACTTATGCCGTTGCACAAAATGCACCCTCGTAGACGGGATGATTTATAATAAAGTTAATTGCGATAATTTGAGACAAATCAAGTACTTACCGAGCAGCGGTATTCCAGGCACTTTACAACCACTCACTATGTATGTATTTTAATGCGAATGTGGAGTATGGTTTTTTGAGCAGTTGTGTTGTGTGTTGCGAGTGTGAAAGGATTAATATGCGATTATAATGCAGAAGGATGCGATGCGATGTTTTAGTTTAAAAAGAATGCGATGCGGAGTTTGGTTTTAATGCGAGAACGTTAAGAAAGTAAGATGAATGATGTTCGCCAGATGGCGTTGGCGATTAGATGCGTTCGCATTGTTATTATTTTAAAGTTCTGGGGTTGCGCCTTTTGGCGTGACTACTCATGATGTTTTCCTTCAACGGTGAGCATGTGGTGAATCAAATCCCGGCACCTACTTCTGAGCTTTCTAGATTAAATATGGATTCATTAAATATGGACACTAATAAGGATGTGATGTGTAAGCGTTCTGAGAATGGAGATCAGTTGCGCTACTGGTCAGGTTGGGCACGAGATATAAGCGCGAAGTGGATACAGCTACTAATGTATCGTTGCTCACTCCGAAAGGGATTTGCATAGTGATAAAATATCATTATTTACTTTATACTGTAAAGGCTCTCTCATTACGCAGTACAAAAATAGCGCTATATTGAGAGAAATTGAGAAAATCTTATGAAATTCTTTGACTTTCAAAATATGACGCACTTATTTACCAATTTCTAAGAAAATAATGAAGTGCTATGAAAAAATTTCGCAATGTAATAAAAACTGGTGTACGGATGAAGTAAGTCGTGCCACAGCGTAAGGAGAACAGAGGCCTAAGAATAATCAATTTCTCGGTATTTGCTCGAATAACATGCTTGCGTTTGGCACGAATGTTACATGATCTACATATATGACGAGGCCGACTATGGAGCAAGCTTACCCAACAAATTTTGATTCACTCGTTATTTCAAGATTATCATGATGCACAATGCTAGAAAAACAAATGATGCAAGTGAATTCCACTCCTTTCGGCTCGCAGGAAATGAGAAGAGACAAATTGCCTGCTAAACTTGCAATTTTTTTTTTTAGTAGACCTCAGAAGTGTGCCCAAGTCTTAACTATTGTTGAGGTGTTTATTAAAAATGTCTATGCGTGACAACGCAAATGGTCCTAGGGTTGTATCCCGGCACTTAACTCTGGGTATGTCCAAGTTAAGTACAGGTTTAAGCACACATGCTCACCGGTGAAGGAAATCATTGTGAGGAAGCCCGCATGGCGTCTAACAGAAATGTCATATGTCATACGGTCACTTTTGGCATGACCTAAAAAGCGCGAATTGGATACAGTCATCAATGTATTTGTGCTCACCAGGATAAAGATAGCGGAACGATATATTATTATTTGTAACCTGTTAACCGGGGAATGAGCTATTGCTCAACTCGTCTCAGAATGGGGACTTTTTGTTCGCAGCGATAAGTAATATCACACCTCAGATAATAAAAGAATATCGTTTTTAACTTATGGTGTTTATTTTTGGGGGTCGAATCTGCTCGCGTCCGTAAGCTTTACTCTAGTTTCCCTACACGTGACTCCTGGGTGGTGCTAAACGAGCAGCAGCGAGGTGGTAGGCCGCCAGTGCCCGTCTGGATCGCGACCACAGTGCATGGGTGTAAAGCCCGTCATAGTGACCAATTTCTGCTTGTCGCGTTTCGGGATCAGCTTGTGTATATCCAGTAGCTCATATACCCAGAGACCTTCAGTCGTGGTATATGTGGGCCGACATGACGATGTAGACTATCAATGGATTTTTATCCTTTGATAGTCGCTTTCGTTTTTGGACTACACTGTACTTACCATCAGGTACTCTGTAGTCACTATATCGAGCCAGTGTAAAAAAAAATTGGTAAAATATTTAATATATTACGATTAATTTCCATGACGAAAAATGTCGTCATGCCCATTGCAGTAGGCTTTTATGTATGACGAAATATTTCGTCGTAAGTATTTCGAGAAAAGACTCGAGAAAACGTGTACTAGATCTTCTGTGCTCTATTTTTTGTGGAAACATCAACAATGGCATAAAGGAGACGAATTTTAAAAGTTCTCCAAAACTTTTATCCCCTATTACAAAGGTCTGTTTCGTTTGAACGATGTAAACATACTTTTTGAATTAAATATTTTTCTTAGATTTTATTCAGTATTTTTAAGATATACTAGGTATCCTCACGACTTCAATTAATGGAGGTACGTATTATTACTGAATTAACACGTTCGTGGTCCAGCGCGGTTCGCTTGTGTTTCTTAGGGGGTCGAAATCCGCTTTAAAATGCGATATGTAGGTATATAAACAATGTAACTCGAATATTATGATTATTATGACCGGTGGTCGTGGGTGTGGTCACGCTATATTTCTTACGGAGTGAGCAGAGATACATTAGTGGCTGTATCCACTTCGCGCTTATATAAATGACAACAACTAAAAATAGAACATATAGCATGTAGACGCCGCCCGATACGTGCATGTGTTAAACGCCCTAAAGGGGTAAGAGGATGCGCGCGCGCACGGGATGCTTGCTAATTCAGTCGACTACCGAGACGCAAGGCGGGAGTACGTGCGTGTACGTCGCAGTTCGGTGTGCCGTAAAGTGCAAATAAACAGTAAAACGCCAAAATCCGTGTCTTTCTACAACCACACCCACGACCACCGGTCATATTATATTATTTTGTTATTATCTTGGATTCGCAAAGAATGTTGTTGTTTGTTGTATTTAGAGTGTTTAAAGTGTGAAGGAAAGTTTTATATTCTCATTGCTGATACGCTGATAGGTAAAATACAAAAAATATTGTGACTAGTAAGTAATGTAATTTTTGTAACAGAAATATGTTCGATTCGCTTGATTCCATGAATAGAGCTCGTTACGAATGGGCGTGAAAATCGAGGTAGGGTTAAAGGTACGGCGCTTTCGTACAGCCATAGAATATATAATAGTAGAGATGGGAAAATACGTGAATCCACTGGTTATTTAACAGTATAAATCATAATCTGTGTGCATCACAGTACAGAGCATTTAATATTGTAGTTTTCTATCTTAATTAACCTATCTTTCTGTTGTTTTTCATGTGCCAAATAAATGTTTTTCTCCTTTTTTTTTTCTTTCTATCTGTCATAATCTATATTCTATGTGTATGAACATGTTGTTTAAGAAAATGTTTTAGTTAATACAAGCAATTAACAATTTTAGAACTGGGTCGTGACCACAGTGCGCAAGTGTAAAGACCATCATAGTGACTCGCTTCGGCATCTCGCTAATCGGAATCAGTTAGTGTATATCCAGTTATTCATATACCTAGAGGCCAGTAGCGTTCATTTCGTAGATGCATGAAAGCATTGCATGCCCTTATAATAAATAAGTTTCGAATAAATTACTCAAATTCTAATTAAAAAAAAAGAAATATTCATATTTATACCAATTCTATTTTTAAACCACATATCTTTCCTATAGGAACAATAATATTATAATGCTAATTGTAATAATACAATATTTATATTAATTTCGCGAACTCTGCTTACCTTGTTAAAAACCCTATGCACGTCACTGCTAGAGATCTCCCATTGTGGTATATGTAGGCCGAAATAGCGAAGTTTGTATTAATTTTTAACAGTTTATGAAAACTATTATTTGTGAATAAAACAGCAGGGACCCTGGAGAAAATGAAATTCGTAAAAATAACGAGTCAATGTGATACCTCGAAAGTTTATGTCAATCTAATATATTTCAGAGATAAGTTTGTAGCGAACGCTAACAGAAATGGTTTTTGTCTTGTCCAGGTCGCAACGTGAGGCTCGCGAGCCTCATACAGAGATGGGCAAAATGTAATCTGATTAATGATCAACGATTACAAAATGTAGTCGTAATTTTAATTTTCTTGCTCTGTAATCATGATTAAATCCACTTAAAACATCAAGAAATGATAAATGTGTATACGATCTGTGATTTTGAGCAAAATGCAGTTATATTAATGGTAAAAAACGTAAAATGTAATCGTCAATCATTTTCATTAATCTGATTACTTTTTGCCCATCTATGGCCTCATACAACTCTTTGAAAATGAAGTTGCGGGTGTTTACTTTCATACGGAAATATTATATTATTCATTTATTTAAAAACCAAGCACCATATACATTATCTATTTTATTGTGATAAATTGATACTTATATATGGACTTGCTTTTGCCCGCGGCTTCGCTCGCGTTAAGAAGTATTATAATTAATTAGATATAGTTTTTGTGGCTTTACTTTTGTTTAGCGTGTGTAAAAAATTAGGGCCTAATCTGTAATTAGGCGCTAAAACTATCAAGCTATTATATTATAGTCGAAAATCTAAGAAGATTTATAAAAACTTTCATCCCCTATTTTATCTCCTTGGGGGTGAAACTCATCAAAATCCTTTCTTAGCGGATGCCTACGTCATAACATCTACCTGCATGCCAAATTTCAGCCCGATCCGCCCAGTGGTTTGGGCTGTGCGTTGATAGATCACTATGTCAGTCAGTCAGTCAGTCACCTTTGAGTTATACATATTTAGATAAATAGATATTTTTTATGAATTTTGTAAATTGTAATTTTGTACTCTTTTGACTCAAAAGTTTACTTACCTCTGGTCTAGGAACAAGTAATGATTAATGATTAAATAACAGTTTTTTTAATCTTCACTTTGCACAATGTCCACCAGATAGAAAGCATGGCATAGTCCAAAAAACATCAACGACTATAAACAATTTAGAAAACCCATCGGTAGTCGCAGCTATCATGCCGGCCTGCACAAATATCTCTTCACGCTACGCTTAAAGGATCCCATATCATAGGATGGTGGGAATACGCTCGCAGGAAGACCATTCCACAGCCCAACGACACGGCAAAGTTAGAGTTAGAGATCTTAGTTCTAGCCGGGATGTGAGTTACCGTACAGCTGTGACTCTGTTAACCAGCGTACGTGGTTCTATTAAGGAAGGGAGAGGGTGGAAGAAGGTGGTTAATACCATATCTATGCTAGAACTTTGCTAGGTAAGCAACGGTAAACGAGTCCAGGAAAATGACGGGACAGGTAGTCGATTGTTTAGCTTCTGTAAAGCATCTTCAGGATACGCACCTTTAAAATACATTTCAATATTCCATTAGAGTATTTTCTGTCATTTTTCACAATTAACAACGCTGGCCGGATGGTACGATCATTAATTAAAGAGAGATTCATCAGGGCGTTTAGCTATATTTTATATTAGCGTAAAGCGCTTTCTCATTTTCACGCGTGAAGAGCGCTGGATAGTTGGTTACAAAAGTGTTTTTATGAATTGATGGTAATTTTGTAAAACACTCATAAAACCTTAGGGTCTAGAGTAACATTTTTCAAAGCCCATTTTGTTCAGTTGTGAAAATCAGTAAATAAAAGAAAATTTAAAAAGATTAAATATTAATATGCGAAAATACTCGTATATAAAAATAATAATTATAATATATCGTCACGCTATATTCTCTTCGAGGTGAGTAGGGTTACATTAAAATCTATATCCACTTGGCGCTTGACCACGTGACCAGAAGCACAGCTTATCGCTATTCTAAGCGCACTTACACATAACATTCTTATTACATACTATGCGGGCTTCCTCACGATGTTTGCCTTAACCGATTGGCATGCTTTGCTGAAATCCGTAATTAATCTGGAAAAACTCAGAGGTCCGCGCCGTAATTCGAATCTACGACCATTTGCGTTTCTCACATGGATACTGTTGCCTTATCTACTAAACCAGCACAAATAAAAGAATACAAACAAACATAAAAATAATGCTTAGGTTTAATTTTGTAATATAATAAATACAGGCCTCGCGTTGCCACCCAAGTCAGAAATTTACTAGTAGAGCTCTTTAACTATTAGTCCATCTCGCTCGGTAATGTTATAAGGGCATTTCATCGAAATAAAAACATGTTACGAAAAGAGAAGTCTTCTTCTTCTTGGTCGTAGATTCCTAGCAGAATGGTCATGATCAGAGATAGTCTACTTGGTCTGTTGCAGCTTTTTCGAGACCCTTGGGTGGTTTAGGTGAGAGCCCATAAGAACGTCGGCCCTCCACTCCTCCTTGCACCATCAAACGTTCAAAAGAACTTTAGAAAGCTTCAGCTAAACAAAAAAGAAGACTTTTACAAACTGTATTTACATATTCAATGCGTCGCACTATAAAAAAAAAGAAAAACAGTGGTCTAGAGCAACCATGACACAAACAGAACAAATATCAGAGATAATATTATAAGTTCCGTAAAATCTCCTTCAACTAGTTCATTACAACATATACAATAATGGTTGACATTTATGCTATTATTGTACATTGGCTCGATGAACTGTTTACATCGCAAGTGATGAAAAGTAGAGTCTAGTCCAAGAACGATAAGGATTACCAGGGGCCTAATTCTCTAAGACAATTTAGCGATTGCTTGCTTTGATATCACGTTAATTTCGTAAAAAGTTACGACATTTGCAAAAATTGTATTCTCTGTGATACTTTGTTGAAATGAATCTGATACGTTACCGTGACATGATATAGACAAGACACGATGTTAACGTGGTTTTCAAATGGTAAGATTTGAGTGTGAAATCTAAATTGTCATACAGAATTAGGCCCCAGGGGGTGAGAATCAAATTAGATGCAGCCATTAATCTATTTCTGTTCACCACAAAAGCGATTCAGCGTGACGGTATATTGTTATTATGTTGTTTATAAAGCTAAAAACTCTTTCAAATATTATCCATTATTCTTTTTTTTTGTGCTTAATATCCCAACACAAATTCAACAGAAACATAAAGAGAAAATATACACAACAATTCTACTAAGCTTAAAATTATTTAGATACGAACACAATTTAATAAAAATATATTCACAAATCAGCCTGGATCTAGTTAATATTTTAAAATAGTTTAGCCTACAAAATACTCAATTAAACAACCTGTCATTTAATTCAAGGAATCACTTTTCGACCCGTCATTACCAGCCAGTGTCGTGCTACGGAATATGATTGACGTTTAACAAGATTTAAGCTTTTAAAACGATAATAATATAAGAGGATAATCATTCTGTTACACGCTCCTAGTAAATGTCGCAGGGATGTCATTTTATTTGATTTTTTCCGTATGCCTAGACAATTTTTAATTGGTTTTGGGGATACTTTTCGTAATAATATGACCGGTGGTCGTGGGTGTGTTGGTAGAAAGACTCGGATTTTGGCGTTTTACTGTTTATTTGCACTTTAAGGCACACCAAACTGCAACGCACACGCACGTACTCTAGCCTTGGGTCTCGGTAGTCGACTGATTTAGCTAGAGCATCCCTAGCACGCGCACCCCTTACCCCGCACGTCTCGTAACACCCTAACGACCCTTAGGACGTTTAACACAAATACGTGTCGGGCGGTGTCTACATGCTATAATAATTATTTTAGGTGTCGGCAACGTCGAACATGTAGGCTACGTTTGTAGTACGGCGGAGCATAGTGAGGCGTTTCTTTGAAATTGATCGTGTAGTGTCAGGTGAGGCAACGTCTTCCCCTGAGATCGTGCTAAGAGGGCACAGCATGGTGAATTGTAGAGAATTGATTACATGTCTTTGAGTTCACACCAAAGTGTAGAAGTAGAGGGTTTTGGCCGCCATTGCGCAGCCATGACGATTATAGCAGGATTTTCTGCAAGTAAAAAAGACTACGTTCGTAAAATTATTTTTTTTGGCCAGGAATTAATAGCTACACAGGAACCATTATATAGCTTCATTCTGTGATTCCACCGTTTTCTTTACAACAGAAAACCACTAGACGCCGTTATGGTAATGCCATATGGTGAGTCATATACCCATAATAACAATTATCTTCTTTATTCTTAATGTGAGTTGCAAAGAATTGGAATACAGTTCCCGCCTCCAATGTTCCACGTTCTAATGATTTTAGAGTCTTTAAAAGAAGAGTGAATAGACATTTGTTGGACAAAAAGGATTCATCATTGGCTTCATCTAGACTTTCCACCAGGTTGAGATAAGCAGCTGTCTGTAAATTATAAAAAAATGATTCCACCGTTTTCTTTTCACCAGAAAACCACTAGACGCCGTTATGGTAATGCCATATGGTGAGTCATATACCCATAATAACAATTATCTTCTTTATTCTTAACGTGAGTTGCAAAGAATTGGAATACAGTTCCCGCCTCCAATGACCACGTTTCAATAATTTTAGAGTCTTTAAAAGAAGAGTGAGTAGGCATTTGTAGGACAAACAGGATTCATCTTTGGCTTCATCTAAACTTTCCAGGTTGAGATAAGCAGCTGTCTGTAAATTATAAAAAAAATGATTTGCTGGAGCATACTTGCTAGTTTGTCCTAAATAAGCATGGTATATTTACAACAACAAAAAAAATAGGCTCCATAAAGTTTAATTTCCTTTTTGGACATTCACCACACGTCACTGTTGTACTGTTAGAATAGGCGTGCAAATTATGCGTCTTTTGGTTAGCCTGGAGACAATCCTGGATAGAACCGTAAGGACTGATGTGAGGGCGGGGTCCCCGGTGTGTCATGTTCCTACTGATTAAAAATCCCCGGGTGTCCCTCATCTCGCAGTTAGCGGGGCCTGGGAATCCGTGTTTCTCCTACGATGTGACGAGTTACAAATAATAAGTCCATTTTTTGTAACACTGGAGAAAATCATGCATAAGATCATCAGAGCAGTCGTAAAGGCGGCGGACCTCGTATGCCAGACTCCTACTAACTACCAGTCTTTGGGGGTGTCCCAATCTTGCTACCAGCTTGACCTGGCGCATATTCCTCCTATGCCGTGGCGAGCTACATACATATAATACGTTTTGTCTAATGTTCTAACTAGGAAAAAGCTATCCAAACGCACAGAATTGCGACCTAAAACTAGGGTGTAATAAAATAAAAATATACAATACTGATACGGGTATTTTAGCTGTCCGTAGCTCTTTGTCCGATAAAGACTGGCAATATCTAAGCAAATTCTTGTTGCACTATACATTAATATGTTAGATTCGGTAAGGCGTCGTATAAAAATCTTCGAAGTCGGTGATCGAGAGACGGCCCCCAAGTGAAATTGGGCAGGATATATGGCCTTAGGAGATGATGGCAGGTGGAGTTATGTAAGCGAGTGATAGCCAAGACTGGGTAAAAGGATCGTGCGTCGTCCGCCGGAGAATTATGCTGACGAGTTTATAAGGGTGTTCTTGGATGTGGTTGGCGTAGGGGGGAGGAGTTGAGGATGTTCTCCCTGCCAGCAGTGGTGTCGGCAATGCTGGCAGGGTATGACAACTGGAGAGCCGTGGTCTCCTTCTGTGAAGATGTCATGTCCCAGAAGGAGGCCGCAGAGCGAGAACGGTAGAAGGCCGCTCGAAGGAGACACCAGGGTGCCGGCAACCGCCCTGGCACATCAGTCCCAGCCGACTGGTCGATCCACGACCAGTTGGCTGATGTCTTTGGGGTCGTGGCTGCTCAGGGTGGGGGCCCTGAACAACTGGTTTAGCGGCCCTCGAGAAGTTGGCAGGGCATTGTGGCGTGCTCTGCCTAAATACAACGAGCAGTATCGGGCAGGGTATCATCTCCTTCGAGTTTGTGCCCATCGGGCGCGGCGCGACGGGGCTACGGCGAATTGATTACAGGACCCGCAGTCCCCGCCAATGCGCAGAAGTAGTCACCTTGGGGTTTTTAGTCGGTATAAGTCCGACACACCTCGGTCGCACAACCCCCCTGTGCGGCTGAGACGGTCCTATGAGGATTTACCCCAAGTAAAAAAACAAGGTTGAGGATGTTGGCACAGTAAGAGGGAGACATAGACTCAACAGTGGTCTGAAATGGGTTGTAGATAATAAAGAGATTGAGCAAGGTAACTCTTAGATGTAAATAAATAAAATGCTTGCAGACAATTGTATTTTGTGAGATATTTCGCCGTAGTTAATTTTATATATAAAGGTATATTTATTATAATATGAGTATTTATGTATAAATACGCATAAATATAGTGGTCTAGCCATATATGTCAAAGAACCAACGACCCTCGGACCAGTTAGTTCTCGAGTGGAGACCGCGAATTGGCAGGCGTAGAGTGGAGCGCCCCCAGGTAAGGTCTAGCGACGACATGCGATAGAGGGCTGGAAAAAATTAGATAAGAAGAGCTGAAGACCGGACTCATTAAGGCTTGTTAGGATTGGCCTGCCCTTTAGTGGGCTAGGGTGTCCTGATTATAATACACATTTTCCTAGTTTCCCTACACGTGACTCCTGGGTGGTGCTAAACGAGCAGCGGCGAGGTGGTAGGGCGCCGGTGCCCGTCTGGATCGCGACCACAGTGCATGGGTGTAAAGCCCATCATAGTGACCAGTTTCGGCTTGTCGCGCTTCGGAATCAGCTTGTGCATATCGAGTAGCTCATATACCTAGAGACCTTCATTCGTGGTAGGCCATCAATGGATTTTCATCCTTTGATAGTCGCGTTCATTTTTGGACTACACTGTATTTACCATCAGGTACCCTGTAGTTACTATGTCGAGCCTGTGTAAAAAAAAATGAAAATTTATATTATATAAAAGAATTTCAAACATTATTAAAATCCGTGTTCAGATAATATTTTTGATGGTAAAGTAATTGTCCAAACTGGGTCATGACCACAGTACACAAATGCAAATACCGTTATAGTGACTCGCATCAGTATGTCGCGTTTTGGACTCACTATGTGTATCTCCAGTTGTTCATGTATCTAGGGACCTTCATTCGTGGTATGTTAGGCTCGGTGTGACGACGGTGTATGTTAATAGATTTTCGTTACATTGTAGCTGTTACGGTTTTTTTAGACTACTCTGTGCTTTCCATCAGATGCGATGTAGTCAATATGTCATGCTATGTTAAAAATATTTCGTTTTGTATAATAATAAGTCCAAGTTTATCAAAAACTTTAAAATATTTTAGTTCGTGGCACACATTGCATACTGTTTCTCCGTATAGAGCGTGTATAATGGTAACGTATGGCCCCATATATTAGAGCGGGGCGGGTCGAACATACTGCGTGGAAAATTATTGGCAAAGATTGCACACAGCGCTAGTTATGTCTCGCCGTTCCTCAAGGTACCTATCTGAGAGGAAATTATATTATATTCATGAAATTATACTAGATAACGTTATTACTTTGTATCACCGTAAGCAGAAAACCGTTTTTTTATTTGTCACAAGCTGCCGTAACCCTATTTAGCAACCCGGGAGAAATTCTTATATAGATCCAAATAAATGAAAAAACTGATAAATAAATCTTTCAGTTTTAAGCTAAGCGCTAAGAAAAACGGTATTTACATTGATTAAATACATACTTCATCGTTATTTGAGAATAAAATAAAAAAAAATACCGGGAAACGCCGAGTCTCTGTAGCTAGTATTTAATATGTCTCGACCTGAGTTCCATAAGGTCGGATGTACGGGTCCCATCAAAATCGTTATTTATTAAGACTCTTACATAGTCTACATTAACACATATATAAATATATAAGACATTAACACAATATATTACAAATGCGAATATATTTAAAAGTGTAGATTACTTGAACAAAAGAAATGAAAACTAAAAATACGAGCAACACAGGGACAGGAATATTAAGAAATGGAAAAAAAAAATAAAAAAAAAAATTAAAGAGATAAAAAGAAAAAAAGCAACGAAACAATAACTTATTCCACAACCGTCTCGAATAACATTATTATTATTTTGTAGTTTCAAAATGTTGTGTTCGACAGATGTAGAATTTGTCGAGCTATTTCTATCCATCTAGGAAACGCAATTCTATCCCTTACAAACCCAAAGAATCTTGCAACGAGTTTGACTGGCAAATCATTCTCATAGGACTCCAATGACAGTCGCTGTCGTCGTCTCGGCCCATATATACCAGAACTGCCACTGCCGATAGATTCCCGCCCTTTGGTTAATGCTGCCATTCTTAGGCTACTGTCCTTTCCATAAGGTACCGTATAACTTACACAAGCCAGATTTGAAATAATTAACATAAGAAAGTGCCGAGTGGATTCAGCCACTTATGTATCTTTTTTTTTACACTGGCTCGACATAGTAACTACAGAGTACCTGATGGTAAGTACAGTGTAGTCCAAAAACGAAAGCGACTATCAAAGGATGAAAATCCATTGATAGTCTACATCGCCATGTCGGCCCACATATACCACGACTGAAGGTCTTTAGATATATGAGTTACTGGATATACACAGGCTGATCCCGAAACGCGACAAGCCGAAACTGGTCACTGTGATGGGCTTTACACCCATGTAATGTGGTCGCGATCAAGGCGGGCACCGAAGCCCTGCCACCTCGCTGCTGCTCGTTTAGCACCACCCAGGAGCCACGTGTATGGAAACTAGGGTAAAGCCTACGGATTCGAGCAGCTTCGACTCCCAAAATCTATAATCAGTATCTCTGCTCATCCCTGGAGGAATATAGTATGATGAGGTATATATTATTATTATAAAAAAAAATTGAAATATAAAATAATGTTTAACAAAAAAAGGATGGAATAAATTTTCAAAAGCAAATTGGTAACTAACCTATTAAAATTACGAAGGCGAACGGATTTAAAAATTGACAAAAATATTCGTTAATATTTATTGAGCCAAAAATGTCTGGACAAAAACTGCGTATACAAGAATTATTCGCTGGTATAAATCTAGAATTTATATTCGTCACGCATGCGTACAGTCTTGCAGCCACCAGGCTAAAGGGAGGGGGATAGAAGTCCCGGCCGCACGTAAGGGGTGGACGTTCGCACCCCCTGTGAAAAATCGCGAAGTGAAACTGTGAAGTGTTTAAAAACTCACAAAATATGCAGTGATTTGAAAAGTGTCAATTGTGAAAAAAGTGACCAATAATTTTTGCAGTGAGTGTAGATTATGTGTTTTGAAAAGTGACGGTAAGTTGTTTAAATTAATATAACCTCTATTTAACAACTAAAGTAACTTTAAATCATTTAAATACTAATTTAAATAAAATAAAAATATTATTTAACGTTATTTTATGTTATTACATAACGGTTGGTAAGCATGTATTATATTTTATCAAGAATTTATTTCAAATTATTCATTAGAGTTAAATAAAATATACAAAATACATTAAAATAATTTATTAAAGTAAAACATTAACTTTAAAAAAAAAGACAATTTCATTAATATTGTATTACATGATGAAGTTGCTTACGAAAAGTTACGTTTTCATGGAAAAATTATTTAATATAATTTAATTTCAAATATAAGTTTAGTTACAAATATTACGTTGACTTGTATTATATATACTACCATTTGTCTATGTTTTATTTGTAATTATTACATATATGACTGAAAAAAAAACAGTAACAAAACAAATTAAAAATATACATGAATATTATTAACACAACAATTGTTAAAACGGAATAATGTTTCCGAGCAGACAGTAAGTGCAGTTTAATGCTAAATAAGGTTTTATATAAATTAAAACTAGATTTAACTTGTTGGGCTAAGCGGCTCTTAATAAGGCTCTTTAAATTAGTAAAACAATATTATCCCAATGAAGAAAAAACAATTTACCTACATCTCTACTGCATGACCCTGGATACTACTTAGAGGTCAAGTTATATCTCCGACTCCACTTGAACTGTCAAGACTAAATAAAATGATATTTTTGAATTGAAAAAGTATGTATTAACTGTGAAAGTTTGGTTGAATTCGCTACAGTAGTTTCTGCGCAATAGGTGTACAAACGTACGGATGTTGATTTTTAACATAATATTTATTACTACAATTAACTGTGGTCGTCTGGTAGATAAGCGACTGGTATGTACGGTAACGCGAACTTTCGTAAGTTCGAGTCCCGGCACATAACTCTTGATTTTTGTAGATTTTATACGGATTTATGCATCACATGCTCATCAGTGAAGGGCACCAATGTGAGTAAATCCGCATGGCATGCTTCCACGCATGTAATAAAATTTCATATGTCCTAATGCTGTGAGAAAGGCGATTAACTACGCTACTGGTCGCGTTTGGCACGAAATATAAGCGTAAGTGGATACACCCACTAATATATTTCTGCTCATCCTGAAAGAAATATAGCGTTATGATATATTATTATATTTATTAGGAAAGGCAGCGTCTGAGCTCTGTTATTCAGATAAATGGTTTTTCGTGTTATATTTATAGAATAACGATTCAAGCAGTTATATGCTAGCAAATAGATTTTTGTAGATCTAGAAAAAGTGATTACAGTACACTAGATGGTAAGTGTAGTGTACTCCAAAAACGAAAGCTACTAGTAAATGAAGAAAATCAATTGACAGTCTCCGTCGTCATATCGGCCCACATATACCACGACTGAAGGCCTCTAGGTATATACATAAGTTACTGGGCATACACAAGCTAATCCCGAAACGCAAGAGGCCAAAGCCAGTCACTATGACGGTTTTTACATTTGTTTACTGTAGTCATGACCCAGTTCGAGCAATCGTTCTACCACCACATAAAAAACATTTCCAATATTTGGCATCCATTTAGTTACAATATAAACAAAATCGGCCTATTTGTTACATTTTCAGGTAAAAACTAACAACAATCATCTATGATTATGTATGTAGATTGTTCCAGCCCCGCTCGATTCTACGATAAATTAAACAAAACTCTGAATAGCTATCCTCTTTCCCTTTACGAACTTAAAATCAAAGTTGGAGATTACCTGATGCTGCTTGATTATTCACAAACTGAAGATCTATTGAAAACTTATAATCTACACTCAACACTTAATCTCTTACTCACCCTTTTATACACATTAATACATAAATAAACAACTCGTCTCGGTTAGCGCATATCTGTATGTTTTGTAATGGTGGGCGCTGACGCCTGCGGTACAGTCTCTCGACTAGTGCAAGCGTCAACGTAACTTAAAATATCTAAAATATTGGAATAAGGAAACATTAAAAATTATAATCAGTATAATCCTGGAAAGCCAAAATAAAAACCATGACGTACTTAAATGAGATCTCCTATCGTGGACCTCGATTTGCATCTTATCAACACCCAACTTTTTTCGCTCACGTGGGCTTATTGCAAGCCATTATCGCCTCTGGGAGCCTATATCACTTTGAGAATCAATGATTTAGAAAATAGATTTTCAGAGGTACATATTATTGCGGATCTGGGGATTTTGATAATTCAACTTGATACTTTGCGTGATTGATTGATGCGTTTCTGAGAAAAAGGATTTTGACTAACACAAAGACAGAAAAAGAAGTATTCCTTTTTATACTGGATCGTTAAAGTGCTTACTGCACACCAGGCGACATTTTACGCCGACCCAACTTCTTAACTTATATCAGGCGCAAGTACGGTCATTTGTGGAGTATTGCTGCCACCTCTGGGATAGTTCCGCCAAACACCATCTGGCTGCTTTGGACTCAATTGATCGCCGAGCTCGGCGACTCATTGCCGATGAGGCTCTTTTTTTTACACTGGCTTGACATAGTGACTACAGAGTACCTGATGGTAAGTACAGTGTAGTCCAAAAACGAAAGCGACTATCAAAGGATGAAAATCCATTGATAGTCTACATCGTCATGTCGGCCCACATATACCACGACTGAAGGTCTCTAGGTATATGAGTTACTGGATATACACAAGCTGATCCCGAAACGCGACAAGCCGAAACTGGTCACTATGACGGGCTTTACACCCATGCACTGTGGTCGCGACCCAGACGGGCACCGACGCCCTGCCATCTCGCTGCTGCTCGTTTAGCACCACCCAGGAGTCACGTGTAGGGGAACTAGGGTTAAGCCTATGGACGCGAGCAGCTTCGACTCCCAAAACGACTTCAGCTCTTACGTTGCGTAAACTACTCAGTTTGGAACACCGGCGTAGAGTGGCTTGCCTTTCGGTTTTCTATAGACTAATACTCTGGAGAGTGTGCGGCCGAGTTGTATGATTTAGTTCCACCCTCCCCTTCTACCATAAATTGACAAGACGCCGTGCGGGTTTGCACCCTTATGTGGTTGACATTACAGCTGCTCGCACGAAGCGATTCGCCTCCTCCTTTTTGCTGCGAACCGCCAAGGAGTGGAATTCACTTCCTGCGTCTGGGTTTCCAACTTCTTATGACATGGGAATTTTCAAACGTCGAGTGAATCGGTATTAGCTGTGTGAGCGCGCTCCACCGTCGGCTTCATCATCACTTTCTATCGGGTGAGATTGAGGTCAAGAGCAAACTTATCAGTAATAAAAAAAAACCTGATGAAAAGTACGGTGCAGTACGAGAACAATCACGCCGCAGTCGATTCGTCACTCCACATATACCACGAGTGAAGATCTCTAGGTATATATGCAACTGGAGGTACATAATCTGATCACGAAACGCGACAGGTCAAAGCGAGTCACTATAACGGTGTTTGTGCTGCGGTTAATAAGCGTTCCATATTTTCTTTTGATGTATAAAATTCAAAAGAAAAAAATAATAATGATAAAATTTGAAATCGTAGGTTTTTGATAAAGAATGTAGACTCAAATAGGTATGTCAAATGTTTTGGGAGTCGAAGCTTTACCATAGTTTCCCTACACGTGACTCCTGGGTGGTGCTAAACGAGCAGCAGCGAGGTGGTAGGGCGTTGGTGCCCGTCTGGAACGCGACCACAGTGCATGGGTGCGAAGCCCGTCATAGTGACCAGTTTCGGCTTGTCGCGTTTCGGGATCAGCTTGTGTATATCCAGTAGCTCATATACCTAGAGACCTTCAGTCGTGGTATATGTGGGCCGACATGACGATGTAGACTATCAATGGATTTTCATCCTTTGATAGTCGCTTTCGTTTTTGGACTACACTGTACTTACCATCAGGTACTATGTGGGCACTATGTCGAGCCAGTGTAAAAAAAAGAAAGAAAAAATTATTTTTATGCAGATTCACATCGAGACCCCAGCATCTGCGTCTTGTTGAAGCAATAATACTTTAAGAATATTTTTTAATATATATTTAAATAAAAACTAGATTGGAATGGAAATTTAATCAATGTTTCAGAGATATCAGAGCCTCTAAAGTTTTAGAAAAAGATTGCTAATGATTATTTTGTGTACATTTAGAATTTAATTAAATATTTTGTACGGTTTTAATATCTTTGGCTTAATTTTCTTTTTAATTTATTATTTCCCAATTACTAAAGAAAATTAATCATAAATTAATGACTGTGAAACCATACGACAGGCTTATAGATAGCCGGTGAGTTCGGAGCCAACAATTTTACAAACATAGGGTGTTCTAATAAATAAAATTAATATCTATGCCGCATAGCAACTGTTCCTATACTATCGATTGTTTTTTCTTGTTGGTTTTTTTTCTGTCGTTTTTGGGCTACATTAGTCTTACCATCAGGCGTGGTGTGGTTACTGTGTTGCCTTAGGATAAAAAAAAAGAATAGGCTATTTTGGTGGTAGGGCTATTGCCCGAACCGGGTCGTGACCACAGTACAAGGGTGTAAAGATCGTCATAGTGACTCGTTTTGGCCTGTTGCGTTTCGGGATCAGCTGGAGTGTATCCAGTAGCTCATATATCTAGAGACCTTCAGTCGTGGTATATGTGGGCCGCCATGACGATGTAGACTGTCAATTGATTTTCTTCCTTTACTAGTAGCTTTCGTTTTTGGAGTACACTACACTTACCATCTAATGTACTGTAATCACTTTTTCTAGATCTACAAAAATCTATTTGCTAGCATAGACTTGTTTGAATCGTTATTCTATAAATATAACACGAAAAACAATTTATCTGAATAAGAGAGCTCAGACGCTGCCTTTCCTAATAAATATAATAATATATCATAACGCTATATTTCTTTTAGGATGAGCAGAAATACATTAGTGGGTGTATCCACTATGCGCTTATACTTCGTGCCCAACGCGACCAGTAGCCATAGCAGTAGTAGTAGTATATGTGGGCCGTGGTGGCTGCCGGCAGAATAGAATAGCACGCCCCTCTTCTTGCTGAGGTGTCGTAAAAGGCGACTAAGGTATCTCTTGAACACCGAAATTCAACCAGGTGTTTAGAGAAGGGAAAACTCGACCAAACCTGCATCCCGCTCCCTCCCGATCGTACTGGTTCTTCTTTCCATCGGGCCTGAGGGAGCTCGGACGAGAGAGTGCTTTTCTGGCTGCGCGTCCAGTTATGCACTTAAATATCTCCTGTGCAATTGACTGTTTCCGAAAACTGGACCTCGAATTTCTTAACCGGTGTTGAAACAGTCGCCGTGGCCGAAACCGGCTAGGACATCATCATCATCATCATATGTGGGCCTACATGACGACGCAGACTATCAATGGACATTTATTCTTTGATGGTCGCTTTCGTTTTTGGATTACACTGCACTTACCATCGTTTTACATTTACAAACATAGATTTTATGATAACTTTTTTTTAAATTATTTATAGACGAATGTTTGACCTCAATCACACCTGGTGGAAGGTGAAGATGAGTTCGATGATTTAACGCGATCGCCTAGCAAATGCCTATGTGAATAGACATAGGTATAGGTATAGGTGTGTGTGGCTTCTCTTAAAGACTCCCAGGTCATAAGATCGCGGAAATATGGCCGCTGGAAGCATATTCCAACCCTTAGCCGTTCGCATGATGAATGTAGAAGCGAATCTTTTCGTGCGGATATAAGGAACATCCACCACATACGGATGGTATCCGACACGATGTCTTATGGTTTTGCGATGGAATGGGGCTGGTGGAATCAAAGAATGTAGTTCCTGAGAACACTCTTCACCGTGCAACCGGTAAAAGACCGAGAGGCAGGCAACTCTACGTCGGTGCTCTGCATTTTAATTTTAGACATGGAATCGTCGCCAATATGTCTACGAGCTCTACGATCAATCGAGTCCAAAGCCGCCAACTGGTATTTAGCGGATCCGTCCCGAAGATGACAACAGTACTCGACACCCGACCGCACCTGTGCCTGATACAGGTTAAGAAGTTGCGAAGGTGAGAAGAATCGTCTGACCTTAAAAAGGATACCCAATTTTTTAGCAGCTATAAAACATATAAAAATATAATCTATATGAATAATCTCATTTCTACGCAGAGTTTACGAACCTCAATCATCATGTATTTTAATTTTTGCGGGAAAACCGTATAAATGAGATATTTTTGTGAAAAAACAGACATCCGCCCACGGCTTTGATGTGAATAAACGAAACCGTAAAAAAGAAGGTAAACATTAAAACACGAGGCTCTTTACCGTTGGAAATAAATGTAACAAAAATTACTCTTTTACATAATTCCACGTATTGTCATGTCTATATTCGCTTTGTGAGGATCACAGTAATGGTTATCTAAATGGGGAAAATGTTGATAGCCCGGGCAGCAGTAGCGTTCATCCCATAGATGCATGCAAACATTGCATGCCCTTATGATCAACAAGTCTGGAATCAATTGCTTAAAGTATAAATTTAAAAAGGGAGCATTTATATTCATATCTATTCTAAATCCATGCCGTCTATATTTCCTATGAAAGCAATATAATATTTGCTATCATAATATAGTATATAAATTAAGTACACGAATTCTGCATACTTTGTCCAAATACTGTATGCACGTCACTGCACAATACCGCGGAATGTCCTGTGACATGATGGGTATGTCAGGACCCCGCCGGGTAGAAAGCGGTCACAGGTAGACGGGCCTTAAGGCAATCTCGCTTCTCATCTTTTTTTTTTTACTTGGGGAAAATCCTCATAGGACCGTCCCAGCCGCGAAGGGGGTGGCAGCCGGAGTGTGCCGGACTTTTACCAGCTAAAAACCCCAAGGTGACTACTTCTGCGAATTAGTGGGGACTGCATAAATACGCCGCAGCCCCACTACGCCGCGCCTGACAGGCACAATCACGGGGGGAGACGCCGCCTCCCCCGATACCACCTAGTGTACTTGGGCAGAGCGCGTCACAACGCACCGCCGACATCTCGGGGGTCGCTAAACGGTCGCTCAGAGCCCCCACCCTGAACAGCCACAACCCCTAAGGCATCAGCTGGCCGGTCGTGGTTCGACCGATCCGCTGGGACTGATATGCCGGGGCGGTTGCCGACAGCCCCGCAATCTCGCTTCTCATCTAACTCAAGCTTACGGCTCGTCTCTAACCGGGCCACCATGCTCTTCACAAGACGTCTCCACTTCAAGCGACGGTCCGCATGCGTCCGCACTGCATTGGCTCAATATTGCAGCGCTTTAAGTGCCTCACCAGAACATCTTCAAGCCTTAAATATTGTCCTCTGGCCTTCCTCTTACTGCACTGCTCATATATCAGGGAAAAAACGCCGTGATCTGCGGCTGGGTATAAAATGATACCACACTGATATCTTTCTATATTAACTGTTATTATAAATTATGTCTTGTGCATTGGAGCAAATTGCCCACTGGTCCCTGGGTAGCCTATTTGAAGGAATGCCTCGCCTAACATGTCCTGCCGTGAGCCGTGCATAATGTGTTCCCATGTACCACTCCAAGACATGAGTCAAGCGAGGGCTGCCTCTTCACAGCATCCTTCTGGTCTCAATGGCTACTGGAGCCGCCCTGACAGTTCGTGTTGATTTACACAGGGTAAAAAACCAATCCGTTGCTAACAAAATTTACTACTGATGATTTCCTAGCCGGATTCGGCCACGGCGACTGTTTCAACACCGATTAAGAAAATCGAGGTCCAGTTTTCGGAAACAGTCAATTGCGCAGGAGATATTTCAGTGCATAACTGGACGCGCTGCCAGAAAAGCACTCTCTCGTCCGAGCTCCCTCAGGCCCGATGGAAAGGAGAACCATTACGATCGGGAGGGAGCAGGATGCAGGTTTGGTCGAGTTTTCCTTCTCTGAACACCTAGTTTAATTGCGGGATTAAAGAGATACCTTAGTCGCCTTTTACGACACCTCAGCAAGAAGAGGGGGGTGCTATTCTATTCTGTCGGCAGCCACCACGGCACACTACTAATTGACATGTAATAATCACTCCTTGTGACTGGATTCGTGGACTGTACCTGCCTCTCTCGCGACTAGTCACCGCAGCGAGGCTGCACAGGCGTCGGCTCCTCGTCAGCTCCAAGCTCCTCAGCGGTCGCACGGACACAAATCGCTACGCGCTCGCGCATGTATAGCGGAGAGAGATATAGAGAGATAGAGATTCACTCGCGGAACAGTCTTCGTATTTACAGTTGGCTAACGTCTTTGTAGAACACTAGCGCGGGTTTGAGCGGGAGCGGGTTCGTCCTTATTCCACGGACGCGGGCTTTGTTCTTGAGGTGGAGAAAGAGTCACTCGCGTAAGTCTTTGCGTAATAACACTTGGTGGACGCCTTTGTAGAACGTTAGCGCGGGATTTAGCGGGAGCGGTGTGCGGTGTGTGAGAACGTACTTTCTCCGCGGGCTCCGGCGTCTCACTTTGAGGTGGAGAAAGAGTCACTCGCGATAAGTCTTAGTAATAACTGGCCAATGTCTTTATAGCACGTTAGCGCGGGTTTTTGCGGGAGCGGTGTGCGAGTAGGTACTTTCTCCGCGGCCTCCGGCGTCTCACTCTGAGGTGGAGAAAGAGTCACTCGCGATAAGTCTAAGTAACACTTAGAGCGGGAGCGGGTGCGGTGTGCGAGGACGTACTTTCTCCGCGGCGTCGGGCGTCTCACTAATTACTTTTTTGAAGCTTTTTGAAAAGCGTCGCTTGCTTATTTTGGCGTCCTAATGCGGTGATTTTATTGGTTGATTTTGGCGGCAACCAATGATTTTTTAGCGTGAAAGAGCGGTTTGTCCAAAGTGTGGAAAAGGGAAGGAAAATATAAGGATAGCGGGTTAAATATTTAAATTGGCTTGTCCATTTCTGGCCTGCCTTGGAGGAACTCCAACATGTCTCTTCGTAATTATTATATAATTGCGGTTTATTAATTTTAAAGCGGTTTATAGCGGTTTTTTTTTATTTATTTTTAAGCGGGATGTAGCGGTTTTTTTTTTTTAAGCGGTATTTAGCGGTTTGTTTTTTATTTATTTATTGCGTTGGCAATGGCGCAGCGTGGCGAAAATTTTGAAGAAAACTGTCACTTTTAGTTTTAATTTTTAATACGTGGTTAATTCCGTTCTTGCCAGGATATACCTCATCTACCATACCTAGAGGCCAGCAAAGGACTGGAAATTTATCTTCTCTAAGAATAACTACTTGCCCTTTTTGTATAAGGATATTCACTTTCGAATGCGGTATACACTTTATGTGTGTCTTTTCATAGCGGAACTTAAAATGAGCGATAACGGCTTTTATCAGCTGCGACAATAAATGTGCAGCTCACAATTCTTAGCGGTCAAGTGTTGTCTTTTTAAGCGGTGCGATTAGCGAAAGAGAGCAAAACAATATAACGTTTTGTACAGGCGTTTCAAATGAACCCATATGAATAAATGTTACAGCACCATAACATTTTTCGCTAGCGTCAACTAAACTAAGCAACGCTATGTTAGAATGCGAAGAAATGCCTTAGAATATTAATGTTAGCTAAGTTATCAAGTTCTTTGATAATTTGAGATCATGCGTGAGTGATATCTATTGGAACCTTGTGATCCCAACATAAATTGCGTTTCTAACATTTAGTATGATAAGGTTCATACGAGCGGTAAGCGGTGCGAGTAGACCGAGGTCATATAAGTAGCGGTTTGAGCGAGAATTGTGCGTTTTGTAAAAGTAGTATTAATATATTAAAAGTATTTTAAAATAAAATTAGAGTAAGTTAATAAGAATTTAAGAAATTACGTTTATAAGGAGGAAAACGCGGTTGCAAGTAATTTTTAAAAGATAAAGAAGCAATATAGCGGTCGTCTGATTGACGCGAGGCATTTTCTGTGAAAAAGCGTTCATACTTAAGGTCATCAGGGCTTAATACTTTTCGCGGAGGAATAGCTTCGAGATTTCTGAATGTTTGTATTGATTCATTGTGAGATAAATCATCATTATTAATTAATGCGTGAAATGAATGTTTATTATTCTCATGCCCGGTGTGCACGGGCAAGAATGAGTCGTATTCTGCTTGACCCATTAAAATGTATCCTAATGTGGATTGTAACGCGATAATAGATGAGTGCGGACATTCAATTTTATTTGATAATAGCAATTGAGAGAATAGAGATACACCAATAAGACATTCGATTTCTGAAGGAATGTGGAAATATTCATCCGCTAATTGAATATTTTTAAAGTAATCTAAAAATTTTGTATTTATCTTTTTATCAGGTAACTTTCGTGAGATATTATTAACTACAGTGGCTTTAATTGTATATTTATATCTGCTATCATAGTGTGACATAAACGTGATAGTTGTATGTCCTAATACCGATTTTTCGGATAATCCCATACCATACACTTTAGAGGGTTTGTATACTATGGGGAGATTTAAGCGGCGACAGCACGACTCAGTAATAAAATTTGCATTTGAGCCGGTGTCTAATAATAAGCGAATCGATGAATTTTTATTAGTGTTATTTAATACATTAACACAAGCGGTAGGTATTAAATCGTATAAATAATTATTATTTGAAGCGGGAGGATTTGATGTCATTAAACATTTCGAATACTGAGCAAGATTCTGCTCAGCATGCGGTTGCGTATTTGCAGCGTTTAGTTCAATGCGTGCTGGAGACACAGCGGTGTGCGAACTGAACTCAGTGCCCTCAGTTCGACGCGGTTGTAAAGCAACGTTAGCTAGATGCGGCGTAGGCGCAGCGCGATAAGCGGTTTGGTTGTTCGCAGAACGTAGGTTCTGCTGCGGGCGCGTAGGTGAAGCGCGGTGAGCGGACTGATAATACGCGGGGTGCGAGTTCTGTTGCGGGCGCGTAAGTGAAGTGCGGTAAGCGGGTTGGTAGTACGCGGGGTGCGAGTTCTGTTGCGGGCGCGTAAGTGAAGTGCGGTAGGCGGGTTGGTTGTACGCGGGGTGCGGGTTGCGTTGTGTGTAAAAATTATTTAAATGTATCATCGTATGATGACGTTTATTGCAAATATTGCAAGAGCGGTTCGATTTACATTTATTAGTCGAGTGAAATCCAAGACAATTTTTACACAAATTATTTTTAATTATTATTTCATATCTTGTTTGCGGCTCTAAATTTCGGAACTGAGTACACAAGTATAAGGCATGCTTCACATTGTGACAAACAATGCATGTTGCATTGTAATTTGGTGTGGGGTGGTTTACTACCAAAGCTTGGAGCGGTTTATTTTTAGGATAATTATAATTTTTAAAATTTTCCTTAGGGTTGACACGTTTCGGCTGAGAATTAAGTTGTAATTGCGGTCGTGATAAAACTTTGCTCTGTTCTTTGACAAAAGCAGATAGCGAACTAAAAGAGGGCATTTTTTCTTTGCGGTGTTGTTGGTCGAATAATTGAGCGGTTTCTTTATCTAATTTACTCAAACCAACACTAGTAAAAATAAAATCAGATAAGTCATCAATATTTAAGAGTTTTAATGCCGAAACTGAAGCGCAATACGTTTCTATAAAATTATCTAAATTTTGTGAAGAAGCGGTTATTAGAGGTTTGAAACTAAATATCTTTTCTAGATATTTATTAGCCAATGTTCTAGGGTCTTGGTAACGTTCCACTAGCATGTTCCAGATCACATGGTAGTTGGATGCGGTGGGCAACACTTCTGATGTGATAGATAAAGCAGGCCCTGACAATTTCGAAATTAAATACTGAATGCGTTCGGAGTCAGTTAAGTGTTTATTATCATGTATCATTTCTTTGAAGTTTTGATAAAAAAGCGGCCATTTTTCAGGTTGTCCTGAAAATGGAATCAAATCTAAAGTTGGCAGTCTATGCTTTGGTTTAGAAATTTGAATACCCGTATCACATGACTCTTTGTTTAATAAAGATTCAAAATATTTAACGCGGTTATATAAATCGTCAAAAGCTTCTACAGCCTTAAATGACGGCTCAAAATCAGGATTTAATTCCTCTTTGCGAGTGTTAAGTTTTTCAATAACTTGAATAAACTCAGTGCGAATTTTTTCAATATTAAATGCATTAGCTAGAAATATTTCCTTCTCTTCGAGAGTTGGTGCGGTTTTAATTGAGTCATAGGCTCTTTGAACCATAGAAAATAATGATTGGCTTTTAGCCTCAAGAACTTTTATTGAAGTCATTTTTATAAAGTTAAAGAATTAAATAATGCGAATGCGAAAATTATTATTTAAAGCGGAGTATATTTTTGAATATTTTTATAAGAATAATTTGTAATAATAGTTTTAAAAGAATGAAAATTAATTTTAATTTGGAGCGGTGCGGAACAAACTTTTTTCAAATTTGGATCCGTATAGAACGGACCTTATCTTATAGTTCACGGTAGGTCAAGGTTACACGTGTTCTATTTTTGTAATTTTGCAAATCAAGCTTACGCGTTTGAGACAATTTAAAAATGAAAGTTTTAACTTGACGAAGCGATTATTATTATTAATAAGCGAGTTAATTTTTATTACAAGTATTTTATATTATAGTTATTGATGCGGCCTATTTACTTATTCTTTTGAATAAGGATATTTTAATTATTTCGTGATTATTACACGTCGAAATATTTATTTGGAGCGATTAGGCGGGAATATTTTTTTATTATTAGAACACAATATGGCGGAGCAATGCGTCAGCGCGGGAATGTGTCGATGCACGTTTTTGGCGGTAAAATGTTTGAAGCGTCTTTTTGAATTTTATATGTTTTTAGGAATTTAGGATTAGGAGAAAGGAACTACAAGGATCCGGACTCGAGGGACCACACACTGGACTGTACCTGCCTCTCTCGCGACTAGTCACCGCAGCGAGGCTGCACAGGCGTCGGCTCCTCGTCAGCTCCAAGCTCCTCAGCGGTCGCACGGACACAAATCGCTACGCGCTCGCGCATGTATAGCGGAGAGAGATATAGAGAGATAGAGATTCACTCGCGGAACAGTCTTCGTATTTACAGTTGGCTAACGTCTTTGTAGAACACTAGCGCGGGTTTGAGCGGGAGCGGGTTCGTCCTTATTCCACGGACGCGGGCTTTGTTCTTGAGGTGGAGAAAGAGTCACTCGCGTAAGTCTTTGCGTAATAACACTTGGTGGACGCCTTTGTAGAACGTTAGCGCGGGATTTAGCGGGAGCGGTGTGCGGTGTGTGAGAACGTACTTTCTCCGCGGGCTCCGGCGTCTCACTTTGAGGTGGAGAAAGAGTCACTCGCGATAAGTCTTAGTAATAACTGGCCAATGTCTTTATAGCACGTTAGCGCGGGTTTTTGCGGGAGCGGTGTGCGAGTAGGTACTTTCTCCGCGGCCTCCGGCGTCTCACTCTGAGGTGGAGAAAGAGTCACTCGCGATAAGTCTAAGTAACACTTAGAGCGGGAGCGGGTGCGGTGTGCGAGGACGTACTTTCTCCGCGGCGTCGGGCGTCTCACTAATTACTTTTTTGAAGCTTTTTGAAAAGCGTCGCTTGCTTATTTTGGCGTCCTAATGCGGTGATTTTATTGGTTGATTTTGGCGGCAACCAATGATTTTTTAGCGTGAAAGAGCGGTTTGTCCAAAGTGTGGAAAAGGGAAGGAAAATATAAGGATAGCGGGTTAAATATTTAAATTGGCTTGTCCAATTCGCATAGTACAAACTCAAACTAATTCGCTCGTTGTGCTACTAACTAATTCGTGAACAGATTTCGTAGCAACATTTTTTTTCCTGATATGGCACAGTATCACACCACGACGGATCTTAAGCATTGTGCGGTTCAAAAACAATAACGATTATCAACAGTAAAAAAACCTATTGATAGTGGCAGCGATCATGCCGGCCTGCACAAAGATCTCTTCACGCTTTGTTTAAAGACCCAATATTATAGAACGATGAAAACTCGCTCTCTGCAAGACCATTCTACAGCCCAATGACCCGGCCAAAGTACAAGTTAGAAAACTTCTTATTACTAGCCGGGATGTGACTCGACAAATCCGCTTTCATAATTCTACTGTGGAAGAAAGAATGGGAGAGGTGGAATAAGGTTGAATAACTCTTCAGAACTCTTACCACGATGCAAACGATAGAAAACACTCAAAATTATTATTTCTAAAGAGTGACATGCCATTTATCCTTTAACTCGTTAATGATCTATATCTTTTACTATTAAATTACATGTCATAATATATAGCCTTGAGTTAGATGAATATATTCTAAAGATGAGCCGAAATGTAATTGTCTACTATGTTTGACTTACTTGAATACATATAACAATTACAATAAAATTCTTTCCCTAATCATAAACTTGAATGTATCTATAATAAAACTGTAATAGATGCCAAGGAGCTCCAAGCCGTATATATGATCATAATAAGTCCTTAAATAGAAAGCGCAGGCTTTTTTTTGTTAACCCGGTGGAAATCCCTTCGGAACGTCAGGGGAGTGATGAGGGCCACTCCCCAGGTGAGCCGGACTTGCACCGACTAAAGCCACCGGGTGCCAGCACCGGGCCTGGGGATCCAGATACTTCCGAGAAGCGCGGGCTCCACCAACTGTTCTGGAAGATGCTACATAAACAACGGTATTTTTTGGTTACTTCTAGTAATTTGAAAGACCTTCACGTGAGTGGCTAAAGTAATATAAAATTGATAATGTAATTACTTTCTCTCTACTCCGGACGGTTAACAGCCTGATTGTACGAGACCAGAATTTTATCTATTATTATGTAAATCTGAAATGACTGTTTCCACAATTAGAATTAATAATGAATGGAACCAATGAAAGTTTTATCAGGCGCTAAAATTATTCGATATTTTTATGTAAATTATACGTTTCACGAGATTTATATTTCTATACTCACAGCAGTAGCGTTCATTCCATAGATGCATGCAAGCATTGCATGCCCTTATGATAAATGAGTCTGGAATATATTGCTTAAAGTTAAATAAAAAAAGGGACCATTTATATTCATATCTATTATATATTCACGCCGTCTATTTTTCCTATGAAAGCGATATAATATTTACTATCATAATATAATATACAAATTAATTACACGAATTCTGCCTACCGTGTACAAATAGCCTATGCACGCCACTGACTCACAGAGATATGTATAGAGTAGACTGTTCGATTATCACGTCATAAAATCAATCCAGTGAAGATTCTAGCAACTAATTTAATTTGTTACTTTGGTTATATTGAATAAAATTAGCCAAAGGCTGTGTACACGCCATTATACTGTATACCTATGTATATTTCCGCAAGCCTACCGCCAGATGGCGTCATACGGTGGGCAAACGTCACACTCCGTCGGACGCAACTATACCGGGCGCATCGGATTTGTATCGGAAGGCTTTTTATTAATTTATTTACGGCTACGGACCTATTTATATTGTTTTATTGTGCTCCCTGTGTTTTGTGTTGCGTGGGACAATTATATTAGCACGGAGTTGCCATCAGTTACGGATTTTCGGACTTATATCTTCGGGCACACGACCGTGTCGGAAGCTGGTCAGGATCCAGGCAGGCAGAGACACCACGGCGGCAAGGTAAGCGGAATAGATATATGTATACATTATAATGGTTGTTCGCGCCAAATGGTCGCGAACGACCTACGCGGAGGCGCAACCTCTATGTTTTATATTTTGAAAACAGAAAGAAGATTGTCATTCGTGAAAAAGTAGAGATGTCAAATATATATGAAAAAATACATTACCTAAAAACAAATAAAAATGTTATTTTAGAAAACCCTAATTACAAACCCCAAAGGGAAGGCGCTAAGCTACCCGTTAAGCCAAGCGGCCTTCCCTATGGTCGTGTGCATTTAATAGGGCCCAAAGAAAGATAACCTACCAGCACCTACAAAAATACAGTCCACTATCTTCCGTGTTCGGAAAAACCCAGTGCAGCCCTGAGTGGCGTGCACAGGCTGCTTTTCTTTATTACTGCAAACATTTTTCGCTTCCTTAACATTCATTACCCCTTTCCTGAACTCTCATCGATTCCGCGAACTTTTGGCATTACCTTCCATCAGAGCTCCCTTTATTTGGTCTGTGTAGGTAAGTCTTGGTCGGCCTCGGATCTTACTTTGCTTACCAACCGCGATTACATTTATGATCGCAGAGGACTATTTCTTTTTTAATGAAGATACAATAACCCTTCGTGTGATAAAAGTACTGCTACAGGACAAATCAAAATATCCCGCATCTGATAGGCGTCCTGTGACAGCCGGAGCGAACAAGTGCAAACAGATGTTTGTTACAAGCATCGCGACATAAAGCTCTATCCTTTTCGCACGTATAAATTGTTCACGAAAGAACAGGCTATCCTTTCCCATAGAAATTAGAAATTCTGTGGTATAAAAAATCCAGGTTTTTCGTAACCTAGTTCTCAAAAACCCCCATCTAATGAAAGTCCTGTACAAGGGCGCGATATATGCGCCTAGTTCTGTAAATAACCGTCGACGGTTGAGTGGGTATAAATCTTCGGTCTTCGGTAATTATTAAAGGTAAAACTACCAGACGCCCGCGCCGTGTGGGATGCCATCTGTATTTGGTCGATGATTCTTATATCACACGGAAAGATTCACTTCTGCATTTATCATGCGAACTCCTAGGGAGTGAAATATACTTCTAGCGACTATCTCTACACATTCTTATAATTTGATGTCAGTTATTTGTATTACCTGAACAATTTTCCATATACAGGGATACAGGTAACTAACGCAAAACCTCTTAAGGGTGACTTTAGTATATCAAGACTAACCACTTTTGTTTTACGACTTTTTATAATTCAATAATTTTTTTCACCATAGAAAAAAATAAATAAATCAAATTTGCAGTTCTGACGTTCTTAACACTCTGAAAGGCGGCGCGATGCAACTGGGGCAGACGATTTCGTAGCATCAGCTGACTGAACTTTAAACATAGAGCTAACGATTGATAGAAATCCCTACTAAAACTAAAAAAAATATATATCTTAGGATGTGTTAAGTTTTGGCAAAAGTCATAGACCAAAATTTGTTAGTTTTGATGTACCTAAGTTACCTTTAAGAGGTTTTGCGTTAGTTACCAGTAACGTTGTATATATTCCGGATATAAAGAAAATAATTCTTCAACTCCGGTCATAAAACAAGGCAATAACGTAATACAAATAAATAATTCATAAAAATAGGAAAAAGTAAAAAAATAAAATAAAATGGGAGTTATATGTCCTTTCAAATAAGAATCATATTTCAGGTTATGCTATGAGTAGACTAGAATTTGCGGCGCTGGTATTTTGACACGACCTTACGGACGTCATGATCACTTCACTGACACAGCTTTGCAATAAATGACATTATACGTTCATAATCTAATGAAACATTTAAAATTATATCAATGTTGATGCCAAATTAACATTTTTTAGAATATTTTGAATATATGTTTGTTCCTATGTACAGATTTAGTACTAAAACTACTTAAGGGAGTTTAATGAAATCTCACAGTACTATATAAGATTTTAGGCTACTTTCTATCTCGTGAAAGTATCCTCTTATTTTAGCTTGGAAAACTGCAAGAGATAACTAACGCCATCTATTGTCGAGTGTTATAAGTTAATAGTATTAATTCTGTTTATGACCGGTGGTCGTGGGTGTGTTGGTAAGAAAACACGGATTTTGGCGTTTTACTGGTTATTTGCACTTTACTGCACACCGAACTGCGACGCACACGCACGTACTCTAGCCTCGGGTCTCGGTAGTCGACTGAATTAGCAAGCATCCCGTGCGCGCGCGCGTCCTCTTACCCCTTTAGGCCGTTTAACACATGCACGTATCGGGCGGCGTCTACATGCTATATGTTCTATTTTTAGTTGTTGTCATTTATATAAGCGCGAAGTGGATACAGCCACTAATGTATCTCTGCTCACTCCGTAAGAAATATAGCGTGACGATATATTATTATCATAATATATAAGAAAGACTGGATGTCGTTTGTCTCATTACTCATATACTTTGAGACTTTTAATCATGGTATATGTGAGCCGATATGACGACCACAAAAACCAATGGAATTTCGTCCTTTGATATCCGCTGTCGTTCTTAAACTACCCTGTACTTTCCATTAGCTGCACTGTAGTAACTACCTCGAGCCAGTGTAAAAAAGGATCAAGATTTCAGCTTGAAATACCCATTACCTTAACAGAAGTATAACACGGTAGTAGAACATAAACGGGGCTGCCCCCGGCAAATTGGAGCGACGAATTTCGGGAGGTGGTCGGAAAGGATTGAATGAGACCAGCCGAAGACCGGGCTTAATAGCCCTTGTTAGGTGAGACCTATATCCAGCTGTGGGCTAGGGTAGGCCGATGACAGAAGTACTACTTTCATGCGAATGAAGTCGCGAGCGTAGCTAATAGAAAATATGTTTACTTATCGTCTTAAGGTTTTGACAAAGCCTTCGACTGGGCTCCACAAATGTCCAATATGCGTATAAAACAGACAAAGGAAATAAAATAATTCACTTCACACAATAAAATCGGAATCTATCGTTTCGCTGACTCTTTTGTGGGTCCGAGACAGTTTTCTATTGACTCCACGTTTAATCTTTTTTCTATTTATATAAATTGTAACTCCATAATATTTCTTTAATCGCGAATCAATTTCTTATTATCATTATAATAAAAGATTAACATGGCATTGTATATCTATACATATCGTACTGACTAGTGATGAAAATGCCCGGGAATTATCCCAAAGTGCCCAAAACTTCTTTGGGAATATTCCCGGGAATTTACGAAATGTTCTCGGAAGTTTTAGGCACTTTGAGAAAATTCCCGGGCATTTTCATCACTAGTCCTGACTAACATAGCTTCGGTAGTTGAAGCTCTACTCAGTGTATGTTTTTTTTTTGTATTCCGGGGGGAAAATCCTGCATAGGACCATCAGGGACGCTGTGAGGGCAGCGACCCCGGTGTGTCAGACTCTTACTGACTAAAAACCCCCGGGGTGTCCCTCTGATTGCTCCACCTGGGCCTGGGAAGCCAAATTCGTCCAGACGCTCAGGGAACAAAAGGCCTTGTTAAAGCTTTCTCTCTGGTGGAGGGGTGGGAGTAAAAATCCACCTCTCCAAAACCTCTCTCTCAGGCGGTGCGCCGGACACCGTGCAGCTTAGATGCTGGCAATCTGCATGCAGTTCTTGGCTCTTACGACAACACTGTATGATAAACCTCAGCAAACCCTACGGCACCCTACATCAGTAGCGTTCATTCCATAGATGCATGAAACCATTGCATGCCCTAACGATAAATAAGTCAGGAATAAATTGATTAAAGTTAAACAAAAATAGAAACCATTTATAATCATATATATTCTATATTCACGCCATCTTTTTTTCTCTATGAAAGCAATATAATATTTACTATCATAATATAATATTCAAAAGAATTAGCCAAATTCTGCTTACCCTGTCCAAATATCTTATGCACGTCACTGCCCTACATATATGATTATGTGGAGCCCTCGATGCATGATCCTTATCCGTACTTGGGTAGTTTCTTTTTAAATAAAAGTAGGTAAAGAGAAACAATAAAAAGTTTATCATTGCAATCTTAAACCAGATCAGGCGTATCCGCATATAACATTGTTTGAAAAGGATACGATAGACCAAATTGACATTATTCCTGAGACACTACTAATAAAAGTGACAAAGTTTCTCTCAGCGAAATTCTTATCTACTCTGCAAGTTTTGTAACACAATCGGAAAGTTCTCCCAACTTATCCTTAGGGAGGCGCGTGGCTTCGGAAACCGTAAAATCAAAGAATAGGAAATACATCTTAGATGTATTGTAACATTGTTATAGAAGTCGTTGAATGTAGTCCAACAATTTTGTAAACAAATACGACTTTATGATATTTAAAATTATTATATAAATGATATTTATTTAATAATCTATTAGTTACACGTAGTCTATTTCATTTATTTTTTACTTATACTTTTGCTCTTTTTTTAGATACATATATTTTACTTTTTTTTTTTTTTTGGTAACCCGGGGGAAAATCCTACATTGGACCATCAGGGTCACTGTGAGGGCAGCGATCCTGGTGTGTCAGACTCCTAATGACTAAAAACCCCCGGGGTGTCCCTCTAATCACTCCACCCAGGCCTGGGAAACCAAATTCGTCCAGTCGGACATATATTTTACTATAGTATCTATCACTAATACATCTGGTAGTCGATTTATTTATTGTATGTAATAGTTTATTTTAGTATCACTCGTATTTATTTTGTATTTATTATTTAAGCTATATGTATTTTTATTGTTTATTGATAATTCTTATAAGATGTAACACGACCGGGGCCCTTCACGAAAATCGGCGCTGCAGACGTTCTCTGTGGCTTTAAGCTGATGAAGGTCCCATTTTCGCTATGTTTATATATTTTGTATTTTCTTTTGTTTTTGTGTGTTGTTTGTATTGCTGCATTTAAATTTCTGGTTTTTTGTTGATTTGTGGCGAAAAAAAATACTTTTTCATTTTCTTTTTTTTTACTTTCTGTGACCCTTAGGTCACAACATTTAACAACAACAACATTTTTTTTTACACTGACTCGACACAGTGACTGCACCATACCTGATGGTAAGCATGATGCAGTCCAAAAAAGGCCAACGACTATCGAAACGTAAGAAAAAAATATCGCAGCGACAATGCCGGCCTGCACAAATATCTCTTCACACTACACTTAAAGGATCCCATATCATAGGATGGTGGGAATACGCTCGTTGGAAGACATTCCACAGCCCAATGACATGGCAAAAGAAGGAGTTAGAGAACTTCTTAGTCCTAGCCTATATACTAGCTTGGCAAAGTGACTACACTTGATGGCAAGAGACAGTCTGAAAATGTCAACAACTGCAAAGGGGGCAGAGTTTGTTGACCAATACTTACGTCACGTTTGCCCGCATGTACCACGACTGAAGGTCTATAGGTATATGTATATCTGGAGGTTTGGGAGTCGAATCTGCTTGAGTCCGTAAGCTTTACTCTAGTTTCCCTACACGTGACTCCTGGGTGGTGCTAAACGAGCAGCAGCGAGGTGGTAGGGCGTCGGTGCCCGTCTGGATCGCGACCACAGTACATGGGTGCGAAGTCCGTCGTAGTGACTAGTTTCGGCTTGTCGCGTTTCACGATCAGCTTGTGTATATCCAGTAGCTCATATACCTAGAGACCTTCAGTCGTGGTATATGTGGGCAGACATGACGATGTAGACTATCAATGGATTTTCATCCTTTGATAGTCGCTTTCGTTTTTGGATTACACTGCACTTACCATCAGGTACTTTGTAGTTACTATGTCGACCCAGTGTAAAAAAAAGGTACATAAGCTAATTCCGAAACGGGATAAGTCAAAGGGCGTAGCTATGATAGTCTTTATTCTTGTGTAATGTGTTCAGAACAAGTTCGAGCGATCACCCGAACCTATAAGATGTTTTTACACAATCTATTCATCAATACGCATAATACATCTTTTTCCTGAGCCGCCTCTCCAACATTTCGTAGATACGATTAGGTGGGACAACCAATTTAATATCACGTCTTGGGTCCCACAGGCATATGGCTTCGCAGTCTTTAAGTTGTAATTTATCCTTCTCTATAAGTTAGAACTAGTAAATTAAAAAAAAAAGAGTTTCCCAGTCTTAGAAACGAAATTTGCCAAAATTTTAAGTCAATGTATTTATTAAATGTCCAATTTATTTACGCTTATATGATGATGATGATGTCCAAGCCGGTTTCGGCTACGGCGACTGTTTCAACGCCAATTAAGAAAATCGAGGTCCAGTTTTCGGAAACAGCCAATTGCGCAGGAGATATTTAAGTGCATAACTGGACGCGCTGCCAGAAAAGCACTCTCTCGTCCGAGCTCTCTCGGGCCCGATGGAAAGGAGAACCAGTACAATCGGGAGGGAGTAGGATGCAGGTTTGGTCGAGTTTTCCTTCTCTGAACACCTGGTAAAATTGCGGGGTTAAAGAGATACCTTAGTCGCCTTTTACGACACCTCAGCAAGAAGAGGGGGGTGCTATTCTATTCTGCCGGTTTACGCTTATATAGGACGCATGTAACTAGCTATAACCATTATTGTACAGACATCGATTCCCAATACGAGTGATAACTGGAACTGAAAATGGTGTAAAAATTTAATTAAAACATACAATTGCTTTCAAACACACAGGTGAATCTAATAAAAATCGCGTAAAAGCTTTTATATCTCCGGTGTGAGGGTATCATAATAAACCGTTGTTCGCGTTAACATTTTATCTGTAATGATAAGGTAATACAATGATACGGGACTTTAGAATAACATGGGTTGCAGGCTTTCACTTAAAAAAGGTTAGAGAAGTCCCAGAGGGTGGACGAGTCCCAATTTTGTTCGTTCCACCCTCCGTGATCGAATCTCGATATTTGTTGTAATAATGAGAAATGAGAACACCTTTCTCTGAAAATAATACGGGCTTTTTCTAGGGTCTTATATTTGGAATTATACTAGATTATTATTATACCGAAAGACTTACGTTTAACCTAAATCTAACCTAATGGAAAATAATGATAAGGTCGATGATGAAGCGCGCTCATAGAATAAATGCCGATTTACTCGTCGTTTGAAAATTTTCCTGTTGTATGAAACTGGAAAAATAATTGCAGGAAGCGAAAACCAATCCTTGGTTTCGGTTGATTCGCAGTAGAAAAAATGAAAACCACATCGCGCGAGCAACTGGAATGTAAACCACATAAGGGTGTAAACCCGCACAGCGTTTTGACAATTTATGGTATAAGGGGGAGGGACGAATAAGAGGGATATTAGGATTTGAACTTTGACTTAGAAAAACATAAAGTTAACATTTTGGTTAGGATAAATCTTTATGATTATGGATGGTTAAGAAAAAACAATAGATATTTGCTGAGTGATTATGCCGGCTTGCACACATATCTACCTCTCTCTCTTTCTTCCGGTGTACCTCTATTTTCTCTCGGAAACCACAATGGAATAGCGCGAAATGTTTTTAACCACTACGGGCAGGAAAACGTGGAGGTCGTATAAATGCGATGGATCACTCGATTGTTTCCAAACTGTTAAGTCGATGATTGATATAGCACTTTTGTGACCTCCGGCTCTTCCTTTTATTTGATGTTGGCTCGCGGGGATTACAGACCATGTATTGATTTAGCTGACTGTACACGATAATATTAATAATAACTTACGTTTTAATATGTTCTTGTGGACACCAGTATCTCAGGCAGTTCTCGAAAATGGTCGTGCAATGCTGTACTAGAATCGATCTATTATCACTGATAGGGTTATTTTTGCTAATAAACCTGACATTGAAATAACTTTATTCAAATAGGCCTACTTCCAAGCACTTTTGAATCGTCAAAAAAAAAGCAAAGTGAACCTAGCACCGGTTCGGAAAGCAGAATCTACCGAGAAGAGCCGGCAAGAAACTCTGGTAGTTGCTCCTTTTAACATAATGAGGTACAATAACAGGTATAATATATAAAGGATTGAATGCCCCGCGAGAACGATTGCACATATTAAGACCACGCACTTTTATCATTCAAACAGTCATTAATGGAATAATATCCCTTTTTTAGCAATTTAGTTTTAATAGTTTTTTTTAAATTTCAATAGTGGTAACTCCAAGATGTCTTTAGGTATTGTATTGTATAAGCGAATACCGAGCCCCATGTAGGAACCATGAACCTTTTTAAGCCGGTAATTAGGTAACACTAATTTGTGTTTATTTCTAGTATTAAAAATATGAATATTACTACTCGCCCAAAATAGATGCAGATTTTGTCGTATGTATATAATACAGGCGTAAATATTAGGTCCTTACATATGAAATTGGCGTTTTTCGTACTGGCCACTTTAATCACAAATTTCTCCTCTTTGGTAAGGAATTCCAAATTCAAATTTGTACAGCTATAGACTCATGTATTTGTGCTTCGATGATCGTCATTCATTTGTTTTTTTCTTCTGTTTTTTTCTGTTTGCGTCACTCATTTTACAAAATGGAAAACTTAAAATATCGCATTATTTACGAGTACGAGTTCCGCCGTGGCACTAGTGCTCCGGAAACAACTCGAAGGGTGAATGATGTGTATGGCGGTCGTGTTGCAAAAGAAAACACAGTTCGTTTTTGGTTCCAACGCTTTCGTTCTGGAAATTTCGACCTGCAGAACAAGCCCCGTGGACGGCCTGAGACTCAAGTTGATAATGAAGAATTGAAGGCTATTGTGGAAGCGGAACCATCGCAAACCACGTCCGAGTTAGCTGCAGGCTGCGATGTTAGTGATAAAACTGTTTTAATTCACTTGAAGCAAATTGGGAAGATTAAAAAGCTTGAAAGGTGGGTACCTCACGAATTGACTGAAGCAAACCGGCAAACGCGCGTCGACTGCTGCGTTACATTACTAAACCGGCACAATAATGAAGGTATTTTAAACCGAATCATTACCTGTGATGAAAAATGGGTTCTTTACGATAATCGGAAGCGCTCAGCGCAATGGTTGGATCCTGGCCAGCCAGCCAAATCCTGCCCCAAGCGAAAATTAACCCCAAAAAAGTTACTTGTAAGCGTTTGGTGGACTAGTGCCGGTATTGTTCATTACAGTTTTCTCAAATCTGGCCAGACTATTACGGCTGATGTCTATTGTCAGCAATTGCAAACCATGATGGAAAAGCTAGCGGCTAAACAACCTAGGCTGGTCAATCGCTCCACGCCACTGCTGCTTCACGACAACGCTAGACCACACACTGCGCAACAGACGGCTACTAAATTAGAAGAGCTTCAATTGGAAAGTTTAAGACATCCTCCGTACTCCCCGGACCTTGCTCCAACAGATAACCATTTTTTTCGAAATTTGGATAACTTCTTGCAAGGGAAAAAATTCAACTCCGATGGGACAGTCCAAATCGCCTTCAAAGATTTTATTGATTCCCGTCCGACTGGTTTTTTTAGTAAAGGGATCAATGAACTACCTATGAGATGGCAAAAGTGCATAGAAAATAATGGTTTATACTTTGATTAATTAAATATATTATATTAAAAAATATTCGACTTTTTGTTCCTCCCATACAAAACGCCAATTTCATATGTAAGGACCTAATATATTGCGATGGAACTGTTAAAATACCGAAGTCATTAAAACGTTCTGCAAGCGAGACTCTAGTCCTTAAATTATAGATAGCACGCACAGCCCTCTTTCGCAAAACGAAAATCGTTTTCAAATCAGCAGCATTACCCCACAGTAAAATACCATAAGACATAACGCTGTGAAAATAACTAAAATATACTAATCGAGCTGTTTCAATATCTGTGAGTCGCCTGATTTTACTGACTGCATAAGCAGCCGAGTTAAATTTCCCAGCAAGACGTGTTATGTGTGCACCCCACTGTAATTTTGAGTCCAAAGTCACTCCCAGAAACACTGCGGACTCTACTATATCGACAAATTTAATTGTGGTAGATCGGTCGACACGCCGGGCAATACTCGTTGATATCACCATACCACATGATGAGGATCTTGTAAAAGCAGAAAATGAAAAGTTAACGAAATATTTAGACCTTGCACACGAAATTACCAGCATCTGGGATGTAGATTCAACTACTATTGTCCCGATAGTCATATCGACTAATTTTCAAAAATATTACCATGAAATTCTCAAAAATTGGAGTAACAATTCAACAGTTGGTTAGTTTTACAAAATGTCTACTAATGATTAAATATTAAAAATTTACTCAGTGTCTTTGTTACAAGCAATAATATAAATGCTCCTACGTTGTCTGGTGTAGATCTCTTACATGAAAATCGTGCATAAGCTGGTTTTTTTTAATTGTTACACTAGCTTTTATGGCACACCTGTCTTGATTGAGTTTAACCACTAAACAAAATACAAAAACACATTGTATTATCTCAATGCTACATAGTGTCAGCGCATTTGTATGTTCAAGTGTCTTGCATAATAGAAACTTCATCAAACAAATGTTATTTCATTGTCTTATTTTATACAGTGTGTAAAAAACTAACGGTCCATAGAAAAATATGGATTAGTTTGTTCTTGAACGATCAACTTTATTTTCAAGCCGATTATCTGCTAATTCTAAACGTAAGTCATACCATGCCATCTCTCGCAAAACGCTGAAAACTTATTTGTACTCCTAATAGAAGATAAAAGGAGATCTTTTATAAGCACGCAATTGTTAAATTACCGGCTACAATCAAATAAATATACCTAAAAATATGTTTTGATTTTAAACTTAAATGATAACGTTTCGTAAATCTAGTTTTTATAGAAAATATTGAAAGATTTATAACGCAAAATGTGTTAGAAATACAAATGGCGACTTAGCACTGCGAATATATGTATGTCGATAGCATTATATTTCGGACCGAAAAATGGAATACGATATTTATGAAATTAATTTATATTATTTCATAGATTTAAAAACGGTTTTTATCAAAATAGTTAATTCCTACTATATTGAATAAAATATTATAATCGATTCTGCATTGTGCTTAGAGCTTGACATACATTAAAACTTAAAACTTACATCTCGCCTCGTTACCATATTATAGAGTACGTAATACAAAAACATTGTTAAAATCACATCTGTGACACATGTTGTCCTAATTACAAAAAAAAAAAAACACGCGGTATTTTTAACAAATACAATAAGTATAATATTCTTTGATATCTTCTATAATATAAAAATGAATCGTTAAATGTGTATAAGCGCGAAACTTGAGAACGGCTAAACCGATTTGGCTGATTTCTTTTTTGTTGTGTTTATTGAAGTCAGGGGAAGGTTATTACGGAGAGAAAAATTTAAAAAAATGTCTGAAAAAGTCTAAAAACACCACTTTTCTATATTCTCATACAAAAAATATTTAAAAGTCAATTTGAACTTTAACACCATACCATAAAGTTTAAATGTTAGTGGACGGGTTCCGGGAAGGCAAAACAATTATTGAGTGACGTATAAATATGAATGTCAATATTTGTCAATTTTTATACATATAGCATTAAGGCCAGGTTCCTTCAAACAATTTTCAAAAAAATCTGACGGGGAAGCTATTAACATTAAAAAAAACAATGTGACTTTGTTTTAGACAAATAGGGCAGAACAAGGTCTGGCGGGACAGCTAGTTCAATATAATTAATTCATTTGATTTCAAATGAATTCAAGATCTTCAATAAGCAGGCAAACTTTTTCTCTAAGCGCTTACGTTTATAGCTCTTATTTTACTTTAAGAATGTGTTATTGAAGGTACGATTCCGAATTTGACAGTCGCAGCTCGTTAACGGTGACCTAAGAGCGGCTGCCAGCGATGTACAGCTCTGCATAGACTTATTGGACATGGAAAAGCGTCCTATGTAGGCGACTGCGTGACACTGTCAGGCGGCGTGTCGACCTCGCAATCGGAGGATCTGACAGTGCTGGAGTCGCTTACACCGGACATCTTTCCATGCAAATTGTTTATCTTCCGGAACTGGATCAATATAATGCTGGCATGTTACATATACGGCTTGCATGTTTCCCATACAACAAAGTGCAACGCCACAGCTACCCATTGTCTTAGATAAGTACCGGAGTTGACTCTTTGCAATGGAATTGCGAACTGAAGATTACACGACCAAACAGTTAACAAAGGCATGTGTCAACGAGCTTTTGGAAACCACGGGCCCACAGATTCCCGCGCACCACCAGGCAAACAGAATTCGTCAGGCTGTAGCATCGACCGGACGTGTACCATTAGACCTAAAAAACATTGTAATGTCTATAATTTTTATGCATTTACCTATTAAAGTATTTCTAAAACCTAACCTGGTTGCGACAGTTCGTATTTAGCTCGGATGTATAAAGACAAACTAACCCTCTTGCCTTGGTCACAAAAATTTGTAGTAACGTCAGTGATTTATAGGATACGATTTTCTTTTCAAGTTATTCGTGGCGAGCGGTTCCCAGTTGGCAGCATTCTCTTTGGGGGGCATTACTGGCTATCCAAACGTGATACTTTGCGCAATTTAAGGCAAATGACAGCCTCATACATGTGGATCTAGGTTGGTGAGTCAATAAATTATTCGACAAAGTGACTGCTACCTGATGAATAGGAAATTGTAGTCCATTTTTTTGGTCACACAGTTGGCTGCTGTGAGGGCAACGATCCCGATGCGTCAGACTCCTAACTACTGACTGACTAAAAACTTCTGGAGTGTCATTCCGATCACACCACTCGGGCCTGGGAATCCAGATTCTTCCAGTCACCCGGGCAGTGAACAGCCTGCTTATGCCTCTTCCCTGGGAGAAGTAGATGTAAAAAGACCACCTTTCCAAGCCTTTCTAACTGCTTACGCGCTGGTCATTGCGCGCCGCCTCTTTCTCATCCGGGTAATGGACTCCCTCAAGTCTACTACCTGGTAAATTGTAATCCAATAACAGCAACGTCCAACAAGCTTTATGGTATAAGTTCCAAAGAGTGCCTTCTTCAAGCAAATAAATAATCACGTTATATATATTTAAACTATTATATCAGCGCCATTACCTGCGCTACTGGTCACGTTGGGCATGTCATATAAGCGCAAAGTTGATACATCTACAATCTCTGCTCACCCAGGAAGAGACACAGAGTGACGATATATTATTATTATTATTAAATTATTCAATATACTAGCTGATCCGCTGAACTTCGTACCGCCATAAATATCGTTTTAACCCATTCATCTATTCACCTATTGTCCAAATTATCTATTTCTCCTACGCTCTTATTTCGTCACGCCTTTATCCAGGTTCCTTCCATTCCTTCTACACTTCTGTTGTTTATACTCTTTCCCAAATGTTAATAAATATCTAGTAGTTAATTTTTTTTTTATATATCGCCATCGGTGTGAGAGCTGCCCTCGAATTTGTTTTTACGTGTGTTCATTCTTATTTTGCTATAATTCCTAATATATTCAATTCAATTATATGGTGCAAGGTATTATCATTGTAAAATGCTCAAGGTACCTCACATAATTAAGTTGATAACGATTGATACTGCATCCGTCTAAATAGTTTTCCAATTAATGTATTACACGTGACTATTTTTTAGAAGTTGGAATGTATGTAGTGAGCTAACCTTTAAAGATCATACACTATGGTTGCCATCTTGGACTTTTCTGAAGAATTTTAAAAGAATAATGTCTCGCCAATTTTTTTTTTGGTAGCCCAGGGTATACCCAGGATTATAATCCTGCATAGGACCATCAATATCACCTGGTGTGTCATAGGCATAATAAAATAGGTAATTTCCGTTTCCTAAAATTTTATGCCAAAGTCGTGTGTCTTTATTTTAGTATCCCTGTATAAATTACTTTATAGGAATCCCAGGATCGCCTTGATGGTGGCAACTTCGGTGTGACATACTCCTATTGGCTAAAAGCCCTCGGGCTGTCTATCTCTTTGTTGCTAGCCTGACCTGAAGGTCCATATCAATTTAGTTCCTAGAGTTTATCATAAAGATACAAATCACTTACATGAGAACATTTTGTTTTAAAATATCTAGTCCATATTTCTCCAAAGACCTTGCGAGCGAATAGCCTTTATCAGGTTCCATCTCTGGGAGACGTTGTAAAGAGCCCACTCATCAGGACCTCTCCGTTAAGCTGTATCAAGACATAGGCATTCTGACTTTATTTCATCTGCGCAGCAGACTTCCTTAAGTCCCCCCCGGTCAGTGTTAGATAGGGTTGCTTTGCTAAAGTTGTCTTGTCATACCGTAAGATCTAACAATGCATTCAACTTATCAGGACTTTGACTAATAACAATAATCTAATATCCAATAACTTTACCTTAAGGTTCTATCCATGGTTTAGCTACCATACCAACCATATTCACCACAATGATAATGCAGGCAACTGGAAGAAATATTTCGTTTATTGTAGGCTGCCTGATGATTATCTTAGGTTGGGCTTTGATCTATTTGGCTCAAAATATTTCGATAATACTTCTAGACGAGTGCATGCATGGATTGGGCAGCAGTACTACTATGATCGTTAGTGTATTCACTATAGGTGAAATGGTAAACCCTGAATATAGGTCTATATCGCTGACTCTGTATGGAATCATTCAAGTTATAGGCATATCTGCTGTTGGTGTTATTGGAAGATACGTTGACTGGAGGAACGTTTGTTTGATAATGTGTTCTCCAGTATTCATAGCTTTATGTATTGGATGTGTTTGGCCTGAGTCACCATGTTGGTTAGCTTGGAAAGGGAAATACGAAGAAAGTGTAACAGCCTTTAAATGGTTGAGAGGCTTAGATGAGAAAGCAAAAGCGGAGTTGGCAGCTCTATTAAATTGTCATAAAGAAAATTCTGTCCTTATGAAAAAAATAAAAAAAAATAGAAAATTTATGAATATTTGGAAGCAAATTTCTCGAAGAGACTTTTATCTTCCATGTTTTCAAGCATTTATTTGTCATTGCTTACTATTTTGGAGTTATCTAGTTGTTCAAATCTATGCAATGGATATGATTCGATACACTACTAAGAATGAGAAGGCAGCTTTTTACGGCATGATTCTAATTGATATAATTGCCAGTGTGGGTGTCATATGTACTGTGTTTTTAAAGTATTCAAAAATAATACTGTTCTGATTTTTAGTTTTTTAGGTAGTATTTCATGCTTATTAATTACAAGTATAGTGATATATGTGCAATCTATTAATTTACTATCAAAATCATCGTTATTAGGTCTGTATGGTTTATTAGCTTACATGACATTTACGAGTTTAGGATTAACAACTATTACGTTTTCACTAGCGCCAGAGTTGATTCCAGTTAAGCATAGAGGGCTAGGAGGTGCTTTACTTGTAATATTTATGTGCTTTAAAAATATCTCCTTACTTATTTGTATATATAGGATTATGGGGAACATTTTTGGTGTACGCACCCAATCAAATCCTCTGCATCACGTACATTTGGAAGTATGTTCCGGAAACGAACACTGTACTTATCATCAGTTGTGCTGAAGTTACTTTGTTGGGTTAGTATAAAAAAACTTTTCTTCCATGGACCGTTTGTTTTTTATACACTGTACTCGTATAGACTGATGTGAAATGAAATGTAAAAAACTTTAAAATACATCCGCATTAAATGGATACTGTCTCAGTTAATTGTTTTCTGGCATCATATCGAGTGAGTGTGTTTCATTAGGTTAGTTTGAAGCCAAGCGTAAACTTGTTTGGAATAAAAAAAAGTTTTTTTTTTTTACTGTCTATTGTAAAGTATCAAGTTATATAACAATCCAATATTGTACAGGTCTTATTGAAAAAAGGAGGTTTTAAATATTAAATGAGATAAATAAATTGAAATGACAAACGAATATAATGTATTTTCGCCGTTTATCAAACAGGTAACTGAATTTTATATATATTTACTAATAAAATACTGTTTTTTTTTATTATTACTTACAGGCGAACGATTGACCTCAATCACACCTGGTGGAAGGTGAAGTTGAGTCCGATGATGAACCGCGACCGCCTAACAAATGCCTATTCACTCTTCTTTTAAAGACTCCCAGGTCATAAGATCGCGGAAATATGGCCGCTGGAAGCATATTCCACTCCCTAGGTTTTCGCATGAAGAATGTAGAAGCGAACCTTCTCGTGCGGATATAAGAAACATCCACCACATACGGATGGTATCCGACACGATGTCTTGTGGTTTTGTGATGGAATGGGGCTGGTGGAATCAAAGAATGCAGTTGCTGAGAACACTCTCCACCGTGCAACCTCTCTCAAAACGCTTTGCATTTTAATTTTTGACAATCACTTACTTAATTTTTTCTTTTTTTATTAAATAAACCGCATAACCTTTATATGTACTTATTGGCCAACTATTTGATACCAGCCATTTACATTATTATAATAAGCACCAGAATATCCGCCCTAGCAGCACTATCCACCGTTATGAATTCTTTGCATTCCGATTATTATATTTTTCGCAAAATCAACAAAAGTCGCCGCTGCCTCTTTGATCTCATGGCCTCCAGGAACAAGCACGGATCTAAGTTTACCAGTCAGCACCGAATCTCGTAATTCTCGCTCGAGCAAATCACGTAGGCCCTAACAGGGTGGAACAGATCCTAGACGGATTGGCCGCGGCAGGGACACGCGTTGCCACTGGTGATGGCAGATCGTTTTACATTAATAGCGCGCTATCAAAAGTACTATTGAAGACCAGGACAGGGTTCATTAATTACTGTAAACTAGAGTCTATTGATTAAAAGTCACTATACCTAAACTAAACATATACTATAATATAAAAATGAATCGCTAAATGTCTTGATAAGCGCGAAACTCGAGAACGGCTGAACCGATTTGGCTGATTTCTTTTTGTTGTGTTTGTTGAAGTCTGGGGATGGTTATTACGGAGAGAAAAATTAAAAAAAATGTCTGAAAAAGTCTAAAAACACCACTTTTCTATATTCTCATACAAAAGATTTGTTATAAATCAATTTGAACTTTAACACCATACCATAAAGTTTAAATGTTAGTTGACGGGTTCCGGGAAGGCAAAACAATTATTGAGTGACGTATAAATATTAATGTCAATATTTGTCAATTTTTATACATATAACATTAAGGCCAGGTTCCTTCAAACAATTTTCAAAAAACAGCCGACGGGGCAGCTATTAACATTAAAAAAAGCTATGTGACTTTGTTTTAGAGAAATAGGGCAGAACAAGGTCTGCCGGGACAGCTACTTTATTATTAAATTACAACGGAAGTGAGTTTAATTAGTCTCTTAAATCTATAACGCGGTAACACGGTGCACGGGCGGCGGCAGACTGCAAACTCCCGGGATGCGAGCGGGCGCATTCCTGAACTACTATTCTATCTGCTAGGGATGTTCTGCCGTCAACAAGTACCATTCCGATTCCGGCAGACACCAGCAGCGGTTGCCAGATAGCAAAATACTGTTCTGTGTGGATTTATATGTAAAGTAGTTTATTAGACTGCGACAGGCCAATAACTTTTGGCAGAATGAAATCTGACGGGGCAGTTATTAACATAAAAAAATATGTAACTTTGTTTTAGAGAAACAGGAAGGAACAAGGTCTGCCGGGATAGCTAGTATTTTTTTTAACCCGGGGGAAATCACTAACGGACCTCAGGGGGTGATGAGGGTTGCCCCCTGGTGTGTCGGACCTGCACCGACTAAAACCCCCAGGGAGTTCCTTCTCTCGTCTGCCGAGTGCCAAGGGCAAAGCTAAGCCATCTTCCTCAGCACTCGGCTGGGATAGCTAGTATATATATATATATTTTTTTCAAGTTATTCGTGGCAAGCGCTCCACAGTTAGCCTCATTTTCTTTGGGAGGCGCTACTGGATATCCAAACGTAATACTTGAGCAATTTAAAGCAAATGATAGTACTATACACATAGATCTAGACGTGACATCTTGGATTGGTGAGTCTACACATTTTTCTTCTTTACATTGGCTCTACAATTAACTGCTGCGCATCTGATGAAATGTGCAATGTGGGTCACTATATGGGTCACTATATGGGATATCCCTTTTAGGGTAAGCAGAGATATATTCGTGAAACGTTATATACATTTAAATTATTATATCTGCAGCGATCCTAGTCACATTGGGCACGATATATAAGCGTAAAGCGAATACAGCCACTAATCTATGTCTGCTCACTTCGAAAGAGATATAGCGTGACGATTTAGCGGGATTCGCCTCCTCCTTTTTGCTGCGAACCGCCAAGGAGTGGAACTCGCTTCCTGCGTATGTGTTTCCAACTTCTTATGACATGGGAATCTTCAAATGTCGAGTGAATCGGTACTTTCTGGATGAGTGCGCTCTATCGTCGGCCTCATCATCACTTTCCAATAGGTGAGATTGAGGTCAAGTGCAAGCCTGTATGTAATAAAAAAAAATATATTAAAACGACTAGCTCCGGCCTGATTTTGGCCTTGACTTTGGCAGCTCTGGGTGATAGTTTGAGACAGCTTTATGAGAGCTGTCTCCATACTGCAACCTTTCTCAGGGTAGAGAAGTCGGCCAAGTTGGTCCTAATAAAAAAAGATTGCACAGCCGCGGAGTCTCACTCTTTGTACTAACTTTTATGTCTGCTGGACGAGATCGACAAGCTCTTTAAATTAGCGATTGCCCATCGTTTTATCTAGCATCTGTTGGGCATCGACTTTGACCTGCATGAAAGACAGTTCTGATTTCAAAGATGGATGCTATTTGAGCGTTCGGTCTCAACAAGCTTTCTCTCAGGGTAAGGTAGTGTTAGGTTACGCTTGGATTTATCTAATATTATCTATTACACCTTACACCTTGCCCTGAACCGCGGTCAAGGAAACTCAAAGCGACCCCCCCTCTTATACCTGCGCATTATGGTCGGGACGTACGTGCGCGCGCAACAATTACATCTCGTATATATAATGATATTGGAGTGATATCCCCGGAATGAATGATATCCCGTGGCGCCTGGAAGAATAAAGATTCTCAGATCCGGGTAGAATCATTCGAGGGATACCCCGAAGGTTTTTAGTCAGTAGGAGTCCGACACACCTGAGTCAATGCCCTCACAGCTGCCCTGAAGGTCCTATGTAGGATATGCCCGGGTCGAAAAAAGGGATTGGTACTAAGTCTCTTAATATGGAACTTCACGTGCGATGCAGTCAATTTTCCGAGGATGTCAGCGGCGTCTATTATACAAACGATACACAAGTACTTGCCGTCAGAGAATCCTTCACATGAACTACTAATCTTGCCAAGCATGGGATAGGACGGCTTATAACCTAGATCCATGAATTGGACTTTCAGCTGGCGCCTCACAAGTGCAAGGCACGCTTGTTCTTCTAATTCGTCGATCCACGTGGCTGAGATACAGGTAAGGGCGGTCCTGTTCATTGGTTCATCGTTCATCACCTTGTGCTGACCTTAGGGGACATTTTGACTATTAACAATTATTAACTTACCAATAACTTTACTTTCAGGTTCTATCCATGGCTTAGCTACTATACCAACTATATTCACCCCGATGATAATGCAGGCGACTGGAAGAAAAATTTCATTTATTGTGGGCTGCCTGATGATCATATTAGGTTGGGCTTTGATCTATTTGGCTCAAAATATTTCGACAATACTTCTAGCCGAGTGCATGCATGGATTAGGCAGCAGTACTACTATGATCGTTAGTGTATTCACTATAGGTGAAATGGTAAACCCTGAATATAGGTCTATATCGCTGACTCTGTATGGAATTATTCAAGTTATAGGCATATCTGCTGTTGGTATTATTGGACGATACGTTGACTGGAGGAACGTTTGTTTGATAATGTGTACTCCAGTATTCATCGCTTTAGGGATTGGATGTGTTTGGCCTGAGTCACCATGTTGGTTAGCTTGGAAAGGGAAATACGAAGAAAGTGTGACAGCTTTTAAATGGCTGAGGGGCGTAGATCAGAAAGCAAAAGCAGAGTTAGCTGCTCTATTAAATTGTCATAAAGAAAATTCTGCCATTAGGAAAAAAATGGAGCAAAATAGAAAATTCATGAATATTTGGAAGCAAATTTCTCGAAGAGATTTTTATCTTCCATGTTTTCAAGCCTTCATTTGTCATTGCTTACTATTTTGGAGTGGTTATCTTGTTGTTCTAATCTATGCAATGGATCTGATTCGAAACACTACTAAGAATGAAAATGCAGCTTTTTACGGCATGATTCTAATTGATATAATTGCCAGTGTGGGTGTCATATGTACTGTGTTTCTTTTAAAAGTATTCAAAAATAAAACTGTTTTAATTTCTAGTTCTGTAAGTAGTACTTTATGCTTATTAATAACAAGTATGGTAACTTATGTACAATCGATTGATTTACTATCAAAACAATCGTTATTAGGTCTATATAGTTTATTAGGTTTTATGATATTTTCGAGTTTCGGATTAACAACTGTTACATTTTCACTGGCGTCAGAGTTGATTCCAGTCAAGCATAGAGGGCTAGGAGGGGCGTTTCTTATAATATCTATGGGTATATTGCATACAAGTGCTTTAAAGATATCCCCTTACTTATTTGTATACCTTGGGTATTGGGGAACATTTTTGGTGTACGCAGCCAATCAAATCCTTTGCATCACGTACATTTGGAAGTATGTTCCGGAAACGAAATTCCGTACTTTAACTGAACTAGAAGATTTTTATAATCACGGTAAGTTCGTTCACAGGAACACTGAAGATTTTAGTACTGTAGCTCTTGAAACTGAGAATGTATTAATACAATAAAAATAACTTTCCAAGCAGTGTTTTCTTATACTAAAAATTGATAGATATCTTAACAACGCATTTCATCAAAAGTGACTATCTCCGACTAATCGAAGGCTATAAAAGTGTTAGCAATATGACGATGTTGAAATGTATTTAGGGAAAAGAATTTGGGAACGCACGTTCTGATCTTGAACCGGGATTGACTCAGGCAAAATAGAACCCTACCGAACAATACTAAGATAATTTCTTGTTATGTACCCGATTAGATCTTAAAAACGATACAAAGGACATTAACTCGTTTTAGTCAGAATCAACTTTTTTACAACCGCCTAACCAAATTTAGCAATTTCTATAATCTCAGTAAGACAGAGATCCTAAATAAAGATTTCATTTATGTTAATTAACCGAGTTCAAATATATAATATTATAAACTAGCTGTCTCGGCAGTCCTTGTTCTGCCCTATTTCTCTAAAACAAAGTCACATTGTTTTTTTTTAATGTTAATAGCTTTCCCGTCAGATTTTATTTTGCCAAAACCTATTGGCCTCTCGACTGTTTTTTTTAAATTGTTTGAAGGAACCTGGCCTTAATGCTATATGTATAAAAATTGACAAATATTGACATTAATATTTATACGTCACTCAATTGTTTTGCCTTCCTGGAACCCGTCCACTAACATTTAAACTTTATAGTGTGGTGTTAATGTTCAAATTGACTTTTACATATTATTACGAATTTTTTGTATGAGAATACAGAAAAGTGTTATATTTAGACAGTTTCTGGGAATTTTCAAAATTTTTCTCTTAGTAATAACCTTCTCCAGACTTCAACAAACACAACAAAAAAGAAATCAGCCAAATCGGTTCAGTCGTTCTCGAGTTTCGCGCTTATACACATTTAACGATTAATTTTTATATTATAGAGATGTCATCGATTGTTTCTTATAGTGTTTTTATTCTAATCTGCTTGTGACCATAGCCAGTATAGTACTATTATTATGTAGTTTGACTTATCTTCTTCCTCCCTCCTCCTCGCGTTGCTTTCGACACTGTTGAGGGCTCTGAATCCTCCTAGAACGTCGTTCATCATATGATGGTACGTTACTCTGCTATTGGCGTCGGGGAGAGCTTCGTATGCATTTGTGTTTGGAGTGTCGCGGATTTGATTGATCATCCATCATAATGGGCACCAAACTGAGCGTTTTCTACCGTCTGTATCATGGCGAGTGTTCTGAGGAGTTGCTTAACCTTGTTCCACCCTCTCCCTTCCTGAATAGAACCACGCGCGCGGGTTTGCGTTGTCACAGCTATACGGTATCTCACATCCCGGCCAGGACAAAGAAGTTCTCTAACTCCTTCTTTTGCCGTGTCGTTGGGCTGTGGAATGGTCTTCCGGCGTGAAGAGATATTTGTGCAGGCCGGCATGATCGCCGTGACTACCGACGGGTTTTTCTTGCCTGTCGATAGTTGTTGGCGTTTTTTGGACGGCACCATGCTTACCATCAGGTATGGTGCAGTCACTGTGTCGAGTTGGTATAAAAAAAACCCCACCTCACCGTATGTCCTATTAAAAACAAGTCTATATTACCATACTGTCTTTTGTGTTCTGTCAGTGTGTAATAAGCGAACGGTCCATAGAGAAAAAGTACATTAAATATAGAATGTAAAACCATATCATTCATAACGTAGATAGTAAATTAAAAGGGCACAGTCAAATAAATTTACCAAATATATATTTTTGGGTCGTAACTCGATGTAGTTTTGATTATGCTCAATATATGACTTGCAGGTCAACACTTTCACTCAGGAATTGAATAACGAATAGTACTTGAACACGAGTTCGGAAGCGAACCTGGGACCTTTAGATCCCTTTTAGCTGCCACCAATGTTATGAGTCACTGTAGATTTAGGTTTTTTAAAAAAAGATTTAGGAATTAAACACTTATGAAATAGTAAGGCGGCCGTTTCTGTAGGATATTGGAATAGGACTGACTAGATGACGGATACTCGAACTGCAGGGCAGGCTCAGATATGCTGAGTCGCAGGAATAGGGCTATCCCTAGGGTAAGCAAAGGTGGGTGCATTGGGATAGTATAACAGTACGCATTTAGGCATCACTTTCTCACGGTTAAGGAAAAGGACGGGAGGAAACCCTCACGGCGTCTAATAGAAATGTCATGCGTGCTAGTGCTGTAAGAACGGCGATCAGCTGCGCTACTGGTCACGTTGGGCACGACATATAATTGCAACTGCCATCCCTATTGTATTTATATTATAGGCACTATTGTATCTCTAGTTACCCTGTAAGGAATATAGCATGACGATATATTATGTGATTATTATTGTATACTCTTTTTCGGGCGAACAGAGATATATGTTCTAGTGATTAAACATTATAAGTTTATTCCTTGTTGTTTATACAGTCAATAATACAACAAATGCTACGCTATCTGTCATTCATATATTAAATGAAAAACATGAATGAGCCTATTTATTTAAAGTTGTTACACTTTTCCAATTATTATTGTTTTTTATGGTAGTATCGGGCGATTGCCCGAACTATGTTATGACCACAGTGCGTTAGTGTAAAGACCGTCATAGTGACTCGCTTTGGCCTGTCGTGTTTCGGGATCAGCTTGTGTATATCCAGTAGCTCATATACCTAGAGACCTTCAGTCGCGGTATATGTGGGCCGACATGGCGACGGAGACTATCAATGGATTTTCATCTTTTGATAGTCTCCTTCGTTTTTGGACTACACTGTATTTACCATCAGGTGCACTGTAGTCACTATGTCGAGCCAGTGTAAAAATACGTATATTGGTTGACCTTCTATACGAGTACATATAGCCGTTTAAATAACTTGAATTATTAAGCAAAATACAATAAAAAACATTTACAATCTACAATACTGTATGGGATAAGCGCTTTTGTGTATTCAAGTGTCTTCCAATTTATTTATTCAAAATTTTCACCATCTGTCTTACATTATATAGTGTGTAAAAAACGAACGGTCTTTTTTTATCACAGATAGTCTTGCGATAGTCCTCAATCTCACCGGGCAGTAGACTTGAGGGGGTCTGCTGCCCGGATGAGAGGGAAGCGGTGTACGGTATCCGGCGCATCGCTTGGGAAAGAGGTTTTTGGAGAGGTGGGCTTTACTCCTTCCCCTCCCAGAGAGGTAGCCTCAACAAGGCTTTTTGTTCCCTGGTGGGTGTCTGGATGAATTTGACTTCCCAGGCCCGGGTGGAGCAATCAGAGGGACACCCCGGGGGTTTTTAGTCAGTAGGAGTCTGACACACCGGGGTCACTACCCTCACAGCGTCCCTGATTGTCCTACGCAGGATTTTCCCACAGGATAAAAAAAAAGTCCGCAATCTCACCTAATATAAAGTGATGATGGGCTCGATGATAGAGCGCGCTCATACAACAAATACCGAAGAACTCATCGCTTGAAGATTCCCATGTCATAAGATGTTGGAAAAACAGGCGCGTAAAACGAATTTCACTCCTTGGCGGATTGCAGCGAAAAAATCAGGCGAATTGCCCCATGCGAGTTGCTAGAACGTCAACCACATATGGGTACAAATCTGCACGGCGTCTTGTTTATTTATGGTAGAAGGGGAAGAGGGAACTAAATCATAGGACTCAGCCACACACTCTCCAGAGTATATGTTAGTCTATATAAAAAGGCAGGCTGCTCTACATCGGTGTTTCTAAGTGAATAGCTTACGCGATGTAAGACTTATCGCCAGGAAGTTGCCGAACTCGGAGATCAATTAAGTCCAAGGTTGCCAAATAGTAGTCCATAGAGAAAAATTACGTTAAAGATAGAAGGTAAAAGAAGATCTTTCATAACCCGGCCGTTATGGCTATATTACCGGGCACAGTCAAATAAATATACCCAAAAATATGATTTGATTTCAAATCAACGTCATGATACTGTGGGACCATTTTTGTGGATATAGGCAGCGCGATGCTCGCTGTCAATGGGGACCGCTTCGACTAGATTGTCACCTAACGTCGACGTCGGGGTCACCAAATGTGGAGTTTTCAATCTGGAATCACTTGAGACATGATTAATGTGGAGGATGAGACCCCAGTATTGTCACCAACTGTGGAGGCAGGTGGCATGAGGTATGCCGCCTGTCCTAGGAGGTTTAGCCACCGTGTGTGGTGGAGACCCCTACCGCTGGTGCGAGACTCGTCTCTACCACTAGGAAGACTAGTGATTCAAAGGCAGTTCTTCCTTCACACCCCAATTATTTGGACATAGTTATTAATTTTACATACTGTCTTTTGTGTTCTGTGAGTATGTAATAAGCGAACGGTCCATAGAGACATTAAATATAGAATGTAAAAGGATATCATTCATAACGTAGATAGTAAATTAAAGGGCACAATCAAATAAATATACCAAATATATATTTTAATTTTAACTTGCCAATAACAATGGTTTGTAAGTCTGGTGTTTTCGGTCAATATTAAAAGATTTTTTTGACTGGAAATGTGTTAAAAATACAAATGGTGACTTAGCGCTATAAATATCATTGTTATATCGAAAATATTTTATCAGTAGACCAAAAAGTTTCCGCTGTTTTTGTCAATAAAAAAAAACTTAACGATTTTAATTTTTGGTATCTTCATATAGTGTGAACAGAAATGGGCAAAATGTAATCTGATTAATGAGTATCGATTACAAAATGTAGTCGTAATTTTAATTTTCGGGCTCTGTAATCATGATTAAATCCATTTAAAACATTAAGAAATGATAAATGTGTATACAATCTGGTATTATGTAGTGTTTAAAACATAATTAAGCAAAATGCAGTCATATTAATGCTAAAAAACGTATAATGTAATCGTTAATCATTTTCATTAATCTGATTACATTTTGCCCATCTATGCGTGTGAACCACTGCTCCGGCAGAGCACATGGCATCGTTGGAAGGGGCAATGTCTGGTGAATGCGGCGGATGAGCCCTAGCATAGAATTTACCAATCAAGTGTTTTCAACATCCATCCTTGATTTCATTTCTCCGGTTTTAAAACACATTTTGGGATGGTTCTGTTCAGTACTTACTTGGGATAATTCTGCTCAGTACTTACTCGACGCCCTGGATAGCTTGCAGCGGAGGGCTGTCCGCATTGTGGATGATCCTGACGTGACTAAGCATCTTGAACCGCTTCAGTTGAGCAGAGGCATTGCTTGACTACGCGTCTTCGACCGTCTGTATCATGGCGAGTGTCCTGAAGAGTTATTTAACCTTGTTCCACCCTCTCCCTTCCTGAATAGAAACACGCACGCGGGTTTACGGAGTCACAGTTATACGGTACCTCACATTACGGCGAGGACCAAGAAGTTCTCTAATTCTTCTTTTTGTCTTTACATCTGGCTGTGGAATGGTTTTTCGGCGAGCGTGAAGAATTATTTGTGAAGGCCGGCATGATCGCTGCGGCTGTCAATTGGTTTTTCTTAACTATTGATAGTCTTCATTTTTTGCGTTGCACCATGCTTACCATCAGCCGTGGTATAGTCACTATGCAGAGTTAGGACAAAAATACATTTCCAGTTTTACAATAAAGGCTGTGTTTGATGATGACTGATGAGGTAGACCTGGAGATATCGATAGTGACAATCATAGATAAGATCAGGTTAAGTGGTCATTACACCATTTTATCTAGCCAGTATAAAAAAAAAACTTTAGTTCGATTGTTTTTACACACTGTATATACTGATGTAAAATTCAATTGTGAATACTTTGAAATACATTTACATTAAAAAGATATAGGCCTAATTAATTGTTTTATGGCTTCGTATCGAGTGAGCGCTCCATCAGGTTAGTTTACACCAAGCGTAAATTTGTTTCTAATAAAAAAATATTTTGATATTTATTGTACAGTCAATGTAAATTATCAAGTAACCTAACACAATATTTTATATTGTACAGGTCCTATTGAGAAAGAGATTTGAAATGGCAAATGAATATAATATTTTATCGCCGCTTATGAAACAGGTAATTAGGTTTTATTTTAATGATGGTGAAATCCTAACCGATTTCTGCCTTGGCGACGTTTCCAGATCACATCAAGTGGTCGCGGGATGGAGACCCATCCGGCGGAGGTGAGCTAGCTGAGGAATATATTCGAAAACAGTCAACTGCGTAGGATATATTCTGTACGTGAATGCTAGCGCTTGCACAAACGCTCACTCTCGTCCAAACTCCTATTAACTTAATGGGACGGGGAAAGGATATAACTAGAAAGAGGCAGGATGCAGCGTCTGGTAACTGATGATGAACCCCTGGCAGCTCACTAGGTCTCTCACAATGCCCTTCTGCCTCATCAGAATCCTTGGTAGACTGGGCTACCATTAGCCTGGTCTAGCAACCAAATTATGAATAAGTTGGCAGACTTTTGCGCTAAGCGCTTATGTTTACAACGCTTGTTTTACTTTAATAACGCAATATTAAACAAACACATACAGCTATTTTCTTAAATGTTGCGAGTTGACTGTTACCACATTTTTCCTTTCTTTGTTAGTTTTTTAATATTATTATTGCGCAATTGGCACAACATGAAATACTATACCGTATGTAATATATTTTTAAGTGCTGTTATTTATTTATGGGCTATCAAGATTACCATTACTAATAACAGATAGCCACATCATGCCTCAAAAGTATTTATTAACAATATTAAATTTATAATTTTTAAAACATAAATCGACAAGACAAAAAATCCTGCATAACAATTCCTACAAACACAAGTTAACACGTAATCCCAACACCAAGAACAATGTCATTCTTAACACACCTGCTTACTAATTTTCTTCTTGAAGGCCGGTAACAAATCCGAATATATATCTATGTTCACTGATAGTGAATAAATAAATAAATCAATTGAAGGTGCGATTCGAATTCTGGCGACCACTGCTCGGCAGCGACGTCCTAGCAACGGCAGACAGGTCGCAGCATTTATACGGAGAAGCGTCTGATGTATGCGGCTGTGCAGCGCTTAGAGACGACGCATCAAGCTCACAATCGTGATAGCTAAGGCCCAATAACGCCCTTTGTCTTGACTACAAAATATTTGAAACGACTAACAACAGGATACGATTTTCTTTTCAAGTTATTCGTGGCAAGCGGTCCACAGTTAGCAGCATTTTCTTTGGGGGGTGTTAGTGGATACCCAAACGTGATACTTGAGCAATTTAAGGCAAATGACAGCCTCATACATGTGGATCTAGGCATGACATCTTGGCTTGGTGAGTCAATAAATTATTTCTTTTACACTTGCTCGACAAAGTAACTGCAGCCCACCTGATAAAAAGTACATTATAGTCCAATAGCAGCAACGTCCATTAAGGATTCAGCTATAAGATCCAACGTTTACTTTCTTCAAACAAACAATCATGTTTTCTATATTATTAGGAACCAATGATGATAATGAATAATCACTCAGGGTAGTAATCTATACCTAAGTGGACCAAACGTGAAAAATGTGAACGGGCAAGGCCCATTCAACAACGTGTCTCTTGTTTGCCCTACCCATTCTGAATATAACGAGTATATTTCTCATGACAGCTACTAAAATGCGTTAATCGCTAAACAAGTCTAGAGTACGCTAGAAGTAATCCACCTATGTCTCATGTATAATCTCTATATGGACATCTTACGCACACGTTATACGAACTCACTACAGACCAGAGATGGGCAAAATGTAATCTGATTGAAGATGAAAGATTACAAAATGTAGTCGTAATTTTAATTTCCTTGCTCTGTAATCATGATTAAATCCATTTAAAACATTAAGAAATCATAAATGTGTACACAATGTGGGATTTTGTAGTGTTTAAAACATAAATGAGCAAAATGCAGTCATTTTAATGGTAAAAAACGTAATCGTTAATCATTTTTATTAATCTGATTACATTTTGGCCATCTATGCTGCAGACGCAGTATCACCGTAGATACGTCAAAGTTACGTACATTATGTCATTGTTGTTGTAGTAAAACTGTTGAAATATAATAAATGACTATTCCACTTAATTGTAAGAAAAACTTTATTTATATTTACAAAAAGTAACGTATATAATAGAACTGTCAAAGGTCATAGAGTATGAATTAAGAGTTTTTGAATACTACAGAGAATAGTGCTTCTTGACTATTCAAGGCGCGAAATTCAAATAGCATTCAACAAAAACTAACGCTATTTAAGGCATACTATACATCTTTTCATACATTCAGCCTGTGAGAGTACTATACTCAAAGAGCGTGCAGTGCCCTGCGATTTCAATACAATAATGCATCCAAGGACGTTGTTGCGGCTGCCTTGCTTCTGCAACGCCTCGGCAATGTTCGCTGAGGCGCAAACCGATTGCTTCTTCGCAACTCTGCGCAAGCGGTGCGCGTCATTGCTGAGCAATGCGAGCTAGCCGCAACACCGTACGTACTGGCCATAATAGCTGACAGGCTAGACCGCCCTTTATATAAACACTTGTATTTACCGCTACACAACCTTGTATAGCATGTAGACGTAACCCAATACGGAGTTGTTGCCCTAAGGGTCTTTGGGGTGTTACGAGACGTGCGGGGTAAGAGGATGCGCGTGCGCACGGGACGCTTGGAAGTTAGTCAACTACCGAGACCCAAGGCGGGAGTACGTGCGTGTACGTCGCAGTTCGGTGTGCCTTAAAGTGCAAATAAACTGTAAAACGCCAAATTCGTGTCTTCCTACAACCACACCCACGACCACCGGTCATACTTGTAATTAGGCATAATAATATATAGTTTTAGGGGAATACTAACAAACTCGGTCATTGTTATTGTTACGAGCGCGGGGTAGTAAAACGCCGGTTCAGACGGACAATCGATTTATTCGTCGACGGGAGTGTACACTTGCAGACCGTAGCCGCAGACATGTCTCAAAGCGCGGCCGTCGAATAGTCTTGATGTTGTATCGCCGAAAAGTCCAGAATCCCGTCGTATGATGGTCACGAAATCTCGCTTACAAAAGTCCAGTCGCCAAAAGCCGAATCGCAGAAAGTTCTCGAAGTCCAGTAGCAAAAATCCAGACGAAATAATCGCACGTAGAATCACTATACAGTCGCAGTATGATCGCAAAAGTCCTTGAAGATCGCTTGTGATATCGCACTGTGTCGCTGTCCAAATTAGAACTGTCCCGTGATCGCATCTAGCGCGTATTTATAGCAGTACAGCCGCCTTCCAGCATTTTCAAGAAAGAACTAGAATCTTATAGAGATTTTTGAACCTTATATTTTTACTCGTAAATTCGAGAATGGGTTCATCGACCTTTCGCGAATTGGAATTCCAGTAATAGCGGCCGTCTCACCGATATACGCGTCACGAACTCGGGCGGCGAGATCAGTCAGATGAATGTTTTCGATGTCCAACAATTTTTGCCGATCTGGTTGAAAGTTACTTCATTCAAAGTAGTACCTCAAGACAATCTATGCGTTTTAAAATTATAGTCGTGCGATGCCTGGAAGCCTAGAAATCTAGGACGAAAGTTGGACCCTAGTTCCGTCGTAACATCTATACTAATATTATAAAGCTGAAGAGTTTGTTTGTTTGTTTGTTTGAACGCGCTAATCTCAGGAACTACTGGTTCGAATCAAAAAATTCTTTTTGTTTTGAATAGACCATTTATCGAGAAAGGCTTTAGGCTATATAACATCACGATGCAACTATTAGGAGCGAGGAAATAATGGAAAATGTGAAAAAAAAGGGGGAAAATTATTCATCCTTGAGGGCTTCCATTGCGTGCGCTGCGAAAACGGTTCAAGATACCAAAAATATATGTATGAAAGAATTATTTCTCTTGAAATTATCTGAAAAAATGTCCCTGACAGTATATGTCTATCTTTTAAGATTAACTCACTAGAACCGTTTTTATGGTAATCAAATTTGGTCGAAATTGATGCATTATTTGTTAAGAGTTGTATCAACGTAATATATTAACCTTTATCCAAATATATGTGTTGTTGATTAAGAGTATTTAATTGTGAACAAAATTGTCTTTGACATCACTTAATTTCAATGAACATCTTAGAAGATATTACAATTTTAAAATAAATTAACTAAAATGCCCAAACCAAAATAACTATTCCACGCGGACAAAGTCGCGGACACAGCTAGTTATTTAATAAAGATGATTATTATTATTGATCACACAACACAAGACGATAAGACGATAAGACGTGTTGTAAGGCAATACAACACGAGACGACATGGACAACTGGACTTGGCGAGAAGCGACACGTGCATCGGCTTAGTTGTTTGCTACGACAGCAGTACTTAGGGAACTGATCCGCTAAATATCAGTTGGCGGCTTTGGACTCGATTGATCGTAGAGCTCGTAGACTTATTGGCGACGACTCTTTGTCAAAAATTAAAATGCAGAGCACCGACGTAGAGTTGCCTGCCTCGCGGTCTTTTACCGGTTGCACGGTGGAGAGTGTTCTCAGGAACTACATACTTTGATTCCACCAGCCCCATTCCACCACAAAACCACAAGACATCGTGTCGGATACCATCCGTATGTGGTTGAAGTTCCTTATATCCGCACGAAAAGATTCGCTTCTACATTCATTATGCGAACAGCTAGGGAGTGGAATATGCTTCCAGCCGCCGTATTTCCGCGATCTTATGACCTGGGAGTCTTTAAAAAAAGAGTGAATAGGCATTTGTTAGGCGGACGCGGTTCATCATCGGACTCATCATCACCTTCCACCAGGCGTGATTGAGGTCAAGCGTTCGACTATAAGTTATAAAAAAAAACTCTGTGGTGTACCTTTACTACGGACTCTGTAGGAGTACTTCAACTAACAGGACAAATGGAAATACTGTATTCTACCGCTCGTTCATGTTAGATTGCTGTCACGCAGACCGACCAGGCGACGGCTGCTCAGCCCCTTTTATACAAAATCGGTACGAGATCAAGTTTGAACACGCTCACGCACTCAATCATTAAACAAGATGGCGTTGACGTAGTAATTGTAATCGCGTATAGTATTCTTAGTCGCTGTTTTGATTATTTTCTTTCTTTAGAAGTAAGAAGATGCTGCAAATAATATATAAATTATTATATCAGCAGAGATCAGCTACGCTACTGGTCACGTTGGGCACGACTCGTAAACGCAAAGTGGATACAGCCACTAATGTATCGCTGTTCACTCCGGAAGGATTATAGCGTTACGATATATTATTATAATATTATTTAATTATTAGGTAGACTGGCTGATGCAGCGAATTTCGTACCGCCAAGATTATCATTTTATCCTATCCTCCCTTTCCAACTTTCCCACTCCTCCCTGCCTCATCCCTCCTTCCTTCATTACTCATGTTCCCCTCCTCTCCCTCTGATGTTTATATTCAATATTCTTTTCAAAATATTAATAGATATCTAGCATTTAATTTATTTTTATTTATACATCGCCTTTGTTGCGAAACACGCAATTTTTTTTTATTACGCGTTAATTCTAATTTTCCGATAATTCCTAAAATATTCATTTAAATTATACTGCGTAAGGGCTTATCATAATAGTAATAAAATGCTTAAGTTAACTAATGTATTTAACTTGATAAGGAATAATACTATTTTCGTTTAAAAATAGCTTTCCATTTACCGCGTTGTACGTGTCCATTTTTTTAGACATTTGAGTGAGTATAAAGCTATTTTTAGAAGATAGATGTTCCATTGGGGACTTTTCTATAGACCTATAACAGAGGAATGCCACACTATAATTTGTTTCGTTTTATTTCAAAAGAATCAGGCAGCGTTTACGGTGATAGCTCCCAGGCGGTATGACATTTTCCGGTATGTTGATAATACCGGAAAATTTCAACTAATCAACACAAAACGTTAACAAACCATAAACTAAATCCCCATAAATCATTATCTCGAATGAGGAAAACCGCACGAAAATCCATCAAGTAGTTTTTGAGTTTAACGCAAACAAACAGACAGACTCGATGAAGGAAATTGTTGTATAATATGTAGTGATGATTTTAGCAAATATTTAAATGTCACTTATCAACATCATTATAACAACTGAAACTTATCTTTGAACTAAGTCTTGTCCAATGTTGTACAGCTGACGAAGTTAAGGTACTTGGAACCATACTCACAACACCAACAACCGATCGCTTTATTTTATTCATACAAGGTTTGCCAGTGACCCAATATACTCTTTTATTCATATAATAAATACATAATTACAATTACAAATACACAGTGCTTATTAAAATATACACTAAAGGGACCTATTTTAAGTAAATATTAATAAAACTCAATCATGAAATAAAGTTATTATTAACTTATCGTAAATTCGAACATTGACAATAATTTAATAACAAATAACTTTACTTTCAGGTTCTATCCATGGCTTAGCTACTATACCAACCATATTCACCCCAATGATAATGCAGGCGACTGGAAGAAAGATTTCATTTATTGTGGGCTGCCTGATGATCGTCTTAGGTTGGGCTTTGATCTATTTCGCACAAAACATTTCGACAATACTTCTAGCCGAGTGCTTCCATGGTTTGGGCAGCAGTACTACTATGATCGTTAGTGTATTCACTATAGGTGAAATGATAAACCCTGAATATAGGTCTATATCACTGACTCTGTATGGGGTTTTTCAAGTTATAGGCATATCTGCTGTTGGTATTATTGGACGATACGTTGACTGGAGGAGCGTTTGTTTGATAATGTGTTCTCCAGTATTCATCGCTTTATGTATTGGATGTGTTTGGCCTGAGTCACCATGTTGGTTAGCTTGGAAAGGGAAATACGAAGAAAGTGCGACAGCTTTTAAATGGCTGAGGGGTTCAGATGAGAAAGCAAAAGCAGAGTTAGCCGCTCTATTAAACTGTCACAAAGAAAATTCTGCTGTGATGAAAAAAAGAGAGGAAAATAGAAAACGGGTGAATATTGGGAAGCAGATTTTTCGACGAGACTTTTATCTTCCCTGTTTTCAAGCATTCATTTGTTATTGCTTAGTATTTTGGAGTGGTAATCTTGTTGTTTTAATATACGCAATGGATATCATTCGAAATACCACTAAGAATGAGAAGGCAGCTTTTTACGGCATGATTCTAATTGATATAATTTCCAGTGTGGGTGTCATATGTACTGTGTTTCTATTGAAAGTATTAAAAAATAAAACCGTTTTGATTTCTAGTACTCTAGGTGGTGTTGTATGTTTATTATTAACAAGTATAATAACTTATGTGCAAACGATGGATTTACTATCAAAACCATCGTTATTAAGTCTGTATGGTTTATTAGGTTTTATGGTGTTTTCGAGTTTCGGATTAACGACTACTACATTTTCTCTAGCGTCAGAGTTGATTCCGGTCAAGCATAGAGGGCTAGGAGGGGCGTTTCTTATAATATCTATGGGTATATTGCATACAAGTGCTTTAAAGATATCCCCATACTTATTTGTATACCTTGGGTATTGGGGAACATTTTTGGTGTACGCAGCCAATCAAATCCTCTGCATCACGTACATTTGGAAGTATGTTCCGGAAACGAAATTCCGTACTTTAACTGAACTAGAAGATTTTTATAATCACGGTAAGTTTGTTCACAGGAACACTGATGATTTTAGTACTGTAGCTCTTGAAACTGAGAATGTATTAATTCAATAAAAATAACTTTTCAAGAAGTGTTTTCTTATACTAAAATTAATAGATATCTTGACAACGCATTTCATCGAAAGTGGCTATCTCCGACTATAATCGAAGGCTATAAAAGTGTTAGCAATCTGACGATTCTGAAATGCATTTAGAGAAAAGAATTTGGGAACGCACGGTCTGATCTTGAACCGGGATTGACTGAGGCAAAATGGAACCCTACCGACCAATACTAAGATAACTTCGTGTTCGTACCCGATTAGATCTTAAAAATGATACAAAGGATATTAACTCATTTTAGTCAGAATCAACTTTTTTACAACCGCCTAACCAAATTTAGCAAAATTCTGTAATCTCAGTAAGACAGAGATCCTAATTTAAAGATTTCATTTATGTTCATTAACCGACTTCAAATATATTATAAATGTCATCGATTGTTTCTTATACAATTTATATAATACATCAACCAAATATAGAACTATAGCATGTAGACGCCACCCGATACGTGCTTGTGTTAAAACGCCCTAAGGGTCGATAGGGTGTTACAGGACGCGCGGGGTAAGGTGTGCGCCCGCGCAGGGGATGCTCTTGCTAAAACAGTCGACTACCGAGACCCAAGGCTAGAGTACGTGCGTGTGCGTCGCAGTTCGGTGTGCCTTAAAGTGCAAATAAACAGTAAAACGCCAAAACCCGTATCTTTCTACCAACACACCCACGACCACCGGTCATAGAACTCAATTAAGACTAATGACTTACAATACTCAATAATAGATGTCGCTAGCGCTTTCTTACAGTTTATTAAAATAAAATCAGATCATGAATTTCGGGATAAAAAGCAGCCAAATAAGTTAATTGGGAATTGCTTCTATCGCCTAAAAGTTTTATATAAAACTAGCTGATCCGGCAAACGTTGTTTTGCTATATAAGGTTTTGTAATATCTTCTAAGATGTTCATTGAAATTAAGTGATGTCAAAGACAATTTTAGTCACAATTTAATACTCTTAATCAACAACACATTTATTTTGATAAAGGTTAATATTATTACGTTGATACAACTTTTAATAAATAATGCATTAATTTCGACCAAATTTGTTTACCATAAAAACGGTTCTAGTGACTTAATCTTAAAAGATAGACATATACAGTCGCGGACATTTTTTTAGATTATTTCAAGAGGAATAATTCTTTCTTACATATATTTTTGGTATCTTGAACCGTTTTTGCAGCGCACGCAATGGAAGCCCTCAAGGATGAATAATTTTGCCCGTTTTTTCACATTTTCCATTATTTCTTCGCTCCTAATAATTGCATCGTGATGTTATATAGCCTAAAGCCTTCCTCGATAAATGGTCTATTCAACTCAAAAAGAATTTTTCAATTCGAACCAGTAGTTCCTGAGATTAGCGCGTTCAAACAAACAAACAAACAAACTCTTCAGCTTTATAATATTAGTATAGATGAGACCGTTTCTTAGTGAAGAATTTCGAATTCAACTCACTGAAACCCTGGTACTTTCTGAGTTAAATTACACAGATGCAGTGCACGGTCCCAGACTTCTAGCAAGAACTACGCGCCTCATTCCAAGAGTACAGAATGCGTGTTCCCGGTTTTGTTTCAATATACCACCTAGAGGTAGTGTTACACCATGCATTAATAAATGCCGGTTACTGAAAATGAAGGCTAGAAGGAAACTGCATCTGGCATGTCTTTTATTTAGAATTATCAAGATTCAAACCCCATCATATCTCTATGATAAACTCAGTTGGGTGGGCAGTAAAAAAGGGAGTGCTCCTAGAACCGGTGCAATACAGATTGCTATACCTCGTCATTGCACTGCTGCTTTTAGAGGTAGTTACAAATACAATGCAAGTAAATGCTGGAACAATATACCTCCACCTATAAGATCTTCGTTCAGTATTTATGCTTTTAAAAAAAATATAAAAAAATATTTGCTTGAATCTCAAAATAAATAAGACAAAACAACTTTAGATATTTTTGTAATTTGACTTGATATTTTATTACTTGATATTTTATGGAACAGCCTGTATGTATGAATATGTATTTTATTATCAATCTACCTGTTATATATGTAAATAAGTAGATGTTCGGGCTGCGACCCGCACGGGGGTAATTGAATAAAACAGTGTGTGACCAACTTGCAAGCGAGTATCATTGTCTAACTGTGTTCCCGTATTTAACAACTGGCGACGTTCGGATCCACATTATTCTCGGAAATATGTCAACGGGAACGACTTATGGTGTACTTACGACCTTCGATCACCTATCACAGGAGCGGAAAAGTTTTAAATCGCGGTTGAATCAATGGTTCATCGCTAACGACATAACCGCCGAAACGGATAAAGCCACGATCAAACGGAGGGCGATATTATTAACATCGTTAAGTGATACGACGTTCAAGCTTGCAAGTGACCTGGCATTACCCAACAAGGTGGAAGAATTGTGTTTCGAGGCGGTAGTGAAACTCCTCGACGATCACTTCACACCGAAAAGGTTCGGGTTTGCAGAGAAGTCGATTTTCTATTCGGCAACACAGCACCCAGGAGAAACGCACACTCAATGGGCGGCCAGGATTAGGGGATTAGCGGCGCACTGTGAATTTAAAGACCTGGAAGAGGCCTTGCTAGATAGATTTATCATGGGCATGGCAGCAGGACATGAGCGGGACAAATTGTTCGTGCAGGATCAGCGGTCGTTGACCCTTGCGAAAGCCATAGACATGGCAGAGAGCGTGCGCTGCGCACGAATGGCCTCGTCACAGGCAGCGCTGGGCGTTGATGGCGCCAGCGCAGCGAGCCCGAATGGTGTCTTTAGCATTACCAGGAAGGAAAAATGCAGTGTGTGTGGATTCACAAACCACAAGTCTAATCAGTGCCGTTACAAAAACTACAAATGTAAAAAATGCAACAATAAAGGACATTTGTTTAAAATGTGCCCTAACGAGGGTAAAGTCAAGTGCGTGAGAACAGGTACTGTGCATGAGGGAGATGCCGACGGTGAGTGTTTTTATAATATTCGGTGCGTAAAAGGGAAACCTATGACGGAACGCGTAAGGATCAGTGGTCTAGCTTTAGAGTTCGAAATCGACAGTGGGTCAGCAGTGAGCGTAATTTCTGAAAAAACTTACAAGTCCAGTTTTAAACGATTACCATTGTCTGTCACCAACAAAAAGTTATATAGTTATACAGGGGAAAACATAGAAACGGTAGGTGTTGTTTATTTGCCAATATCATATCTCGGGCGCACGGAAACGTTGCATGTGTACGTAGTGCGCGCTGGCGGGCCGCCGCTGCTGGGCCGAGACTTTATTCATAAGTTTGGTTTGGAGCTGGCGCCGCGGCCGCCGCCGGCGCGCGTTCACGCTGTACTCGATCGTGTGCAAGCAGAGAGCAACTCGAATGACGAAATAAATAAACAACTGTCCAATTTATTCCCTAAAGTTTTCTCCGGTGAACTAGGATCGTTTAATAAGTTCAAAATAGACTTACGTTTAAAACCAGATGCTAAACCAATTTTTTTTAAAGCGAGACCGGTACCCTACGCTCTTAAGGAGAAAATTAACCAAGAACTCGACCGTTTATTATTATTAGGGATATTAAAACCAGTACAACACTCAGATTATGCGTCACCCATAGTACCAGTATTGAAAAAGAACGGCTCCATCAGGTTATGTGCCGATTATTCTGTTACTATTAATAAGCAATTGGTAATAGATCAATACCCCTTGCCGACGGTAAATGATTTATTAGCCAAACTGCACGGGGGAGTACAGTTCAGTAAAATCTTTTTATCTATGGCGTATAATCAATTTATTTTAAACAAAGAATCGCAAAAATTAACATGCATCAATACACACCGCGGTCTTTTTAATTTTACAAGACTAGTGTTTGGGCTATCCAGCGCGCCAGCTATTTTCCAGCGCGCGATGGAATGTTTGCTCGCGGGAATAGACGGAATCATCTTCTTGCTAGATGATATCCTTATAACGGGAACAAATAGAGCCCAGCACATGCAGAAACTCATTACAGTCTTGCAACGTTTAAATGATGCCCAGTTGACGATACAAATAAGTAAGTGTGATTTTTTTAAAGATGAAATATCGTACTTAGGACACGTCATAGATAAATACGGAATTAGGAAATCACCCGACAAAGTGAAAGCTATTTTACAAGCACCAAAGCCAACTAGCGTGTCACAGTTGCAGTCATTTTTGGGTCTCACTAATTATTATCGTAATTTTGTGCCAGACGCGTCCTCCGTATTAAACCCATTATATAAATTATTAAATAAAAATACAAAATGGGAATGGACTAAAAACCACGATGACGCGTTCGTCCAAATTAAAAACATTTTAGCATCGGATAAAACGTTGGCACATTTCGATCCAAAGGCTAAATTAATATTAACGGTAGATGCATCACCACTAGGGTTAGGGGCTATATTATCTCAAGTAGGTGATGACAAATTAGAAAGGCCAATAGCCTACGCGTCCCGTACGCTCACGTCTCCGGAAAAGAATTACGCACAAATTCAAAAGGAAGCAACTGCTATAATTTTTGGTGTAAAAAGATTCCACCAGTACCTGTATGGTAGGTCCGAGCCATTCGTGTTGCGAACGGATCATAAACCCCTGTTGGCTATATTCGGGCCACACAAAGGTATACCCGAAGTAACGGCTAATCGGCTACAGAGGTATGCTATATTTTTAGCAGCATATAATTATACAATTGAATATATCAGTAGCAAGCATAACAGCGCAGACTATCTCTCTCGGGCGTGCGAGGCGGAGCCGCTACCTACAATGCCAGCCGAGCTCGAGGACTGCGAGGATCGCGCAGCCTACGTCAACTTCGTAGTTGAGGGCGACCTGCCGGTGACACTGAGCGTCTTGCGTCGCGAGACGGCTCGTGACACGCATCTGGCCACCGTCAGGAATTATGTTTTAAATGGCTGGCCTAGGAAAATAAATGACGCTGGTTTAAAACCATATTTCAATTGTAGGACGCAGTTATCGTATGAAAACGGTATTTTAATGCGCGGACATAAAGTCATAATTCCTTCAGCATTGCACGGAAACATATGTAAAGAACTGCACAATTCACATTTCGGGGTAGTCAAAATGAAGGCGGAGGCTCGCAGACGGCTGTGGTTCCCCGGCGTGGACGCGGCGCTGGAGCGCGTGGCGGCGAGCTGCGCCGCATGCTGTGCGCTGCGGCCGGCGCCGCCGCACGCGCCTCTCGCGCCCTGGCCGCTGCCGCCGCATACGTTCTATCGGATTCATATCGATTTCCTAGGGCCGTTTCACAATGATATGTTTTTAATTATAGTGGATGCATATAGTAAATGGGTTGAATGTTACGATTTAACTTCAACTTATAATTCAAGGGCTGTCATAAGTAAGTTATATGACTGGATGTCGCGGTTTGGCATTCCACACACGTTGGTGAGTGACAATGGTACATCTTTTACATCGTCAGAGTTTAAGGAGTTTTGTCAATTGAACGGCATTAATCATGTTTTAACCCCTGCGTACCATCCTATAAGTAATGGGCAAGCGGAAAGTTTCGTAAAAATTGTAAAAAAGGGTCTCAAGGCTACTATTTTAACAGGTTATAACAAAAAAAAATTTACCGAGAAAATAACAAAGTTTTTATTCGACTATCGCAATTCTAGACACTGTACCACTGATAAGTCGCCCGCGGAGATAGTATTCGGGCGCACGTTGCGCTCGCGGCTCGATCTTATAAACCCCACCGCGCCATCACCCTCGTCCACAGACCTAACGCGAACGGTCGCTCGAAATCAGAACTTACAGGCTAAATACTACCGAGGTAGGCATAGAACAGACTTTAAAGAGAACGATAAAGTATGGATAATTAAAAATGAAATTAATAAAAAAACAAGTTGGATTCGAGGAATCATTAAACATAAAATTGGAAAAATAATGTACTCAGTATATGTGCCAGAGATAGGGTACGAAGTAACCAGGCACATGGATCAAATAAAAAAAAGGGTATCCACAACGTCGAGCGACGAGCAAGACTGGGACCCAGGCGTAGTACCCGATCTAGCCCCGCTAGGAGCCCCTCATTCCGAGCCCGTGTCTCAGCCAGAAGGGGAAGGAGGTCCGGGAACAGAACCGGCACACCCAGCCGTGGCTCTAGACAGTCCGACCTCACCGCCGCGCGCTGCCGGTACAAATCGAAGTCGGCAAGCAATTAGTCCGATATTTTCGACGCCGACGAATGTCCAGTACAGTACCGATGAGGACGATTAATATTAAATATAAAAATGTATATCCTAACTTAAGGGGAAGGGATGTTATATATGTAAATAAGTAGATGTGCGGGCTGCGACCCGCACGGGGGTAATTGAATAAAACAGTGTGTGACCAACTTGCAAGCGAGTATCATTGTCTAACTGTGTTCCCGTATTTAACACTACCCTATCTATATTATATTTTATTTAGTATTAGCTGATCCGGCAAACGTTGTTTTGCTATATAAGGTTGTGTAATATCTTCTAAGATATTTATACAAATTAAGTGATGTTAAAGACAATTTTGTTCACAATTAAATACTCTTAATCAACAACACATTTATTTGGATAAAGATTAATATTATTACGTTGACACAACTCTTATCAAATAATGCATTAATTTCGACCAAATTTGATTACCATAAAAACGGTTCTAGTAACTTAATCTTAAAAGATAGACATATATTGTCGCGGACATTTTTTTAGATCATTTCAATAGAAATAATTGTTTCGTAGATATATTTTTGGTATCTTGAACCGTTTTCGCAGCGCACGCAATGGAAGCCCTCAAGGATGAATAATTTTCCCCGTTTTTTTCACATTTTCCATCATTTCTTCGTTTCTAATAATTGCATCGTGATGTTATATAACCTAAAGCCTTCCTCGATAAGTGGTCTATTCAACACAAAAAGAATTTTTCAATTCGAACAAGTAGTTCCTGAGATGAGCGCGTTCAAACAAACAAACTCTTCAGCTTTATAATATTAGTATAGATTCTACATTTTTGTATACTACTTAAAAGTATTCTATGTATTTATCGTCATACTTGTTTATCGTACGTTATAAGGTATGTTTTTGTTTATCTGGTTAGGTTCTAATATTGAAATAGCGCCGCGACGTCCGCGCAATCGGTTCCCCTGAGCGTCGGCTGACAATCAGCGCTGGATGGCGCGTGCAGCGGCGCCCAGCACACGCTGAGCCGAGTGCTCTTTGAGACGGGTAGCAGCACACAGGATTCATGATATGATGTTATGTATTCTTTCATTGTTGTTTTTATATAAATATGTTTGTTGTGTGTTGCCTCAATCAACTTTTTCTTTCTTTTTTTGTTAAATGGTCTCTGATATTATCACGTAAAAAACACAAAGACAAACTATTTAATAAGGATTGTTTTGGGTCTACGGCATTAAAAAATGGTCCCTTTTAATAGTTGTCTACTACATTAATGCTTGCATCCACTTTGCACTTGTTGTGTCGCGTTCAACATGACCAGTCAGTAGTGCAAATAACCGCCGTCATCACATCTATACTAATATCATAAAGCTGAAGAGTTTGTTTGTTTGTTTGAACGCGCTAATCTCAGGAACTACTGGTTCGAATTGAAAAATTATTTTTGTGTTGAATAGACCATCTATCGAGGAAGGCTTTAGGCTATATAAGATTACGAGGCAACTATTAGGAGCGAAGAAATAATAGAAAATGTGAAAAAAAACGGGGAAAATTATTCATCCTTGAGGGCTTCCATTGCGTGCGCTGCGAAAACGGTTCAAGATACCAAAAATATATGTATGAAAGAATTATTCCTCTTAAAATGATTTAAAAAAAATCCGGGACAGTATATATCTACCTTTTAAGATTAACTCACTAGAACCGTATTTATGGTAATCAAATTTGGTCGAAATTAATGCATTATTTGTTAAGAGTTGTATCAACGTAATAATACTAATCTTTATCCAAATAAATGTGTTGTTGATTAAGAGTATTTAATTGTGAACAAAATTGTCTTTGACATCACTTAATTTCAATGAACATCTTAGAAGATATTACAATAACTTATATAGCAAAACAACGTTTGCCGGATCAGCTAGTCACTAATAAACATGACATTTCTAATAGATGCCATGTGAGCTTCCTCACGAGGTTTTTCTCCACCAGTGAACATGTGGTGTCTAAATCCGTATTTAATGTGGAAAAACACGGAGGTACATGCATAATATTTTTGATATAAATAGAATAAGAGATATAGATAGAATTAGTCTATTGTTTAAAAGAATCAAATGACCTTCCACTCGCATTTTACGTAAAATACGGTATTACGATACCAAATAGCACTTAAGGTTAATAACGTGGGATATATGAAAGCTAATATTTATATGAAAACCCTTAGAAAAGCTGATATTAGGAGCAGGTTTCAACAAAAGGGTATAAGGCCGGGTTTTTATTATACGCGAATGTAGCAAAATATCTTGTTACCTAAGGAATCTCTCAGCTCGTTACTATCCAAAGTTATTAGGTAATTATATTTTAAAATCTTTACTCATAATATTTAAATAATAAAATATATTTCTGCACTAGCTGTGCCCGCGACTTCATTTGCGTGAAAACAGCACCCGCGGTCCGCCTCACTCTCTATACACACGTAGCTTCGACCTGTGGACGCCCCTACAACCGAAGATGGATCTTATTTATATGATTCACAATAAAGATCTGAGCTCAACTAATATTGGAAGTATTCAAATGTTCAAAACTTTTCATTTTTTTTTTATTTTTCTTTTATTCATACAAATTTTCCATCGGTATTGTATTACAAACTAAAGTTAACATTAACTAAAATTTTAGTTCAATGAACTGAACGATTTTTTTTCGACTTCGTTTTTTCAATTCAATTTGTTATTTACCAACCGATAGAAATAAAATTAAGACTAAATGTTAAAGGCAGCTCTCTACGACACATTCTTACACAAAAGAAAGCGCGAAACCATAAAATCGGTCGTTTCATTTAAAACAAAATTTTTGGGCTTCTAAACGTAAATGCAGTTAGCAAAGCAGTTGGCTACAGTCGTTTACCAACAGTAAAATTTAATTTGTACATAAATCTGGAATACTTTTCCGTTAGTTTAATGTACGGTATTTTTATTTATTTATATATTCACTGTGCGCCAGCAGCAAATATATATAAATCTTAAAAAAAATACAAAGTCATTGTTCCTATATACTAGCCTATATAATAATAATAATATAAGCCTTTATTGTAGAAGTTTTCTTTTACATATTAATCAATTTTTTTTTCTAATTACTCTACTTGTCTGCCGACAAAGGCCTCCTCTAAGAATTTCCATTTTCTTCTATCTCTAGCTTCCCTAAGCCGTGTTTTTTTATGCCGTCTTTTTTAAAATTCATCTCCCCATGTCTCTATTTGTCTTCCTTTATTTCTTTTTCCGTTTCTGGGATACTAGCCTATAACAGAAGTGCAAATATCACATGCCAAATTAAAAAAAGTAGCAAATAAATATGAAGCAAGTAAAAGTTACACATTGTTATTGAATAAAAAGTAAATAATAAATAATAAAAGAGTGTTAAGAGATAACAAAATGAGATTAATGTAAATTTTATATTTTTATCGTTTATTTGTGCAAAGCGGTCGTAGCGCGAGTTCCACTCGCACTTGACCGGTTTTTTATTTGTATTTACATATAATTTATTACATGCGTCTAGTTTTTACAATTACATAATAAAGAGACTACATAACGCTTGGTGGTATTAAGTACAATGCAGTTTTAAAAAGGCGTCGATGCTCTTCAGGGGACGAGAGTTTAATGTATATATATTATATATATATATATTAATAGTAACCGTCACCATGCCAGCAATAAAACATCGTGTCAGCCTGAGCAAGTGTATAAATTATCTTTTTTCCCAATTCACCTAAACAATTATAACTTCAATAAAATATATTTTAAATTATTTTCCTACATCAAAGAACCAATCTATGAATAAAATAACGAAAACAAAACCGTAAAGAAAAAGAATCCTAGTAAAGAAATAAAAATGATATCTCATAATGAATGTCATCCATATCTTGTATATTGAAGGCGGAATTTGCTTTGAGTGAAATTTTATTTCACCATCCAATTAGAAAGGTCAACAAGTAAGGTCGATTCATACGGGCTAAGAATTGTTTTCGTTTTTTTTTTTACTTTTATTGAAATACACTAGACGCATTAATTAAAGGATATTAAAAAAGTCCCAATTTTTTAGGGGATTTTCAAGAGGCTGTTATTTTGAGGAAAATGGTCGTACAGAAGTTTTAAAAGTAGAAGGTTATAGGTTCAAGCGTCTAGTTTTCAGTTTTAAACGTTAACATAATTTACGCGTAGGGTTTTTAAGTAATCGTAAGTAAAATACAGGCTGATAAAATTTCCAAGATTTTCCTCGTCTTCAAAATGGTCTAAGGGCTAAAAAAAATGTTTTTTTTTATTCAATAGTCTTACACATGCAACTTCATTGTATGAGTAATAGTTTTCCCTTATAATAATAATAATAATAACTTTAATTCATATTTCTTAAATTAAAAATACATAAAATTTTAAAACTTAATATTAATTTCTTAAATAAATACCAGGGTGGATGAGCTTCTTCACCCAAAACTGAATGAAAGGCAAAAAACCCAAAAAACCCAAAACCCTAAAAACCCAAAAAATAATTTATTGTAATCAATCTTAAATATAGCATTTCATTACAATAATAATACAACTTTTTGTGGCTTGAGATGAATATTATCACAGTGTAATAAATTTAAAAAGTCGTATGGTGTGAATCGTCCTTCTTGATGTCAAATTGTACAAGTAAATAAAAACCACACGGCAAGGAAAACTTTGAAAGGCTTTTCGAAAGCCGCCGGCGTGACGCGTAGATAGAATTCCTACCGTGCCTCATACAAAGGTGTGTAATTTTCTTCAATTTGTTTCAATCTCTTCGCACTTCTTTTCTTTTTGTGTTGATTTAAGAGTGAAATGTTCGCTGTAGATTGGAAAAATTGTTTTCAGGAAATTGTTTGTTACAGAATATATCCGCAGTATGTAATAAAAACTTATTAGGCTCGAATATTTTGATATTATTTACTAAATCAATCTAATATAACTAATAACCAATATCACGGCCAATTAGAATTTTTACGTAGGCTGCTTTTTAACCAGGGGAAAATCCTGCACAATATAGTTTGAGCAATCGAGTGGACCCCGTGTTCCACCTTTCTGATCACAAGCCCCCCGAACTGTTCCTACATTCGCTACTACCCAGGCCTCAAGTATTTGTATAGTCTACCAGCGGGGGAGCAAATAGTCTTCCTCAGGCACAATCTCTCCTAGGGATGATAGCTCTTTGACTGAGACTAGGATGCAGAACATTGAGCTTCGATGTAACGTCACCTTTTTTGCAGTCTTTTCCCAGTAGCACAGTGGAAAGCGTTCTCAGGAGCTACAATTGCTGATTCCGCCAGCCCCACATCATTATAAAACCATTTTCGAAACCATCGTGTGTGGTGGATGTTTCTTATATCAGCACAGATAGATTCGCTTCTACATTCATCATGCAAACAGGTAAGGAGTGGAATTTACTTCCAGCAAGCATATTTCCATGTTCTTCTGACTTGAGAACCTTTAAGCACAGTGCAAAGGCATTTATTGTGCGTCTTCCTGTAAATAATATAAAAATAGATGGGTTTAAAAGAGACCTCTCTGTCAAGCGGCGCTTAAAACACGTACACACTGTCGCAGTATGATGCAAACGGGTCGATATCGTCTCATAATTAAGTTTTATCAGACATATCTTACGATAAAAATAATGAATGATAATTACAGCTGAAATACTGCATTTTTATAATTGTAATGCTTTTTTGGTCATTGTTTTTATTTATTTGGTATAAGACGATCAGAGTTACAGATTTATAATAAAGGATTTTTTAGTAAAAATTTTAATGTAACTTCAAACATTCGTTAACGTATTTTACTTTATTATACTTGGAATTTTAACAATATCTTGTGGAAATACAGTTCAAAGGAGTTTTATTGATTTTTAAAGTTTCGACGAAAGCCAACATCTAAAACTCGAGTCTTAGCCTCTCACAAACACGAAATCTAATTTCCAGCTTCTCACAAGTTAGCTTTGAAAATTTTCAAACCGTATCGCTTCAACTAAACCTGATACAACCCATTGAGTGACGCCGTTTTAAGTTTCTCTCTAAAGTAGTGATGTGCCGAGTACGATATATTTGGAATTCGAGAATTTTAGTACTAGTATTAAAAATACTATTATAATCAAGCAATTTATTGGAATGAAGTATTTCTCTAACACCTTATTTTATGAAGAATATAAAAAATCTCATTTTTTTAAAATTCTGAAATAAAGATTGTAAGTATATTAAACGCAAGCATTTGATTTTATATTATTGATCTATAGTTTTTCATATTTTTAGTCGCTAAAATCTAACGTCTTCAAGTTTATTAAATCATCACGCTATATCCTATTCGGAGTGAATAGAGATACATTAGTCACTGTATCCACTTTGAGCTTATATATCGTGCCTAACGCGACCAATAGCGCAGCTGATTGCCGTTCTCTCGGGATGAGTACACAATGTTTGGGAGTCGAAGCTGCTCGCGTCCGTCGGCTTTACCCTAGTTCCCCTACACGTGACTCCTGGGTGGTGCTAAACGAGCAGCAGCGAGGTGGTAGGGCGTCGGTGCCCGTCTGGATCGCGACAGTGCATGGGTGTAAAGCCCATCATAGTGACCAGTTTCGGCTTGTCGCGTTTCGGGATCAGCTTGTGTATATCCAGTGGCTCACATACCTAAAGACCTTCAGTCATGGTATATGTGGGCCGACATGACGATGTAGACTATCAATGGATTTTCATCCTTTGATAGTCGCTTTCGTTTTTGGATTACACTGTACTTACCATCAGGCACTCTGTAGTTACTATGTCGAGCCAGTGTAAAAAAAAACATGACATTTCTGTTAGATGCCATGCGGGTTTCCTCACGATGTTTTCCTTCATCGGTGAGCATGTGGTGCCTAAATCCGCACGTAATGTAAAAGAAACCAGAGGTACGTGCCGGGATTCGAATCGACGACCATTCGCGTTGCTGCATTGGAAATCAGTGCATTTTCCACTTCGCCACCACTTGTCTCTGGGAAGACGTCGTTGTTGTTTTTGAACTACATTGTACTTACTATCAGGTGCGTTGTAGTAACATTGTCGAGCCCATCAAATAAAATTTATAATAATAATAACACATGATGATGATGTCCTAGCCGGATTCGGCCACGGCGACTGTTTCAATACCGACTAAGTTTGGTCGAGTTTTCCTTCTCTGAACACTTGGTTGAATTGGGGTGTTAAAGAGATGCCTTAGTCGCCTTTAGAAGAGGGGGGTGCTATTCTATTCTGCCGGCAGCCACCACGGCCAACACATAATAACACATAGTAAGAATATCTATTTAGTACATAGTATATTGTGAAAGAACATAAAAACGACAATACTTATTTTTGATAGAATTTTTGATATATTTTTTATGAAACCTTATTTACACGAGTTAATAATCAGGAGCTAAAAAATACTTAAGATAAAATAGTTAGAAAGGAAGATGGTTATGATTATATCACTATTTTTGGGGTTTTTGTCGCTTACGATCTTCTTCCGACACGCATGATACCAATAGGTACTAATTGAAAATATAATAAAATAAATGCTCAACTCAGTACTCGATTCTATTTAGCTCGGCACATCACTATTCTATAGCATTCAATCCACTACGTTTCCATTGTTTTACTCTGACCGACAATTGAATGGATTGTGTCTATTTGAAAATTCCTTTTGTATTAGATATTGATTCGGTTTTTGATGATTAAAAGGCTTTTATATTGAATTTTTTGCATTTGAAGAATTAATTTTTTATTTTATTCACTTTCAGGGAAAGATGCAGTACTTTAAAAACAATAAAAAATACACAATAAAGATAAATGTGCCAGCAAAGTTTCCACAAAAAAATAAAAATATGAAAAGAAAAATTATCTCCTTTCGCGTAAAGGTGCCAAATGCACAAGACGGTGTGTCGATATCACAAAAACGTTTATTATATAAATCTCAGACGTGAAAATAAAAAGTAGTATTAACATAATTTGACCTTAAACATAGCACTTTAAGCAACGAAAATTCTTTTGCATTGGAATGGGGACACCTCAAACCTATTTGGCTTAGCAAATAGAACCAGTCTCTAAGATCATTAATAATTTTGAATAAAAAAAATGATCTTCCTCAGTTCTACGAATATTTAATATTTTATAACACAATCCTAATATAATAAATAATATATCAAATAAAATTGTGACTTTATACGGTGTGTAACAAGGGGGTTTGCCGGCTATAAAATAAAGATACCAGGGTTTGTTAAATAAATGTATTGGGCAAAACAGAAATTGTGTTAGTAAGCACGTGGTCGACAGCCGTACAGCTTACCAATGTATAAAAAAATAAACCAATGTATACGCCGGTAGGGTTGCACTGTTTTTCGATAAAACTACTACCGACTCAGTGCCAAAGAATGTGTCACAAACATACAAATCAAAACCACCGAAAGCACAATAAATAGAAATAAAACAATATGTAGGAGCAATTACGAAAAAAAACAACACGCTTACGAAGCAGATCCGTTCCACTAACATTGGCGGCTACCGAGCGAGTGTGTCCGCCGGGTGCTGAATAACGCCCTCTATCGGTAGGCTTAAGGAAACAAAAATACACATGCACGATAATATCGTGTACAGTAAGAATATTAAAAACGCTAAAAAAACTACACAAATACATTATTTTATTATGAAATTATTTTTCTCATTTACCCTAGATACGAAAAGATACTTAATTCGCTAAGCCATAAATTGTTACATGAAGTAATGAAGGAAATCTAGATAATAAAAAATAATATATCCCGTACCGCTGTCCACAAAAAAGGGCCTAATAAATCTATCAATAAAATAGGTTACGTCTTTTTATTGACACAGTGCAGGAGCAATACGGTGGGACGAATGATTTTTATATTCGTTAAACGCTATCTTTACATTGACGACCAGCCTGTCTAACTCCCGTTTTTTTTTTAAATGATGCTCAAACATGTCCAATAAACCTAATAACCTTATTTTAAAATACATTTTAAATAAGGCAAAGGTTTGAACGACAGTAAATTCAATTCATAAAAAAGACAATAATATGTCGCCACGTTGTATCCCTTTCGGGGTTAGCAGAGATACACTAGAGGCTTATCCCCATTGCGCCTATATGTCGTGCCCAATGTGACCAAAAGCGGAACTGATCGCTGTTCTTAGGGCACTTATCCATGACACTTCCACTAGATGCTACGCGGGCTTCTTCATGGTGTTTTTATTCACCGACGAATATGCGGTCCCTACTCCTAATCCGTACTCAGTATGGAAAAGTCCAGTGGTATTTATATGGATTCGAACCAATGAACATTCGCGTTAACGCGTACGGATATCGGTCTCATATCCGCTAGGTTACGTTAGGCATGGCATATAAGCGCTTCCAACCAGGATGCGAGCGGCGCGCGACGTGTTCCCGCGTGCCGCTCTACAACAAAGATGTATGAGTGGGGTGGCTCTTTACACCACTCCTCAAACGAGTAGAGGCCTACCTAAGGCTGCATGCCCAGCCGGTCATCGAGGATGAGACCGCAGTCGTGACTCGATGCCGGTAGGTGGAAGGTGGAACACCCCGGGGGTTTTAGTCGGCGCAAGTCTGACACACCGGGGGGTGGTCCTCACCGCCCATTAGGGATTTCCCCCGAGTTAAAAAAAATGGCATATAAGCGCAAACCGAATACAGTCACTACTGTATCCCTGCTCACCCTGAAACTGATATAGCGTGAATATATTACTATACTGTATTATTTTTGTAAATATACTTGGAGTTGGTAAAGAGGGTAGATTGATATATAGGCACAGCCGCTTACCATCGGCAAAGTTAGACCCTAAATCTAATTTATACCTTTTTGTTAATGTACTGTTCTTTGATAATTTATTTGTACAGATCCCTCGGTGTGCGAGTTGAAATTAAACTTGGCTGTTTTTATAGTAGCTATGAAAAAAATAACTGAATTAGCTGACAAGTTTGATACAGTACAAAAAATAAGAATAATTAAATAACCAGTTCACGCTTCGTTTGAAGAAATTAATAACGTTAAATGTGAGGAGCAAATTAGTCGAAATATTATACAAAAGCTTACTATGACAAAGGTGAGAGTTGAGGAACATAATATCAATACGCACCGGAGTGGAAGCAACTATATACCTAAAGCTGTGTATATCAGCCCGTGTTACTTTCGGGACAACTAAGGGACGGAATATATATATTTATTTGTATAATGGCCAATATACTAGCTTTTTCATCTTCATTCATCATCCTTTAAAGTTGTGGACACACTTTATAAATCTTAAAGACGTTATAAATCTCTAATGTGTCATTTTGGCAAACAAAATCTTTTTAAACTTTTTTTTATACTAGCTCGATAAAGTGAGTACATTGTACCTGATGGAAAGTACAGTGCAGTCCAATAACGGTAACGACTATCCAAGGAGAAAAATAGGTTGACAGTTGCCATCGCCATATCAGCCCATATTTACCACGACGGAAGGTCACTAGGTACATGAACAACTGGATATATACACAGACTACAAACGGACTGACAACTCACTTGAAGATAAGTGGTTATCGCCACTTACGGACAACTGTAACACAAGGAGTGCTTTTGTTGCATTTCCAACCTAGAAGGAATTTATTTACTGCTCCCTTGAAGAACTACATGATGTACTAACACATTTTAAGTCTTTCGCTACTTTAACGAGTCTTAGGCGCTAAATAACTTATTTTCAATTATGGCTCGATGTTTCGAAATGGTTACACACGTCATGGTTATCATCCGCATAGAATCCAGTGATTAGAAAACTAGAACCGCTTTTTATATCACCTTGTAAAAATGCTGATAGCTTCAGTGTTGTGTGTTGTGTATTCAAATTATCAAGAACAAAAGAGGGTAGAGGAAGTTACTTTCTCCTCCCGACTAAAAATCTGCGGTGTATCAATCTGTTTATGACTATGACCCGTGTCACCAGATTGAAAAATCTAGACATAATAAAAGTAAGTTAATTCACGCATAATACCTGTTAAAGTATTGATAATGATTCCATCTTGGAGTTCTGAAGAAACCCTGTACCTGGTAGTCCAATTTACAACTGCAAAGTGGGCGCCAAGATAATTCTAGAGTACAGAATAGTAATGATTCGGTAATGTTAAAAACATGTTCAAAATTAAAAAAGCTTTTTTTAAACTGGTTGTAAGTCAGGCCATTTCAATCTGAAAATAAATTGTCAAGACATAGGATGTAATAAAATGACCTTCTAATCTAAAATTACACTACGACCGTTCGGGCTCTGATAACATTTATTGGGACGTGGTTATGCGAAAATACAATACTCGTAGAATTAATTCTTTGTAATCAGGTCAATTGGTTTGATTTTTTGGGTTAATCCTATTATTTTCGTCGAACGAACCATCTTGCTCTCGGGAATGAATGTCCTTGATCCCTATTAGTTAAATTATTCGTATTTCTGTGTCCCAAGATATAGGGGCCATTCTTTACTTTATAATTATAGCGTTCTTTTGATGTAAATTTGGATTTAAGTTGTCTAAACAATAATATATTAATGCTCATTTTACGTGGATATTTTTATAATTAACAATTTTGAATCGTTTGTTCGGGGTATTGTAATTTTTACATACATATGTATTTATATATCTATTTATTTGTGTGACTAAAATCAAATTTCAAACTTTACACCACTCACATTCTACCGCCTTTCATACTTCATTCTTTCATCCGTCCGCTGAAAAGGGTTGAGTGGTGTCGTTTATTTCTCCAAAATTTACAATATATACCTAACTATAACCAATATATATATAAACTAAGCGTAAACTTATAAATTTGAGAGTATTATAAAAAAAAACAGCTGAATTGAGGGTAAGTTAAACTTTCATCTTGAATAACTTTTTACTGAGGTGATTTATTAAAAATTGACTTCAGTCCTTTTTTGTAGAGCGTTAAATTCTCTACAAAAATAATGAATGGGTATTGCAATACGATATATCGTCCATTAGTTATAGAAATCAAAAGAAAAAAAAACTTTTGTCCTGTGTTATTTGTATAGGAAATCGAAAAGTGCGATGCGGACAACCTAAATATTAATATTATAGGCTCATATTTTCAGAGGCCTATTTTGGCATTAAAACGAAACTTTTGAGCGTGGTTTCTAGGTATTTTTTTTAAACGCCCTAATTTATATATTATATAGTTATATTAATCCTAACTTAAGCCTACATTATAAATTTACAAAAAAAAAAACAAAACTAAACATACTAAACCTTAACTAACGTACTGACGAAACTAACTTAAGCCTTAATTAAAAATAAAAACAACAGCAGAGGAAGATCTTATTTAACAATTGAAACTTAACCTAGTACAAACTATGAAGGGGGACTATGAGCGGGAAGCCGTATCGAGGCGAACCTCCTGACGGCGGCGTTCTTCTCCGTCTGCGACGACAGACGGGTCACTGGTCGAAGGTAGCTCGCGCGTCCTTCTTGGTGGAAGTCTACGGAGTCCGTCTGGGTGTTTCTTCTGTGGGATCGGGATGATGAGGGTGTGCGAATCTGTCGCATATCCGCCTAGTACTCCCCAGCGCGCCCTCTCCGGGTCGGGCGCAGTCTAGGTAAGGACTAGATCGCGGGCTTTAGGCTTCTTCTTTTTAGGATATCTGATTCTTTGTGTCTCGAAGCATTCACCTGCGTCTAGAGGTCTTGCGTGAAGCGGCGCAATATTCTGGAGGTGAATGTGTGACTATGATGTTGTGGCTCCTGAATGAATGAACCGATGACTTGGTTGAGAGTATTCGTTATTATGATTAAAGAAAATCTAAGTAGCTTTTTATGTATTATCAGCTCTTTTCTAGTTGTTGAAGTGACGAAAATAATTTCCACTGGTCTAATAGATATAACATTTAGTAATCTGTGACCTCAATGGCATTAAAGTTATCAAATGCTGCAGCGTCATCTGGAATTAATAAATACTTAACTCCTCGCTAACTTACGGTGAAAGCATTACTTTTGGGCTCATTAAAATGATTTTTAATGAATAACTTATAGATAGATAGATTTTAAAGTAGACGGGTTTCAATATAATTATTTCAAATCGATATTAAAATTTAGACTTCTAATACCCAATTTTAGAAACGCTCCTTGAATTTGAAGACGCTTTTAAACAATAATAAAGTATATTTGCAATTGATGTTTCATTAGTTTCTAAAAGCGTTTTCAAATTTAAGGGACCCTTCGGAAACTAGGTATAAATGGTACACAATTTATAAGCAAAGTGATGGCAGAATGCCAATGTGGCCTTGATAATGTACGTATCTGTCCTTGACTGTTAATATCGATACTTCAAGTTCCTTCAAATCTACAGTATGTGTAAAAATTAATAAATGGGAAAGTCTATCTTGTGTCTATATTACTGCATGTATTTATTTGTTTCTTAGCATGTGGCGTTGAATAGTCGAATAGTGATTTTGGTATAATAAATTTCAATATAAGGGCGCCTCCACCTTATATGTCTAGTGATGGATACAACAAACAAGTGTAACCGATACCATCCATTCTCAGCGCTCCCGGCAGACAAACATGGTCTCATCTATTATTTATAAGCACCGAATCCCGCTCTTATTAGAATTCCTTGAGATAACAGAATTCGTCGTAGATACAGTATTGATTGAAAACTGTGACTTGTTTGCTTGATTTAATATCATCGGTATAATATTTATGTTCCTATAAATAAACAAAACCGTGTATTGTTGACGTGATAGAAATGAAATTTCTTAAAAAAACCTGACCATTCTAAACACATCAACTACGAAAGTACCAAAGATTACTTTAACGAAAAACGAAGCCAAAACGGTTGTTTTCATACATATAGGTCATGGTGGGGTGTAGTGGGAACTCTGTGAATATTTCTGTCAGTCAGCCTCTATTTAGGGGTGACAGGAATTAGTTAAACTCGTTGGATTCCATAAACTCTCACCAGTGGATCCTAGTTAGTTAGTATGCAGCGGCCACATCCTGGTACCCACATCGGTTCACGAGCAAAGCCTGTTTGGGCTTGCACGATTGTTTTACCGCTCAAGTTGTTCCAGTGACTCCCGCTTAGAGTAAAGGTCTGCCTACTTATACATCACCTGTCGTGCGAATAATAGTATAGACTACCGAGAATTCTGACCGGTCAACAAGACATTATGAAAGGCCTAAGGTGGTGATAGGAGTCAGTTATCAGTTACCAGAGACCGCGTACTGCCTCTCTCTAGATTAAGAGGCGTCTGTGCAAGCGCTAGCAGTCACGCACCAATTATATCCTGCGAAATGGACTGTTTTCGAATATATTCATCAGTAAACTCACCTTCGCCGAAAGGGGCAGCAACCCGCGCCTAATTGATATGGTTATGAACATCGACAAGGCAATGTTAATAAGATGTACCCTAAAGGTTTTAGTTCCCTTGCTAGTGTTAAAATATTCAGCATAAACTGCTGTACTTTTGCTTGCATTGAGTTAAACTTTGGTATCACTAAGGAATTGAAAACCTAAGCTTTAGATATTAATTTAAACTTGATACTTCCTCGCGTTTTCAAGTATAAGGGTTTTGCCAGACAGAAGGATATAATTAAGTGATTTTATTTGGATTTATTTTTCACTTTTAAGTACAGAATAGAATTGTGTCTCCCTCTTCATCGTTCTGAGGTAACGTAAGAGCTGACCAAGGTATACAGTATGCCGAATTGCACGCATCTCCGAGCTGCTTCATGCACCTTCTATGCATATGATGATGATGATCTAGCTGGTTTCGGCCACGACGACTGTTTCAACACCGGTTAAGAAATTCGAGGTCCAGTTTTCGGAAACAGTCAATTGCGCAGGAGATATTACAGTGCATAGCTGGATGCGCAGCCAGAAAAGCACTCTCTCGTCCGAGCTCCCTCAAGCCCGATGCAAAGGAGAACCAGTACGATCGGGAGGGAGCGGGACGCCGCTTTGGTCGAGTTTTCCCTTCTCTAAACACCTGATTGAATTGCGGTGTTCAAGAGATACCTTAGTCGCCTTTTACGACACCTCAGCAAGAAGAGGGGGGTGCTATTCTATTCTGCCGGCAGCCACCACGGCTTAATATGCACATAGTGCAAAACCGTCAACCCGCATCGGACAAGCGCGGTGGGTTACATGCGCCTACCCAAAAATGCCACTAATATAGCGGTAAAGGATAGGGAGACCTTTGCCTAGCAGTGGATAGAAACTATCTAATAATAATAAAACAGAGAGCCGGAAATCCCTAAACTCAGCGATGAGTAATATCGAAATAGCCGATTGCATAACTGAAAGAATTCGACTGTTGATGAAAGTTCCTTTTAATTCAATTTGGCACATGTTCAAGCCGTGACGCCAAATTGACTCACTGCAGGGTGCTTGCACTATGTCTGTTTTGAAGATAAAATGGCATAGCGCCAGAATGAATCTCCATTGCTAATTGTGCGCTTGAATTTAATTAGATAATTGAGTAATTACTTAAATTTTGTTCGCAATTATTAACCCTTTCGCTACGACAAACCTCGCTGCAAAGAGCTTTGCAAGAAACGGAGCTGTGTGCTGGAAGTACGCACAACAAACGCGCGCAGTCTTCAGCATTTAGGGCCATAGTTTTGGCTAAAAACAATTTTGATTAGTTTTGAGAAGAAAATTGATACGGGTGAATAAAATATAGTCACCCAACGTGTATAAGGTACAAGGGCCGAGGTGTCGTAAAAGGCGACTAAGGTATCTCTTTAACACCGCAATTCAACCAGGTGTTCAGAGAAGGAAAACTCGACCAAACCTGCATCCCGCTCCCTCCCGATCGTACTGGTTCTCTTTTCCATCGCGCCTGAGGGAGCTCGGACGAGAGAGTGCTTCTCTGGCAGCGCGTCCAGTTATGCACTTAAATATCTCCTGCGCAATTGACTGTTTCCGAAAACTGGGCCTTGATTTTCTTAATTGGCGATGAAATAGTCGCCGTGGTCGAATCCGGCTAGGACATCATCATCATCATCATCATCATAAGCGGTGTTTTTAGCTGGTAAATATAGTCACCGATAGTAGCGAAAGAGTTAAGAAAGTCGGTCACATTAGCTACTTTGAGATTTTTGGGATTTTGTACCAAGGTCTTAGATTAGTGATGTGATTAGAATATTGCTAATTTAGCGATTTTCAAATAGACGAATCGCTCTATGTACGCGAAATTGAGGAAGTATAATTTTTATATAGCGCTGTCATATTTATTCTACGTTCGGCTTCTATAATAGACAATAATATGACTCCAAGTCGATCTAAGTATTTTTTTTATAAAACAACCCTTTTGATGAGAACAAAGGTATATTAATGGCTGTACCTACTACGCCCTTATAAGTCATAGCCAACGTGTCCAGTAGCGTAGCTGATCACCGTTCTCACAGCGCTAGTACTTATGATATTTCTATGAGACGCTGTACAGATTTCTTCACGTCACTTCACCGGTGAGCTTGTGATGCCCAAATCCGAAGTTAATCTGGAAAAAGCCAGAGGGATGCGAAACTACGACCACTTGCGTTGCCAAACACAAAGTGTTTAGAAGCAATTTCCCTATCTAAGTTTCATTAGACGAGTTATGACTGTTCCTCACAAGGACGTCAATAAAGAATCTATTATTACAGATGGCTAAAAGCCTCTCTGTTGACGTCATAAAGTTTTATGAGCTTCTGTATTCACATGCGTACGTCAATATTACTCTATAGGGATGTGAATAAATTATAATTTTTACATTCCTTTTTTTCATTTAATCAATTTTAATTATCATTATTCAAAGTATTCAAAATCAATTATATTGATTACCCTCTTTTACTTTCAATTTTACTCTATTTTTTTACTGTATTTTTTAAGTAGAAAAGGTATAAGTTGCTTGATTAAACCAGTGTAGCCAAACTACACATTTTAATATAATTTTGCAAACAGCGCCATTTGTGAGATAAATGAAACAAACGCGACATCATACAATAAAAAATGGAGTAAGTTAGTCGAAAAATGGCGCCAAATGTAAATGTAACTAACTTTTCGAATAATTAGAAAAATATCGAATTATATGCAAAAAATAGATTGATATGCAAAAAATAGATTGATATTTTTTGTTTGTTTTTTTTTAACGATTTATTTAAAGAGAGAAAAATCGGTTATTTAGTAATCGATTTTATCCACTCCAAGTCACATCCCTATTACTTTATCCTTTATATGATAGTTGTACCCTAGCGACCCAGTTTTTAGTGGTATTTATTCATAATTCTCTGAATAATTTTACATTTGCTATTTCTGTTGTTTTATGTTAATAAAATCAGAGAATTCAGCACCAATCCAAATTACGTTTACTTTTTTTACACTGGCTCGACAAAGTGATTAGAGTGCACCTGATAGTAAGTACAGTGTAGTCCAAAAACGAAGCGACTACCAAAGGACGTTAACGAGTGCACGCTCACGCGTGGATCTGGAAAGCCACTGGCTAAGGGCCTCCTCCGGCGTCCTATCCGAGCTGGGCGGTGGATTGGGTTATCGGGGGTGGCGATAGCCTCCCGATCCCGCTCCGCCGCCACTTTCACCTTCACAACATCCTCCATAAAGGAAAGCGCCGCCTGCCATGCCCTGTTGCTACCGACCATCGATCTAGCGAGTGCCGGTAGCGATAGGTCACTAACCTGGATTGTACCATGCTTACCATGAAACTTGGTCACTGTGGATAGGACAAATACGTTTATGTGTCTTATTTTATTTTTGGTGACCCGGATGAAAATCCTGAATAGGGTCATTAGGGCCGCTGTGTCAGACTCCTATTGACTAAAAACCCCCGGGGTGTCCATCAATTTGCTCCACCCGGGCCTGGGAAAACAAACTCATCCAGACGCTCGGGGAACGAGAAGCCTTGTTCACCAAAATCCTTTGACATTCATTGAGTAATATAAATTGTAATGTTTTTGTAAAGTCTAAGCAAACTTAAAGTTGGGTCTATAAATTGAAGTGTAAGTGACCAGCTGAGCCACACAGCGCTGATTTTCAGCTGACACCCGTTTATTGTATTAACGCGCAGAAAACAGTGGTAAAAAGAATAATAGAGTCTAGATACACAGCTCTAAAGACTATTTTAGTGTTATAGTATCGTTTCTACGTAACACAAACAAAATAAAGCATTCGTCCTTCAGTACTGCTTCGTAATATTATTTTTCTCCTTTGTCTGCCACTTCATTTAATAAGAAAATTGATATATGAAAACATTTCATTATATTCTTGGTAATTGCATAAACCAAGCATTTATTTTTTGACGGTTTCATCATCTAATTTCGTATTAAAAGACTTTGTATCTCATTTTTAACGAAATAGTATTGTTTGTGTTGTATGTGTTTGTATGTACCTTGGGTACACTGGAGGATAATTGTCCGGTTTCCAGGTGCGGTAATGCGAATGCTGTAGGTTCTAATCCCAGCACGTACGTCTGGGTTTAACCAGATTACTTATGGATTTAGAAACCACTTTTATATCTCTGCTCATCCCGAAAAGGATAAAGCTTACCCATATATTATTACTGTACAGTTTAACAGTATCGGAGCTCGAATTCAGGATTTTCAACGTCGCAGATTAAGTACAAATTGCGCTATGAGGTCGCATTGAAAATATGTTAGATTTTTTAATGCTTGTTTGATAAAGTGACTATATTGCATCTGATGGAAAGGACAGTGTAGTCCTAGACTGGCAACGATCACCAAGGGACGGAAAACCGTTGACAATGGCCGTCGCTATATCGGCCCACATATACTATGACGGAAGGGCTATAAGTATATGAACAACTGGATATGCACAATTTTTTTTATTACTGACAAGCTAACGCTTGACCTCAATCTCACCTGCTGGAAAGTGATGATGAGGCCGACGATGGAGCGCGCTCGACCAGCAAATACCGATTCACTCGATGTTTGAAAATGCCCCCTCGACGCTTGAAAAACTTATCCCGAAACGCGACAGGTCGAAGATAATCACTATGACGGTCTTTGTACTTGTATACCGTGGTAAAGACCCAGTTTGGGTAATTGCAGTGCCAAATCAAAAACCTCATTGCTCTAATTTTTCTGTATAATCATAAAAACTCAATTTGCGAAATGTTCGGGGAATAAATTATATATTATGCAAATACCGGGAAATTCCTTGAAAATTTTCGAACGCTTTCGCTTAAATCTTTTCGACATACGTCGGGATTTCCACGAATTGTGTAACAGGTGCTATTCCCATTTTATCGTTAAGCTTCGTATTTAAAGTTTTAAAATTATAATAGACCTGGGTTTTATAATAAGAGATACATTAAATAAGCTTTAGGACTGGAGTATTAATTTTTCTGGGATTCCTCAAATCTAAACACAAACATCATGTGGAAACCCGCATCGCATCTAATATCATTGCTACTATCGAAATACAATAATATATACTCGTATATATTGTTATGATTTGGACAAATATACAGAATAATTAAAGAGATTCGTTTGGATGATATTTTACATTTTTGATAACGTCATGTTCTATTTACAATGTGTCATCTACTTTTTCTTATTTTAACCTTTTGTGCATATAAGTGTGATTTACTGTTTGTTAACTATAAAATAGTTTCCAACATATATGGCATGAGAGTCCACCAATACCTGTTACCTAAATTAATATAATAAATAGTTTGCCTCACGACATGTAGGACGTATGCCTCCACACCTCTAAACCTTTCTTTAAAATAAAACCATATTATTTGAAATTATATCAGTTCAAAGAATTTATTCTCATAAAGATACAAATCATTTACATTAGAGCATTTTGTTTAAAAACTATCTGGATCTGTAAAGCAGTAAGAGCTCACTTGTCGTAAGCAGAACTATATTTGTTAGTATTTATATTTATATATTGTAGTAACTTATTCCTGTACGTGTCAAGCGAGCCCGCGTTTCTTATGCAGGAGGGTAACGTATTGTGGACTTGTGCTCTCTCAAAAGTGATATTCCGTTTTTTATAATTATTCCGTGCTTCAGGAAGCACAAGCAAACTTGGTCGGCGGGTACTGCCATACTGTCATCATGAATATATACAGGGTGAACGGTAATGCGATACATTCCTTGATAGACGTTGTAGTACAGCTTATTTGGAGTCATTTAAGTCATATGACATCATGTCCGAAACTTGTTAATTTCTGAGATATTCAAGATTTAAGTATTTTTTTTTAAAACTCCAGTTTTTATGTTAAAATGTTCCCTTGTAGTGACGAATACAAAATAATGTTATTGTTTATGATGTATTCGTATAGCTAAGTAATAATAATCTCATTTTAAATTAAAAGTTGTAAGAAGGAATCGTCATTACTTAAGTAAAAACTAAAAAACCAAGTATCATTTTGCAAAAAAAAATTGTTTTAGGTAAATAAACGAAGAATTTCCAAGAAAATATGTATGGAATGTTTTGTAAAAATTACATAATTTTGTTCCTTGATTCATTGGCTATTCAAAAAGGTACAGGTGTCAACAAAAACTACATACTTATTGTTTTATTTGAATTTTAAATGTCTAGTAGATACTTTAATAAAAAAATGAATAAATAAAAAGACACACAAACAACTAGTATTTTTGGGCCCTATTAAATGAAAAACTTAGTATTTTAATAATACATTTATTGGCTAATTATCTGGGTACATTATTTCAAGTCCTGCTCAAAATGTGAGCCCCGTCTTCTAATACAAGCTCGAAGTCTGTTTCTCATTTCTGTTTTTGTGACTCTTGTTGTCAAACTTTGCCGGATATTTTGAGCTGCCCTCTGAATGCGCTCACGAAGCTCTTGCTCGTTGTTTACGGGGGTCACATACACGAGATCCTTCATGTGACCCCATAAATAAAAATCGCAAGGGGTCAGATTCGGGCTTCTGGCTGGCCAAGGAATAGGTCCACACCGCCCTATCCAACGAAGTGGATATTGTTGATTCATCCAATGGCGTACACTGAGCCGAAAGTGAGCTGGACAGCCATCATGTTGGTAGATAAGATGTCTTCTCGTAGCTAAAGGGACGTCTCCCAATAAAATATTCACTTGGTTTCTTAGGAAAAGTTCATAAGTTTCCCCATTCAAATTTTGAGAAAAAAAGAACGGCCCAATCAGTTGGCCATTTATTATTCCCATCCAAACGTTCACAGATAATCTTCTTTGATGTGCCCTTTCTTTTTTCATCCTTGGATTCTCTCTTTTCGATGCCCAATAATGTGAATTGTGATAATTAGTGATTCCGTCACGGTCAAACTTAGACTCATCAGTCCACAGAATTTTCTCGAGAAAATGAGGATCTTCCATATCGGCATTTAGCATGAAACGACAGAATTCCATTCGTCGGGCTGGATCGCCTTCTTCAAGAGCTTGGACCGGTGTGTAGTGGTATGGATGTAATCTTGCTGTATGTACGGTAAACCAAACCATCCACTGGGATAATCCAAGGCTTCTAGCTGCAATCCTTGTAGAGATTGTTGGATTTCTGCGAAATAAATCAAGTATTTCTTCTTCTTTATCAGGAAGTTGAACTCGAGGTCTACCAGAATCGCTTATTCGCGCTGGGAAACGCCCTGTTTCACGGACGCGTCGATACGTTCCCGAAAACACTCTTACGTTTGGTACACGTCGGTCAGGAAAACGCAGCATGTACTCTCTTTGCGCTGCTGCAGCGTCGCCGTCGCATAATCCGTAAACGTACAGAATGTCCGCGTATAATAAATTGCCCTTCATATCAATAAATCCTATTGTTGTAGCAGTGTCAAGTGCAAGGCGGTGTCATAAAACGAACAAATACTGCACACGTGCGCGGTAACATAATGAAGAGGATTTCTAGGAAACGGGTCATTTCGTCTATTATTAGGGTTGCAAATCAACCTCTTAGTATTTTGTTATGACATTTGTACTTTTTAGAATAGCCAATGAATCAAGGAACAAAATTATGTAATTTGTACAAAACATTCCATACACATTTTCTTGGAAATTCTTCGTTTATTTACCTAAAACAATTTTTTTTTTTTGCAAAATGATACTTGGTTTTTTATCTTTTACTTAAGTAATGACGATTCCTTCTTATAAATTTTAATTTAAAATGAGATTATTATTATTTAGCTATACGAATACAGCATAAACAATAACATTATTTTGTATTCGTCACTACAAGGGAACATTTTAAAATAAAAACGAGTTTTTTAAAAAAATACTTAAATCTTGAATATCTCAGAAATTAACAAGTTTCGGACATGATGTCATATGACTTAAATGACTCCAAATAAGCTGTACTACAACATCTATCAAGGAATGTATCGCATTACCGTTCACCCTGTATTATAATATGGTAATATAATTTACTTAAGCTAATAATATTTATTTTATAAATTAAAGCAACTTATGCTTGTAAAATTGTTTTCTCCGAATTCATTGGCTGTCCACAAGCCTGTCATATGGCTTCGCAGTCTTTAATGTGTGAATTTATTCTCCTTTGTAATTTTGAACTAATAAATAGAATAAATAATTATGAATCATAAACATGTGATGTTGACGGAGAACAAGTAAAAGAAAGAAAGAAATAGTTTATTGTAACATATAGATAACATAACGTTTAAATATAGTTTGCCTTTCAGATTATCAACGCACGCCACTGGTGTACAGTTAATTGATAATAAAAAAATATACAATAGGATTAAATTACACCGCAGTACTGGCTGTAACCAATAATAATTTATAACGAAAAACTCGCAATATAGTTCCAACTCCCGAGAGAGAATCCCATGTCGAGATTCACAAATTGTCTCCAATTTATTTTGATAAAAATATATTTTCCTGTATAGATATACAGTAGGAAAAGGCTCGATTATTTATAGTTAGGCTGTATGTATACGTACTCACATGTTACGGTGCTACAAATGCTTGGAGGCCGGACACGTTGGCCAAACATGCACGGTCAAGCTGGATCGGTCTGACCTGTGCTACCGCTGTGGCCATCTGGAGCATGAAGACCTGGATTGTCGGGCAAAAGCTCAATGGGCAGTGTACGCGGCCTCAGGCCTCGCTGCAGGCAATAGAGTAGCCGGTGAAGCTTGCTTCTCTAGGCGGAGGACTATTAAGACTAAATGGAGAAAGGGCAATTTGACTCAGGCCGCCAATGCGGCTTCAAATAACTCACGGAAGCAGCTTCTGTCCATCTTGGAGGCTTCTGAAGGTGTGCCGAGCAGTACTGCCTGAGGGAGTTGCTGCTTCGGCTATATTCCAGTGAGGTCGTGCATGATCCCACATACTACTTGGCAGAGGAGAGGTGGTGGCTATCCTTCTCACTCACCTGTCCTATACTTGTGGCGTTGACGAAGCGAGTCACTAAGACCGAGATGTATAGACGAAACTTTAAGTTTACTTAGACTTTACTAAAACATTACAATTTTGTATTACTCATTGAATGTTAAAGGATTTGATAATTCACCGATTTTGTCAACACGGACTTAGCCCTGTGAATACTATTGCTAAATTCAAGTGCCTATTATATATACTGTCAAAACGAATATATTTTTTAAGAACTTTGCTAAGCAAAGTCGAAATAGCGCCTATAGATCTCAGCGTATGAATCCTTAAATTTGTGTAATGTGGTCACGACGAAGTTTGGGCGATCGCCCTACAACCTCAAAAATCCTAAGTCCTAGGTTCACTAGGTCTGTATTTTGTCGTATTTGTATCAAGAGGAATACTCTAAATGTAATATTGTTGTTCCCAGGTACGGATCGCTTACCAGCGATGTCTGTGGAGGGCCGGCGATGCCTGTGCGTATTGGTACTGCTTATCCACAGCGTCACGGGAGCCGGCGAAGGTGCGTACAATATCTCTATTATTAGATTAATTAATTGTGCCGTGGTGGCTGCCGGCAGAATAGAATAGCACCTCCCTCTTCTTACTGAGGTGTCATAAAAGGCGACTAAGGTACCTCTTTAACACCGCAATTCAACCAGGTGTTCAGAGAAGGAAAACTCGACCAAACCTGCATCCCGCTCCCTCCCGATCGTACTGGTTCTCCATTCCATCAGGCCTGAGGGAGCTCGAACGAGAGAGTGCTTTTCTGGCTGCGCGTCCAGTTATGCACTTAAATATCTCCTGCGCAATTGGCTGTTTCCGAAAACTGGACCTCGATTTTCTTAATCGGTGTTGAAACAGTCGCCGCGGCCGAATCCGGCTAGGACATCATCATCATAATTATATTAATTATCCTGCTCACCTGTATTCATATTTTATTTAATGTAATGGTGCTTCTACACTTTATATTTTATTTAATATATCGTCATGCTATAGCCCTTTCAGGGTGGGCAGAGGTATATTAGTGATTGTATTCTCTATGCACTTATAACTTAAACTCCACCCATCCTCCATAATTTGAGGAATTCTGATAAGGCCATCCGCGTGCCTGTGCCGTGGCAGATTGCGTAGATTGCTCCTGCCGCCAGTTTTCCGCGACGCAATAGATTTACCCAAGGCTTTTTAGTCAGTAGGAGTCTGACACAACTCCGGCCGTCACTTTGACACAACTCCGGCCGTCACTTTCATGGTGACTGGAAAGTCCTATGACGGATTTTCCCCTAGTAAAAAAAAAGTAGAAAAAAGATAATATTAAGGATAGAATAAATAAATATACCATGGGTAGGCTGAAGTAAAACTCCACGTGGATAACAAGAGGTTATTAAAAACCCCGTAAATGTTTGAACAAATATAAACACACAGTCCCAGCGGCGTAATTAAAGAGTGTGAAGTTTTTTGTGCCGTATTCCCATACCACATTCTGCGTTATTTAACGCTTAACCGTTGTTTGAGTTTGACTTTGTTTCGTATTAAATGTTCGCAGGCACCATGCTGGCTAGGGGTGTCACTAATATCCGAATACTTATATCCGCAACTATTTAACATGCGTATCCGATGATTTCGGAGAATTTCCTGTGCTACTCATTTACTGAAATGTGTACAGCCTAATTAGAAAATGGAATTTAACTTAAGCACAGTTTTAAACAGTGGTAACATTGAGTTTATATAAAAGATATCTCGTTGCATCGCAGGGCAATAACCTCCCTTCATATTTTCACTATATTTGTGGAATCCATGGGAAGGGGCTTGGATATTTAACCCAGCATGCTTGTCCGATGCGGGCCGGCGGGTGTCCACTATGTGATACGAAGGTGCATGCAACCGCATAAATAATTTTTGTAAGAAACATGTCTGTTTAAGTCTTTACGTAAATTAAAAACAGCATTCTTATTTGGCGGATAAGGCTTTATTATAAAGTTTTATTTTATTTCAAGTGATAGCTTTGCAGGCCTTGTGGATAAAAGACCAATTTCCATGCGCAGTAATAAGAATGATCTTGTTTTTACAGATGATGTACGGATTTAGACTTTGCGTGCTCACCGGTGAAGGAAAAACACCGAGAGGAAATCGGCATGACATGTAATAGATATATGGTTATCAGCGTACATAATCCCTTTTTTTAAATTAATTATTTGTATCCGCAACTCCATATCCCTCACAACCCTAGTACCATCTGCAAACACAAAAGTTTTCGAAACGTCGAAAACCGAGCAAAGTGTTTATTTCTTTTATAAATGGGTGCTTTTGTTTTGTTCTAACACTTATTTCTCACTAATCATTAATGTATAAAATTCTGTATAATTCCCAGAAGCTAGTTAGTTTGGAACACTGACTTAAAATGGCCTTCCTTTTGGTTTTCTTTAGACTATACTCTGGCGAGAGTGCGGCTGAGTTATACAATTTAATTCCCACCGTCGTGCGGTTTGCTCTCTTACTAGGTTGACATTCCAGCTGCTCGCAACAACGATTCGCCTCCTCTTCACTGCGAACAAACAAGGAGAGGAACTCGCTTCTTGCGTCTGTTATCTGTTATTCCGACGGTGACTGTAGAATATCAACACGCCGTCAATGAGGAATAGAATCTCAAAACGTTCACAGAAACGGAGATATAGATCGCTGAACCATCAATAACGAGACTGAAATCAAATAAATTATTAAAACAAAAAAAAACTTGTGGCGCGGTGAATCTTTTAACTCAGTCACGTCGCCAGTGTTACCAGATTTCAACTAAAAAATCGAGACTCAGCAAATCCACAAAAGCATTTTTTAAATTACATTTCGCTTTTGTGCCTTTGTTACCGCTCGAAGCGCTAAAATAGAACGAGAAACAAATCTTTTTTAAACGGGTACCGCAAATAATTATAGGTTTTTTTTTTTTATTTCGGCACAGGGACCGCAACGCTCCTGATGGAAAGTCAAATGCAATCAAAAACCAAGTAAGACTACAAGAGATAACTATATTCCAATTGTCACCGCGAACATGCCAGCCTAGTTAAATATCTCTTCACGCTTCGTTTAAAGCACCCACAAACACGTTCACCGAAAGATCGTTTTAGAATACAATGACCTGACAAAGGTAAAAGTTTGAACTCAAATAGCGAAGAAGGAAAAATAAGGCCAATTATTTGTGTTTTGAATACACAATGTAGGTTAATTTCATCGTGGACGCCAAAAAAGGAGTAAAATATGTATAAGTTTAGTGTATTTTTTTTATACTGGCTCTAACAATGTGACTACATTGCATCAGATGGAAAGTTCAGTATATTTCAAGAATGACAACGACAGCCAAAGCAAAAACCCATTGACAGCTGCCATCGCCATGCCGGCCCACATATACCACGATGGAAGGTCTCTACGTGTATGACCAACTGTGTATTCTTAAACCTATCCAAACACACGTAAGGCCGAAGCGAATGATTGTGACGGCTTTTACATTTGTATACTGTGTGTGTATGTGTATAAAATTTTATATTAACCAAATCATCACTACGATATCTAGCACGATTGTGTCCACTGCTGGGTACAGGCCTCCATAATGTTATGCCATCATCGTCAATCCCATCATGTCATCTCGTGTCCTGAGAATGACGAACAGCTGCGCTACTGGTCACATTGGGCGCGACGTGTTGACGAGGGGTGGATACGGCCAGTAATGTATCTCTGCCCATTCCGTAAGAGATATAGCGTGACGATATATTGTTATTACTATCCTCGATACCGCGCTATTTCCATCCAGTAACGGTCATCAAACTTGACCATATAATTCACACACCTCGGAGCTAGACGTTCCACATTTTGCGTTCCCAATCTGAGCAAGCGCAAGCCAATCTTAAAGCTCTATCTGGTATCATTTCGTGAATCAAATAAAAAAAAAGTCTGATGTCGAGGAAATAAAAATAAACGGCAACACCAAGCCCGCCATCACATGTCAACGACTGAACACGAAAGAGGGTAGAAATAAAAAACGCAACACTTCCGCGACTGTTCGATATTGAAAGTGACAGAAGAGAAAAATGCTTATTGGGTTTCACGACAGCAGGGAGGCAGGATGCCAGTCAAAAGCTTTTTTATTTCATTGGAATTCGGAAAGCTGTTCCCATAAAATTTGTGACGAGAGTTTTTAAAAATACCTTTCAGAAACACAGAGTAATTTTAAAAATAACGGACAAATTTCTGCTGTACAATATGTAGGTTTTTATAGTGAAAAAAAAATGTACCTACATGATTTTTTTTAGTTCTAGTTTGAGTCTTCATTGTGTAATATGTTACGCTTTGAAATAATACGTCCTTAATTAAATTATCTATTTATCATCACACCGAATCCCTGTTGGGGTAAGCAGAGAGTATGAAACTCTATTCATGCAAACTTCTTTCACTTCTGGAGAGGCGTATAAATAGCCCTCCATATGAGCGGGGCACGTAACTTGGTTGGCGGTTAAGAGAAATTAAAATTAGGTCAAAACGAGTATTAAGGAAACTTATCACTCCATAAATCGCAGCTGATATACCAGAATATCTAAATCACTAACCTCTAGGTCTGCAGCTCGTCCAGTATATGCTACAGCACGGTAAGGTTCCAGGGTTCCGGTAGCGGCCACGGGCACAGAAAGTTCCCTCTCGCACAATTACACCTTATTTCTCTTTTTAATAACAACGTCGTGTGGCGGTTTTATTATATTAATAAGGCGGTTTAAATATATTTTAAAATAACAGCGGAGATAGCACGACATCGCGGCGGTTGCATACAATTTTTATACAGCAAAGTAATGAATGACGTTTTTGTGACGTCAAACAGAGCGGTTGTAATAAGGCGACATCTATCGGTTTCACTACAGATTAAGGATGCAGATTATCCTTATATCATTCGCAAGTAACTTATGGAGTGAGAGAAGGATTTTGGTATGAAGCGGAAGTATCTTAACCGCTTCACCAACTTCCTTATCATTCATTTATCTGTTCATGCACTCTCGCCTATGACACGTACTATTACCCTCCATCAGACCTCTTTTATTTGGTCTGCATATAGGTTATGCCTCGGCCGGCCTCGCCTCTCACTTCCATTAACATCGTATTGTATATCCCGTCTTCGCCTAGCATCTATAGTACAAACGCCAGCTTAGTTTAAGGTTAGGTCATATGTGTCTGGAGAGGTAGCCTCAACAAGGTCTTTCGTTCCCTTGGCATCTAGACGAATTTGGATTCCCAGGCCCGGGTCGAGCAATCAGAGGGACACTCCGGGGGTTTTTAGTCATTAAGAGTCTGACACACCAGGGTCGCTGCCCTCACAGTGTCCCTGATGACCCTATGTAGGATTTTCCCCCGGGATACATAAAAAAAGGTCACTATGTGTAATTATTCATAAATATTATATTGATAAATATTATTTTATCATATTATATGGTATTTATTTAATAATCTATTAGTTACACGTAGTCTATTTCATTTATTTTTTACTTATACTTTTGCTTTTTTTTTAGGTACATATATTAGGTCCTTACATATGAAATTGGCGTTTTTCGTACTGGTCACTTTAATCACAAATTTCTCCTCTTTGGTAAGGAATTCCAAATTCAAATTTGTACAGCTATAGACTCATGTATTTGTGCTTCGATAATCGTCATTCATTTGTTTTTTTCTTCTGTTTTTTTCTGTTTGCGTCACTCATTTTACAAAATGGAAAACTTAAAATATCGCATTATTTACGAGTACGAGTTCCGCCGTGGCACTAGTGCTGCGGAAACAACGCGAAGGGTGAATGATGTGTATGGCGGTCGTGTTGCAAAAGAAAACACAGTTCGTTTTTGGTTCCAACGTTTGGAAATTTCCAACGTTCTGGAAATTTCGACATGCAGAACAAGCCCCGTGGACGGCCTGAGACTCAAGTTGATAATAAAGAGTTGAAGGCTATTGTGGAAGCGGATCCATCGCAAACCACGTCCGAGTTAGCTGCAGGCTGCGATGTTAGTGATAAAACTGTTTTAATTCACTTGAAGCAAATTGGGAAGATTAAAAAGCTTGAAAGGTGGGTACCTCACGAATTGACTGAAGCAAACCGGCAAACGCGCGTCGACTGCTGCGTTACATTACTAAACCGGCACAATAATGAAGGTATTTTAAACCGAATCATTACCTGTGATGAAAAATGGGTTCTTTACGATAATCGGAAGCGCTCAGCGCAATGGTTGGATCCTGGCCAGCCAGCCAAATCCTGCCCCAAGCGAAAATTAACCCCAAAAAAGTTACTTGTAAGCGTTTGGTGGACTAGTGCCGGTATTGTTCATTACAGTTTTCTCAAATCTGGCCAGACTATTACGGCTGATGTCTATTGTCAGCAATTGCAAACCATGATGGAAAAGCTAGCGGCTAAACAACCTAGGCTGGTCAATCGCTCCACGCCACTGCTGCTTCACGACAACGCTAGAACACACACTGCGCAACAGACGGCTACTAAATTAGAAGAGCTTCAATTGGAAAGTCTAAGACATCCTCCGTACTCCCCGGACCTTGCTCCAACAGATTACCATTTTTTTCGAAATTTGGATAACTTCTTGCAAGGGAAAAAATTCAACTCCGATGGGGCAGTCCAAATCGCCTTCAAAAATTTTATTGATTCCCGTCCGACTGGTTTTTTTTAGTAAAAGATCAATGAACTACCTATGAGATGGCAAAAGTGCATAGAAAATAATGGTTCATACTTTGATTAATTAAATATATTATATTAAAAAATATTCGACTTTTTGTTCCTCCCATACAAAACGCCAATTTCGTATGTAAGGACCTAATATTTTTAGTTTTTACTATAGTATCTATCACTAATACATATGGTAGTCGATTTATTTATTGTATGTAATCGTTTATTTTAGTATCACTCGTATTTATTTTGTATTTATTATTTAAGCTATATGTATTTCTATTGTTTATTGATAATTCTTATTATTGTTTATTGATAATCTTTATAAGATGTAACACGACCGGGGCCCTTCACGAAAATCAGCGCTGCAGACTTCCTCTGTGGCTTTAGGCTGATGAAGGTCCCATTTTCGCCATGTTTATATGTTGTGTATTTTCTTTTGTTTTTGTGTGTTGTTTGTATCGCTACATTTAAATTTCTGGTAATTTGTTGATTTGTGGCGAAATAAATAGTTTTTCATTTTCACTTTTTTTTTCTTTTTTTTACACTATCTTGTATAACTATCTCTTTTTTATCACAGGCCCCTCAACACCAGCTTCGTCGACAGCAGTCAGAATAGACCATAATGAGTTGACTGTCACCTTCCTGCCTCTAGAAGACCTCTACAGTGGGACACCAGAGAAGCACTTTGGAACTGATAATAACACGGTTGTGACGTCACAGACGGGATCCACTGCACTCCTGCCATGTATTATAAGGAACATTGGTGACGGAATCGTAAGTTCTTTAGCATCTCTCATATCTAGATTAAAAGCTGTTTTTAATGGAAGTTACTATTCTCCCTCCTCTAATCGCTTTGTAAAAATACTGATACTGCAAATGATCTGTGTCGTGACACTCGTGACCATAGATGGGCAAAAATGTAATCAGAATAATAAAAATGATTACGATTAAATTTTACGTTTTTTACCATTAATATGACTGCATTTTGCTCATCTATGTTTAAAACACTACAGAATCCCAGATCGCATACACATTTATGATTATTTAATGTTTTAAATGGATTTAATCATGATTACAGAGCAAGAAAATTAAAATGACTACTATATTTTGTAATCGTTCATCATTAATCAGATTACATTTTGCCCATCTCTGGTCGTGACTGTTCAAATTATCAAGAACAAATGGGGGTAAAAGGAAGTAGTCTTCCGCTCCCGATGAAAACTACGCGGTACGTCAATCTGTTCGTGGCCATGACTTGTGTGACCAGGTCAAAATGTCTAGACATTTTTTTTTTACACTGGCTCGACATAGTGACTACAGAGTACCTGATGCTAAGTACAGAGTAGTCCATAAACGAAAGCGACTATCAAAGGATGAAAATCCATTGATAGTCAACATCGTCATGTCGGCCCACATACGACTGAAGGTCTCAAGGTATATGAGCTACTGGATATACACAAGCTGATCCCGAAACGCGACAAGCCCAAACTGGTCACTGTGACGGGCTTTACACCCGTGCACTGTGATCGCGATCCAGACGGGCACTAACGCCGTACCACCTCGCTGCTGCTCATTTAGCACCACCCAGGAGTCACGTGTAGGGAAACTAGGGTAAAGCCTACAGACGCGAGCAACTTCCACTCCCAAAAATTCAAATTCAAATTATAAGTAAGTCAGTTCGCGCATAAGTCCTGTTAGAGTATTTATAATAATGAACCTATATTATATTACGAAATGTAATTGAATACTTTACAAAGACCTTCTAACATGATTCTCAACATGTCAGAAAAGCGTCATCGTAGCTCAAAATATACTTCAAAACTATTCGCCTGTGAAATATTACGCCGCACGTCTCCTAGTTTATTTTAAGGGTAGTTGCACACTGTCACAGATCCTAGTCTGTGAATACACGGATCTAGAAAACTCGGATCGAATTCGGATATCACTTCACGCATTGCTTTTGATATCTATCCTTCAGAACATAAATAAAGGAAGCCACGCAATTTAGGGACAATAAATTTTACAGAAATACTAGGCGTTCTGCCCAGTTACATTACTAAGTCTTAAGCTCCACCATCTGCCCTGTTTCATAAGCACTACTTTTGATATTAATATGTCAAAACATAGATCAAGGAGATCACATAATTTGGGTATTACAAATATTACAGCAATAGTAGTCGTTGCGCCTAGTTACATTACTATTCTTTCAACTCCACCATCTTCCCGGATCCTGGGAAACAACTCGGATTTTATTGAGACACAGTGTGTGAGCGCTTATACAAATAGCGCTATGGTAACTTTGTGTTATAATATCCGAACATACGAAACATCACAATTGTACGCGTATCCGATAGCAATCGTATGAAGACAGCGGCGGATGGATCTGTGACTAATTTCAATACAGTTTGCATTTCATAAAGATAACCAAAAATATGTTATTTACAATTTCGAAGATTAAAGCTACGGATTTCTTATAATACAAGAATTGTTTTTCAATTATAGCACAAACACACATTATAGCACTTTGGTTCGTAAATATTTTAAATCCGAATAAATAAGTAAATATCCGAATCAGAGAATAACGGACGATGTTTACTTCGGAACTCATTTTCAGACTCGGATAGAATTTAGTGTGTACACGCCCTAAGTGTTATTAAAACTAATTACGCACAAACTTCGTGTAACCACACGTTAAGTACAAAAGCTTTTGTTCTTGAAGGGAATGTTGGGTTATTATGTGTCGCTTGGCGGCACGACGCTCGTTCTCGGGTTTTTGTTTATATTATTTAATCTTCCTACGAAAAAATATTGTTTACGAAAATTCGTTTTAGCTGTGAAAAGTGTGCATGTATTTTTAATAAGACAACTACGGTACACGCTTTAGACTTTCGTGAAGCGGTATCACCGAAGTATTCTCAGTATCTTGACATATAACAAAATTAGTGACATTGACATCTTTCACTGCTCCCTGTCAGAATTTCCGTCAGCTTTAATGACATTGTTCTCATATGGATCCTCTTGAATATCACAGGATTAACTGATATGTAGTTTATTTTTTATTTTTATATATACTTATGTTGAGTATAGTTAGTAGGTATACCTCTAAGGATGAACACGCTGTCTTAGAACCCATGTACCATGGTATATGTTTTTTTTAAATTATTTCGTGTATGTATGGTTGGTATATTAAATAAATAAATAAATCATTCTGTATCTTCTGGCTCGAGAAGATAACCAATGAAGAACTGTATAATCTCTGCGGAAAAGTTTTTATTAACCACCTTATCAAACGCTGACAATAGATTAGCTACATGCTTCGTAAGGACAAAACTCGAAACAAGCTCTAGGTTAGAGCGCTCAGGGTAAGAAAAAACATGACCGCCTCAGAAATATTTGGGACACACGAATCTGGTGAAGTCAAGAGACATTGGTAAGATGTTTGGCAAATATGACCAGCCCATTGGCACACCAGCCTGCTAATCTTCTGCTGATATTACTATTACCTCCTGACAAAATGGAATGCAGTACTCTCAAAACCATTATAATTGGATTAAATTAATTTTCTGAGAAGGTAGACCCGATACCAACGGCATCATGGGACCCTTAAAATTCTCCCACGTACTCTGAAACTCGTTAAGGAAGAGGTTGACATTCCCAAATGTGTAATTACACACCCTCTTAATGTCTTCATTAATAAATACTTTACCACATTACTAAGAAATGTGTGACCGTTATCAAAATCCTCTCTTCCATAATTCCTCTAAGCTTAATCTTGATATTAAAGTGACTCTTAGAGCGGCTTGCACTAACAAATTAAATCTAGTTTAGAGTTATATAAAATGCTATTTAGCGCTGATCTGTACTTGCACTAAATCAAAATCTAGTTGTAACAACTCTTAAACTGAAATCATCATTAAGATGGAATCAAACCAATTCAATTAATAAGCGTTTTATACAAGCTTAAACTAGATTAATTCGTTAGTGCAAGCCGCCCTTAGTTTTAGATATTTTTAATCTGAGATTTATTGTTTTTACTGCCGTCCACAATTAGTCACTATTATTTTTCTCTGAATGAGAATAAATTATTGAAATTGATCGATTGTTGACTGGAGAAATTGTTTATCCTGTTATAGTTAGGATCAATTTATTTTATTGTGTGTTTGCTTAGTCGATCGAAGACGCTTGATTGAATTTTGTGGTTCTCTTCTAACTTGTTAACAATCTTGTTGAAGCTCCAAGCATTTTATGATCCATGACGATTTCTGCGCTTACTAGGATGCCCAGAATTGCCCTGAACTTTAAATTACTTAACGAATTTAGGTTACAATGCACCTTTATACAGTATGATTAGGCTCTACCATTCCATGTCGAGATCTCGTGGTCTCGATATATTTACTAATACAATTATTTCAATTAAAAAAAAGATATTACTCGAGTAGATTATGGAATAGGTTATTGTTTTTTTATTTGCAAATTAGATTTGGTGCGTTTATTTTTGGTACAATTAATATCCGTGCATTGCTCGCATTTTCATTTTACTTTTCTTCTATACAAGTAGTGAACTCATTTAAACGTAATCGCATTTGCAATGTATCTTGTTTTATATATTTATGTATGTGATAATGGGGACTATGTAACTATTCTAATAAATAAAAAATAATAATAGTATAAATAAATATCTACTATACATACTTGTAGTTATAGTATTGTTCATATACGTCATATCATTAAACCGAATGACGTAACAAAACGAACAGCAAAGAGGAGACCGTAACAAATTAATTAGAGGCAGTCGCCTGTAAAATACGAGCGATTAGTTGGAAGAACTAATGAGCGAACTTCATTAGACGTTTGAGTACTCTAGTAAAGGAACGCTTTATCTATCTTACATATATCTCTATACAACGTTAAATACTCTATTCTACTACTTAAAGGCGGGCTCTTTACCCTCAAACTGTCGTATGCCCTCAAATTTGTGTAGGTAAATAAATACCGGGTGTGTAATACTTTTGTCACCTTTTTTTGACAGGGCCTATGCTGGTAGCCGGGATAGGCTTCTACAGATTAACCGGGCAAGGGGGCGAACGCTGAAGGCGCTCAGCCAGCGAGTTATGGGTTGAACGGCTACGCAAAGGCACCCCTGTGGGTACCAACCTCGACTTGGGCGGCTAGTCAAATGAGAATGAACCTAACGGTGATCTACCAGCGTTTCGGAAGCGACTACCTTGAGAACTTTTGTCACCATTTGACGGGTCCGCTAAATATCAGTTGACCGCTCTGTACTTCAATGACCGTAGGGCTCGTGGACTTGTTGGCGATGACTCTTTGACTAAAGATAAAATGCCAGAACATCGAGAATCAACGTAATATCATCTGCCTCGTAGTTTTCTCTTTTTTACACTGGCTCGACATAGTGACTACAGAGTACCTGATGGTAAGCATAGTGTAGTCCAAAAACGAAAGCGACTATCAAAGGATGAAAATCCAATGATAGTCTACATCGTCATGTCGGCCCACATACACCACGACTGAAGGTCTCTAGGTATATGAGCTACTGGATATATACAAGCTGATCCCGAAACGCGACAAGCCGAAACTGGTCACTGTGACGGGCTTTACACTCATGTACTGTGGTCGCGACCCAGACGGGCACCGACGCCCTACCACCTCGCTGCTGCTCGTTTAGCACCACCCAGGAGTCACGTGTAGGGAAACTAAGGTAAAGCCTACGGACGCGAGCAGCTTCGACTCCCTTCGGATTTTTTACCGAGTGCACAATGGAGATTTTCCTAAAAAACTGCATTTTCAAATTCCACCAGCCCGATTTCATCATAAATCCACTAGACACCGAGCTAGATCCCATCCATATATGGTGGACGTTCCTTGTTTCCAATCGAAAATATTCGTTTTTACGTTCATCGTGCAAATGGGTGAGGAGTGGAATAAGCTTCCAGCAAACATATTTCCATGATGTTATAACTTGGGAGCCTTTAAGAGAAGAGTGAATAGGCATTTGCTGGACGGACGCGCTCCATTGTCGGACTTATCTTCACCTTCCAGCAGATGAGATTGAGGTACGCAAGCCTGTCGGTAAAAAAAAAAGTATAACGAAGTAACGTATATGCGCTTTTTAATAGCCACCTGTATAATTCTATGGAGTAATGCTTCCAACTCCCTACCCCTTCCTTTCCTTTTCCTTTCCTACTTCGAGAACAGAGAGGCAAGAATGCAATATTTAAATTTTAAATCCTCCCACGTCCCGCAACGAAACTACAATTTCTTTACTTATTTCTTTATTAGAACACATACATAATCAACATTAATACACACATATATGCTATAAGACATGAACAAGATGCATTACAAATGCGACTATATTTAAAAGTGTGGACTACATCCACAAAAGAAAATAAAGAGAGTAACACGCGAATAGGAACAATAATAAAAAGAAAAACACAAATATAATATGAATATTGTTTTATTTTAAATTCATATAATAATTCGGATTATCTATAGAAAAACAATTTCAAAAAGAGGCGTGATGTGGTCACTGTGCTGTAATTACACCTTCTAAAAACTTACAGCAGTACATAATAAACTAGATGAGTGAAGAGTGGGTGGCCACTTACACCACCCCTCCTCTGTATTCGCAACAGGGAGAGGCCTACTCTAAGGTCAAATGGCTCCAGGCGCCGAGGAAGTGGCCACTGCTAACCCGGCTGGCGGGTAGGAAGAACACCCCGGTAGTTTTAGTCGGTGCAAGTCCGACACACCGGAGGGCGGCCCTCACCGCCCTTTGAGGTCCGTTAGGGATTTCCCCCAGGTTACAAAAAAGTACATAATAACCTAGAAAATTATGTTATATAACCTCTTTGAAGTTTCGTTCCACCGATATTGTAACGCAACAAAATCAGAGGTCGGCAGATTCTTATCACCATGATACAGAAGGAAAACTTTTTGCTAGAGTCTTTCAATCTGTTATCGTAAAATATTATTAAAAACTATAATAAAGCATTTCAAAGTAAGGCCTTCGAACAGTTAATAAAAGGCTGCCTCGGCAACTAGACGAGCTTTGTACACAACATAGTTTGCAAGTTAAGCTTGTAATAAATTAATTTAATCTCCACGAGGGAGCTTCCCGGAGTTACGCTTGCCTTTACAACCTCCTATTTAATATAAGTCGCGTATGTACATCGCAGATATACTGAACAAGTTGAGAGAAGAGATAGAATTTCAAACACAAGAATTTTTTTTAAAGGACAATCATATTCGCACTGATTAAGCCATTTAAATAAAGCAAACATCTCAAATTCAAATTATCGAGCGTTATGTATTTCATGGGTTGTTTTAACTTTATTATATTTATATTTTTAAAGAAAACATCGCGAGAAAACCCGAATGGCATCTAATAGAAACACGGCTTTTGTATTAGTGCTGTGAGAACGGCGATCAGTGCAAAGTTAACACAGCCACTAATGTATTTCTGCTCACCCCGAAAGGAATATAGCGTAACGATGTATTATTATATATATTGATATAATATTACAATTTTTGAAGTCAATGTCATGTAATATTTTGCGTAACTTGTATCTGACTTCAAAAAGTGCAGTTTTATATTAATTAATTAAATGGGAATAAAATTAAATTAATGATTACGAAAAATGTAAAATGTAATCGTAATTTTGATTTCGTTAATCTGTAATCATGATTAAGACCCTTCTAAACATTTAATGAGTCACAAATTTGTATGCAATTGAAGATTTATAAGTGTTTAAACCATAGATGGACAAGTTGTAATCAAATTCATGATTACAATTACACTTTGCAATTAATCTGATTACATTTACCCATCTATGGTTATATCACGTACTCGGTTATTGGGTCGCTCTGTAATTTTTATCAGAAACGAAGCAGTCTCTATGCCAAGTCCAAATTAATATAACTATTAAAAAAATATTTTAAATCTTACTTTTGTTCCAGGTTTCTTGGATAAGAAGAAAGGATTACCATTTATTAACCGTTGGTCTGACCACATACAGTTCAGATCAGAGGTTTCAAGCCATACATCTGCAACATTCCGAAGTAAGTGAACAAATCTTCATTGATACCTGTAAAACTCGCCAGATACCGAATCACAACTTTTCAGGACAAGTTAAAACCAACCGAGTAATTCAACTAAGTTTACTCAAGTAAAACAAATTATGTCCACAATAATTACTATATTTTTGACGCTTTCAAAACCGAGTTTTACCTAAGAATTGGAATGTACTAGCCGTGTCTATTTTTCGATATTTTTATGATTTGAGAGCCTTAAAACAAGATATAGAAGAGCTTTGTGGTGGTAGGGCGATTATCTGAACTGGCTTGGGATGACAGTACACAAATGTGAAGACCATCATATTGTAAAAAGTAGAAGAATAAAAATATATCGCCACGCTATCTCTCTTACGGGGTGAGCAGAGTTATAATACATTAGTGGCACTATCCAGTTTGTGTTTATATGTCGTGCTCAGTGCGATCGGCAGAGCAGCTGATTGCCGTTTACACAGCACATGACATTCGTGTTAGAAGCCAATCGCTTTCTCAAACTCAACGTTTATTTCTGTCAGCCGGCCTCCATGTAGCGAGGTGGTAGGGCGTCGGTGCCCGTCTGGATCGCGACCATAGTGCATGGGTGTAAAGCCCGTCACAGTGACCAGTTTCGGCTTGTCGCGTTTCGGAATCAGCTTGTGTATATCCAGTAGCTCATATACCTAGAGACCTTCAGTCGTGGTATATGTGGGCCGACATGACGATGTAGACTATCAATGGATTTTCATCCTTTGATAGTCGCTTTCGTTTTTGGACTACACTGTACTTACCATCAAGTACTCTGTAGTCACTATGTCGAGCCAGTGAAAAAAAAATTAGAGATGACAGAAATTAGTTAAAATCATTGGTTTCCAAGAACTCTCAGCAGTGGTTTCTAGTAGTTGCAGCTACACTCTGGTAAATATATCGGGCTGTGTGTGAAACCTGGTTGAGGGGCTTCCACGATGTTTTATCACGCAAGTTGACTGCGGTGACACTCCGCTTAGTGCGGAAGTCTGCCTACATATTTAACATTTGTCGAGTTAATCTTAGCCTAGTTTTGCCGAGGATTCCGTCGAGCTAGCAACGTATTTGAAAGGCCTAGGGTGCTAATAGGGGTCAATTATCAGATCCTAGACACTCCATCCACTCTCTCTCTAGTTTTTTATTACTTATATAGGCGAACGCTTGACCTCAATGATACCTAGTGGAAGGTGAAGATGAGTCCGATGATGAACTGCGTCCGCCTAACAAATGCCTATTCACTCTTCGTTTAAAGACTCCCAGGTCATAAGATCGCGGAAATATGACCGCCGGAAGCATATTCCACTCCCTAGCCGTTCGCATGATGAATGTAGAAGCGAATCTCCTCGTGCGGATATAAGGAACATCCACCACATACGGATGGTATCCGACACGATGTCTTGTGGTTTTGTGATGGAATGGGGCTGGTGGAATCAAAAAATCTATCGGTTTTAGTTTAGTTGTATCGGTTCCCTGGGCTTTATGTTAGGACTAGAAGGTACGTTTCTGCAAGCGCTAGCATTCATACCCCAAATAAATTCTACGCTATTGACTGTTTTTAAATATATTCATCAGCGAGCCCAACTTCGACTAATGGGGCTCCAGCCCGCACCTACTTGATTTGATTTGGGAATGTCACCAAGGCCGAAATTGGCCAACATTTCATCATCATAGTTAAAGTTAATTATTTACTTCTCAGGACTGGACTTTGAAAGTGAGATTCGTGCAAAAAAGAGACGCAGGAATTTACGAGTGCCAAGTGTCGTCCCATCCACCTACCAGCATATTCCTACGACTGGATGTGGTTGGTAAGTGTTATGAATGAAGGAGAGAAGCCTACTCAAGGCACTTCCCTCCCTAACGGATTGACGCCTGGGCGGCGCACTTGAGGGAGTGCGTCGCCCAACATGTCCAAGTGCGTCGCCCAACACCTCCAAGGCGAAAGCGGTGCGCGATGTGTTCCCGCGCACCGCTCAAAGAAAATGAAGGAGAGTGGAATGGTGTCCAGGGCCCTTCCATCAATAGGCCAGACGTCGCCGGGTGCTGAGGAAGCTGGTACAGCCTTGCCCTTGGCCCCGGCAAACGGGAGAAGGAACACCCCGGGGGTTTTAGTCGGTGCGACTCCGATACACCGGGGGGCGACCCTCATCGTCCCATGACGGCGCATAACGGGTTTCCCCCGGGTTAAGAAAAACAAAAGTGTTATGAATGAATACCATTAGTCTAAATCAGGGCTTCTTAAACTTTTGTCATTTACGACCCCATTTATAATTGCGAGTTTCTTGACGACCCCATACAAATATAAATGAAAAATAAATTAATATTTTTGGATGATTTATTTATTAGGTAACAATATACATATACATATGAAAATATAGTTTTAGAATTCGTTTTGAAACATATAAAAATATAAAATTAAAATTGTATTTATTGTAGTTTCAAAAATAAAAGTGGATTCTGACCGTCTTAATTCGCTCGAATATATTCAAGTAGTTGCGTGGTAAGTATTAAATTAAAATATAAGTAAAAAAAATAATGAGAAGGATGTGGCTGTTTTTTATTGCATAACAAATCAAATCTTGGTGGAATGTTTGAAACTGCTGGACGTAAGACCTCTTCAACATTTCTTAGCTCTGAACGATATTGAGATTTAATATGTGTTCAATCAACAAATGCGCGTGTCTAGACGTTGCAAGTCCACTGTATTCTGCCAACTCTAGTCACGTTATAAAATGGTATTTATAAATATTTGACATTAAAATCTCTCGCGACCCCAGAATTTTGCTATGCTACCCCATTTGGGGTCGCGACCCATAGTTTAAGAAGCCTTGGTCTAAAGCATAGGTCGGCAACCTTTTTTATATAAGGACCATTATGAGTATATTGGTGCGGGCCACATTTCATCTAATAAACACATTTGTTTAGATAAAACTAATTTTTAACCATATTTATTGTTACTCCCATTTTACTGACTGCAATCGCTTGAACTAAATTTCCGACTTCCGTGCACACAAAACAATGAAATAGAAACTTATTTTTATAAGGGCGGCTTGCACTAGCAAATTAAATCTAGTTTAGACTTATATAAAATGCAATTTAGCGCTGAACTGTAATTATTGTCTTGCATAGAATCAAAATCCAGTTGTAACAACTCTTAAACTGAAATCATCATTAATATTGAATGAAACCGCTCCACAGATTAGCGTTTTAAATAGGCTTAAACTAGATTTAATTTGTTAGTGCAAGTCGCCCTAAGTGTTTTTAATTTATCGCCTGCGGTGCGGCGTTCTGTGGAACCGCTCGTACTTGCGCGGGCCGCACCGCACTGGCTATCGCATGCGGGCCGCGGGCCGCTGGTTGCCGACCCCTGGTCTAAAGGTACAAATTGGAATATTACGGTATTTCGCCAAGCAGAAGCAATCCAGTAAGAGTTGCCAAATTACGAACACCGCCATTACTAGTATTTACTTGCATATAGTTTTTCTTTATTTTTAAGCTATGTATCATGGCCTTTCAAAAAACTTTCTGAATAGAGAGAAGTGGGGTAGACTTAATAGGTAAATGATACGAATAGGTGCATGTAAACTCAATTTTCAATTAAATTGATTGGGTTCCCGGCTAGTTCTATGGTTGAAATTTATAGACGTTTCTTTGACTTTGCGTAGAATTCACTCAAACATTACAATGAATATCGAAGGATATGCTAAGTCACAGATTTAGTTAAATTGGTGTTGGTCCTGCGAATACTTACGCTATACTCAAGTTTCTATTATATTTCAGTTTTCTGTCAAAGAGCAATATATTTTCTGAGCACTTAGCTAAGTGATGTCAAAGTACCGTCTAAAAATCTCAGCCTAAGAAGTTCTCCGACACCTTCTTTTGCCGAGTTATTGAGCTGTGGAATCTGTTGGAAACTATTTTATAGTTAACAAACAGTAAATTAAACCTATATGCACATAAGGTTAAAATAAGAAAAAGGTAGATGTCACATTGTAAACAGAATATGACGTTATCAAAAATATAAAATATCATCCAAATGAATATCTTTAATTATCTAAATATATATAACTCAAAGGTGACTGACTAGCTGACTGACTGACATAGTGATCTATCAACGCACAGCCCAAATCACTAGACGGATCGGGCTGAAATTTGGCATGCAGGTAGATGTTATGACGTAGGCATTCGTTAAGAACAGGATTTTGATGTATTCCACCCCCAAGGGGATAAAATAGGGGATGAAAGTTTGTATAAATCTTCTCAGATTTTCGACTATAATATAATATAATAGCTTGATAGTTTTAGCGCCTAATGACAGATTAGGCCCTAATTTTTTATACACGCTAAACAAAATAAAGTCGCAAAAACTATACCTAATTAATAGTAATCATTCTTAACGCGAGCGAAGCCGCGGGCAACACCTAGTTCTGTATATTTGTCCAAATCATAACAGAATCATCTTCCGGCGAGCGTGTTCCCACCGGGCTATGATATGGGGTTCTTTAAGCCGGCATGATCATTGCGTTTATTAGGTTTTTCTTTACTGTGGATAATCGTATTCGCTTCTTGAACTGTGTCGTGATTACCATCAAGCGTGCTGTGCTGACTGCCAAGTCAGGTTAAAAAAGGATAAACAATTAAGATGTTTTTGGAGTTAAATAAAACAGTATGTTTCATAAAATATAATTGTCATTATGGTCTACAATATCTTCTTCTTATAATATAAAAATGGATCCTTAAATGTGTATAAATGCGAAACTCGAGAACGGCTGAACCGATTTGGCCGATTTCTTTTTGTTGTGTTTATTGAAGTCTGTGGAAGGTTATTACGGAGAGAAAAATTAAAAACATTGTCTGTAAAAGTCTAAAAACAACACTTTTCTATATTCTCATACAAAAAATTCGTAATAATATTTAAAAGTCAATTTGAAATTTAACACCACACTATAAAGTTTAAATATTAGTGGACGGGTTCCGGGAAGGCAAAACAATTGAGTGACGTATAAATATTAATGTCAATATTTGTCAATTTTTATACATATAGCATTAAGACCAGGTTCCTTCAAACAATTTTCAAAAAACAGCCGACAGGCCAATAGGTTTTGACAGAGTGAAATCTGACGGGGAAGCTATTAACATTAAAAAAAAACAATGTAACTTTGTTTTAGAGAAATAGGGCAGAACAAGGTCTGCCGGGACAGCTATTACATATACAATCATTTGATATAACATATAAATCATCAATTTTTACGAATTTTATCCATTTTTAAACGACAATAGGACGGTAGAGACGCCACACTGCATGCATATACATACATATCAATATACATATCATATATAGCTTTCTTACACTCGCCTTGTCACAACAAACACACACGCGCACACACATCTATTTCTTATTGTTGCGAGTTTACTGTTATTTCATTTTCCTTTGAAGTTTTTTTTTTAAATATTATCATTGTGTGGTTGGCACAGCATGTAAACTGTACCGTATGTAAAATGTTTGTATGTGCTGCTCAATGATAGAGAATAAATAAATAAAATAATAAAAAAAAATCTCCTAATTTTGTGTTAAATTGAAAATCTTAACACCTAAACATGTAAACCGCCCATAAATAATTCTTACCTCAAACTCTCCTTCAACAACTTAAAGCCCTTAAGTTGACGCAACTGCTCTTTTAATTCTACCAAAACAAAACTTATTACTTGGCATACAATTTTTATGGGCAGCAAAAAGGTATTTTAAGCGTTTGAGTGCGCAATAAATTGTGTGATCATATGCTAAAAATGTAGATGAGTTTTGATGTATATTAAAAAAATATAAACGTAAACAACTATTTTTTTTTAATTTATGGTTTTATTTCAAGGACAGGTCCTTTGTGACTTCGCCAATGTCAGTGTGATGATTAAAAACGAGGAAAGTTGGCCGGTTACGCTGTTTCAAATGTGCTTAAGATATTGGTCGGTTGTCATATCATAAAACAACTGATAAGAACACAAAAATTATGTTAAAGAAACAAAAAACGAAAAAGAAGGGATTGTCAATTTTTTACTGGAATTATAATAAAATAATATAACAATATTCTTATTCAATATGCTTTTCGCTGTTTAAGGTGCCATTCTTAAGGTCAAACTATGTTAATAATAATTTTGTTTTTCGTGCCTGTGATCTATATAATAAACGTTTTTGCGTTATAGATATACTGTCCTGTGCCTTTGGGCCCTTTAAACGAATGGTGAGAAAGAAAATATTAGCCTAAGTTCAATTTTGTTCTATAATGTACTTTTTTTTTTACATAAATGTACTATTTATATGTAACATATATATTTATGTATATTTGATTGATTTTCTTTTATTGTTATTTATTAGCTTGATTTTTATTTTTGTACTAATTTTTGTGGAAACTTTGCTGGCTTATGTAAAAATTTTTGTGTATATTGTTATCATTTTTATATTGCTGTATGTTTCCCTTTAAAATAAATAAATAAATATATCGCACGCTATATCCCTTTCGGGGTGAACAAAGATACATAAATGGTTGCATCCACTTTGCGCTCATATATCATGCCCAACGTGACCAGTAGCGCAGCTGATCGCTTTTCTCAGGGCACTAGTACACATGACATTTCTATTACATGCCATGCGGGTTTCCTCACGATGATTTCCTACACCGATGAGCATGTGATGCCTAAAACTAAACTGTGGACACATTGTCGAGTCAACAAAAAAAAAAAAACTATTGGAGTGCTATCACGTTTTCCGCAATTTCGGAATATAACCACAGAAGCGGTATCGCGTTCCTCCACACTCAAACTGTTAATCAAACTTTTCACTCCAAGCAAAAATTATACTTTTTTAAATAGATTATTTTATAGATTTTAGATAGATTTTTTTAGATTGTAAATGCAAAAAGCAGGCATCTATAGCAAACGGGCTGTAGACTTGCGAGTTTCTGCTGTCCAGATGAGACGGAGACAGTAAATGCGTATCCTGCGCACAGCCTGATAGAAAGGTGGGCTCTTTACACCCATCTCTCTAGGAAATGGAATCTAAAAGGCTATATGCTCGCTGAGTTGTTTTTCTTATCACTATGACCCGGCAAAGTGACACCACGGCTTATGGTAAGCATGGTGCAGTCCAAAAAGGAGTACAACTAACAACACCAAATAAAAATCTATCGGTAGTCACAACGATCATGCCGGCCTGCACAAAATCTCTTCACGTTTCGTTTAAAGTATTCATCATAGCACGGTGTGAACATGCTCGCCGGATGACCATTCCACAACACACCGACACGGCAAAAGCAAGAGTTAGAGACCTTCTTAGTCCTGGTTGAGGTGTGAGGTACCGTGTAGCTGCTGTGTACTTCGAGGTCTTGAGAGCTGGGCTCTTTACTCCCACATCTTCAAGAGTTGAAGCTTCAAAGGCTATTCGTTCACGGTGTGACGTCCTAAGCCTGTTGACGTAGCGCAGAATATCACTCTTTGGGTCGGAGATTACTCCGCCGGTATAAATTCGATCAGTTCAAGTTTGCGAGGATCTGGACAACAACAAGTATGTACCTGAGGACAGTGTGGTAGTCCAAACCAGGGCGTCTGATGGTCTTCTGCTGGATCCAGTCTCGTCACCACACGAAAGTAGCACTATACTTTGCACGATTTGTTGATATGAGTAATGTCAAGATATGGCAGCCTTATAATCGTTTTGCACACACACGATAGCTATTTATCCGTTGTTCGAATAGTTGTTCAAGAGAGTATTTCAGCGCGGCTGACCATACGATAACAACAGAGCATTCCCCACCACTGGTTTGGAACCAATGATGGTAACGCACTGTCCCGGTACACTCATATAGAGTCTTGTGATTGGTCAGTCCGCGCGAACCGATGAACATTGTGGAAAAAATAATAATTTTAAATTATGTTACGCGTACACACGGGGTTGTTGAATACAATGGTCCTCAGGCTCGCCTACCAGAGATTTGTTTAGCCCGGGGCTTTTTAGTCAGTAGATGTTTAAAACACCGAGATCTCCCTGAAGTTACTCTGCAGAATTAAAATCCTGGCTAAAGGCTAAAGCATGGGCTACCAAAAAAGGCATCTATAGCAAACAATGAAGTAGTACACAATCGCTTTACTAATCGGTATTGCCAACCGATTTTGACTACCTTCCAACATGTAAAATATTTGTTTTTTTAAGATAAAATAAAAGAAACATTATTTTAATTTACCTCGAGGGTCCCTAAAAGTTAATACAGGTTGCTCGGTAAACCAAAAATAAAGCCGTTCCTCTTCAGATTGCGGCACGTGCTTTAAAAAGGGTTTTAATTATTTTTAGGTAATACCACTTTATCCAGTGTTGACTGGGATGCAATCAGGTTGAGTAAATGGGCCCTTTATTTTCATTATGTTAATTAACTTTCACGGCTTTAAAGTATTATATTATAACATTTTAATTAAAATTTCAAGCGAAAATTAATAACTTCAAAGTTTGTTTTAAGATCTCTGTTTACTCGCTTATTCGCGAACATTTCTGGCAAAGTACCAATTATTATATATCTACTAGCTGACCCGGCTAACTTCATACCGCCTAATAGTTAATGAACTACTGTTAACTTTTATTTAAATCAACTCCCCCACATCCTCTTCCCCATTCTCCTCCCCTTTCCTTCACCTATCTGCTCATTTCCCCTTTGCGACGGTTGTAAATATTTTACCATCCTCCCGCTTCCATTCTATTTGCTCGCTTCCTACACTTCTATACTATTCACCACTCTCCCTATATTATTTATCTCTTTTTTGTCACCTCACCTGAACTTTATATCAGCCACTCGCGTGCATATTATAGGTCTAGAACAAAAAGCCCTTTAACTATGGTTGGGTTTACAACAATCCCATACTTTCTAAATTCTCGTTTTTTAACAAAGTAATCTTTGCACATTTGTGCAAATTGTTTAAACTTGTCTGTTACTAACAAATTTACTAAAACTTGACATTTAATTATCACCTTTTTTGAGTGCATTCTCGAAGCAAAAAAATTTAAAAGTAATTCATTTCTTTCGACGCGCCTTGATGGATTAATTTCGTTGCATTACTTAAATTTTTTCTATAGAATGTCCTACTATTTGTCATTTTATTCGTTAGTATGACTAATCGTACATTTTAAAGTTTTTTTCTAAATAACATTACATTACATTTAGTAAATCATATTCCTGACTTCGACAAATATATTCCAAAGATTATGTTGACGTTTAAATTTCTCGCATTCCTAGATGCTAGATATACCGTGCGAAGTTAACATGCATACAACTGTCTCTTGTTTAAAACTCTTAACAATGAAAACTCGCTTTATCCCTGAAGATTGCAAGAGATGAGCCAAAACCTTATATTCGTGATATGTTTGATTTACTTTTTACAACAACATATACAGTCAAAATTTGTTGTAACAACATCGAAGAGACTACTCATATTTAATGGTAAAAACCGATAGTTTTCGAACCGGTGATGCTTTCGAGATAAGAAGCCCTATTTTTTTGCAGGGTCTTCTGGATCAATATAACCGGTATATTATTCTAAAGATATCGCCATAAAAGGTTTTGACTGTATTATTATAAATAACACCCATTCCGCAAAAAGCTCCGAGAATTGTAAATAAACGTCCTTGAATAGAAAGCGCGCGCTCTGCCAACAATCCACGAAAACGCTACGCAAATATCGATCTTTTTTAGTTACTTCCAGTAACCGTCCTCACGCGAGTGGTTAAGGGTGGAAGAAAAATAAGTAGTTATTAAAATTACACTCCGTGATCTAGAGCCCATTGTCCTAATCCTTATTACAACCCCGAGCTTTTCGAATGACTACGACATTATAGGAGATCGGGGTCAAAAGCCATTTACATACAAATATGTTGTTAAAGAAAACTGTGGAATTGAATTGAGATTTGAACGCAGTCGTGGAGAAATAAGGTATTAAGACTAACGCTTCTATTACGCAAATCACGGGCGACTATGTCGTATGAATTTAGAAATTTTAAAGGGGTTTTCGACCCTACCTTTAACTCTGTATATACCTTTTTTTATCTGATTTAATCTATGTACGTATCAACTTGATAAGAATAATGCGAAATTTTCCACACGCGTATTTAATCGGTTGTTTTTGTCGATGTGACTGTTACAAATGCGCTGGCGCTAGAGACGTGCGTGGTATATACTCGCAGGAATCATCGACAAATAGTGAGGGGAAATTAACAAGTCGGACTACGCTTAATGCTCTAGATTCCAATACCTGTATCACTGTGTCTTAATTGATTTATTTTTTAAATTATCAGAGAAACGTACAGCTATGTACAAACAATAAAAACAACATTAATAATACAAAATAAAAATGAAGCTAAGAGGCACAAAACAATAAAAGAAAACCAAGTAATTATATTAGAATTAAAACAGACAAATACAACAAAGAAAAAAATACAATAATAAAATTCAAACTGACAATTTTTTCTCACCATTCGCCTGAAGGAGCCAAAAAATGAAGAAGTCAAGATAAGAGTGTAAGTGAAGATGAAGTGTTTTTGGGAGTCGAAGCTGCTCGCGTCCGTAGGCTTTACCCTAGTTTCCCTACACGTGACTCCTGGGTGGTGCTAAACGAGCAGCAGCGAGGTGGCAGGGCGCCGGTGCCCGTCTGGATCGCGACCACAATGCACAGGTGTAAAGCCCGTCACAGTGACCAGTTTCGGCTTGTCGCGTTTCGGGATCAGCTCGTGTATATCCAGTAGCTCATATACCTAGAGACCTTCAGTCGTGGTATATGTGGGCCGACATGACGATATTGACTATCAATAGATTTTCATCCTTTGATAGTCGCTTTCGTTTTTGGACTACACTGTACTTACCATCAGGTACTCTGTAGTCACTATGTCGAGACAGCGTAAAAAAAAATGTACAAGACAGAATATCGACATCACAAAAACGTTTATCATACACACTGACACGAAAAATGAAAACATTATTAACATAATTTGACCTTATAAATAGCTCTTCAAATAGCGAAAAGTATTTAATTGTTGTATCATTTCAAACTTATGATGATGTAGGGTGGATAGTGGACTATGATAATAAGCATTTGCTGGACTATCGAGGTCCAGCATAGGCCTCATCTTCTCCTACCACCAGGTGTAATTGAAGTCGAGTGATTGCCTGAAAATAATTTAAAAAAAATGTTTTCTTAATAGAAGCCCGAGCTCAGATCTCAGGACCCACGGAGAAGTACCTCAAACCAGGGTCAACTCTAAGACTACAATGTTCCGTTGTCCAGACCACAGAAGCACCTGCCTTCGTTTTTTGGTATGTACTTCTTTTTATACTATAGATATTTCAATTCAAATCATAAACAGCCGAAGCTGCTGCTTTGGGAGTCGAAGCTGCTCGCGTCCGTAGGCTTTACCCTAGTTTCCTACACGTGACTCCTGGGTGGTGCTAAACGAGCAGCAGCGAGGTGGTAGGGCATCGGTGCCCGTCTGGATCGCGACCACAGTACATGGGTGTAAAGCCCGTCATAGTGACCAGTTTCAGCTTGTCGCGTTTCGGGATCACCTTGAGTATATCCAGTGGCTCATATACCTAGAGACCTTCAGTCGTGGTATATGTGGGCCGACATGACGATGTAGACTATCAATGGAATTTCATCCTTTGATAGACGCTTTCGTTTTTGGACTACACTGTACTTACCATCAGGTACTCTGTAGTCACTATGTCGAGCCAGTGTAAAAAAAAAATACAAGAAAAATATAACGCTGATGCTACTGGGTGAAATTACAGTCGATTTTGAGTTGAAGAGTTTCTGATAGAGATTTTGCGGTATCCAATTTGCGCTTATATGCTATGCTCAACGCGACCAGAAGCGCATTTTTTTTTACATTGGCTCGGCATGGTGGCTACAGAGTACCTGATGGTAAGTACAGTGTAGTCCAAAAACGAAAGCGACTATCAAAGGATGCAAATCCATTGATAGTCTACATCGTCATGTCGGCCCACATATACCACGACTGAAGGTCTCTAGGTATATGAGCTACTGGATATACACAAGCTGATCCCGAAACGCGACAAGCCGAAACTGGTCACTATGACGGGCTTTACACCCATGTACTGTGGTCGCGATCCAGACGGGCACCGACGCCCTACCAGCTCGCTGCTGCTCGTTTAGCACCACCCAGGAGTCACGTGTAGGGGAACTAGGGTAAAGCCTACGGACGCGAGCAGCTTCGACTCCCAAAAGCTTTTTGCCGTTCTCACAGAACTAGTACACATGACATTTCTATCAGATACTATGCGGGTTTTACGATGATTTTCTTCACCATACGGTGCTTAAAGCCGCACTTAACCTGGAAAAACCCAAACGTGCCAGCCTAAGTCCACTCACGTTGTCGCGTATGGATGTCGGTCCCTTATTTCCTAGACCAGCACAGCGACGTCCTGTATTTAACCCTTTCGTTACCAGCGCCGGCTGTAGACGGCAATCAAAGAACGCCCCGTGTGCACCAGAGCCGGCATTCATTTTATAGAAAAGTAAAAAATAAATTACTAAGAATTATCCTAATTTAAATTTGTATTTAATATACCAGCATAATCTTTAAATATACACTTAAATGAGAAAATTCGAACGTCAACATGCCATCATGCAATGTGGACACTTCGCGGCGTGCTGCCCGATGCAGTAACACCACTTCGGCGAAATGGACTGCGGTAACGAAAGGGTTAATATCAAAATTAAGTTAAGTTAAATAAGTTATAGGTTTTCTTGACACTGACTAAGCTCTGTTAAACCTTAGGCTATACTCACATTCGTAAATATAATCAGATTTTTGTCAAAGACTAACTTATTTTTTAAGCAAAGTCAAATTAGCGTATATGAATCTCAACCTATTTGTCTCTCTTCCATGTTATTCTTGCTTATAAATAGACCAACTTGTGTAAAGTATTTAATTTCATTATATATTACTTTTTTTTTACACTGACTCGACATAGTGACTACAGAGTACCTGATGGTAAGTACAGTGTAGTCCAAAAACGAAAGCGACTATCAAAGGATGAAAATCCATTGATAGTCTACATCGTCATGTCGGCCCACATACACCACGACTGAAGGTCTCTAGGTATATGAGCCACTGGATATACTCAAGGTGATCCCGAAACGCGACAAGCCGAAACTGGTCACTATGACGGGCTTTACACCCATGTACTGTGGTCGCGATCCAGACGGGCACCGACGCCCTACCACCACGCTGCTGCTCGTTTAGCACCAGCCAGGTACAGGAGTCACGTGTAGGGAAACTAGGGTAAAGCCTACGGACGCGAGCAGCTTCAACTCCCCAGCCAGCCAGTTATTAGCCAGATTGATCTCACTGCAGGGCAAAGGCTACTCTTCACTTTTACATTATATTTGAGGGTTTAGACACGTAACCCAAAATGCTGGTTGCGGGTTGGCGGGTGTGCCCTGTGTTCAGAGAAGGTTCATGCAGCTGCTTAGATGCTAGAAAAATACGTGTGATTCAGCATGCTATATACCTCAGTAGACTTTTACGACACCACAGTATGATGAAGAGAAAGGCACTGTTCTTTTCTGCCGATAAACCCCGCGGTAATTTCATTGTATACAGCTAGAATATTCGAGAGAATTCTCGAAACGTCACGGTTCAATAAGGCCTTGTATGTGGATACATGTCGTCAGCCACCGGCGTGAGGTCCTCGTTTACAATGGCTATTGAGGCGTCAAATTAAACAGTTCCTGAGATCACTCCGATTTATACAATAGCAGTACTAAATGTCAAATGTCTCTACGGAGACATAACATTGAGTATTATTATGGGTACTGCCTTTGTACATAAATTGTAATGTAAATTGTAATATTGTCATTGTGGTAACGTGTATTTTCGCTATTTATATATGCAAAGATGATTTTTAAAAGCATAATATAATATTTACATTATAAGTTAATACAGTATGTTATAAAAATATTGTCCGACTTGTGAATGTGTTATTCGATATCAATATTACATTGAATTTAAGTTACCCTTTTTTGTTAAAAACAAATATGAATAAAAAATATCTGTTTATAATTTAAATCGTTTTATTAGTCTTTAAACTGATTTTTGTAATTAATCCGAGCTTAGATAGGATTGAAGATAGCTCAATTCGTTCATCATAGGACAATAACTTTTTACGTTTATGAAAATATAATTTTCTAACGTATTTTGGTAATGTCATTGTGTCACAAATCTATACGTTCTTTCGAGTCGGACAGGGTTTTCATAGCACACTGCTAAAAATAAATTGAGTTGATGAAAATAATATTCTAATTATATTGTGTCCAAGAGACATTTACCCTTGTTTCAACCTCTCCTTTCCATAAAACAACTATACACGCGGGTTTACGAAGTCCCAGCTATACGGTTTCTCACATCTCGGCTAGAACTGAGAAGTTCTCTAACTCTTGCTTTTGCCGAGTTATTGAGCTGTGGAATGCTTTTCCGTCGAGCGTGTTTCCACAGCTCTATGCTATGGAGTCTTTCAAACGAAGCGTGAAGAGATATTTATCTAAGAACTACATATAAAAACCCATATTTGCATCCCTAATACAAAAAATAATCACTTACCCGTCGTCAATACCTTTACTCGTCCATCTTCAAGATATAATGTGTTTCTATGCCAAAGTACATCAAAATAGGTTCAGCCGGTTTGTCAAAACGAAACATAATAACATACACATTTGTGAATTTAGAATATTAGTAACAATGTCTTAATTTTTATAATGTTCAGGTACCATAACAGCAGAATGATCAACTACGATGTCGAACGCGGCATCAACGTAACCACGGACCCTATCCAAAGGCTCTCGGATCTTCTCATTCCGGCAGCGAGTGTCTCCCACGCCGGCAACTACACCTGCGTGCCTAACAACGCGGTGCCAGCTAGCATATTCGTCCATATTTTTAATGGTAGGTGTTGGATATAGAAACACAATTATTATTATTCGATAATGGCCATGAGGTCCTGGAATTAGGTAAGACAGGAACCACGTACCTTTTTGGTGATAAATGACGCGTCTTCGATGTCGTTGAAATTGAGAAAAAACGAATATACACTTTTAGCGCTCGCGTCACGTGTTGATTGCACCGGTGTTGATTAGTACTGATATTCGCGCGCGGCGCCATCTGTTGTTTAGGCTTGTGGTGGGAGGGGATAGGGGACCGACAGGTAAATAATTGGAAACTCATGGCAATACCTAACAGTAGGTGTTTCAACAATCTCAAAGGTAAAAAAAATTTGCAGCGAGCGTCTCCCATACGGGCAACTAGAAGCGTTAATTCTATAAATGCTTGAAAGCATTGCATGCCCTTACGATAAATAAGTCTGGAATAAATTCCTTTAGTTTAAACAAAAAAAGAACCCTTTATATTCATATCTATTCTATTTGCACGCCATATATCTTCGCTATGAAAGTAATGTAATATTTATTATCATTATATAGTATTCAAATTCATTATGTGAATCTACCTACCCTGTTCAAATATCCTATGCACGCCACTGCGGGCAACTATACCTGCGTGCTTAACAAAGCTGTGCAGCTAACACACGAGTATTTGTTCATATTTTTAATGGTAGGCATTTACAAACTGGTCATTTTGTCACATGCGATGTAGTTATCATATTAAAACCACTAGACGCCGTGTTAGATACAAACGGTATTTGGTGGAGGTTCCTTATATCCGCGCGAAGAGATTTGCTTTTACATTCATCATGCGAACAGCTAACGAGTGAAATATGCTTCTAGCGACTTATAATTTTATAATACTTTAACTAATACTTTCGATTGTTTTTCTTTACTGTTGGTAGTTTTATTTTTAAATTGTAAGTTTATTTATCGTAAATTCTAAATTCCGTTACTTATAGAGAAGAGTAATCCTTTAGTTTCTTTTGCTCTGACCCATAAAAAAATCATTTTTTTCAATTGGCTATCGAGTTTAACACAAGGTCTTAGCTATAGTCAGTATATAGTCAAGTTTTTTAGGAAAATTAAAAGATTAGTAGATTTTATTGTATTTAGAAGAAGATAGAACCATTGGCCTTTCGTTTTTATGTTTCTCTGTGAAATAAAATTGTAACGAAACTTGATAAAAAAAAATGAGCTTAGGATACTAAAGTAAATAAACGGTATTTTTGTTTTAGGGACTTCATAATTTTAAAATGCTTTCAATCCCTTTTGGTTTCTTCTCTCTTCCTCATGCGCCCTCACTGCAGAGGATAGTAGATAGACAATTTCTTTGGGAAACTAGCTGCTTACATTGATTTCGTTCTGCCGATTGTAGGAGCGTGTCGCTGCCGGGAAACTCTAGCTGCTAGAAAACTTGGTTTACCACTTATGCCTATGGTCTCTTCGTCTTTTTTCCTCTAACTTCCCGGTTGTTATCAGCCTTTCCAGATATATGCAACGTGACTAAATTATTGTACTATACGTTGTAGACATACTGGATACAAATTCTGCACCTTCTCTATTCATAATTGCTTCAGGACTGAGATATTTGTGCGATGGCTCGTCCAAGGTATCTTCAACAACCTGAGCTATTATCTCAATATAATTCATTATTAGAGTAAATTTGATCATTAAAAATATTAACTCTCCAATATTATATTTCCAATTAACACAGAATATTTCATCAGAATCGTTAATGAAATTGTTCGTTTGATTAGAGCCCATTATCTGAAATAGAACTTTTAAAATGCGCCTCGCTATAAAACTCTGCCAATGGCTATTATGTTAATTTCTCCCAAAATGTTTCAGTGATAAGACAGTGATTCCTTACAATGAAAATCCTTCACGTAATTAAGATAATACTTGAAGTCTGTTAATTGAGGGACAGAAGTTAGATTAATTTTAATTGATCGTTAGGATTACACTTACGTTTTATCTTATTATTAACGCGTGTATACAGTGATAATAATATATCCTTCTAACGAATATATGTTCACCTTTTGATCGAATGAAAGAGACATATAACAAAGTTAGTGACATTGACATCTTTCACTGCTCCCTATCAGGATTTCGGTCACCTTTGATTGCATTGTTCTCATCTGAATCCGCTTGAGTATTGCAGGATTAAGTAATATGTTTTTTTTTTATTTTGTTTATACTTGTGCTGTATATAGTTAGGTATACCTGTAATGATGTAAACCGCGGTCTTAGAAACTATATATATGTTTTGTTTTTTTATTACGTGTATATATCGATGGTATATTAAATAAATATCCCTTTCGGGGTGGGCAGAGATACATTTGTGGCTGTAACCAGTTTGAGCTTCCGTATCGCGCCCAAGGCGATAAATAGCGCACCTGATCATCTTTCTCAAGCACAAGGCTTTCTAGGAAACATGGAGTTTCTTTTAGATGTTATGCGGGCTTCCTCACGATTTTTTCCTTCGCCGGCTAGTATGGGCGCCAAAAAATCCTAGAGATACGTGCTGGAACACGAACCTACAAATATATGCGTCACCACGCTTGTAAACCGGCCCATTATCCGCCAGGTCACAACATCTAAAAGTTAAATGATTCCTATTAAATGAATAGACATCTCTCAAGACGCTTTATTACAGACAGTCTTGTGCTTAACCTCAATCTAACCTGATGGAAAGTAATGATGAGGTTGCTCCATGCGCGCTCTCCACACAAATACCAATTCACTCCTCGTTTGAAGGTTCCCATGTCGTATGTAGGTGATGTTAGATAAACAAACAGGAAGCGAATTCCACTCCATCTAATAGATATGTTTGGGAGTCGAAGCTGCTCGCGTCCGTAGGCTTTACCCTACTTCCCCTGCAGGTGACTCCTGGGTGGTGCTAAACGAGCAGCAGCGAGGTGGTAGGGCGTCGGTGCCCAAAAGTGCCCAAAACTTGTATGGGGAATATTCCCGGGAATTTACGAAATGTTCGCGGAAGTGCTGGGCACTTTAGGAAAATTCCCGGGCATTTTCATCACTAATCGCGACCACAGTGCATGGGTGTAAAGCCCGTCATAGTGACCAGTTTCGGCTTGTCGCGTTTCGGGATTAGCTTGTGTATATCCAGTAGCTCATATACCTAGAGACCTTCAGTCGTGGTATATGTGGGCCGACATGACGATGTAGACTATCAATGGATTTTCCTCCTTTGATAGTCGCTTTCGTTTTTGGACTACACTGTACTTACCATCAGGTACTCTGTAGTCACTATGTCGTGCCAGTGTAAAAAAAATATGTTATGTGTAAGTGCGCAGAGAAAGACAATTAGCTGCGTTACTGGTTACATTGGACACGACATATAAGCGCAAAGTGGATTCAGCCACTAATGTATATGAGAGGGCGGTGGTGCGCAGTGTCTTGCGCCGCCTATGAAAGAGGTACTGGAGGCTTGGGCTCTTTATTCCCATCCCTCCCAGAGAGGAAGCCTGAATAAGGCTGTTCGCTTCCCGGGCGACTGGACGAATTTGGTTTCCCAGGCCTGGGTGGAGTGATTAGAGGGACACCCCGGGGGTTTTTAGTCAGTAGGAGTCTGACACACCGGGGTCGCTGCCCTCACAGTGACCCTGATGGTCCAATGTAGGATTTTCCCCCGGGTTACCAAAAAAAAAAAAAAACCACTAATGTATCACTACTCACCCCAAAAGGAATATAGCGTAATGATTATGATGTTATAACTCTTGTTTCAGGTGAAAACCCCGCAGCAATGCAGTCCTCATCAACAACCTATAATCTCCAATACCACAGCTTCTTATTATCAATACTCACACTGAATGTGATACTCCGGTGACGACAGACTCTAGTTTTAGCGTAAACAATAACCTACTTTATGTATCCGAGTGATGGTAGGTTTTTGCGTGGAGTTACTTCGCATCTGGAAGCGTTCCTGTGGGGACATTAAAAGTCTGAGCGACTTTAAACACGTACTGAAAACAAAGGACATGTTTGCTCTTTACTGTTACCAAGAGTTATTACATTGTTATGTCTTTAGTCTCTAGTTTATTGCTCTAAAATGGCATGCCTCTTTATTTGAACTTTTCGTATTATAAGTAAATTTGATGTTTGAGCGGCACTGGATCTTGAAAGTTAATATCTGTTGCCCGCCGTTAATTGATTTACCTTTAATTAATTTTCTTTCCGTTTATTCCTATATTCTCGATACTACTAATTAATCCTTTATAAATACATACACAATATTTACAGCACGGTTTGTAGAGAGATTTGTGCTCTACAGCTTTTGTAAATGTGTAAATATCATTTTTCGCATACGAAGGAAAATATTCACGGAAAAACAAATATTGTTACACTTGACTTTCAATAACTTAATATACTCGATAACGGTGTAAAATACGTCGCAATACTCTTATTACATTATTATTCTCTCTAGAATAACTTAATGAGAGAAAAATGAAACGTTGTAAACACTTCGGCAGTCAATTTTAATAGAACGAAAACCATCGACAAAACCCCAGACACAAACCCAGATCACAGACTCAACCTTGGAATAATTTTATTTTATAAAAATAAAATAAAAAATAAAATCAGTTTAATAAAAGGCCTTATGAGACTTTTTAGTTAACTTTCAACAACGTCAAAAGAAATGCTTATACAAATTTTCAACCTATTTCTATCAAGGTTTAGTTGGTTTCTGTTTTTAGATATATGACTAAATGGATACTCTGGGTGAAGTACACATTTGCCAGCCCTACAGATTGATGCCTAGGGCATGGGCCCTAGTTTACGCCCCCCTGAAGCCAGGAGTTTCTTAATTAATGACGTGCTTAAATTCGTTCGCCAAAACTGGCATGACGTTCCACATGCGGCCAAAGTTATACTGTAATATTTTTATTAATCTAAAAAAAATATACTTTTAAGTCAAAGCAATGAAGATACGTCTATTTATGTCGAATTGTTTATCTTTTCTGCAGTTTTTGCAAGGTAATCCAAATAAATCTACACAGTACATCCCGTTGACTTGGAATCGTGAAATTTGAGATGAATTTTATATAACACTTATGTTACATTTATTTTTGCTAGTACTTTACTTATAAGTGGGACTGTATGAGGAAATCTTTTTATATAATAGAAGAGATACGGTCTTAGGAAACTGTAGCACTTTTCGTTTGATATAAAATTGATATAGTCAAAGTTAGGGTAAAGCGTGAACTCTCAACAAAAAGTTTTTTTTTTACACAAATTAAATCAATTTTATACGAGGATCATAGCATTGTATAACTGGAAAACAACAGCTTAGGTTAGTCAAATTAAATGAAAATTGTATCATTATAGTGGGTGATTCTCTCAACACAATAATGTTCGTCAGTTTATAAAGTTATAATTACGAAATGAAAGGTAAATGAACCTTTTTTTACCTACCACCTATCAGTCAGTGATTTCATTATTTAGGGAATCAGTCTGAAAGAAAGACAGAAAAAGTATATATTTGGCACAACAAACCATATAATATAGAACTATATGATAATGAAGACAGAAAACAAAAGCAAAAACCCCTAGTTGTGATGATACACCAAAGGGAAGTCAGCTCATCAAATGCCAAGTGACCACCTGAGCCACCCAGCGCTGATTTTCAGCCGATACCCCTTTATTATGTCAACAGGCAGAAAGTATATTTTAATTGTAAAAATAATGAGTAACCAGGCAAATGAAAACTAAAATTACTATATTATTTCAACAAATTAAGAATGCTCGTTAGTGAATTATTGAAAATAATGTGTTATTTTGGAACAAAAACCTTATATTTTAGTATTTAAAAACCACATTACTGAAACATTTTGGATTTAGTATTCGCGGAATAATTTCCACAACACTCAAGACAAAAGGGACTGAAAATATGTATTTTGGAAGCAGTTAAATGACAATAAAAGTGTCATTAAGAGAGAGAAAGCAATTGTTTGTTATAACAATTATTATTTTAATTAACTCTGTTCATAATTGCTGAAATAATGGAGTATCGTGCTAAGACTGTACAATTGTTTATTTAATGATTCCTCCATTTTGTTTTAAATAAATATTTAGTTTTGATTTTAGAAGTAGACTGACTGACGGCTTTTGTTGTTGGAGAATCTGAGAAATAACTCCAACGTTATAAGTAATCACTAGTGTCGGACTGAAGTTCGATTAATCGGCCATCGCCACAACCTTCGGCTAAAGCTGAAACCACACATTTAAAAACCTCAAGCGGATTTAATGCAAGGTTGACTGAAAATTGATAATATTGATTTAATAACCTTCAAGTTAAAGGTTTTTGTTATATGAAAACAACTTCTGGAGTTGTTTAAAATCACATTCAATCTGCCTATAATCATATATGTGCAAAATGTAAATGCTAACCAATAATCTAATTACATTTAGGCCATCTCCTTAATTGCATACAAAGTTATGACTCATTAATGTTTAGATGGGCTTCAATGATGATTGCAGATCGACGAAATTAAAATTACGATTATATTTTGTATTCATTCATTGATATATATAATGTTTTCCCCATCTATGTCAATAACATTTCGAATTAATGTGAGCATTTGTAACAGCTCATTTAATTTCGGTGCTTAATAGAGACCTGCGAAATGAAACATCGACTGGACACTAATTTTCTTTAAAAGACTATTATTATTTCGAGTTATTGCTTCAAATATTATATTTTCCCTATTAACTTAAACATTATAATATATTCAAATATATCTTAATAATAAATCACGAACACGTGCCAAAAGAGTAGCCAAAATAATGTCCATGAATAGAACAACGCAAAAGTTATCGATCTGTAGAGATTCGTGTTTATTAGACTTTTTTTGGTATACCGGGGGAAATTCCTGACGGATTTCTGGGGGCGGTGAGGGCTGCCCCGGTACGTCGGACTTGCACCGACTAAAACCCCCGGGGTGTTTCTTCTTCCCGTCTGACCGGGGTCAGAGGTACAGTGTTATCCTCTTCTCCGATGTTTGATTATACCTTATTGAATACAAAGTATAAAATGATTGGATATTAACTCCACGCAAAAGCTGTTAACTTTTAAAAAACTAATGTAATTAGTTATGTAAAATCATTGTTTTGTAAAACGCTGAAGTTTTTATTACATGTGTAAATAAAATGTATGATCATTATATAATTATAAAGTCATTTTATTTTATAAAAATTACATAAGAAATGTAAAAATCGCGAAGTGCTATGAGAAAATGAGGAATATTAGTAAGAAATACAGTATACATAGAATTATAAAATATACGAAAAATCATATGCACTTGTCAAAATAAAAGCCAAAAATATGGTCTTAAATGAAACAATTTAACCGTTTTTTATTGTTTGTTAATTGCATTGTAATTTTTTCTATGGTCTGTATGTTTAAATTAACAAATCGCTAAGTCAATTTCTTTACTTTTAAAAAACAATCAACCGATTTTTTTTTGTCCACATTTAAATAAAATGAGAGAATGAGAAACAGGCAAACTTCTCAACGAAAATGAGAACGATAACCACAACACACGAATAAATCACAAAACACAGTGATTTAGACCTTTCAAATGACGCGAATAAAGAATTACAATTATTTTTTAGCAAAATATTTAAAAGGTTCAAACTGTAATTTGATTTCATTCAAATTGTTAACTACTTGTTTAATTTATTGTGAACGTTATCCATTGCGTGTTAGTTTAACGGTGCGCGATGAACTGTTAATTTAAAAAAGCAATGTATATATTATTAGAGTCATTTGTGATAACGACGCTCATTGAATCATTGTTAATAACTGTAAATATATTATTTATTAGTTATAAGCGCATTATGAATATAACTGTTCATATTTACGAGTGTTTTATTTAAATTTAATACAAAATACCTATTCTCATCATGTCATTCCGACCTCTATCAGGTCACAGCTCTCTCAAACACTGGCCTCTCCCAAACCTCGTCCCTTATCTCTGTCCTGGGCTTTTCGCATACAAAAACGTTCAGCTAACTTTTGCAAATTGCCGGACCGTCTGACTTCTCGGCGTCCCCCACTATACTTTACTACAGTAAAAAAATCCTGGAGAAATATCACTTAACGCTTCGTTTAGGGGATCCAATATCATAATATCATAGAATGGTAGGGAAACGCGCGTTAGAGGAGCATTCCACAGCTGAACGACTCGGCAAAAGTAAGAGGTAGAGGATTTCTTAATCCTAGCCAGGATATGAGTTACCGTATAGCTGTGACTTCGTAAACCCGCGCGCGTGACTCTTCTATGGAAGGAAGAGGGTGGAAAAACTTGAAATAACTCTAGATCACTCGACATGATATAGATAGTAAGAAACACTTAATGAGGCTCTGTGCAATTGCAGGCCAAACCGAGTCACTATGACGACTTTTACACTCGTATACTGTAAGTTACAATCAGTTTACATCTGCTGCGTAGCTCTAATCGAAAGTTTAACTATATATATAACAATAGATACCAAAAGAAATTAGCTCAAATTTTTCATCAGACAAAAAATATCTACTGAAATAAATACGATAAAAACAATATTATTATATTCCATTTTTTTTTGTAACCCTAGGAAATCCTTAACAGACCTCGGGGATCGGTGAGGGTAACCCCCCGCTGTATCAGGTTTGCACCGACTAAAACCCCCGCGGTGTTCCACCATCCATCTACCGGCATCGAGGGCACAACTGGGGTCTCATCCTCAATGACCGGCTGGGCGTGCGGCCGTGAGTAGGCCTCTACTCGTTTAGGGAGGGGTGGTGTATAGAGCCGCCCCTCTCGTGCCTCTGTGTTGTAGAGCGGCACGCAGGAACACGTCGCGCGCACCCTTGTTGGACGACACACTCCGTCAAGTGTGATGCCCGGTGTCGCCGCTAGAGTCGGACGTTCCTGAGGAGATATTAACATTCCCAGACAAGGCATCAGAAATAAGCACATTCTACATTCATCGTACAATTTACAATAGTAATGTTAAATTAGATACCATAATACCCGCAACTGTAACGACTAGAAAACGCGAAATTATTAAATGGATTATTGTTTTTTTTATCTATGCATTCTGAATTAGATTATTACCATCCCATCTATTTCTTAATTATTTTAAACAGCTCAATATCATAGAAAATTATATAAATTACTGTATACAGCTATTTTACACATTTTGAAATACTCTTTAGTTATTAGGAAATCTTATGGAATTGTTAAAGCTGGCCTTGTCTTTCTCTCTGCACACAGCAGACGGGAGAAGGCAAGCCCCGGTGGTTTTAGTCGGCAAGAGTTTGTGAAACTGCAGCAGCAACCCTCTCCGTTGTCCTAACGGTCTATGATGGTTTCCGCAGGGTTAAAAGAAATCATACTTTTATAGAAATAGCTCTGATTAAGTATTTTTATAAAAATGATTTATCAAACGGAGCGTGAAGTAACTTTGAGGAATTGTCGAGCTTCAGGCGTATTTACGAGGAGTATCTGGTGAGGGAGAAAGTTATTCATAAGTTATAATATTCCCAGCAGCATTATCGATTCGCGCTGATCTCGGAGTCGCGTCACGTCACTCGATACGCCACAGTTAAAATGTACTCAGTAAATTAACTTTTACAGTACATAAGTGCAAAGACTGCCATAGTGACTTACTTTTTTTTATTACTGACAGGCTTGCGCTTGACCTCAATCTCACCTTCCTGAAAGTGATGATGAAGCCGACGATGGAGCGCGCTCGCACAGCAAATACCGATTCACTCGACGTTTGAAGATGCCCATGTTATAAGAAGTTGGAAACACAGACGCAGGAAGTGAATTCCACTCCTTGGCGTTTCGCTGCAAAAAGGAGGAGGCCTGGTGCTTCGGCCTGTCGCATTTCGGGATCAGTTGTATATATCCAGTTGTTCATATACCTGGAGACCTTCCGTCGTGGTATAGTATATGTGGGGTGACAAGGTCCAATCTAGACACTTTGTCGAGCCAGTATGAAAAAAATACTACCCAGACACTTTAGTGGATACAGCCATTAATATATCTCTGATAACCACTAACGGGATACGCGTGATAATATATTTTAATTTAACAATTATTATTCCCCTACAAATCTATCACAATATCTCCATAACTATAGAAATTCCTAAATAAGTATCTCATAGAATCAAAATTATGATTAGAAACAATTTTTTAGATTAATTTACTTTTAACCTGTTAACTGGGTATGACGAAATATTTCGTCATACATAAAAGCCTACTGCAATGGGCATGACGACATTTTTCGTCATGGCAATTAATCGTAATATATTAAATATTTTATCAAAATAAATAAAAACCATAAGTTAAAAACGATATCCTTTTATTATTTGAGGTGTGAAAATACTTATCGCTGCGAACAATAAGTCCCCATTCTGAAACGAGTTGAGCAATAGCTAATTCCCCAGTTAACAGGTTAAGAGTCTGGAATAGAGGATTACAGACAGGCAAGGATATCTCTTAGTATAAAAATATTATTTAGAAATGTAAACGTAACTCATTATATTGCCGTTATGAAACAGATTTGATTTTTAAGCAAAGAAAGAAAGATACGTTTAATGAGTAAAAAAATGGGTAACAAGCTGACTGACACTAGGTCATGGCAGGTGGAGTTCTATATCAAGCAAGTGATGGCCAAGACTGGGTAAGTGGATTTATAAGACCTCAATCTGCGGGAAATGTCTCGATGTGATTGGCAGAGGATCGAGGTGGTGGCACAGTATGGGAGAGGAATATGCTCAAGACAGCCTCCACGGACAGGCGAAAGAAGGCGGCAGAAGGAGTGCCCAGGAGTTTTTAGTCCTAACGACGGATTTGACAGTTCATAAGGATTTATTACGGGTAAAAAACAGTTTGGATGATGTTATATTAGGTCCTTACATATGAAATTGGCGTTTTGTATGGCAGGAACAAAAAGTCGAATATTTTTTAATATAATATATTTAATTAATCAAAGTATGAACCATTATTTTCTATGCACTTTTGCCATCTCATAGGTAGTTCATTGATCCCTTTACTAAAAAAACCAATCGGACGGGAATCAATAAAATCTTTGAAGGCGATTTGGACTGCCCCATCGGAGTTGAATTTTTTCCCTTGCAAGAAGTTATCCAAATTTCGAAAAAAATGGTAATCTGTTGGAGCAAGGTCCGGGGAGTACGGAGGATGTCTTAGACTTTCCAATTGAAGCTCTTCTAATTTAGTAGCCGTCTGTTGCGCAGTGTGTGGTCTAGCGTTGTCGTGAAGCAGCAGTGGCGTGGAGCGATTGACCAGCCTAGGTTGTTTAGCCGCTAGCTTTTCCATTATGGTTTGCAATTGCTGACAATAGACATCAGCCGTAATAGTCTGGCCAGATTTGAGAAAACTGTAATGAACAATACCGGCACTAATCCACCAAACGCTTACAAGTAACTTTTTTGGGGTTAATTTTCGCTTGGGGCAGGATTTGGCTGGCTGGCCAGGATCCAACCATTGCGCTGAGCGCTTCCGATTATCGTAAAGAACCCATTTTTCATCACAGGTAACGATTCGGTTTAAAATACCTTCATTATTGTGCCGGTTTAGTAATGTAACGCAGCAGTCGACGCGGGTTTGCCGGTTTGCTTCAGTCAATTTGTGAGGTACCCACCTTTCAAGCTTTTTAATCTTCCCAATTTGCTTCGAGTGAATTAAAACAGTTTTATCACTAACATCGCAGCCTGGAGCTAACTCGGACGTGGTTTGCGATGGATCCGCTTCCACAATAGCCTTCAACTCTTCATTATCAACTTGAGTCTCAGGCCGTCCACGGGGCTTGTTCTGCAGGTCGAAATTTCCAGAACGAAAACGTTGGAACCAAAAACGAACTGTGTTTTCTTTTGCAACACGACCCCCATACACATCATTCACCCTTCGAGTTGTTTCCGCAGCACTAGTGCCACGGCGGAACTCGTACTCGTAAATAATGCGATATTTTAAGTTTTCCATTTTGTAAAATGAGTGACGCAGACAGAAAAAAACAGAAGAAAAAAACAAATGAATGACGATCATCGAAGCACAAATACATGAGTCTATAGCTGTACAAATTTGAATTTGGGATTCCTTACCAAAGAGGAGAAATTTGTGATTAAAGTGGCCAGTACGAAAAACGCCAATTTCATATGTAAGGACCTAATATTTATTCAGACTATTTATATGTTGGTTTTAATTTACTGAATCATAGCAACTGTAACTCTTGGAAACTCGAGTCACAATTCTCATTATATTTGATGGTAATTTCCAGGAGCTCATAGGGTAGGAGGAAGATATTTTCTAACTGATTAGGGAATTCACATTTATCTATATGCTAGATACATTATTTTACCTATGTGAGTTTTGAGTAGCTTTGAGTATGATACGAAAGCTTAAAAATATTTAATAATAATAATATATCATCACGCCGTATTCTTTCCATAGTGAGCAGAGATGCATTAATGACTGTATTCAAATTGCGCTCATATGTCGTGACCAGTAGCGCAGTTGATCACAATTCTCACAGCACTAGAGCACATGATTTTTCTACTGCACCGGTGAGCATCTGATACCCAAATCCGTACGTAATCATGAAAAACCAGAGGTACGTGCCGGAATGCGAACTTATGATCGGTTGCGTTGTCGCGCATGGATACCAGATTCTCTAGGTCACCACAGACGTTCAAAATTTTTATTTTGTTCAAAAATACATAAATAACACAAAACACGTGTTGTCAAAACCAACAGTCAGGGAAGATTTAGCAGTGACGTCCCTAACTACTGTTAACTATAATATTCGTACTAACGTTTCTTGTAAGTTTGAGATGTAGTGAAAGATATCGGGTGCAGGAGCCTATTCAAAATTCTAAGCCGCGATTCTTTTATATCTTCATTTCTATTCCACATTTTGTAGAAACCGCTTTCGCTTTAACTAAAATGGGTAATCTAAATAGAATCTAATATCGATACCGAATAACGTCTTCATGGTTCGAACAGGGTTTTTATAAAGTGAAAGTGAAAGTGAAAAAGTATTTATTTCGCCACAAATCAACAAAAAGCCAGAAATTTAAATGCAGCAATACAAACAACACACAAAAACAAAACAAAATACAAAACATATAAACATGGCGAAAATGGGACCTTCAACAGCCTAAAGCCACAGAGGAAGTCTGCAGCGCAGATTTTTGTGAAGGGCCCCCCCGGTCGTGTTACATCTTATAAGAATTATCAATAAACAATAAAAATACATATAGCTTAAATAATAAATACAAAATAAATACAAGTGATACTAAAATAAACTATTACATTCATTAAATAACATACTAACAATAACATACTGGATATCTGAAATAAAGAGAGAGGAAGGTACAACTATTATAAATACATTTACATCAAGTATAAAAAACATCAAAATCACATCATTGTAAGTTTTATTTCTAACTGAAATTAAAAACAGTCAATCACTAATTGATCAATCTTGTATTTTTTTTTTTTGTTTGTTTGTAAACCCCGATAAAATACTATGTACAGAAGACGCAAGAAGAACACTGAGAGACTTTGATCTGACAGGTGATGCACCAATTAAAACATTCACAAAGGAATACAAAATAAACTTAAAAACCTTTACAGATTTGGAATTGACTGTCTTTTGCAGTTGTTTTAAAAGAAAAAGTCTATTTATTTCAAGCTTCAAAGAGATCAACTTTCTATTAAGCAGGCCTTTGAAATACTTATAAGGTATGATTGGCATTTTGGCAGCAGTGGCTGTCCACGATGTACTGCTATATATTTATATAGAAGTGCGTCATACTCGCAATTGTAACAGCTGGCAGCGTTGTGCATTTACCTATATCACACGATTTTCTATATAAACACATACATAACTACACGACATCTGGCAGTTACAGCTGAGTGGTCGCTGCCAACTCCCAACTTCTAAAATCCGAAGCACGCCTTGACCTCACGGAATGATTTCCACCCGCAGCTACCGCGCAAGTTGAACAGCTGTTTTATTTATAATGACGACTGCTTTCTGTAGCAATCAGTGGAGTGAGGTGATCTTTGATGGGTTGAAAATCAATGATCCAGCTGTTTGGTTAACTTGGTTCGTAAATGTGCTACGCACCATCAGAGACCTGCTAATCTCGTGATATTTGGTCAAACTCTCGTGAGTAGACCAAGCGGCTAGTGCTGACATGCGTTGAGGTGGTAGAACGGTTGAATGAATGGGTCGTGTCCTCAGTACAGAAATGTACTCAGCCGTGGTGGCTGCCGGCAGAATAGAATAGCACCCCCCTCTTCTTGCTGAGGTTTCGTAAAAGGCGATTAAGGTATCTCATTAACACTGCAATTCAACCAGGTGTTCAGAGAAGGAAAACTCGACCAAACCTGCATCCTGCTCCCTCCTGATCGTACTGGTTCTCCATTCCATCGGGCCTGAGGGAGCTCAGACGAGAGAGTGCTTTTCTGGCTGCGCGTCCAGCTATGCACTTAAATATATCCTGCGCAATTGACTGTTTCCGTAAACTGGACCTCGATTTTCTTAATTGGTGTTGAAACAGTCGCCGTGGCCGAATTCGGCTAGGACATCATCATCACAGAAATGTAATATCAATATAAATCGCTATAGTGACTCCCTTTGATTTGTAATGTTTCGGGATCAGCACGTCTATATTGTTCATATAGCTTCTCTCTTGGTATGTGTGGGCTGATATGGCGATGTCAACTGTCAATTAATTAGTCTTTTAACGGTCTTTGCCGTTCATAGTATCTATGGTTCTGTCCATCAACTGCAATGTAGTCACTTTCTTGAACCAGTTTAAAAAATATTGCTGTCTCGATAGGCCTCCGGGATGCTGCTGGCGATATTCGCACCAACTTTAATAGAAATCAGGATAAAATTTCATTTCTATATTTCAGCAATCCCACGAGGCTTTATTTATATATCTTAGCGCTAAATCCCTACTGAGGTAGGCAGAAAAAACGAAATATCATTTATCCCTAATTTTGCAAATCTCTTTCGCGTCTTTAACATTGATTAATCCCTTAATGCACTCTCGCTGATTCGGCCTTCTTTTGAGCTTACCTTTCGTTAAAACTTTCTTTATTTAGTCTTTGTAAGTCTAGCTTGTAAGGCTGGCCTCGTCTCTTACTTTACTTGAATTCATATTGTATATATTTTTTGTATTACTTCCTCATTAATCCTCTCCACGTGTCTCAACCAGTGAGCATACATTTGTGCATCTTGTTAGTGACACTGTCTTTCAAACCAACCATTCCGCGTGTCTCTTTGTTCCAACTCGGGCTGAGATAAGTTTTAACATTTGTGCCTTTGCAAAAGCACACTCGTAAGTCGGATCATTTTATATTAACGTTGTCTGAGACAATCGGAATTATGATTTTATGTGTTGGATTGGATACATTCACAAATCACTCATTATGTATGGCAGCGTGTATTATGTAAGGTATGATGTGATTGAAGATTTGCGATCAAAGTATTAATTGCAAAATTATTTTAAGATTTTGTGACGCGAGATATGCAATGCGGTTCTAAAATTTTCAAAAGCGAAAACTGTTATAATGATCGTAGCCAAGATGGCGTTGTTACTTGGATGCGTTCATACGTTTATTATTTTAAAGGCTCTGGGGTCGTGCCCTTTTGTGCGATTAGTTCCTGACGCGAACCACGAACGTTACTCCGCATATATAATAGAATGAAGAGATTGCACTTACATAGCATTAATCCTACTTTCATACTACTTCTGAAATACCCAGGCTTCATTGCCGCACAATAAAGAGGGTACGAAGCTTTAAAGTCAATTAAAAGGGCAGTGTAAAGTATCTATATTATAATAATCGGTTGGGTAGTCACAATTATACAAATTGACCTTTCTGTTTTAAGCGCCACTTCACTCGAAGGATGTCAATTAAAAAGGTCATCGTGAGTATTCATAATAGCTTTTCCAACTAAAATAATTTAGGTAACCAGAAGCAGGCAATGACAGCGCTGGAGCTTATTTATCCTTGGACTCCATGTCTTTGAGAGGTAGTTGTAAAGGGGTGGACCCTTAAGATCTCTTTATCAGGTGGTGCGCAGGAGATGTATGCACCGCCTCCGTCTCACTCGGGCAGGAGAGATCATCAAGTTTACTGCTCGATCTTGTACAGAACTATTAACGCAGCTGCTAATATATCATGGACCACGTTAAGAGCATGCAATGACAATTTACACGACACTGCTTGTCAGTTTTGTATAAAAAAGCACCTTATAAACAGCGTCTGTGACAACTTGATTTATTATCGCTTTCTGACTGAAGAAAACAGCTCGACTTTCTGTTTTTATATAAATTTTTCAACAATAAAGTCGATGATATTGAGGCGCTTCAACAGTTTAAAATAAACGTATCATATAATAGACTTCCCCGCGTTCTATTTGTTGCTTGTCGCTTCCTTTACAATCTAGAACATCTTTTCATAATACCCTGACTTTCAAAACTTTATAACGAATCATGTAAGAGGAATATAAACATCAACATTTCATTAATTTCAACTAATATTTATTTAATTTTATCATAAATCTATTACATTATTATTATAAATTTAAATTTGCAAATAATATGATGGATCTTTTTTTTTGTTTCCTATACCATAGCTAGCTGTGGTTGTGTGTAATTAGTTTTTCTTCTGTTTGCTTTAGTAATATTATATACATATGTATTTCTTTAAAGAAATGTTGGCAATCCTAAAACATATAAACAAGGAAGGTCTTAACTACCGTAAGTATAAAACTTAACTTTAAGAGTTTAATTCATATTTTAGCTGAGCGAGTAAAATTGTGCAGCGGAAGTCAGCCGGAAGCGGAAACGACAGGGAGTGAGGCTTAGTCTACTTTGCTAATTAACTGTCCCTAGACTCTCGAGTTTAAAATTATTTTAATGATTATATAGGCATTTTTAATATTTTTAATTTAATTTATAATATGTCGAATCTAAAAAATGATTAATCCATATTTGATGTTCAAATATCGGTTCAAGAATGTGGCAATTGTCAAAAAACAGGTTTCAGTGTCTTCTACATCCGGCCTAGATGCTTTATACCACCTCGTCAGCGCTTGTCCAATACCACTTAGGGGTCACAAATCCCCAGAATAAAAACGGCCGTAAGCAGTACAGAGTCAAAATTTTGGTACATTCAATGAATCTCAATGGATGTTTTCCACGACGCCAAGACTAGATAAAATAGCGTTTATTCGACGGATGATATTCTAGGCGGAATTATAACCTACAGAATTGAGGAATACGACGTTAGGAGGAAGGAATTACTTTGTTATTATGCCTATAGCAATTTAAAGAAGCTCATAAACAATAGAAATACGCAACAATAGACTATTTAAATACACAGTCACCTTTTGTCATGAATTCAGAAAGAAATGTTTACAAAACGGTCCATAGGATGCCTTTATTCCAGCTACGTAAAAGTATATTTATCAATTAAGTAAAATGACCTTCCCTGAAGAGAATCAAGGGAAAAATCCCTGATTCTCGTATTACCCTCACCTTTACGAGCAGCCTATCACGTTTTATTGCTGCCAGAATACAAAAAGTCTGTCTAAAGGAAGGAATCTTAAATAATTTTCCCCAGGCTCGAACATCTGTCGCTAGGGTTTGGTGTAAAATAAAGGATATACGTCTGCTGATTCTGTTTTTAAACATTTTTATAATTTACAGGTTAATATTTCACCTCAATCACTCCTAGTGGAAAGAGAAGATGAGGCCAATGACGGACCGAGTTTGCGTAACAAATGCGGTAAACTCTTTCTTTAAAAGCTCTCAAACATAGGAGACGGGAAAACAGACGTAAGAGTCGTATTCCATTACATTTCTATTCTCTTTATTAAGGAAGAAGCAAATCTTTTAGTACTAATATTGGAAATATCCATCATAAAAAGTTAGTATCCAACATGGCCTCATGTCCTTTATGGTGAATTTAGGATAATGGAGTCAGAGATTAAAGTCCATTTATTCTCCAGAATGCAAACCATAAACGATTTCGAGGTAACTTTAGGTTGATACATAATACTTAGAACTTTTAAAGAATCCCTACTAGTATGTGTGCATGCTCTAAAATAAATTCAACATACCTGTTTGGTTTTATTTTCTTTTTTTAACTCTAATGGCTTAGAGACTACCCAGCACCTCGAGAAAAATAATTACAGTGTAGCAAATTCCACTTACAAATGTCAAGGAACATGACACTCCCGATAATCGCCCCATTTATAGAACCCAAAGATATACACCGAAGAAACCTATTTGGAGAGAATTATGTCCCACAGTTCAGCTTCAAGATGACTTCAGTTTAGAGAACACAACAGTACAGCTGTTGTCTAAAGGGAAGTTTTCATTTAACAACATCCATGGTTATATTATGAAATGAAGAGGATGGAAGAAGGTAATAAGACTCCTCTGTAAACTCATCGCGATAAAGATGTTTGAACAGATCCAGTCAAGCAATATCCTTGAACATTTTTTTTCCCGTGAAGAATATAAGTTAATCGTGATATTTCGTTACGTTTGCATCTATATTCATTCTATATTCATCACTCTTTATTGCTACTTACCTTACTTTCCTCTTTAATTATGATATTTTTAGATCATTGTCCAATCTGTAACGCACTTGTGATTAAAATTTTCTTATTGTTTCTTAGTTGCTATTTTAAGTACTCGTGTAAATAATTAAACAATTATTAGCATGAACACTTCTACCAATTCTTGTCTTGATCTCAATCTTTCTAGTTATCGGAAACATTATGCATCAACTATATAATTTATTCTATTCGAATTAATTCTAAGCTGTAATGGATAAATATTCTTTACTGAAAGTCTTCATTAATAGATATTTAAGTAATGTTAATAAAACTTCCTTATTTTCAACTATTCGATTAAAATAATAAAACTAACATTTTTCAATTTAAAGTTTATACAATTAATTCAAAAATCCTTTATTATCCTTTATTTTTATTATCTTAAAGATTTTAAATCATGAAATCTCGGATCCCTTCTAGCTTAAGTCGTAACTTCACGACGGAATGATAGCAGGGCACGTCCCCTGGGCGCGACGTCGCTTACCTGGGCCAAATCCCGGTCGTTCCGACCTCTACTTGTAACGTTTGCTCCACTAGAATAGGGTTAACCGTTTCTCCTTTGACGCACAAATGGACGAGAGTTTTTACTTGTGTTTACTTCCAGGTATTACTGTCATTAGGTCCGCTATGGAGGGATCTCGGGTGGGTATTTCAACGGAATTGTTTGCGTTTCAACTGATGTAAGGTCTCTAAGCGTTTATACTTCATTTGGAGTGAATGTAACTTTATTACTTCGTCAAATACAAATAAAAGTCAGGTTCTTTTGAGTCCCGTAACCTATGTAAACACATCAGCAAAATCTAACACTTGGGCACACTTTTTTTATGCTGATTCACCATAGAGACCACATCACATCTGATGGTTACATACCACGACACAGGTACACATTTATATGTAACTTTTTAAGTGTGCCTGAGTCGTAAACTTTGTTGATGTGTTTATATAAAATTACTTGTCCTGACTGCCATATCATCGTAGAACCTCAACTACTGAAATTAGAAACTAGAAATTTAGACATAGGGTTCATTGTATGACGTAGACACCCATTATATATTCCATTCCATTATATATTTAGCATATTCCACCCCTATAAGGAATTGAAGGTTTTTTCGAAAATCCGTCAATTTTAATTAAGCACTATAAATACGGGTATATAGATTTTTGTTTTGAAATTAAAAAAAAACGAGTTTTCGACAAACCCCCACAAATGGGTTAAATTATTTCTATCCTGGCAACGCCGAAGTACCACAGCTAGTTTAACTATAACACACTTGCATATGATATTTCTGTTAGATGCCATGCTAGATGGGCATGTTAGATGGGCTCTCCACTGTTTTCCTTCACTGATGAGCACGTGATCCCTAAATACGTACTACATCTAAAAAAGTCATGATATACATAATTGAATTCGAACCCACGACCGTATATAGGGTCTGAGACAACTTTTAGTATGTCTGAATACAAGTTTATACGAATTTATAGCTGCGTATCTCAAATCCCGAGATACTAACCTGAAGTCAACTAAGAGAACTGGACTATTAATACTATTGTAATTTTATATTTATTTGAGCCGCGATATTCACAATTAAGATACTGAAAATTTATTTACTGTAGTATATTTTCAAATAAAAACATCAACAATGTTAAAGTCATAGTCAGAATATCTTTTACTGATAAAATAAAGTAATATAACTCGACAAAACGCCTACAATTCGTAATAAAACAGACATATCTGTAATGTAGTTTGGATCTACGACTTGAGCCCTGGGTATAATGCAAAGGTATGATGTATACGGCCTTTGCTTTGTCCTTAAGGATAAAAACGATGTTATTAACCTTTTGCTCTCAGGCGATAATACAAGCTTTGTTAGGTTATGTCAAAAACAAATGCTTTTCTAGACTGATGTTTAAAGACGTTACTTTGATTTACGTTTTGCTCAGAAAATACGATCTTATTTGATAAAAACTTAATGTATAATAGAAACTTGTGTATAGGCTAAATAATTATATAAATTTTAATGTTTAAGTAAAAGGCAAACAAAGTGTATAAAAGTGTACGTTAGATTTATATTACAATAAGGTCTTTTTAATTCATATATATGGATTCGATACACTTTAAATTTTCTGAATATTTTGAACATAAAAATGCCTCATTATTATATTATGTGATATCTGAACGTAGCCATCGTTTTAATTTTACAAGAAAGTTTAATATAATGTGGCTGTATGACATCAAAACTTTGCCTGTCTACCGGTATGACATTTATAAAAACAGTCAACAACTAAACGTGAAAACATTTGTTTTGTTTTTCAATATTAAATTAATAACTGGAATAATGAATACTTACGAAGATATATACAAATCTATATGTCGTGTGTGCTTAACTCATTCTAAATGTGATTCCATGGTGTCTCTCTTTGACGAAACTAGCGGCGATGGGCTGAGTTCTTACGGAAAATCTGTGATTACTTTCGCTAATATTTTACTTAAATCTGATGACAAATTCCCAACTATGATGTGTAGAAGCTGCGTATCATTACTAAAGCAAGCTATTCGGTTTAAGTTTAAATGTGAAAATAGCGATTTAAGGTTAAAAAAATTAATGAAAATAAAGCAGTCTACAGAAGCAGATTACCATGAACTTTTATGTCAATATACATTTTTCAACTACTATTTCCCTGAAGAAAGTCATGCAGAATCATCTAAAATTGTAAATACAACGAAATCACCTCTCAAAATGGTTAATTTTGACAAGAAATCAACAGAAAATGTTTTTAATTTGCCGAATATAAATGACGACAAAAAAGTTATAAATCCTGACAAAAATGATGAAAACTACTATAAAGTTTGCTTAGAGACTCCCTTAAGTAATAGTATCGATGAATCTCATATAGATATTGAACTAAATTATGAAGAACATAATATGGACTCTGAAGATCAAATTTTAGACAACATTGAGAAAATTATCCATTCTAATTCGGAAATTTTAGGCTCTATGTGTACTTATAAGCCAGGCATTAAACGAAATAAGCTTAAACTAAAGAAAGATATTAAATTACCATCCAGTTTCACTTGTACTATATGTGGGAAAGTAATGAATAATCATTTAACTTATACCCGTCACATGAAAAGACACAACAACCGCACGTTTATGTGTGAAAGCTGCGCAAAATCGTTTTCCACAAATGCAGAACTTAATGTACACCAGGTTGCTCGGCACGGTATTGGACCATATTTGCAATGCAACCAATGTCCATACAAAACTGCACAGAAGATAAGACTTATCGAACACATACGGCTCCACACTGGTGAACGTCCGTACAGTTGTGATAAATGCAGTTTGACATTCCGTAGAAAGGCCATATGGAGAAATCATTTGGTTTATCACATGGAGAAAAACTTTCAGTGTCCGAATTGTCCAAAAAAGTTCTTCCGGCATTGTGCCATGCTGGCACATATGAATAACATTCATGATAGGTTGTATGTATATCTTTGTAATAAGTGTGGGGCTACATATGCTAAACCAGTGACAGTTCGGAGACATTTATTAGAAAAGCATGGCATACCGAGAGAATTACAGAGTAAAATTATCAGGGTCAAAAAAAATGATTGTTCGGAACCTTTGAAATAAAGAAAAAATACATGTAGTTACAAAAATCAGAATAACCTAAGTAAAAGTTTTAATAATTACAGACAGACAATTCTCTTATTTTATTTTTACCCATATCTTATTTATTTATTTATTATTAGACTGGCAGTTGAAATAACATATAAGTGCCTGTATTTACACCTTTTTTTTATTATTTATTTTTGAGATTGAAAGAGGATTTGTCCATGTGATTTTCAATTGGTTCACATTTTTAACTGAGATTTTAATGATGATTGCTTGTGATGTTATTTATATAAATGATCTAATTTATTATATTTTTGAGACTGAGATTTGATCAAAACCAGATTATGTTTTTAATTTACTATATTGCTCCTTAGGTTGATACAGAAAAAGTTTTAAAAAATGCCCTAAATACTCATTTATATTGCATCAGTTTTTGTCACATTATAATAAAATACTTGTGATAGAAATAATATGTCGTTCGGTTCAGTTCGTCATACCAGTGCCCTTTACGAAAACTAGCGCCGCAGACTTCCTCTGCATCATTATGCTGCTGGAGTCCATTTAACCATGTTTATATGTATTTTTCTTTTTAATTAAATGTGAAGATTACTGCAGAAACAAAGTATTAATAAATATGTTTGTCTCTTTCTTGTGTTTTATTTGTGGTCCTTGCTCATGTAAATTATTGTCAATTAATGGTAAACTAAGTAAGGAAAACTGAACGTGAAATAACGTGGACGGGCCTGAAGGTTCAGACCCCCTATTTCACTTGTATGTCCTAGCCTATTCTTTCATTAAAATCACTATACTCCTTTGTATAATAAATACCTTATATACTCTATATATTTAGTAGGGAGTACTATGTTCTACATCTAACGGGTTGGATGAGAACAGAGCTCTACAATCTCCTCACCCTTAGTCTGACAGAAGCAGACGGCCTGTCGACGAAATAATTCGCTTGTGGCCAATACAGCCTTTTTAACTTCACCGGGCTTAGGGAGCGAGCATTGAAGATGCCCGCCAGCGAATATATGGGTTGGTTGGCAACGCCAAGGCACCCCTGTGGATACGGACTTCAACTTGGGCGGTCAACCATGTAAAAATCGACGGGTGATCTGCCTATCCTGTAAAAGAAAATTTTTATATTGACTGATTTTTTTTTTCTGATTATTTTTACACAGTTTAACAGCACATCACGCTATGGTAAAAAAATACAGAACTCAACACGGATACCTTTCTGAGTAACAACAATCGTTCATGAGCAGCGTAGGAGGTAAATATTCGTTCAATTCATTGAAACTGCCTTGCGTTGTCTAATTAGGTTTCCATACAATTATTTTTTTCGATTACTAGTAGTTGAGTAGCATCTTCATGGTTTAAACTTAAGAATATGAGCAGTAGTAAACCCTAATTTACTCAATCTATGTACTACTACTATGTACTACTATCTATGTACTACTCAATCTTCATTACTTAAGAAGAAAAACTCGCGAACGATAGCTAGTCAAGAATTAAAGATCGCAGCGCAAGCCAGTGTTATATAGTTGGTCAGAAAAATGTTTTCTAAACAAATCTAAAGTCCCCGGAAATAAATTCCCGTCTTGACCTCGTGTAAAGCTGAAAATCCTAAGATCCCGAACCAAGGATTCGCCTAAAGCAGAGATTTCCAACCTTAGTCCTTACTAGAGAGATCAAGTAAAATGGCTTAACTCCGTTCTCTGTTATCAAAATAACAATCTAATACACAAATTTGAAGCAAAATTATGTGCTTTGTCGTTTTTTTTTTAATTCTCTCATCAAAATAAACATAGTTCATGTTATGATAAATACATTCAGTCCAAAAACGACAGGGCCTATCGAAGGACGAAATCTGATTTTTATCCTGAGTTTGCATACTAACCACTCCACGCTTGATGATAAGCAAGATGCAGTCCAAAAAACGACGAGTACCAACAGTAAAGAAAAACCTATTGATCTGAACGGTCATGACAGAGTGTACTAATCTATTATCACACTTTGAAAGACCCCCTATCATAGGATGGTGGGAACACGCTCGCCGAGAGATTATTCCACAGCCGAACGACTAGACAGAAGTAAGAGTTAGAATTTATTTTGTTGTAGCTGAAATAGAAGTCACACCGTAGAACTTGTGCTAGATTTACCGATAACCGATTAGTTGGCTGATGTCTTTAGGGTCGTGGCTGCTCAGGGTGGGGGCCCTGAGCAACTGGTTTAGCGGCCCTCGAGAAGTTGGCAGGGCATTGTGACGTGCTCTGCCTAAATACAACGAGCAGTATCGGGGAGGGTATCATCTTCCCCCGAGTTTATGCCCATCGGGCGCGGCGCGACGGGGCTGTGGCGAATTGATTACAGGACCCACAGTCCCCGCCAATGCGCAGAAGTAGTCACCTTGGGGTTTTTAGTCGGTATAAGTCCGACACGCCTCGGTCGTACAACCCCCCTGTGCGGCTGAGACGGTCCTATGAGAATTTTCCCCAAGTAAAAAAAAAAAGATTCATTGCAAAATGATTTTATTATAGAACTAGCTGTCCCGGCAGACCTTGTTCTGCTACTATTTCTCTAAAACAAAGTTACATAGCTTTTTTTATGTTAATAGCTGCCCCGACAGATTTCATTCTGCCAAAAGTTATTGGCCTGTCGCAGTCTAATAGAAATAAAATTGCATTGAAAGGCTTAAGTCATATCTAAGGTGATATTTTTACTATAATGCCTTATGAGACGTTTTTGGGTTATTTTTTGTTTGATTACTTGGCGTATAAATTATAATTTTTATTAATGACATTAAACCTCTAATCAACTTGAAGGCTTATCCTTGTTTTGATTGACATCATATGTTTGACATCTGGGGACAGAGTGGTTTGTATGGGAAAACGAAATTGTTGTTTTTACTATATTCCTAGAATTTTTTTTCATATTTACTCACCTTTTAAACCTTCCCTGGACTTCAACAATTAATTCAAAACCAAAATTAACCAAATCGGTTCAACTGTTCTCGAGTTTAAGCGAGACTAACGAACAACAATTGATTTTTATATATATAGATAAATAATAATAAATTATTTATTCGTAAAAACAATTTGAAAGCGGTACATTATAGTCAGCTGATATTCAAACTTGGACTGCGTCTATCTTGAGTGGTAGAGTTATTCATATCACATATTTTTCGTGTAACTTTATCCTTTGCTTAGTAACGATCTTGACTTTTAATATGCATATATAAAAACCAGAAAACAATTTATAAAAATCTTGAACATTGACTAAAGTTAACAGCAGTTACCAAAATACATCACTGTTCTAATTTTTCAAAGACACGCACAAAACTATCTGGAATAATAAATAAAACAAAAAAAAAATCAATTTTGGATAAGGCAACAGAAACAAGCACTTTCTACATTCACCAGTACAATTTTACAATCATATTTAAATGCAATTTTTCCTTTAACAGGTCCTCAGTATTAATATATTCCAGGTTCAACATTCAATGCCAAGAATGGTTTTAAACAGAACGAACTAATCTGCAGGTCACACCTGTACTGGATTATCTTTCCACGTACTTCTTTATTCTATGATGGTTTAGTATATTTTAACTTCAATTTATAAGTACATACAATGATTAATGTAGGACCAAAAATTGTCGGTATTAACGATCTCCGAGTTCAAGTACTACTTTGAGAATCCATGTTTCGAAGCTTCCGCTTAAGATGACGGTCTAAAAACATAACTCTTGTTTATACGCTGAACAAAATCCTAACTAATAAATACGAAAGAGACCTCGCGTGTTCGCAGTCGAACTTGATTTTTCGTGCGCTGAAAATAATGGATATTACTATGACTGAACTAGTTCAGAAGTGGGATTTAGAGTTGAAGTTCTCTCTCTGAAAATACCTATATGAGCTTTTTTCTCATTCGGTTACATAACTTATTTATATTCTTTTACCAATTAATGAATCCTCTTATGAGTGCGGTGGCATTGTAGATAAGAGACCGGAATCCATACGCGGCTATGTGAATACTCATAGGTTTATATCCCGGCATGTACCTCTGTTTTTTTAGGCACTACATGCGCGGCATGTGAGAAAACCCGCATGGCAACTACTAGAAATATCATGTGTAAATGTCCTGAGTTGGGCTGATCAGCGTTGCTGATAGCGTTGGCCTCGACATATAAGCGCAAATGTATCCCTGCTCACCCCGTAAGGGATATAGCGTGACGATATAATGTAATTACATTCCTGAACAGACTACCTGCGGTGCTGAAAGGCCTAAGTTCGAGATCTGACATCGGAAAATCTTTTCTGTGATGAGCAATTTGCTTTTTTTCGTTTGTAATGGATATTTATGTTCAATAAGTATGTATATCTTTGTCTAGTACCCATAGTACAAGTGTAAGCTTAGTTTGGAACTATGCAATGAGTGTTATTATTATAGGTACATTTATTATTACACAGTCTATTGGTGAAAACCGCATAAAAGACGGTTCATTAGTTTAACGTCTGTGTGGAGTAGTGGTACCGTTTCTATGTTATATTTGTTTGCTACAGACAGAAGGACAACCAAGATTTATTATAAAGATTCCCTTTTTTCTTTTTAAATAGAAACTGTTAAGAATTCTTTTAGGAAATTTCTTTCCTAAAAGAATTCTTTAGTGGACAGGCGTTAGCGTTATTAGGAATTATATACTATGTATGTTTACTCTCCGTGTGTCATATGAAACTTTGTTAGTCATTTCGTTTCATGAGGAGTTTTATTACAATGAATCAAATACTTGCATGAAATGACTAAAAAGTTATTAACAAACTGGAAACTTTGAGTAGAGACAATTTACTTAAATGTGTCGTACAGTGTCTTCCAAAAAATTGGAAGCATAAACATTAATTAATGTTTTTATTTTTCTTCTTAAATTTTCATTTACAACTTACAATACTTTACTATTAATATTATAAAATCGAAATGTGTATATTCCCTTTTTTCGTGGAAACAGCTGAACCTGTTTCGATTAATTTTACATATAAATAGATTAGATCTTAGATGGAAATAGGGTAACTTTTGTTGCGAAAATAAAACTTGAAGGGAAACTTGATATAGAGGTTATATTTTATTACGGACAAATGATTAAAAATCATAGGTGTTTCGGTTAATAATGTCGATTGTGCTAAGGGATGGCGTTACTCATTCATTCTTTCCTGTACATACATTGACATCTTTAGTGTCTTAGAGTGCGAAAATATTACTTTTTTTTTAGTAATCTGGGCTAAAATTCTACATAGGACCATCAGGACCGCTGTTAGGACAGCGACCTCGATGTATGAGACTTGGAGATTAATTTTGTTAATTAGAACGCAGCTGGCGTAATCATATAGTTTTTATTTTATTCATACAGGGGTTGCCAGTGGCACAATATACTATTCCATTCCCTTAATACATACATAATTACAATTAAAAATGTACAGTTCCTATTAAGCATTGGCGTGCATATCATATAAAGCTTTATCTCGTTGTACTTAGACATGTAACACATATATATACTTAAAATTTGGTCCAATTCGTATTTGTTTTTGGTATTCTCAGACTGCTGTTTTGGTAAACACCAGATTTTCAGTTAATATATTTATAAAATGTCCAAGTGTAACAGGATAATGCTTTTTATGATTTATATGGGTTACGTTAAGGCATCCACAACATATATTAGAGTGGCTGTTTTATATGAATATTAATAATATCAAAATTACCCGACATAAATTAAAAATAAGCAATAATAAAAATAAGAAAAGGTAAAGACGGACATAATACTACGAATACAAGATAAAAATAAAATCATAATAAAGCAATTATAGATAAAAAGAAAAAAAACACGAGATGCACTGTGATTACATTGTCTAGCTGGTGTAAAAAAAAATAGAAACACAAATATTTTGTACTGCAGTGTAAACTGACAATGTGTGTAAATGTACACAAAGTTGAGCAGAAGTGTGCGCATTATGGCACGGTCTCAAACTTTGAATTTGTTTCGTTCAATCTTCAAAAGTACTTCCGCTGTAAACTTGCCTAAGTTTAATTTTAACGAATTACTCTCACACGTCATTTTAGTGATGCGTATTTACGATTGTAATAAACAGTATGCGGAGAGAGAGGTGTTGCGTTGATTTAAATTGAGTTGGTGTTCTAAAAATTTTAAATATATTGATTTTTTTATATATCACTAGCTGATCCGGCAAACGGTGTTTTGCTATATAAGTTATTGTAATATCTTCTAAGATGTTCACTGAAATTAAGTGATGTCAAAGACAATTTTGTTCACAATTAAATATCTTAATCAACAACATATTTATTTGGATAAAGATTAATATTATTACGTTGATACAACTCTTAACAAATAATGCATTAATTTCGACCAAATTTGATTACCATAAAAACGGTTCTAGTGAGTTAATCTTAAAAGATAGACATATACTGTCTGGGACATTTTTTTAGATCATTTCATAAGAAATAATTCTTTCATAGATATATTTTTGGTATCTTGAACCGTTTTCGCAGCGCACGCAATGAAAGCCTTCAAGGATGAATAATTTTCGCCGTTTTTTTAACATTTTCCATTATTTCTTCGCTTCTAATAGTTGCATCGTGATGTTATATAGCCTAAAACCTTCCTCGATAAATTGTCTATTCAACACAAAAAGAATTTTTCAATTCGAAGCAGTAGTTCCTGAGATTAGCGCATTCAAACAAACAAACAAACAAACAAACAAACAAACTCTTTAGCTTTATAATATTAGTATAGATAACGCCGACTCCCTATTAAGATAGGCAGAGAGAATGGAACGCCACTATTCTCTATTCTTGCAAGCCTATTTCACGTCCTTGATATTCATAAGTCCCTTCATGCTATCAACGACTCTATCTTTCAAGGCAACCATTCTACGTATTTTTTCGTTCCTACCGCGATCTGCAAAATAGATGCAGATAGCATCTAGGTCTATTTCAATAATTATTTTATGTTAGTATACGGCAATATTACCGAATAGGAATAATACTGTTTCTACTAGCTACTGCTTCCTGTAACATTTAACCTTTCAGAGCAGACAGGGCTGAGTCAATAAACGCACCATCCGTCTTTGCGACAATTTATTATATTTTTATTGTCTTTGTTGCCAACCAAGAAAAACGCTATCCACTGTAATCTTAAAGAACTCCTATATATATTTATGTCAAAAACTGTACCCGCCCATTCCACAACTCTAAATCGCGCGACCAAAATGTCCTAGAAAACTGCTGCTTTGTCGCGGTTTTGTAAGGTTTGGAGTGTGGGGTTGCGACAACGAGCAACGGCGAATGCTGCGCGTTTGAAATGCCACTAAAGGTAACAGGTTGAATTTTTCAGAATACTCCCAGTTGTACAAACAATAGAATATAGGGAGACGCAGCGTCTCTGCGTAGATTTAGAAGTTCTAAGCTGTTTCATTTCTTTATGGCCCATGTTTCAAATCACGAAAGTAACAAATATGGAAATACCTTAGTTCTATCGAATCAGCTCCAAATTCAAGATGACAATGGCCCGAATATAATTTAATATCGAATATTATTAACTACAAATGGAAAAAGGTTTTCCAGACTGTTTCGGGCTTAAGTAATTGAAAATCCCTGTTTACTAGTGTTGTTATTTTATTCATGAGTATTTGACAATAGGAATTATATTATGTCAGCAGAATGTTTACGTTTTTTCTGAATTGAATTTTAAAACTGGATTTTTTCCCTTAAATTCTGTCAGGGACTTGGTATACATATCTATCTATTATATGTAACAATATAAATCAATAAATATGTGTAGGCGTATCTGTGTGTTCATATATATATACGTACACAATCTACAAAACTTTAAAATAATCTATAGAGTTAGTATCTATAATCTATTAATCCTTTCCTCGCTGTTTTTGCGCGCTGAAAAACTAAATGGATGTCAGCTGAAAATCAGTGCTGGGTGGCTCGGTTTCTCACCTAGCCTTTGCTGAGCTGACTTTCTTTTAAGATTTGTTTTCTATCTTCATTAACCTATACTTCTCTGTTGCATGTTATGGTGCGTGTCAAATAATTGCTTTTTGTTTCTTTATAATCATTATCAGCCCACCTTAGTCCACTGCTGGTCCTAGACCTCTCCTAACAAACGACATTGAGCCTGGTCTTCGGCACTTCTCATACAATCGTCTCTGGCCACCTTCCCCGATACGATCCAACACCGTTCATCGATTCTTCGGTATATATGGTTTGCTCATTTCAGCTATGACAGAGGAGTTATGTTGAAAACGTTGTTTCTTTGTAGAATAACCTCATTACAAAATCTATCCATCACAGAGATGCCCTACATAGCTCGCTCCATCGCAAGCGGAGCGACCTTCAACTGATGGGTTAGCCAAATTCTGAGTGTATTCGATTCGGCTGTGTAAACGTAACTGGTAGGACCCATTGGTTGAATATTTTAGTTTTCAAGCATTGTGGGATAGAAAACGAAAAGGCCTGACGAAATTTTCCAAATTCTCCCCAATCCATGCATTATCTGTGCTCAGTTTAAGTTTTTAAGGCTTCTATTTTCACGAATGTAGTACATAGCCGCCCTTACGCCCTGTTTCAAAAACGCACTTTAAGTTTTATACAAGCTTTCAAATAGTAATGAACCGTGTAAGTGTATGCAACTGATGATTCATTAGTGTTTAAAAGCGCTGTTAAATTTAAAATGCGTTCCTGAAACTAGCCGTAAGAGACTGGTTTCCTGTTGAACCTATTTACATTACGTTTTCCAAATTAATTATGTTTATTTGAAAATAAGATTTGACTTTCAGGTTGACTTATAAAACAACGTATGGTAAGGAGGAACAATGAATCATTCAATTTCGACGGAAAATGGTGAAAAATTGCGAGGAAAAATCTTATCTACATACTTTGGTCGTGACGCGTTACAAATGAGAGGAGGCATCTGAGCCCGCATACTTAAGTATCTATGGCGTATAGTGTTGTGGATTGGATTTATCGATATTTTTTTCTTTGTTGGTATCGTATGCCTATGTTATTTGACGATAAACTGTGAAAAAAAAACTAAAAAACCTTCGAAATAATTAAAATGAAATATGGTAGTGGTTGCATCTATTTTTGAACCCTAAAACCTATTACCTACTGTGAAACAACTACCTTTGGTGTATCCTTGAAGATACACCAAAATAATAACAATAAATAATATATCGCCACGCCATATTTCTAACGGGGCTTGCATACATTAGTGGTTGTATCCACTTTACACTTATGTATATACTAGCTTTTGCCCGAGGCTTCGCTCACGTTAAAAATTATTATTATTATTAATTAGGTATATAGGCGTCAAAGTAGCCATATATATGGGTCATAGTAGTCTCAGCCCGATCGGTTTAAAATTGACTAAGTTTCATACAAATTTTTATCCTCCATTTTATCCCCTTGGGGGAAGAATCGATCAAAATCCTTTCTTAGCGGATGCCTACGTCATAACATCTACTTGCATGCCAAATTTCAGCCCGATCCGTCCAGTGGTTTGGGCTGTGCGTTGATAGATCACTATGTCAGTCAGTCAGTCAGTCAGTCACCTTTAAGTTATATATATTTAGATTGTGCTCGACGTGACCAGTAGCGCATCTGATCGCTGATCTAAAGCCTTAAAGGTACTTACTTGCACATAACATTGCTATTAGATGTCATGCGGGTTTTCTAACTGTGTTTTAATTCACCGGTGAACATTTAACCGCTCCAGTTGCGTAGAGATGTTGCCTCATTGAGCGTTTTCTACCGTCTGTATCTTGGCGAGTGTTCTGAAGGGCTATTTAATCTTGTTCCGTCCTCTCCCTACCATAGCAGAACCACGCAGGCGGGTCTACGGAGTCACAGCTTTTCAGTGGCTCACATTTTTTTTTACACTGGCTCTACATAGTGACTACAGAGTACTTGATGGTAAGTACAGTGTAGTGCAAAAACGAAAGCGACAATTATAGGATGAAAATCCATTGATAGTCTACATCGTCATGTCGGCCCACATATACCACGACTGAAAGTCTCCAGGTATATGAGCTACTGGATATACACAAGCTGATCCTGAAACGCGACAAGCCGAAACTGGTCACTATGACGGTCTTTACACCCATGTACTGTGGTCGCGATCCAGACGGGCACCGACGCCCTACCACCTCGCCGCTGCTCGTTTAGCACCACCCAGGAGTCACGTGTAGGGAAATTAGGGTAAAGCCTACGGACGCGAGCAGCTTCGACTCCCAAAACACATTCACATCCCGGCTAGGACTAAGGAGTTCTCTAACTCTTACTGCAGCCAAGTTGTTGAACTGTGGAATGGTCTCCCGGCAAGCGTGTTTCCATCGTCCTATGATATGGAATATTTTAGCAAAGCGTGAAGACATGTTTGTGCGGGCCGGCATGATCGCTGCGGCTATCAATGGTTTTTGGTTACTATGGGTAGTCGTTGTCATTTTGGACTGCACCATGCTTACTATCAGATATTGTGTGCTCTTTGTGCCGTGTCAGGATAAAAAAAATGTAGTGCCTAAATTAATCTGAAAATACCCTCATGTACTTGCCGAGACACCTACGATCACTTGCGTGAAAAATAATTTATAACACAAATATTATTACATTTACCGAACGCTTAACAGCAATTTTGTCCCCAAAATATAAAAATAAATAGTATGACCGGTGGTCGTGGGTGTGGTTGTAGAAATACACAGATTTTGGTATTTTACTGTTTATTTGCACTTTAAGGCACACCAAACTGCGACGCACACGCACGTACTCTAGCCTTGCGTCTCGATAGTCGACTGAATTTACTAGGGCTTCCCTTGCGCGCTCGCATTCCTTACCCTGCACGTCTCGACCCTTACGACCCTTAGGGCGTGTAATACAATTACGTATCGGGCGGCGTCTACATGCTATAATATAGATTTTAATGCAATCTATACCAAGAATTTTTTTGCTGTCTTGAAATGTAACAATTTTACACCTATATTATTATGGAAGTCACTTATGGAAATACAGCGAAGATTTTATCGATGTTGCATATCCCGTCACTAGAGCCGTCCCACACCTGCGACGCGTGCTCGTGCCGTTCACACCGCAGCCCTTTGTTTCTCGCAAAAACAGATTAATCTTACATCGGACTGATAATGATAAGAATATTGTGTTTCACAGAGACTTTTCACGGCTCTCTTTGGAAAATACAAACATTATTTCCCCTTCTGTGAGAAAAATGAATTCTCTGTCTTCAAACCAAACATACAGTAACATAAAGTCAACCAAGGCAAGTGGATAGGAATGTTTTTATTTACTTCTTCCCTGAATTGGTTAAATATATTAAGTTTTTATATGAAATACTAGCTGATCCGGCAAACGTTGTTTTGCTATATAAGGTTTTGTAATATCTTCTAAGATGTTCATTGAAATTAAGTGATGTCAAAGACAATTTTGTTCACAATTAAATACTCTTAATCAACAACACATTTATTTGGATAAAGGTTAATATTATTACGTTGATACAACTCTTAACAAATAATGCATTAATTTCGACCAAATTTGATTACCATAAAAACGGTTCTAGTGAGTTAATCTTAAAAGGTAGATATATACTGTCGCGGACATTTTTTTAGATCATTTCAAGAGGAATAATTCTTTCATACATATATTTTTCGTATCTTGAACCCTTTTCGCAGCGCACGCAATGGAAGCCCTCAAGGACGGATAATTTTCCCCGTTTCTTTCACATTTTTTATCATTTCTTCGCTCCTAATAGTTGTATCGTGATGTTATATAGCCTAAAGCCTTCCTCGATAAATGGTCTATTCAACACAAAAATAATTTTTCGATTCAAATCAGTAGTTCCTGAGATTAGCGCGTTCAAACAAACAAACAAACAAACAAACTCTTCAGCTTTATAATATTAGTATAGATTTGGCTTTTTGTGGTTGTTTCGTTTATAATACAAAAGCCTGTGCCAGTGTAATTCCGATATACTTCTCAACCTGTATCAGGCTCAGGTGCGGCCTGGTGTAAAATACTGTTGCCACCTTTGGAACGGGTCCGCTGAATACCAGTTGGCAGTCTTGGAGTCGATTGGCCGTAGAGCTCGTAGACTTGTGCGCAAAACATTGAGCATCGATGTTGAGTTGCCTGCCTCGCAGTCTTTTACCAGTGGCACTGTGGAGAATGTTCACAGGAACTACATTCTATGGTTACAGCAGCCCCATTTTATCATAAAAACATTAGACGCTGTTTTGGATACCATTCATATGTGATGGAAGTTCCTTATATCCGCACGAAAAGATTCGCTTGTACATTCATCATGCGAACAGCCAAGGAGTGGAATAACCCCCAGCGAGCATAGTTCCATGATCTTATGACTTGGGAGTATTTAAGAGAAGAGTGAATAGGTATTTGTTGGGCGAATGTTGTTATATAAGTAGTCAACTATATAAAAGTCCCTGCGTTGTCTGGAATAGATCTACTCAATAAAAAATTACAGGAACCGATTTATTTTAAATTGTCACATTTGCCTTGGTTGAATTTATTACCTTTTTTTTATATACTGGTTCGACATAGTGACTATAGAGTACCTGATGGTAAGTACAGTGTAGTTCAAAAACGAAAGCGACTATCAGAGGATGAAAATCCATTGATAGTCTCAATCGTCATGTCGGCCCGCATATACCACGACTGAAGGTCTCTAGGTATATGAGCTACTGGATATACACAGGCTGATCCCGAAACGCGACAAGCTGAAACTGGCCACTGCACTGACGCCCTGCCACCTCGCTGCTGCTCGTTTAGCACCACCCAGGAGTCACGTGTAGGGAAAATAGGGTAAAGCCTACGGACGCGAGCAGCTTCCCATACCTATATTTAGAGATATATGGCCGAAATGTCGTATGATCTTATTGGCAACTCAGATATGTCGGTATATAGACCAAAAGATGCCAACTCTTATTAATAACATACAGATTTCCGCATGATGTTTTATTCAGGTGTAAATGGAGACTGTTAAATTTTTGGATATCTGTTAATGTAAGTTAGGCTTATTGGGAGCTTTCAAGATTGTTTGTTCTATCTTGTGACGGCATTGAGTAAATTGTTCTAATTTGCATAACCAACTACCCTCAATCAAGTTTATTTACTTAGGTTTAGTTCGTGCAAACTAATCAAGGCCGCATATTTTAAACTAACATTCCAACTAAATATTTATTATTCAAAATAATAGTTTTACCTAATTTCAAGCTTTATTATAGGATATCTTAACTGTTTGTGTTTTGTAGGCATTATAAATACTTTAAGGGGTCTTACGCGCGAATTAATTTACTTTTAACATCAAAAAATCATAATTATGGCTCGATATTTCGACGTGTTGATCTATGACGTACGTAGTTATGACATACGGAGCCGAGACATGAATACCAACGGTTGAATTAGCCCATCAGTTTAAGGTCGCTCAGCGAGTGATGGAGCTGGCTATGATGGGCATATCTTTTCACTATTTTTTAAATTAATTTTGTGATTCAGATAGTATTTGTTCAGGCGGTTTATAAAATGGTTCAAATTAGGGATGTAACGGAGGCAGTTTTATCGGAACCGAAGTCGGAATCGGAGTTTTTAAGTTTGATTTATCGGAATCGGAGTCGGAGGCAATGTCAGTCACAAGTGACGGCAGAATAAAATAGTTTTATTAAGGGACAAATAAAAACATCATTCAGTGAACCTTTTTATTAGAAAGTGATAAATTTACAAATACACAGACAATAAAAATTGCTGTTTCTTATTAACATTTTCATAGTAGTGCGAGAAAGCGATTACCTGAGCTACTGGTCGCGTAGTCCACAACATTTAAGCGCAAAGTGGATAAAACCACTATTGTATGTCGGCTCACATAGCGTGATAGCGTGAAGATATGTTATTTATTATATCTTAAATTTGATCCCATTTTAATATGGTGCAGGATTGATACATGTCTTCGAAACTATAAGCCAGAACTTTTGAATTGACAACAGCATAATCCATTTCCCTCTACATCTCACTCGTGTGTAGACAGTTGTTGAGGATCGAGACTGTTTCCAAGCGTATATCAGGTTTTTATTTTTTGATAGCCCGGGGGAGATTGTTGACGGACCTCAGGAAGCTTTTTGGTTGTCGGACTTGCACCGACTAAAACCCCCGGGGTCACACAGCGCTCTCCCCTGGATAAGTTGGGCGGGACGCTCCCTCAAGCGCATCGCCGGCGTATATCAAGTTGGGTCGACACAACCCAACACAACCCAACCCAACACAGCACAGCACAGCACAGCACAGCACAACACAACACAACACAACACAACCCAACCCAACACAACCCAACACAACACAACCCAACACAACACAACCCAACACAACACAACCCAACACAACACAACCCACCCCAACACAACACAACCTAACACAACACAACCCAACACAACACAACACAACCCAACACAACCCAACACAACAGAACACAACACAACACAACACAACACAACACAACACAACACAACACAACACAACACAACACAACCCAACACAACCCTTTTTTTTTTTTTTACTTGGGGAAAATCCTCATAGGACCAAGTCAGCCGCACAGGGGGGTTGCGCGACCGAGGTGTGTCGGACTTATACCGACTAAAAACCCCAAGGTGACTACTTCTGCGCATTGGCGGGGACTGTGGGTCCTGTAATCAATTCGCCACAGCCCCGGCGCGCCGCGCCCGATGGGCACAAACTCGGGGGAAGATGATACGCTTCCCGATACTGCTCGTTGTATTTAGGCAGAGCACGCCGCAATGCCCTGCCAACTTCTCGAGGGCCGCTAAACCAGTTGCTCAGGGCCCCCACCCTGAGCAGCCACGACCCCAAAGACATCAGCCAACTGGTTGTGGATCGACCGGTCGGCTGGGACTGGTGTGCCAGGGCGGTTGCCGGCACCCTGGTGTCTCCTTCGAACGGCCTTCTGCCGTTCTCGCTCTGCGGCCTCCTTCTGGGACATGACATCTTCTCAGAAGAAGACCACGGCCCTCCAGTTGTCATACCCTGCCAGCATTGCCGACACCACTGCTGGCAGGGAGAGGTCGTGTCCGATCCTTTGGACCAGGTCCCGCCGCTCATTGCCCCACGCTGGGCAATGTGCGAGCGTATGTAGGGCGGAATCCAGGTCCGAACAGCAGTGGTAGCACTGGGTCGTTACTTCTCGTCCAAACCTGCACAAGTACTCAGGGAAACATCCGTGTCCCGTAAGTACGTGTGTCAGGTGGTAGGTGACGTGATTTCGACTACTGAGCCAAGCTTCGAGGTTCGGCAGAATGGCACCGACCACGCGCTGGCGCATGCACCGCACCTCATCGAGCTGAACGCGCCAAATTCTCAGGGCTGATCGGCGTTCTTCTGCCTTCAGCCTCTCGAGCACCACGGGAGCCACGCTTTCGCCTCTCAGACGGAATTCGCGGACTCGGTTGAACACTGCCGAGTCCACTTCCGCCTGAATACTAAAGGGCAGAAAGCGTGCCAAGATCGTCGCCGCCTCATATGAGATGGTTCTGTAGCCGCGTGCGATCCGTATAGCCATCAACCGCTGCAAGCTGTGTAACTTCTGCCTGCAGCGGCGGACGCGCAACCTATGACCCCAGACTGGGGCCCCGGCATAGAGGCGGCGAACTCCCTCAGAGGGTCCCCCGAGATTGGGTAGGAGTCGATGCAAAGCACCCACTACCCTCTGTACCCGGGGGACGAGGCGCTCGATGTGTTCCTCGAAGCCCCAGCGGCCGTCAAGGGTGAGCCCAAGGTACCTAATGAACCGACCCACCCTTATATTTAAACCCAACACAACCCAACACAACACAACACAACACAACCCAACACAACCCAACACAACCCAACACAACACAACACATCACAACACAACACAACACAACACAACACAACACAACACAACACAACCCAACACAACACAACACAACACAACACAACAAACCCAACCCAACACAACACAATACAACCCAACCCAACACAACACAACACAACCTAACTTAGCAAATAAAAGCTGTTGTTTACAAAGTGTTGGATATATCAGAAACCGTTATCCTCCAGTGAACATTGTCCAGTGAACAAATTAAATCAAATTTGCTGCAGGGTTGTTTTTGTTTTAATTTCTATTTTACTTAATTTAATGTAAATGTAAAATAAAAAACCTTTTAGTAATAAATTTAAATGTACATTTAGTTTGAAATTTAATAATTTAATCATATTTTTTTAATCTACATTTTAAAAAATGTCTTCTACAAACTAAGTAGCACTGATTGTTTGATTAATTGATATTATGTTTCAACAACATATAAAATGAAATCAAATGAATTGACTACAACAGCGGTGGTGACCTCCGATGAATACCTCCGATTAAAAAGTTTCGGAACCGAATTCGGAATCGGAGCTGTAATAACAATCGGAAGTTCCGACTTATCGGAGTCGGAGTCGAAGCTCCGTAACATCCCTGATTCAAATATAGAACCGAGATTAATTTTTTATACTGGTTCGACATAGAGACTACATTCCACCTGATAGAAAGTGCAGTGTAGTCCTAGAAAGGCAAAGACCACCAAGAAATTGAAACCCGTTGACAGTATACATCGCGATGTCAGCCCACACATACCACGACCGACGGAAGGTCTCTAGGTATATAAACAACTAGATATACACAAGCTGATCTCGAAACACGACAAGCTGAAGCCAGTCTCTATGACGGTCTTTACACTTGTGTACTGTGGAAAATATCTCGAAAATAGGGCTCAAGATTACGTCTTCTGGGAGATAATTTCAATGTCCGACAATTCTGTTGCTTAGAAAGTGCTTGTGTGGATTGTTGTTTGAACCGCTGGTACATAGCATAAGCTGATGGCTTCTGAGATAGATGCTGCTACTGAGTTTGAACAATTTTTTCAAAACCTCCACAGTGATAATGTCCATTTAATATTTTGTAGATTTCTACCAAATCACCATCGTGTCTGCGGGCTTTGAGCTTTGAAATCTTCAACGTAGCTAGCCGTTTCTCATAGGACCGTTCCTTGAGCGCTCTAGGTAATTTGGTAAGCCTTTTTTTTTTTTTTTTTGTGACCCGGGGGAAGTCGCTAACGGACCTCAGGGGGCGATGAGGGTTGCCCCCCGGTGTGTCGGACTTGCACCGACTAAAACCCCCAGGGTGTTCCATCTCCCGCCTGCCGAATGCCAAGGGCAAGGCTGAGCCATCTTCCTCGGCACCTGGCGACGTCTAGCCTTCTGCAGGCCCCGCCTTCTTGGCAGGGGGTGGCTAAATAGTCGCCACCCCCTGCGTACACCTAACACACATTTGGCAGGGAGAGTCAGTTTGGCAAGAAATGTCACCCTCCCCTCATCTCCTTAATTCGTCATTCGAACGGTGTGCGGGAACACATCACACACCGCTCACGCCTGGATCTGGAAGACGTGCTCCCTCAATTGCGCCGCCCGGAGGTAATTTGGTAAGCCTGCGCTATTCTACGAGTTCTACGTCTTTATAAAATAGAGGTGCCATACCTGAAATATGCGAGTATAAAATGTGTACAGTTACGCTGAACTGGTAAACATTGTTGCAAAGGTATTTTAACGGTGACATAAAACGCAATCCGCCAGTAATTAAGGCCAGGACAGCGCAAATAAATCCGTCACTTTGGATCGTCCTGCATTCCACGGTAATACCATAGTGTAAAATCATATAGTCGATCGATGCAGATTCGACACATACCAAGCGCAGCCACAAATCGAATTGCTGCTTTTATATTTTTCTGTGTAAAAAATACTTTCTCGCAGGGCCGATACGGAGAAAATCGAGCCTAACCCACATATGGTTGCTGCGTTAGTTGTTTGGGTCACTATTCTCAAAGCTGACGCAAAATTAACCATTTGAATTCTGAAGAATTTTTTATATATATATGGTAAAAGTGTGGAATGAAATGCGTAGCATTTTTTTAAACAATAAAAAATTTATTACAAGGCTGTTTTGCTGAACAAATTCCACGGGTTCCTTGCCATTCTATTTTATTTTAATTATTATATTATTAAAAACCACAATTAAGTGAATTTAATAAAGACTGTATTTGAATTGAACACAACTGCTCTCAATAGATGTAAGAATTATACTAACCAACACCACAATAGCGTTAATTTCATAGATGCATGAAAGCGTTGCATGCCCTTACAATAAATAAGTCCGGAATACATTACTTAAAGTTAAACAAAAAAAGGAAATAATTATATTCATATCTATGCCTTTTTTACGCCATGTTTCTTTCCTATAAGTACAATATAATGTTTACTATAATAATATAATTGTTTGTTACCGGCCCAAAAGTAAAAGTTAATACGGTCACTGGTAGGTGTGGGGTGTTCGACAAATACTTCCACTAACCACTACTGCCGCAATGTGGGATATGCGCGCTGGCCAGCGGCTTGCTTTTGATCTCACGTCAATTACCCTGGTACTCCAACAGCACAAACAGTAGTTCAAAATAATATTGTGGCACGAAGCAATGAGGTTATACGTTGCGCCCAAGCGTTGTGCGTTTCGATCAAACAACGAAACGGTAGTATGGCAAGCAAAAGAATTGCACTACTACCCTCACACCTTAGTCTTTGATTGGTCAATATCAACGCGATATGTGAATATGTAGGAATCCACCATGAACTACTCCATAACTAACTATTAAATAATATTGTATGAACTACTTAACTAAATATTGGTACGCGGCCACAACAATAATATTCAGACTAATTATGCGAACACTGCCTACCTTGTTCAAAAACTCTATGCACGTCACTTATTGTGTCTCTTCATTCTTGGTACAAAAAAAAGAGAAGCGCTATCGCACTTCTCCGCATTTTTGACATATGACAGGTGAAGCCTGATAGCGGTTTCGTTTGTTTTTTTTTTACATTATAAGGTTGCCGCTAAACGTTTATCTTTAAAAAGTAATTATGTTTATCTATCATTTACGGTTATAGATGGTTCTGCAAATACATTTTAATATCAATTATTTTCACTAAGAATTGTTGGTAATTGTTATATAAGAGAGTGATAATGTTGATTTCAAATGAATTAATAACTCTTTTAATAAACATTGTTTACTTGTGGAAACACTAGCTCTCGCAGTATTGTCTAGACGCCGTCGACATTTTTCAAGTGATCAAAAGCGTTGCCCTACTGGTGATTTTTTATACTGTGATAATAGGTAATTCCACCCGTTTACAATTCATTTGATTTAAATTGGATAAAAGAGAAAACGTTTGGGTGTTAATGCTGCTCGAACAGAAGACGACTGTTTAAACAATATTTTGGCATTATTAAATAATAATAATATTTCGTCACGCTATATCCTTTTCAGAGTGAGCAGAAATGCATTGGTATCTGTACTTTACGTTTATATGTCGTGCCCAAAGTCACCAGTACCCAAGCACGGTGACATGAGTGGTTAAAAATTTGAATCCCGGCACGTACAACTGGGGTTTTCAGAGTAATTACGGAATTAATAGGAATGATATCTGTACTAGTGCTGTGAGAACGGCTATCAGCTGCGCTACTGGTCACGCTGGGCACGAGATATAAGCCCACAGTGGATACAGTCACTAATGTATCTTTGCTCATCCTGAAAGGGATATGGCGTGATGATATATTATTTTTTATACTATATTTAAGTATTAATATAATTTATTTTCTTTGTTCTTTCCGAGTTGCGTGGTTTCTTGGATTTCGAATGATTGAGACCGCAGGCAGCGCGTAAAGCGACATCCGAATTCTGTCCGAAATTTCTAAGCTTGTATCTTCAGCTATTTTGATCGGATACAGTGGGTAGCTCTAACTTTATAAAAAAAAGTAGAACAACATAATTCTGTCCTAGAAGTCCGAGATAGTTCAAACAGTAGATAAGACAATTTCAACAGTAACTCAGTTAATCTACAAACAATTAACTGACATTGGAATTTGCGATATTATCAAACGTCATAGATTAAGGTTTCTTTGACACATTTTAAACTATCGCGTTTAGTACTCATTAAAAATACTCTAATACGTCTTATGCGCGAATTAACTTGTAATTATGGCTAGAGGTTTCGACTTGCTGACGCGCTAAAAAAAGGTTAGAAGAAGTAACCTCCCGCTCTTAACTAAAACTCCACGGAGCGTCAGTATGCCTGCGACCACAACCTATGCAACCACGTCTAAAGGTCAAATCATAATTAAATGTAATCATGCATAAGACTCTTTAAAATATTTATAATGAGTACAAAACGCAAAAGTTTAAAATATGTTCATATTTGTACAAAAAATCTTATATCATGCTGTAACAATACTAAAATAGTAGCACGATACCTGAAAACTCATTTCTTGACGAATTAATAGATATTATTCACCTCTACAAATAGATTTATTTGTAGAGGTGAATGGAAGACTACGGATAAGGTTGTCTTAACTTTGCTGGTATCTAGTGTAGTTGGCTGTGAATTTTGAATGAGCAGAATTCCTTGTGCGCATATTAAATCGGGTTGCGTGGGCCTTAACCAAAAGTTGGAATACCCAGGAGTACAATTAAATAACTTGACTCCTATGGCACTAGTCAAGTTAGTTAACTTTGGTTTATAACTTAACTAACCTCAGTACCCAGCTTCGCTTCGCTTTTTAGTGGTTGAAAAAAAGGTTAGACTGTTCCCGAAAATTTCGAAACATTCTGGAACACTTCGGAACGCTGTAGAATGTTCTCGGATATTCATAAATGCTCTCGATTATTGTAAAAATTTCTAGAGAGAGAAACTTTTAGCTATTGTAACTCCAAAGGTACGTATGTTTATTGAGAATTTTCCCGAATGTTCAAGTTTGTTTTGGACTGTTCGCATAAAGTCAGAAGCGTTCAAGTATTGTTATAACAATCCAGTACATTTATAAATATTATCATTATTAGGTCTTACCTCATTGTGAATTTACTTAAATGTAAATCAAGCAACAACTGTGAATCGACGGAAATCGGTCAGTATTTTCCGAAGTTGACTGATAAACTGACTGTTAGGAATGACCGTTTGAGCACCCCTTCCTCATCAGCCTACCCTAGTCAACTACTGGACATAGGCCTTTCCTAATAAGCTCTATTGAGCCCGTTCTTCGGCCCTTCCTGTCATCTTTCGTAAGTCGTTGCACCATCTTTCTAGACACTTTCTACACCACGTTTGTAGATTTGCGCTCTCAACTCAAAAACCCGTCTGATCCAACGATCATCTTCTTCGATTATTCTCTTTAGCTTGCTAATACGGAAAGCTATGTCGACAACTTTGGTTCTCTGTGGGATAACGTCATTTCGGATTTTACCACCACAGATATGTTCAAAATAGCTCCATCGCACGCTGAGCGACTTTAAACTGATAAACTAGACCAACCGTTAGTGTTCACGTCTCGGCTTCGTGTGTCATAACTGGTAGGATGCATCGGTTGAAAACCTTGATTATCAGGCATTATGGAATAGACGACGAAAAGATCCATCGTAATTTCACAAATGCTGCTTTACTTAACTGAATTCTTCTTTTGGTTTCCCTTTGGAAAATTTTCCCACCAAACCGCAGTATTTACTCCTGGTGTACATATTCTCGGACAACCTTAAGAAGAAAGCCCTTAATGGTAATTGTACTCGGGGTAATGCAACTGTTATAGCTAATTTTATATCTAATTATATAAAAAGATTTCTCCTAACTGTTGTTATCGTAAAGCCTAAAAAATGGGAGTATAAATACCTACATCATGTAGTAAATATAAACCATATTTAGAGTGTGAGATCATTTCTCATTACCGTTGATATAAAAGTTTAAAATGGGCTAATGATTTCATCAATCCATCATCGCAAAGGGGTGAGCACGTCGTGCCCAAATTACCGAATCAGCTTTGCAATTATAAAGATTTAAGGCACAGTGTGTTATTTATTCTATTCATATTTCTTAACTTTTTTAAAAGGTCATCGGATATCCATCAAAAACGGCATTTTTATAGGATGTTTGTTATCTGTTTGTCTTTTTTGATTAATGGCTTGCGCATTATCTCAATCTTACCAGATGAAAAATAACAGTGAGGTCGATGATGGAGCGCGTTCACCCAACAAAAACCGATTCTTTCATCGCTTAAAGATTTCCATGTCGTTTGATGATGGAAAAGCAAACGCAGGTAGTGATGATGATGGCGATTGCATTTGCTCTGTCGTCACTTAGTTGTCGCTGTCGTTCTTTGACCACATTGTTATTTCTATCAGTCCCGCTGTAATCACTTTGTCGAACAAGTGTGCAAAAAAGTTACGGAACCACCTGTGCGCGCGGGTCTTATTCACTTGTGTTTTTTTTTTCTTTAAACCTAATTTAACTCAAGTGGGTATCATTAGTACCTTAGGCTAATTTGAGGTTAAAACTTTTAGTGGTGTTATGAAGTACTAGATAATCTGATTACTGCTGTCTGGGTACAAAAAACCCTTTGAAATAAATCAAAATTTTATCTCGCCATTCGCTGGACAATTTGGATGACTGGCCTCACTGAGGAATGTTTCAAAGCGGCCCACTAAAGTGTCTAATTGCTTTTTATCACCCATTCATAAATTTGGTCAGATTTATCTGTTACGTGAAGCGATTTAGTTGAATAAAATTATCATTTCACTTTAAAAGTGAAACGGATTACCAAAGTCATGGTTTATGAATTATATACAATATAAAATTTTGTCTTCCAGCATATATCTGTTTTTTTTTTTTTATACTGACTCGACACATTGTCTGCACCATACCTGATGGTAAGCATGGTGTAGCCCAAAAAACACCAACGACGATCGACAGGCAAGAAAAACCCATAGTTAGTCACGGCGATCATGCCGGCCTGCACAAATATTTCTTCACACTACGCTTAAAAGATCCCAAAGATGAAAAAAGATGATTATAGATGTTTTCGTAAACGCATTCATACTTATTTTGTTCTATTGTGTTTTCTTTAACACTAACGTTTCCTGATACAAGTAGATAATGATCTTCGTGAGGAGTGATCCAGGACTTAAACCCCAAGCTTAAAAGTCTAGTGGTGGAGAATGAGCACATCATTGCGCGTACTCGCTGAATAATATATCTAAAAAAATGGCCTGACCTCTCTATAAAGAAATACGCAGTGACGCGACTGGTCGTTGGTTCGAATCTCAGCATGTTCCTTTAGGTATTTCCAGATTACTTACAGATTCAAGCACCGCATGCTCACCGGTGAAGAAAAATATCGCGAGGAAACTCGCATGCCATCTAATAGAAATTCCATGTAATGAAATTCCAAGTGCCCCGAGAATCGTGATCTGCTGCGCTACTGGTCACGTTGGGCACGCCATATAAGCGTCAAGTGATACAGCCACTAATGTATCTCTGCTTGCTCTGTATGGGATATAGCGTGACGGTATATTATTATTATAATTTCTCCACAATAAATAGGTTAAAAAACTGTGCAAGCCTTTGTTTTAACGTTTCAAATGCTAACTCAAAAGTCTCATAAGATATCGTTATTACGTCTTAAGTTATATAAAGATCATTTTTTATGTATATATCACTTCTTAGGTGATAAAATATATTATTATTTTTACCATGTTATAAAGAGGATGAGATATTACATACAATAGTTTTTTTCACTTCGATTTTTTTTTATCCTCACTAAGAAACCTATTGATTGTCGCAGCGATCATGCCGGCCTGCACAAATATCTCTTCACGCTTCGTTCAAAGAACCCCATATCATACGACGGTGGGAACACGCTCGCCTTAAGATCATTCCACAGATCAATGATTCGACAAAAGTAAGTTTTAAATAACTCTTCAGAATACTTACCGTGATAGAGACAGTAGAAAACGCTCAGTGAGGCAATAACTCTGCGCAAATAAAGCGGTTCAAGATGCTTCGTAATGCGGACAGCCTTCCGCTGCAACCTATCCAGGGCATCGAGTAAGTACTATGCAGAACCGTCCTAGAAATGCAAACAGTGTTCCATCTATAAAATAAAAAATCAGTAAAATCTATTGATAGCATTAAATTGTAACCTACCCTTAACGAATGCTTCATTACCTTAATATGCTGGTTCACAAACCTTCCCAACGTTGTGTTATTAAGTTTTGGGGGCAAACAGGGGCGGAAACACCGCTACGGGCTTTTAAACACCGCGGCGCAAAGGGTTGGAGGCTTATAAGCGAAATTTTTAGACCTTGAACTTAAACTGCGATATTGAATGAAGAAATATTTTAAACTTCAGTGTTTTTTACTCTTTATTAATAACTAGCTGATCCGGCAAACGTTGTTTTGCTATATAAGCTTTTGTAATATCTTCTAAGATGTTAATTGAAATTAAGTGATGTCAAAGACAATTTTGTTCACAATTAAATACTCTTAATCAACAACACATTTATTTGGATAAAGACTAATATTATTACGTTGATACAACTCTTAACAAATAATGCATTAATTTCGACCAAATTTGTTTACCATAAAAACGGTTCTAGTGACTTAACCTTAAAAGATAGACATATACTGTCGCGGACATTTTTTTAGATCATTTCAAGAGGAATAATTCTTTCTTACATATATTTTTGGTATCTTGAACCGTTTTTGCAGCGCACGCAATGGAAGCCCTCAAGGATGAATAATTTTGCCCGTTTTTTTCACATTTTCCATTATTTCTTCGCTCCTAATAATTGCATCGTGATGTTATATAGCCTAAAGCCTTCCTCGATAAATGGTCTATTTAACTCAAGAATTTTACAATTCGAGCCAGAAGTTCCTGAGATTAGCGCGTTCAAACAAACAAACAAACAAACTCATCAGCTTTATAATATTAGTATAGATTTAACGGGACTTATGCGCGAATGAGCTTACTTTTAATTATGTGTCGACGTATCGATCTCGTTACACGGGACATAGTCACTTGCAGCAAGACGCGCCGCGGGTTTTATGTCAGGTGCGGGAAGTTACGTCCTCTACCTTATACACAATACTCACAATATCAGCATTTGCCGGATTGAAACATCGCGTCATATTTAAAAGTAAGTTGTAGGACTTATTTTGTTGATAGGAATGATAGCAGCCGTTAGTTAAGATTGGCTCTCGAAAAGTCGGGTGATGTTAAAACTCGTGCGAGACTATTTTATCATTGGTTCTCGCAATGTCGCGTGATGTTAAAAGGTACGCGGACGCACGGTCGAGGGATGTTCTTTACCAAGAATCTGGGCTTTCCTCGGGAAAACTCGCGCTTACACGGTTAATTTGCGCTTAAGTCCCGTTTAAGTATTTGTAGTATGTTATGTACGTTCATAAAGTCCATTTTTTTTTTCAGCTTCATTAATTATAACTAGTTTTAAATGCTATTTAAACTTTATTTATTTCTATAATTAATGTATAAGATATTTACATACAGTGACGAACATAAGTATTGGCACAGTGTGGTAAACAAAATTATTATAGTGCTAGCAATTATAAGAATACAAATAAGATCTGTTTTATTTATTATAACAATACTTCCATCCTTGATACTTCATTATATTAAAAAAATCGATTGAAAACAATTTCGTAGTTCAGGAAAAAAATAATATAAATGGCAACATCTATTTTGGCCGGAACAAAAGTATTGGCACAGCACACAAAAATAACGAAAAAAAAAAATCAATATTTAGTTGGCAGCCCTTTTCCTTTCAGTAGCTACCTATCAGACTACGAATGCACTAATTTAGCCACGATGATTCTCTTGAGATCGGCTTTACTGAAAATATAATGTTTCCTTATCCTTATTTCCAGTTCGTGCCAAAGATGTTCAATCAGATTGGGGTCAAGGGATTGTGGTGGATATGGTAGTGTGTGTGGGGTGTTGAAAACTATACATTGACGAATGTTGTAAGCGTCTGCTTTTGATCGTTGTCATGTTGAAAGTAAAATTACGTCCAAGATTCAGACCATTAACGCTTTTATTTAAATTCTCTTAAAAAAATCATATATACATACTGGTCCATTGTTCCTTCAATGAATACGAGATTTCCAGCTTCAGATGAACTCATACAATCCACACCATTATCCTACCACCGCCGTGTTTAACCGTAGATAGAAGATTTTTCGCCTCAAGCTTATTGTTGAATTTTCTCCACACTAAAATTCACAAATCGGATCGAAAGATATTAAATTTTCTTTCATCCGAGAAAAGTACTGTGTCCCAAAAATCTAATTTCCCATACAAAAAATATTTTGCGAATTCGATCCTCTTTTTTATTTATTTTTTGCTTATGTGGGGCTCCCTTCTTGCGACTCTCGCATTGTACCCGGCACTCCTGAGGACTCTGCGAACTGTTATGGGATGAAAAACTGTGCCAAGGTCTTCTCTTAATATTGCTGTTATCGCCATTGATGAAATTTCCAGATTTTGTTTGACTTTATTGACCACTTTCCTCTTCTCTCTCTCGTTGAGCTTGGGTGGGCGGCCGCTTTGCGAACGATGTTCGACGTTTTCTTTACCTTTATATTTTTAATAACGCTTCGCACATTATAACGGCTTTTATAAATAGTTTTACAATTCCGGCATAAGGTTTATTTTGATTGTGCAAATTCAATATAATTGTTCTCTCGGACAATGTCGTTTCTTTACCTTTACGTTCTATTATTATATGTTTTTACTTCTTTTTACTATACTACATAGATAATTCCTATAGCTATAACACTGGGATTACCTACCGACAAAATATAGCAACATAGAACGCCTTGCCAACTTATGTTTTATACTTGCCAATACTTATGTTCAGGTCAAAATAGATGATGACATTTATATTATTTTTTTCCTGAACTATGAAATTGTTTTCAATTGATTTTTTAAAATATAATGAAGTATCAAGCATGTAAGTGTTGTTATAATAAATAATCCAGATATTATTTGTATTCCCATAATTGCTAGCACTATAATAATTTTGTTTACCTCGCTGTGCCAATACTTTAGTTCGTCACTGTATATATTCACAACAACGGTATGCCTATATCGCGACGTCTTAAACACGTAGACCTGCGTAATGACTATATCTCATCCTGAGCATTAAAACAGTATTATTGAAGAGTCTTATATAAATAAATAATATTTTTAATAGAATCGATTTCAATCAGAGAAATTCAGAGAGGCGATAGCAATAGCACTATAAAAAAGATAAAATGGATTAACATCCAAGCTTGGAATGTGTTCTGTGTTTCATCCATAGGAGAATAGCTAATATATTGTTATACTAATATTACAAAGCTGAAGAGTTTGTTTGTTTGTTTGTTTGAACGCGCTAATCTCAGGAACTACTGGTTCGAATTGAAAACTTATTTTTGTGTTGAATAGATCATTTATTGAGGAAGGCTTTAGGCTATACAACATCACGATGCAACTATTAGGAGCGAAGAAATAATGGAAAATGTGAATAAAACGGGGAAAATTATTCATCCTTGAGTGCGTCCATTGCGTGCGCTGCGAAAACGGTTAAAGATACCAAAAATATATGTATGAAAGAATTATTCCTCTTGAAATATTCTAAAAAAATGTTCCCAACAGTATATGTCTATCTTTTAAGATTAACTCACTAGAACTGTTTTTAGAGTAATCAAATTGTTCGAAATTAATGCATTATTTGTTAAGAGTTGTATCAACGTAATAATATTAATCTTTATCCAAATAAATGTGTTGTTGATTGAGAGTTTTTATTTGTGAACAAAATTGTCTTTGACATCACTTAATTTCAATGAACATCTTAGAAGATATTACAATAACTTATATAGCAAAACAACGTTTGCCGGATCAGCTAGTATATAAATAAATAATATTTTTAATAGAATCGGTTTCAATCAGAGAAATTCAGAGAGGCGATAGCAAATAGTACTATTAAAAAGATAAAATGGATTAACATCCAAGCTTGGAATGCGTTCTCTGTTTCATCCATCGGAGAATAGCTAATTTATTGTTATAGTGGTTTTCTGGTGTTGGGTTGGGACTACAGACAACAGATGCCTGGATAGCAAAAGGTTGCGGGAAATGAGTGATTTTTCTGATGGCGTGGAATGCACGTCGCTTGGGTCATTGGTTTTGACGTCAGAGACTACTGAATACCTAACTTAAATACTAACGAAGGTCGTATATGGACTTTTCCAGAATCGTAAATCTTAATATTATTAAGAAATATAATTGTATCTGAGCCATGTCGTAGCAGTGGCGTTCATCTCATACAAGCATAAAAGCAATGCTTCCCCTGGGTTCTACGAGCATATATGTAACTCTAACATCAGTAATCAATCAATCAATACTAGATACATTCTGATGGGAATGTGTACTTAGCGAAATAAATAAAAAATAACATGCTTTCACAGTTCTCTAATAGAGACTTCTATAAGTGTCGAAGTAATTTATCTTACTGATTGCTTGCCTTGTATGAAAACGATATACACGCCACTGTGTCATAGTAATATAAAATTGAATACTATTTTTTTATTATTCTTTACAGGTGGATTCTTGACTTCAATCACAACTGGTGGAAGGTGAAAATGAGTCTGATGATAGACCGCCACCGTCCAACATATGCCTATTCACTCTTTTCTGAAAGACTCCCAAGTAATAAGGTCGTGGAAATATGCTCGCTGGAAGCATATTCCACTCCTCAGCTGTTCGCATCATATATGTAGAAGCGAAGTTTTTCGTGCCTATATAAAGAACACCACACAAACGGATGGTGTGTGACATGATGTCTTGTGGTTTTATAGTAAAAAGGGGCTGGTTGAATCAGAGAATGTGGTTCCTGCGAACACTATCCACTGTGCTACTCGTAAAAAATTGTAAGACTGGTGAGTTTACGTCGATGCTCGATAGTCTGTGTTTTAATTTCTGTTAAATATCATCGCCAACTAGTCTATGAGCTCTACGTTCAGTCTATGGTATATTGTCTTCGAATTCACCAGAAATTAGGACTTAAAATAAGTTCTGTCGTACCATATACCTCAATTATAACACTGATCTCGTATTAAAATAATTATTTGTAATTTCGACGATTTCAGTAATAGTTACATTATGTTACCACCAGTAGGGTTCATTCCATAGACGCATGATAGTATTGCATGCCCTTACAATAAATAAGTCCGGAATAAATTACTTACAAATGAAAAATTACCTACCTAGATACATTCATACGTATTCTATTTTTACTTCATGTTCTTTCGTATAACACCTATATAATATTTACTATAATAATATAATATTCAAATTAATTACGCGAACACTGCCTATCTTGTTTAAATGCTCTATGCACGCCATTGGTTACCACTTGTATCTGTAAAATAAGTATTGTCAAATTGTAATAAATATATTTTTTAGACCGCACTGTGCTAACCATCAGGTTTGGTATCAATATAAAATGTCAGACAAAAAACTGATGAATATTTACATATTAAAACACGAACACAATTAGAAACGTTAAATTACGTATTATATGAAAAAAAAAACAACTAAGTTGAAAATGAATTTAACGCTCGACGCCCCGCTTGCTACAACTCGAGCTGTTAGAATGAAAACATACGTAAGAAATATTGCTACTGACTTATAACTATCTAATATTAATAACTGTAAAGTGCATTCTACCAATCCACACGCGCAGAAATATTAAATTAAATTGGCGCCCAACGTAGGGTGCCAATTTAATATCCAAAGACAGTAAAACATTCGTCCAATACTAAATACATTTATTCTATAAAAATTTAGGGTAAACAATATAAAATCAGATAAAATAGATAGTTTATTATATCTCGAGCTAATTTCTTCATGGAGCGCTCGATTACAAGACAATGTACGATACAGAGATTACTAAGATTAGCTCGACATATAATTGCCTATTTTATCTAGATTATATTGTTTACTCTAAATTCTGATGCAATAATTGTATCTACTGGTGGGTGAATGATGTTTGGCTGCCTTTAAACTTTAAATAACTTAATTGAAGCGTTTTCTATTTTAACTATTATCGGCAATCAAGCTGCCAACCCACCTGATCGTAACTGGTTACCGTCGTTTATGGATAATTGCAACTCATGGAGTCTTGTTATTGCGTTGCTGATCAAAAGGACATTATTCACTGTGCACTTGAGGATCTCTATGTTGTAGCCCTGAGGAACGACTGTACCCAGTAGCCCATATAACAAATCCAAAGTACGTGACAAGAATGTTCTAGAGAGCAACCGCATTAATTTGGCTTACACTAATAAATTACGAGACTTAATTTTTTAAGACAGTAAGGTTACAGCATGGCTAATTGCACGCAGTTTACCAGCGTCAAAGCTGCTGCATGCACCTTCTCTGTACAAAGCGCACACCCGCCAACCCGCATTGGACATTTTCTGCTGGGTTATATGTCCAGACACATTATTCCCATGTATTCCACTAATATAGCAGAAAAGACAAACTCTTTCTTCTGCAGTGGGACAAAACTGCCTAAAATTGAATATAATACAATAATGAAATCATAACATAATCGAATTCATCTGCCTGTATATTAGTGATTTTAAAAAATAACGATCAAGCGCGTTCCGTACAAATAAACTATGAATCACCGAACATTGATCTAAAAAAGATAAACTGGATGGAAGAACAAACTTCCGCGGTCTAAGGGCTCAGCCTATTCTGTCCTGTAACTCGGCGTACCTTGTGAAAGGAGGAACACCCCGGTGGTTTTAACCAGTGAGAGTCTGACACACCGGGAAGGCGGCCCTCACCAACTCCTTAACGGCCCATAACGGGTATCCACCGGGTCATCAAAAAAAATGGAAAAACAAACTTAACTTTGTCATTGCAAACGATTGCCCCCAGACATCAATATAGGTCGCGGCCACTTAATCAATTGTAAAGAAATTTATAATTACCGGTTTCCTTGTACTCGTGCTACAAAAAAAATGTTATTTCTTCCAAAATTTTATGATTTTGGATCCACAGAAGTAGTCGATAGGCTTAGATTCCCTTGATTTTCGTAAATTTCATAAATTTAACAACACAAACGGCTGTATATATTGATTATATTGACATAGAAGTACAATTTTTTCCACAGCTACAATGGACTGCAGGCCTCGGCATTTAATGTTAATTGTAATTTTGTACTTTCACAAGTCCTAGAGAAAAAGATTCTTAAAAAAATAAAAACGGGCCTTAAAAGGGTTCTAACGGGATCAGATTTTTCTTATAAGGTATAAATTCTAAAAACGGCTTGATCCCGCGCCAAATTTGGAACCGTACATTTCACGCCCAATCCTTTGGCTCCCGTTTGGGTAATTAAAACTTTTAGCCGACCATTGGACTGTTTTTAATTCCAAAAAATATTGTTTCACGCCAAACGACAAAGTTTCAGCGTTGAGTACTTACTTTTCGAAGCTTAAATACTTTTTCGTATTTCTATATACAGAAGAGCGCATTGTTTTTCGAAGTAAATTAGATGAACAAATGAAATCCTTGGCTGTGACGTACTTTGGACATCTAAACTTTTGTTTTTAAACTTATAGAGGAACGCTTGACCTTTATTGACCTGGTGGAAGGTGAAGATAAGTTCGATGATAAAACGCAATCGCCTAGCAAATGCCTATTCACTCTTCTCTTAAAGACTCCCAGGTCATAAATAAGATCGCGGAAATATGGCCGCTGGAAGCATATTCCACTCCTTAGCCGTTCGCATGATAAATGTAGAAGCGAATCTTTTCGTGCGAATATAAGGAACATCCACCACATACGGATGGTATCCGACACGATGTCTAGTGGTTTTGTGGTGGATTGGGGCTGATACTGATTATCTGTAAGTGTTATATAACCTCATTCCTTCCATAACAAAACCACATGCTCTTTATTACAATGCAAGACTTTAACGGTGACTTCTATGTCAGCTAGAACTAAGAAATTCTCTAACTCTTACCTTTATCGGTTCATTATATTGCAGAATGGTCTCCCTGCCACCGTATTCCCTTCATCTTACAATATTGGGTTCTTTAAGCGAAGCGTGAAGAGATATTTGTGTAGACTGGAATGAACACCGCGACTGTTTATAGGTTTTTCTTTATTGTAGTTAGTCGAAGTTCGTTTATTGGCTGCACCATGCTTACCATCAATCGTGATGCGGTCACTATGCCGAGTCCGTATAATTTACTTCTTTTTTTATATTCTGAGAGGAAATCTTGTCTTGTTTATTTTTGACTGTGTTCGATATTATTTACAGTTACTATCTCTTTCAATTTTTTGCTTTATTATATGCTATCAGTCTGTTCTGCAATAATATTTAAACTCTTTATTAATTTAAAATTCTATTATAGAGGCTTTATTATACAGTGTTTACTAATATTATATATTATAATTTTTTAATGACTGTTAAATATTTTATCTGTTGGTCTTATATTTCTGTTCTTGTATATGTGTATTTTCATATTATTATCTATGATATTTTAAAATTAGTGTATATGTACTCCATTGATCCCTTCCTTGCCGTTTTCTGCGTGTCGACGCAATAAATGGGTGTCAGCTGAAAATCAGCGCTGGGCAGCTCGGCTGGTCATTTATCATTTGCTGAGCTGACTTCCCTTTGGCGCATCATCACAACATAGGATGTTTACTGTTTTTGTTTTCTGTCTTTAATAACCTATTTTGCTGTGTTGTTTGTTGTGTTGTGTACCAAATAAATGTTTTATTTTTTTTTAAATCCGGAATAAGACCTTCAAGGGACATGTGAGGACTGCTACCCTAGTGTGTCAGACTCCTACTGGCTAAAAACTCCCGAGGTGCGTCTCCCTATCGATGCTAACAGAGCTTGGAAGGAGTGTCGTGCATAGGGTATTTGGATAGGCAGATTCATATAATTAATGTGAATATTATATAATGATAATAAATATTATATTGCTCTCATAGGGTAGATAGATAGCGTGAAAATAGAATAGATATGAATATAAAATGTTCCATTTTTTGTTTAACTTAAAGCAATTTATTCCAGACATATTTATCGTACGGGCAATACTTTCATGCATCTATTGAATGAACGCTACTGCCTGGAAGTCAAATGCATTATTCGGCCCGGCCAGCAAAAAGCCTATAGAGGCTTCATTTCTTATGGGGGTCGGTGTAAATAATCCATTCCTTTGATCATCACATAGGGTTTACAATACTCATAAACTATTTGTTCTAAACAACTCCATTGAATTTTACAGAACACATAAAATAACTGTAGCAAAACACGACTGAGCACAAAAAGCTGACATTGACGTTCCAGATACTCGAGCACTGAGTATAAAAAGGGCGGGATATTTGCATACGAGTGATAAGGCGATTGATGTTACGGCTGATAAGAAGGGATGAGAGACGTTTAGAATAATCTTCGAGTTAGAAGTACCGAAATCTAAACTGGCGTTTCGGTGTCATATCGCCTAACGCGGTCCCCGATGCCTTGCGTAAAATTGTCTTGTGGCCCAAATGATAAACTAAAGCGAAACTTTAATAGTATTTTAACTGAAAAAGCGTTTTTATATGATAAATGTACTGTAGTGATTGTACGAATGGTTAAAGTAGGTTAGTTATATATGGCACTATTGTCGGAATTGGTCGTTAAGTAAAAATACGTTTATTTTAGAAACCAGAACATCGAATTTAAAAAAAAATATGAAGTTTGATTTGATTTTTTCAATTATTACATTGACAGATTGAATCGAAAATTCAAAAGGAGGGGTCGGATTATAAAAATTATATTATAAAAAGATTAGAAAAATATTTGTAAACATTATTGAAAAACATGGGAGTATAGATATAAAGAAGGTGTTATCATTTAAAGCGAGTGAGTGACCAATAATAAACACATAGGAAATATAACACGCCTGCAAGAGCGTGCTACAGTACACACATTAATTCGCGCCGCTAGATAGTCAGCGTGTTCCGGCGTATGATTCAAAATAATCAGCCCGGTGAAGTGTAGAGGGGATAGTTGCGAAGCATGTGAGGGCCAATGGCAGTAGCGTTCATTCCATAGATGCATGCAAGCATTGCATTCCCTTATGATAAGTAAATCTGGAATAAATTGCTTAAAGTTAAACAAAAACAGGAATCTATTATATTCATATCTGTTCTATATTCACGCCTTCTATCTTTCATTACGAACCTAGGAAAGCAATATAATATTTAATATCATAATATAATATTCAAATACGAATTACCCTGTCCAAATACTTTATGCACGTCACTGGCCAATGGCATTATCCCAGTCTTCGACACCGAGTGTCTCAATGCGGAGGGTAGCGGGGTCTGAAGTACGGTGCGCAGCCGGCTGATTGCAGATTGATGGGGCCCACTCAGATCACTAGCCATCTCTGAAAGGTTAACCAGCCGCTTCGCGGAAAATTCTGAAATGCTACCTTGTGCTAGTTGGTGACCAGATGATTCACATGAAGGATTTTTTTTTATCTTGACTCGGCTCCATGTTCACACCAAGCCTGACGGTAGTCTGGATGAATTTGGTTTCCCGGGCCTGGGTAGAGCCATTAAAGGGTCACTTCTACGATTTTTAGTCAGTAGGAGTCAGACACACGGGGTCGGTGCCCTAATAGCGGTCCCGATGATCCCATGCAAGATTTTCCTCCAAAATAAAAAAAAACCCATAGGTAGTCGCAGTGGTCATGCCGCCCTGCAGATATATCTTTACGTTACGGTTAAAGGACCCTCATATCATTGGATGGAGGGAACACGCTCGCCGGAAGACCATTCCACAGCCCAACGACACGGCAAAAGAAGGAGTTAGAGAACTTTTTTGTCCTAGCTTGAATGTGAGTTAGCCGCTAAGCTGTGACCTGGTAAGCCGGCGCGCGTGGCTTTGTTAAGGAAGGGAGGGGTGGAACAAGGTTAAATAACTTTTCAGAACACTCGCCATGATACAGACGGTAGAGTGTGATCTACATGTCATCAGTGACGTGCATAGGACATTTGGACAGGGTAGGCAGAATTCGCGTAATTAATTTTAATATTATATTATGATAATAAATATTATATTAATCTCATAGGAAAGATAGATGGGGTGAAAATAGAACAGTCAAGAATATAAATGGTTCCTTTTTTTGTTTATTCCAGACTTATTTATCATAAGGGCATGCAGTGCTTTCATGCATCTATGAAATGAACGCTACTGCATATCATGCTCCATGATACTTAAAAATAGTCTCTAAAACTGTAAACTTTATTATTCCCTGCCTCGCTGTTTTCTGCGCGTTGATACAACAAATGTGTTTCAGCATTTGCTGAATTGACTTCCCTTTGGCATATCTCAGCACGGGGTATTTGCTTTTTTTGTTTTCTACCTTAATTAAGCTGTCTTTCTATTTTGTATATCATATTACTTGCCAAATAAATGCTTATTCTTTCTTTCTTTCTAGCTGAGATAGAAGTCAGTGTAAAACTGCGACTCCACAATCTAGGAAACCACAAATTTTAAAGAATTACTTAATGATAAGCAGTAAGATACGATAATTTGACGTTACAATTAAATGCCAAAATATGTTTGAGCTTATAAACGCCTCCGCTTGTGATCTGGACTGAATCCTTATCTACCAACCGACATGATTTATATACTGAGCCCTCCCGTTTCGTCCAATTTACAGAAAACCGAGCCTGTAATAAAATATCCCTAGCTTACGGGGGTTCCTACAAATTTCTATACGGTTTCGCAGCATACTGATGAGAATTATAATAACCCTCAGCTTCTGTTGGGATTAAACACGCGCTCAGTAGGAAGGTAAACACGACTGGATATTTATAGTAGAGAATTCCAATATAACAGAAGCTAGTCATTAACAGTTTATTAAAATGTTTTTAGACTGACCTGGTATGTACGACAGTTTTTCATGGTCTTGTCATGCATGGAGTACTGTTCACATCTCTGTGACAGTTTTGCCCTGTAATTACTCGACGTCCTGGATAGGTTACAGTGGAAGGATGCCCGCATTGTAAATGATCCAGATATTACCAAGCATCTTGAACCGCTTCACACAACATAGAATACTCGTATAACATAGAAGGACAGGTTAATCAAAAACACAAACTAATTCCAATACATTATGCAAAGATATAATTAAATAATTGACTCAAACGTACCTACATAGGAAGAACAAACAGTAATAAATCAAACTAGGAATAAATACTAATAAATTCAATGTACACAAAACACACACAAGAAAAACCACATTCTGAAAATTACAATTACACAAGTAAATAAAAACCATAAGAGATACGAGAATATTTGTTTTATCAACGATTACTTATTAATATTCTCTTTAACGTTGAAATAAAAATCATTAAACGGAAAAGCGGCAATGAAACGGTGTGAAATACGACCGTTTATATTAATTTCTTTATTATTTGTCACGCTTGTAAAGAAGTTATTTAAGATCCATTTAAAAAACACCATAAAATTTAACTTTCAACTCTCAAGGCGTAAAGTTACTTGAAAGAATGACATTTTAAGTCTTTGAAACTCTTAATTAAACTTGACAGAATTTATTTTTCATTGTATTTTTATCAACAAAGCATTATTCTATCTGACAAAGGATATGAAAGCTTTTAAAAAATATTGAGTTAGAATTAATTTGGTAAATAAATGAATTCTTATCATCATACTGATGATCGACAAATGAATTTATATATTAGGATAAGCCGGGATTTTTGTTCTTAACACGTTCGTCGCCGCGTCACCCAAATATGAGTGACGCTGTTCTTGTTGAAATGAATGGGATTTTTAAAAAGAATTTAATAAAGTAAGCACGTATATGTAAATATAGGATGTACAACATTAAATTACTAAAAATATTCACTTTATACAATATGTTTTATCACTGTTACGAGCGCGGGGTAATAAGAGGCCGATGTTGGGAAACAATCGATTTATTAATCGAAGAGTGTGCACAGTATCATCACATAGTCACAGGAACGTCGCAAAGCTTATGCATTTGCTTGGATATTCTAGGACGGTTTATCGATATTTCGCAGCTCGACATTCTACAGATAAACAGCTATGTAATTGATAATAAAGTTTTACCTGTGTCCTTTTCAATAAATGGTGTAGTTAGGCGCAGCCTTTATCTTCGATTGTCATTGGCAATTTGTTTGACAGTTAGTCCATTGGAAAGAACACCTTAAGACAATATATCTTTTTTAAAATGATAGCAATATCACAAAACAGATTTATTGCACCGTTCGTATGTTTCAAGGATTTTGAGGTAATTTTTTTTTATAATTACTATTGTGAAATATTCCAAAGCATTCATTTTACTCATAAAATATTAAAAAAATACTATAAGACAGTCTGAAATCCCAGCGGAAACAAAATAAATTAAAGGAGAAATCCGGAATATCTTCAGAAAAGCGACAAATTTCGCGGTAATCATTAATCATTAGGATGGCGTGAAACGTTGATGCGCTAACTGAAAGTTTTTCTTTTGGAAAAGCGTTTATCTCAGCTTTAGCGGATACATACGGCTTGTTCGATCGGCGAGTTTGGTCATTGTAGCTGCAATTCTATTCGAGAGAAAGCACTTTTTGTTGTACAACTGCTTTCTGGAATACATTATGAAATGATACTTTAAATTTTTTAAACCTACATCTCATCATTATTATTGTATATCTGGGTGTTTCCAGACTAAGTACGGATTTAAGCACCATATACTCACCGGTGAAGGAAACAACGCGAGGAAACCCGCATGGCATCTAATAGACATGACGTGTGTACTAGTGCTGTGAGAACGGCGATCAGCTGCGCTACTGTTTTTTTTTTTTACACTGGCTCGACATAGTGACTACAGAGTACCTGATGGTAAGTACAGTGTAGTCCAAAAACGAAAGCGACTATCAAAGGATGAAAATCCATTGATAGTCTACATCGTCATGTCGGCCCACATGTACCACGACTGAAGGAAAGTGATATAATATATAGCCTGATGATATAATATATTACTATTTTAAATCGGTAATATCTTTCTACTAGGTCATTGGTGTTTAAGAAATAACCCCTTTTTTTGCTTGGGGAAAATCCTCATAGGACCGTCCCGACCGCACAAGGGGGAAGCAGCCGTGGTGTGCCGGACTCCTACCAGCTAAAAACCACAAGCTGACTACTTCTGCGAAATAATGAGGACTTTGGGTCCTGTAATCAATTCGCCGCAGCAGAAATAACCCTCTTTTTTTTTACTTGGGTGAAATCCTCATGGGATCTTCCCAGCCGCGAAGGGGGGAGGCAGCCGGAGTGTGCCGGACTTTTACTGAGTAAAAATCCCAAGGTGACTACTTCCGTGCATTGGCGGGGACTGTGGGTCCTGTAATCAAATCGCCACAGCCCCGTCGCGCCGCGCCCGATGGGCACAAACTCGGGGGAAGATGATGCCTTCCCCGATACCGCTCGTTGTATTTAGGCAGAGCACGTCACAATGCCCTGCCAACTTCTCGAGGGCTGCTAAACCAGTTGCTCAGGGCCCCACCCTGAGCAGCCACGACCCCAAAGACATCACCCAACCGGTCGTGGATAGACCGAGCAGCCGGGACTGATGTGCCTGGGTGGTTGCCCCCTGGTGTCTCCTTCGAGCGGCTTTCTGCCGTTCTCGCTCTGAGAAATAACCCTCTATGTTAACCGAACAATTTTTCTCTGTGTCAGAGATTGTACGAAATCCGTATTTAATAAATGATCCAACTTAAATGGAAATTATAAACGTGATCGTTTGTACATTTGTTTTTAATACAAATATTCTACACTTTACCAGCGAAAATACTACATCTAGTAATAGCTAAGTATATTATAATACAATAAGATCTGTGGTGACCAACAAAGAATGAGATTTTATTAACCTTGACTCCAATTTTGCTTTTGCTTTTCTTCTTTTTATTTGTAGTTTACTTGTAAAATGTTTATCGTAACGTACTACAAGATATTGCTTCTTGCAAAATATAATGTTTTTCAGTTCAATAAAAACTAACCTCATATAGTCTGATTACTTAGAAAAAACATAAATTTTGCGTCATAAACGGTCGTATCTTGTGATTTCATTGACTTAGAAATTTAATATTTTTAGAGCTACAAGAGACCGCGATCCAGCATATTGGACATTATATTTTAACTTGATATTTCTACGTGCTACTGAAGAAAAGGGTCTTGAGAGACTGACTAACATGGAGGTGATTTTATACGTGTTTCTATTTAAACCTTTCGTTACGGCAGACCTCGTTGCAAAATGTTTCGCGGGAAACCGGAAGAAGCTCCGGAGCACGGAGTTGCTGAAAGTGCGTACATCAAACACATGCAGTCTTCAGCATTCACAGTCAAAGCTTTGTATCGAAACGACTTTCATTAGTTTTCAGAATAAAAATACGGTGATTAAATTATAAAATATAGTCAACCGTCGTGGTGACAGCATTTTTTAGCTGGTAACTATAGTCACTGATAGTTGTGAAAGGATTAGTCGCCCAAACCTTTGGGATGAGCAGAGATATTTGTGGCTGTATTCACTTTGCGCTTATATGTCGTGCCCAAGGTGACCAGTAACACAGCTGTTCGCCGTTCTCACAGCTCCATTTAGCAACCGTTAGCTTTTTTTTTTTTTTTTTTTGCAGCAGCAACAGCAGCATTTTTATTAGATGCCATGCAGCTTACTCCACGATGATTTTCTTCACCAGTAACCATGTGGCCCTAAATCCTTACTTGATCTGGATAACCCAGAGGTACGAGCCGGGATACGAAACTATAATCAATTGCGTCGCTGCGCATGAATTCCCGGTGTTTTGTTAACTTGACCACAAATAAGATCAGATATACAACCCTAAAAAATATTTCCTTCTCGCATGAATTCTCAAAAACTGTGCCAAAAAGAACAATATCTCCTGTATATCGTTAGCTGGAAATTGTGATATTAAGTAATTGTATCACTGAAGGGAACTGTAAATGAATACACGCTAAATGAAATTGTACGTCCCAAGGTTTCGCCTTGTACTATTTTTCTGTTTACATCCTTTGTGGAATATATTAGCATGAAGAAGGAGGATATATTTTTACGACACAATAAAAAAAGGTTCGTATATTATTATGAATTTTATTTATTATTAGCTAGTTTCGTCCCACTGCAAGGCAAAGGCATTCCCCACCTTTTCCACTATATTTGTGGAATCCATGTAAAGGAGTTTGTACATTTAACCCTACACACAATCTCAGATGCGGGTTGGCGGGTGTGCACTATATGCAGAGAAGGTGCATGCAGCAGCTTAGATGCTAGCCAATCTGTGTGGAATCCAGCATGCTGTCGACCCTTACGAGCTCTCAGTTTGATGAAGGAGGCACTATTCTATACTTCCGGTAATCCCCACGGCTATTTACGATTTTAATTATAAGTAACTTTTATTAATTATCCACTGTAGATGTGATTTTACCAAATATCTAATAGTGAATAATAATAATGTATATTTATTGTGGTGGTAGTCAGTAGCATTCATTCCATAGATGCATGAAAGCATTGCATGCCCTTACGATAAAGAAGTCTGGAATAAATTGCTTAAAGTTAAAGAAAAAATGGGACTATTTATATTCATATCTATTCTATATTCACGCTGTCTATCTTTCCTATGAAAGCAATATAATATTTACTATCATAATAAAATATTCAAATGCGAATTCTGCCTACCTTATCCAAATACCTTATGCACGTCACTGGTGGTAGTAGGGAGATTATCCCGAACTAGGTCAAGGGCCACAGTACGCGCGAGTCTAAAGTCCATCGTATTAACTCGTTTTAAGCTTGTCACATCTCGGGATCAATTTGTGTATACCCCCAGTTGCTCATATACCTAGAAACTTTCCGTCGTGGTACATGTGGGTTGACATAGCCCAGCGACATAGCATAGCATGGCTGCGGCGATTTGATTACAGGACCCGCAGTCCCCACTAATTCGCAGAAGTAGTCACCTTGGGGTTTTTAGCTGGTAAAAGTCCGGCACACCCCGGCTGCCTACCCCTTTGCGGCCGGGACGGTCCTATGAGGATTTTCCCCAAGTAAAAAAAAAAAAAAAGCCCAGAGAAGGCTCCACGACCGGTTGGCTGATGCCTTTGGAGTCGCGGCCGCTCAGGGTGGGGGTCCTGAGCGACTGGTTAGCGACCTTCGAGAAGTAGGCAGAGCATTGTGACGTGCTCTGCCTAAATACAATGAGCAGTGTCGGGGAAGATATCTTCCTCAGAGTTTGTGCCCAGCGGGCGCGGCGTGACGGGGCTGTGGCGAATTGATTACAGGTTCCGCAGTCCCCGTCAATGCGCAGAAGAAGTCGCCTTGGGGTTTTTAGTCGGTACAAGTCTGACGCACCTCGGTTTTGCGCAACCCCCCAGTGCGACCGAGACGGTCCCATGAGGATTCTCCCCAAGTAAAAAAAAAGCCCAGCGAAGGTGGCGAGAACCTATCTACGAGGTGTGTTTATTTGTGAGCGCAATGCCGTTGTTTTGAGCTAATCGTGGATTATTCAACAGGCGATACGTTTCGCCGGGTCAACAAATCAATATTTATTTATTTATTATATATTATATATTATTAATATTAGGTCCTTACATATGAAATTGGCGTTTTGTATGGGAGGAACAAAAAGTCGAATATTTTTTAATATAATATATTTAATTAATCAAAGTATGAACCATTATTTTCTATGCACTTTTGCCATCTCATAGGTAGTTCATTGATCCCTTTACTAAAAAAACCAGTCGGACGGGAATCAATAAAATCTTTGAAGGCGATTTGGACTGCCCCATCGGAGTTGAATTTTTTCCCTTGCAAGAAGTTATCCAAATTTCGAAAAAAATGGTAATCTGTTGGAGCAAGGTCCGGGGAGTACGGAGGATGTCTTAGACTTTCCAATTAAAGCTCTTCTAATTTAGTAGCCGTCTGTTGCGCAGTGTGTGGTCTAGCGTTGTCGTGAAGCAACAGTGGCGTGGAGCGACTGACCAGCCTAGGTTGTTTAGCCGCTAGCTTTTCCGTCATGGTTTGCAATTGCTGACAATAGACATCAGCCGTAATAGTCTGGCCAGATTTGAGAAAACTGTAATGAACAATACCGGCACTAGTCCACCAAACGCTTACAAGTAACTTTTTTGGGGTTAATTTTCGCTTGGGGCAGGATTTGGCTGGCTGGCCAGGATCCAACCATTGCGCTGAGCGCTTCCGATTATCGTAAAGAACCCATTTTTCATCACAGGTAATGATTCGGTTTAAAATACCTTCATTATTGTGCCGGTTTAGTAATGTAACGCAGCAGTCGACGCGCGTTTGCCGGTTTGCTTCAGTCAATTCGTGAGGTACCCACCTTTCAAGCTTTTTAATCTTCCCAATTTGCTTCAAGTGAATTAAAACAGTTTTATCACTAACATCGCAGCCTGCAGCTAACTCGGACGTGGTTTGCGATGGATCCGCTTCCACAATAGCCTTCAACTCTTCATTATCAACTTGAGTCTCAGGCCGTCCACGGGGCTTGTTCTGCAGGTCGAAATTTCCAGAACGAAAACGTTGGAACCAAAAACGAACTGTGTTTTCTTTTGCAACACGACCGCCATACACATCATTCACCCTTCGAGTTGTTTCCGCAGCACTAGTGCCACGGCGGAACTCGTACTCGTAAATAATGCGATATTTTAAGTTTTCCATTTTGTAAAATGAGTGACGCAAACAGAAAAAAACAGAAGAAAAAAACAAATGAATGACGATCATCGAAGCTCAAATACATGAGTCTCTATAGCTGTACAAATTTGAATTTGGAATTCCTTACCAAAGAGGAGAAATTTGTGCCTAAAGTGGCCAGTACGAAAAACGCCAATTTCATATGTAAGGACTTAATATATATGATAAATCCGTTCGGCAGCCACCTGTCCGACGTTCCGTAAATACTATGCAACTCCATGTATATATGCGAGTGGTTAGAAAAACATTACTTGCGCGATGTAGGTTAGTAAAAATGAATGAAATCGTTAATAGATCTGTACCTGTTTCTGTACCTTTTTAAATGCTGTTTTCACTAATGCATTACGAAAAGATGTCTTTAATATATAGTCTTAATTTTATTTCAATCAGTTTATAAATAAAAAAATATGTCTGTTTAAAAAAGACGTCCATCATTTATTGAAAAAAATGTGTTGAGTAAAGTGGAATCAATTATCATTAAATCTATCTATCATTAAATCTTCCTGAAGTATATAGTTTCTTTTTATGTTTTCGTAAGTTCCTGTTAAACATTAAATATAATTGCACTTTTTTTTCTGTTCAGCAGTATATATAGTAGCTCAAAATATTTTATATGTGCATTGATTTGTATTAATAGTTACAATTCATTGTAAGTAGCGGTATTCATGGCGATACGAAGTTTGCCAGGTCAGCCAGTGTATAATATAAAAACATGATTTCTATAGCCACTCACTTGTTCCATAATATGTAAATAAAAAACGCGTATCGATATTTTAAAAGGAAATAAACCTAGAGACATCGTTTGGGTTTCGGGTAAGAATTTCATTTCTCGATGTTCGCCGCGATGAAAAATTCTTTGTCCCACTAGCTGAAATTCCTTGCATTACGATGAGGGATGTATGTATAGTCGAGAAATAGATAGAACATGTTTTTCTTCCCATTTTTTTACGGAGGCTGGACAAAGTGAATACAATACTATAACGACTATCAAGGGTCGAAAATCCTTTGACAACAGCTGTAGTCAGGTCATTGCACATATCCCGCCCGGTTAAGTTGTGAAGACCTTTCCCAGTCAACCAACACACGTAAATTCGAAAAAATTGCACATATATCGGTCTCTACTTATATGAACAATTGCACTTATACAAGCTGCTCTCGAAATGCGACAGGCCGAAACGAGTAGATACGACGGTCTTTGGACTTGTGTACTGTGGACACGATCCAAATCGGGCAATTTTACGACCTCAATAATTCAATACATTAATTACATCAAATACAAGATTAATTGGGTGACGCAGCAAATAGAAGCGTTTTAAACATGTTTTATTTAAAGCGAAATTAAGAATTACCATGCACAATGTGCAGCAAGTTTTGAGATAATGGAGGATTTAATGCTAAATTAATGACTATTAAATTATAAAATTAAAATTCCAGATTCAATTACCTATCTACCTATAATCTATGCGATAGAACCAGTTTCATGTACTCAAAGACGATATTTCTGCTCTAAGTTAATAAGGAATTGAGTACTCTGCTGATTACAGATGATGCTACAGCATAAGATGAAGGTAACCATGTTTTTGTATTATCATATACTTGAGGTCATCGATTCAATATTTTAAATCAACAAATAAAGGTTGCGAGCATTGCTATAGCATATCATTTTGGTCAGCAACATTTGCCCGGTGCACGCGTTATCGAGTAATCGTTTGCAGTGTTAATTTTACATGACCCATTTGTTAAATTACAATGGGTAATGGACTAACAATGGAATTCGATAATTTATCAAATTGTTAAAGGACAGTATAAGTTCCTCGGGTGGATTGTGAAGACTTCGTTATTTTAATTGATCATCCTCATCTTTCTACAGATACAAATAAATATGCTTGTTTATAAAAGGAGTGACTATGAATACGACCGAAGCAAATATAGGAAAATGGGACATTCATCTGGCTGCACCACGCTCACGGCCCCAATATATAAAATAATGTGATGTTTGGGATCGCAATGCTCATAATAAGTTTATCTATTTATACTGTTTTAAAATTATAACGGGACTATTATTAAATAATTATAAAAACATAAGCAACGTTACTTCTCCGTGGTTGTAACAATACAACAAGTGACATGAAATTCTCCGTAATTTAAAATGGATGGGATACAAAAGAAAATATTTAGTTTGACCATAGAATTAGGAAATAAAAATATTACATTATACGCCAAAAGTGTAACTAAGAATATGATCTTGTAGCGCGTACAGATAATATAAACCCATTATACAATGCGCGCGGGCAGCAGCGATGCCTGCAGCGCTACAATACTCGCCTCTTTGAGCACTGGTGTTAATTTGATCATACATGTGCGGTTGTACGCACCCACGCTCCGCGATTGCGTTCGGAATCTTCATTGGAAATACCATAAATATAACTACATGAAATATCAATGACCTGTAGAGAGTTGTGGAATCCTGTTTTTATTTACAATATGTAGTTTTAGTTGTTGCCTAATGCACGTGTTGTAAAGAAATCGTATACAGTGTCAATTTTATATGGCACTTCTGCTAAATTACAATAGTTAATGGGCTTACAATGGAATTCGATAGAAAAGCCAATTGTTAAGGTAAAGTGAATCTCGATCACGTAGATTGTAAAGACTTCGCTATTTTAAATAATGATGGCGGTCTAGGTCCCTTCTCTTCTTCCTAGAGCAGCTACCAGATTTTTTTGCTAGTTCTTCTTAGTAGTTTCTGCTTTCTGTACCGGTGGTAGATTCATTTTATTTTTTGGACGTTTCAAAAGCGCTGGAAATTAGGCATGGTGAATAAAATTCCGTTCTATTTAATTTCATTTTATTTTTGTTTCGGTCACGCAGAGAAACAGCAAACATACTTCTCTCCACTCTCCACTCAGCTCGCTGTCTGACTGTGAGGTTTCTTAATGGCCAGTAAGGCTAGTGCGGCTTTAAAATAATAGTCTGGAGGCTGGTTGATCCTTACAGCTTGTGAGAGACTGGTCTCTACCGTTTGTGGATACTGGCCTATACCACTTGTGGAAAGCATATGTTAATTGAAAGGCAAACTGCACTTGAATAGTCTTCATTAATTTTTCGGCTTGCTAACTTGCATTAAGTTTTTTTTAATCCCGGTGGAAAATCCTGCATAGGACCATCAGGGTCGCTGTGAGGGCAGTGACCCCGGTGTGTTAGATTCCTACTTACTAAAAACCCCCGGGGTGTCCCTCTGATTGCTCCACCTGGGCCTGGGAAGCCAAATTCATCCAGACGCCCATAGAACAAGAAGCCTTGTTGAGGCTACCTCTCTGGGAGGGGAAGGAGTAAAGCCCACCTCTCCAAATCCTCTCTCCCAGGCGATGCTCCGGACACCGTGCACCGCTTCCCTCTCATCCGGGCAGTAGACTCCCTCAAGTCTACTGCCCGGTTACCTTGCATTAAGCGCATTGACTCCATATTACTTCAATCAGCCCTTACATAGCATTATCACCACAATAGCGAGTCTAAATCTTTTTATTGAAAATATTAAAAAATATATCTATCTATAGACTTTATAAAGACATACAAACATTTAAAGATTTCACTCCGTCCAATTCTGCTAAAACTCAACTGAAGTCGTCATATTTTTTCAGCCAAATTGATTTCAATAAAATTAAAAGCATTGGACGTAGCCATTTCTTCTGAATTGTTGTACCGTGATATTGAATACGTATAACATTTATTGCCTTTCTCCGAAAAAATTAATATCATTTTGGATATTATATTACATTGTATACAGTATGCTTTCAAAATCCTGTCTGACCAGAAAATGGGATGTTGGCGACATGATAAAACCAAAATATATTTAAAAAAAAAAAATTATTCGTGAACATTAAAAAGTTATTGTCGTGTAAAATTTAATCAATTGATCTATGGTAGGAGTACTTACAAAAATCCGTTTAAATATTAATGAAACGATTTAATTAATAAATGATGCTTGGAATGTTGGGTAATCATGATCCTTTTTGACGTCACGACCTAATAGCATGATCATTAAATTTATTTTTTCTTTTCTTCACGAGCACACACGCTTCCAGTGTTGCCATATAAATTTCCCCTAATTAATTATTTTTATTTGTATTGTTTTACTCTTTAACTAAAAATGATAATGAAATATCGATTCCGAGTAATGCATGGGTCGGACAGAATTTTTATAACATAATGTATACATGAATCTATATCAGAGCGTTTTAATGTGAAATCTTTTAGTAATAATCAATGAAAAACGTTTGCTTTCCATTTTGTGGTCTGTACTCTGAGAACTCTTAATTTAACCAAAGTAGTATATTTTTTGTACTAAAATAAATACTATATATCATAAGACTATGTACATATATGGGTAAACAGAATATGTTATTACATTTGTTCAAAATTATTTTTAATTAACATAATTATACAATGTAGGCTTAAAATTCAAACCTAACGGTTATTTTATATTCAATTCTATCAACCGTAAAAGCTTTGAAATCAGTTTCAAATATCCAAATATCACGTGAAATCGTATTATAAATAGGGCTGTGCGACAAATGAGATTTCGTATACCACCGATATTCGAAATTTGTGGCTCTGGAAATCTAGTGGATAAAGATCCGATAACCATACGCGCCTAGGCGAATGGTCGAAGACATGAATCTTGACAGGAAAATCTAGATTTTCCTAGATTAAGTACGGATTTAGATTACACATATGTTATACACCGGTGAAGGAAACGTCGTGAGGAAACCCACATGGCATCTAATAGATATATCATATGTAATAGTGTTGTGAAAACGGCGATCAGCCGTGCTAGGGCTGACATTGGGTACGAGATATAAATGTGAAGTGGATACAGCCACCAATACATCCCTGTTCACTTTGAAAGGAATATAACGTGATGATATTATATTATCATAATTTATATCGATATAAAATTATTTGGGAATATTTGGATAATTTTATAAAATCTGAATTGTGGATATTTATTTAGTAGAAAGTATTTTTATGTAGTAACTACAGCGCACCTCATGGAAAGCACGATATAGTCTAAGAACGGCGGCAACTGCCCATGAACCGAGTTTTTTTTAAGTTCATCATCGTTCTATCATCGTCTTTTATATACCGGAACTGAATGTGTATCATATATACTAATATTATAAAGCTGAAGAGTTTGTTTGTTTGAACGCGCTAATCTCAGGAACTACTGGTTCGAATTGAAAAATTATTTTTGTGTTGAATAAACCATTTGTCGATGAAGGCTTTAGGCTATATAACATCACGATGCAACTATTAGGAGCGAAGAAATAATGGAAAATGTGAAAAAACGGGGAAAATTATTCATCCTTGAGGGCTTCCATTGCGTGCGCTGCAAAAACGGTTCAAGATACCAAAAATATATGTAAGAAAGAATTATTCCTCTTGAAATTATCTAAAAAAATGTCTGCGACAGTATATGTCTATCTTTTAAGATTAAGTCACTAGAACCGTTTTTATGGTAATCAAATTTGGTCGAAATTAATGCATTATTTGATAAGAGTTGTATCAACGTAATAATATTAATCTTAATCCAAATTAATGTGTTGTTGATTAAGAGTATTTAATTGTGAACAAAATTGTCTTTGACATCACTTAATTTCAATGAACATCTTAGAAGATATTACAATTTTAAAATAAATAACTAACTAAAATGCCCAGAATAACTATTCCACGCGGACACAGCTAGTATATTATATATGAACAAATATAAGGTAGAGACAGGAATATAAATATATATTCTTTTATGAATAACAGCCGCACGCTTGACCTCAATCAGACTTGGTGGAAGCTGATATCCAAGAATTTTTTGATGACCGGGATAGGCCTTTACAACTACCGGGCTAAAGCGGGCGAGCAGTGCAAGTGCTCAGCCAGCGATTTATGGGTTGGGTGGCAACGGAATAGCGCCCCTGTGGGTACAGACCTCGACTTGGGCGGCCAGCCAGGGAAAATGAAACTGACTGTGATCTACTAGCGTTTCTACTAGCGTAATCTTGAGAAGGAACTTCGAAGGAGACTCAGGGCTGCGTCGGAGTAGAACTGCGCCTCGGAGCGTAAACGCAGCGGTTAGCGACAGTTGACTGAACTATCCTTCTTCTACGGCGCTGCTGGCGACGCCCGTGTCGTGGAATCTAGTGCAAGATATCCTAGAGCAATGCGCGCGACCTTTGTATGACAGAGTCCGAATGCCGGAGGCTTGCTCGTTGGCGGGTGTTGCTCATAGTAATTAATGGGTAGCCAGTCATATGTACGTCTCTTTTTTTTTTTTGTTAACCTTGAGGAAATCCCTAACGGACCGTCAGGAGAGTGGTGAGGGCCACTCCCCTGGTGTGCCGGACTTGCACCAGCTAAAACCTCTGGTGTGATCCGCCACTCGCGTTTACACCGGACTCTAGGTAGACCTAGGACGTCTGCAAGCCCGGTGCGCGATCAGCCCCATTACAGGCTACGCCAAACATATGTTATGTACGTCTCTGCCTAGTAGTTATAATACAAGCGCTAACTTAGTTTAAAACTACGTGAATATGTGTTATAATATTTTTTAACATTACTTTTTGTAATCAAATATTGACGCAATTTCTGATATTACCGATATAGGATACTTTCGGTATCGGATACGGATATTTATAACATCACTAATTATAACTGAAACGTGTTTGAAGTGACCTGACCACTGCATGCTTCAAAGAACTTTATTTAGCCAAACGAGCTCCAAATTCGGATTTTCGATGCCAGTTCTATGAAATTAGATCGCATTAATGGTCTCAATTTTCCTTTTCGACCGTTTGATGTCATCGAAGCATAAATATCAATCGAATCCTCAAGTACATTTTTGTAATTCCACAAACAAGGTTACAGTTAATATTAATAAAAACTATTTAACTTTTGTTTACATTAGTACGACAAAATGAGTACATTATACGGGATGTCAAACACAGCATTGTTTAAAAATTTACCACAACTATCACGAAAGACTAGTAGCTGATCCACTTCGCGCTCATATGCCGTGTCCAGCGTGACCAATAGCGCAGCTGAACGGCTTTTTACAACACTAGTGGACACACATGTTATATCTATTTGATGCTATCCAGATTACCTCACGATATAGCGAGTATTTTATTATTATAGTTTAAAATGCTTGAGTGAAGTGTGTTCGCGCCAAATGGTCGCGAACGACCTACGTGGAGGCTCAACCTCATAGATGTTATATTTAAAAAAATAACAGAATATGTTTTTGCTGTCATTCATAAAAAAAGTAGAGATGTCAAAGAATATATGCCAATATACATTACCTAAGAACGAATAAAAATGTTATTTTAGAAAACCCTAATTACAAACCCCAAAGGGAAGGCGCTAAACTACACGTTAAGCCAAACGGCCTTCCCAAAGTGTAAGTAAAGTCAAAGGTATATGAATCTCAGCCTTAGTTTTAGCTGAAATAGAAGTCACCGCAATGAAATCCTGGCTTATTTCAAATCACATCCAATAGGCGCGAGCTGCAGGTCCAATCGACGAAAGAGAACTAGCTGAAGAATATATTCGGAAACAGTCAATACATTAGCTAGCGCTTGCACAAACGCACCCTCTCATCCTTACCCCTCTTAACCTTATGGTACGGGGAACTGACACAACCAGAGAGAGGCAGGATTCAGTGTCTGGGAACTGACAAACCATTACAAAACCCTCGGCTTTTTACAATGCCTTGCTTTCTCCCCTGAGCTGGGCCAGCTCGTGCTGCTGTGAAAGCAGCGACCCCGGTGTGTTAGACTCCTACTGACTTAAAACTCCCAGGGTGTCCCTCCAATCACTTCACCCGGGCCTGGAAAACCATTAATCCAGACGTCCGGGAAGCGAAAGGCCTTATTGAAGCTACTGCTCTGGGAGGGGAGGATATATAGAGCCCGACCTTACAAAACCTCTCTTTCCGGCAGCGTGCCGGACACTGCGCACCACCTCCCTCATATCCGGGCAGTAGACTCCCTCAAGTCTACTGTCCAAATTAAGCAGGTCCCCAGCATACCCTATTCGTCTATCTTCTTCATCTTAAGGTGCCTCTCCACTACCGGAGGTTGGCCGTCAGCTCAGTGAAGTGCCCTCTATCTTGAGCTAAACGAAACAGATGTTCGACGCTGGCAATACTTGTCCACTCCCGGATATTGCGCAGCCACGATTTCTTTCTTCTTCCAGCGCGTCGTTTTCCGTCTATTTTTCCCATCATTATTAGCTGGAAGAGTTAATATTTTTCATGTCGTCTTTGACTTTTCCTATTCCCGTATGGCAACGAAACATTAAACTTGTTAAGAAAATAGATGGGCAAAATGTAATCAGATTAATGAAAATACACATTTATGATTTCTTAATGTTTTAAATGAATTTAATCATGATTACAGAACAAGAAAATTAAAATTACGACTACATTTTGTAATCGTTTATCATTAATCAGATTACTTTTTGCCCATCTCTGGTTAAGAATATACAATATTCCACTGGAATATTGAAACACATTTTACATTTACAACCACTTTAAAAATAGCAATACTTTACATTCTGATGCATTTTATGAAAAGTGCTGCGCGTTCTCGGATCGTACGCGGTTGGATTAACCAGTGACGGGATTTGTCGATGTTTCTGTGAATATCGACAATGGAACGATGATAATGGATTCGACCGCGAAGCATTAAGCTTCGATTATTGTCTGGTATTTGGATTGTAGCGGCTTACCGCCATGATTGAGTTAGTAAACTGCGGAACAGTGCTGAAACGTCAATTTATTAATGTCCAATTAACTCTGAACCTTAATATTGCCCGCGTCAGAATTATAGTTAACTAGCTGTCCCGGCAGACCTTGTTCTGCAGTATTTCTCTAAAACAAAGTCACATTGTTTTTTAATGTTAATATCTTCCCCGTCATATTTTATTCTGCCAAAACCTATTGGCCTGTCGGCTGTTTTTTGAAAATTGTTTGAAGAAACCTGGCCTTAATGCTATATGTATAAAAATTGACAAATACTTACTGACATTAATATTTAAACGTCACTCAATTGTTTTGCCTTCCCGGAACCCGTCCACTAACATTTAAACTTTATGGTATGGTGTTAAAGTTCAAATTGACTTTTAAATATTATTACGAATTTTTTGTATGAGAATATAGAAAAGTGTTGTTTTTAGACTTTTTCAGACAATTTTTTTAATTTTTCTCTCCGTAACAACCTTCCCCAGACTTCAATAAACACAACAAAAAAGAAATCAGCCAAATCGGTTCAGCCGTTCTCGAGTTTCGCGCTTATACACATTTAACGATTCATTTTTATATTATAGATATAATACATACCAGGGATGTTACGGAGCTTCGACTCCGACTCCGATAAGTCGGAACTTCCGATCGTTATTACACCTTCGGCTCCGACTTCGGTTCCGAAACTTTTTAATCGGAGGTATTCATCGGAGGTCACCACCACTGTTGCAGTCAATTCATTTGATTTTACTTTATATGTTGTTGAAACATAATATCAATTAATCAAACAATCAGTGCTACTTAATTTGTAGAAGACATTTTTTAAAATTTAGATTAAAAAATATGATTAAATTATTAAATTTAAAACTAAATGTACATTTAAATTTATTACTAAATGGTTTTTTTTATTTTACATTTACATTAAATTAAGTAAAATAGAAATTAACACAAAAACAACCCTGGAGCAAATTTGATTTAATTTGTTCACTGGACAATGTTCACTGGAGGATAACTGTTTCTGATATATCCAACACTCTGTGAACAACAGCTTTTATTTGCCCAAGTTAGGTTGTGTTCGGACGTGTTCGGTCGTGTTCGGTTGTGTTCGGTCGTGTTCGGTCGTGTTCGGTGGTGTTCGGTCGTGTTCGATGGTGTTCGGTCGTGTTCGGTCGTGTTCGGTCGTGTTCGGTCGTGTTCGGTCGTGTTCGGTTGTGTTCCGTTGTGTTCGGTGATGTTCGGTAGTGTTCGGTCGTGTTCGGTCGTGTTCCGTTGTGTTCGGTTGTGATCGGTCGTGTTCGGTCGTGTTCGGTCGTGTTCGGTTGTGTTCGCTTGTGTTTGGTCGTGTTTGGTCGTGTTCGGTCGTGTTCGGTCGTGTTCGGTGGTGTTCGGTCGTGTTCGGTTGTGTTCGCTTGTGTTTGGTCGTGTTTGGTCGTGTTCGGTCGTGTTCGGTGATGTTCGGTGGTGTTCGGTGGTGTTCGGTCGTGTTCGGTCGTGTTCGGTTGTGTTCCGTTGTGTTCGGGGATGTTCGGTGGTGTTCGGTCGTGTTCGGTCGTGTTCCGTTGTGTTCGGTCGTGTTCGGTCCTGTTCGGTGGTGTTCGGTGGTGTTCGGTCGTGTTCGGTTGTGTTCGGTGGTGTTCGGTCGTGTTCGGTCGTGTTCGGTGGTGTTCGGTCGTGTTCGATGGTGTTCGGTCGTGTTCGGTCGTGTTCGGTCGTGTTCGGTCGTGTTCGGTGGTGTTCGGTCGTGTTCGGTGGTGTTCGGTGGTGTTCGGTCGTGTTCGGTTGTGTTCGCTTGTGTTCGGTCGTGTTCATACATGTTCGGTGGTGTTCGGTGGTGTTCGGTCGTGTTCGGTCGTGTTCGGTTGTGTTCCGTTGTGTTCGGTGATGTTCGGTCGTGTTCGGTCGTGTTCGGTTGTGTTCCGTTGTGTTCGGTCGTGTTCGGTGGTGTTCGGTGGTGTTCGGTCGTGTTCGGTCGTGTTCGGTCGTGTTCGGTGGTGTTCGGTCGTGTTCGGTCGTGTTCCGTTGTGTTCGGTCGTGTTCGGTCGTGTTCGGTTGTGTTCGGTCGTGTTCGGTCGTGTTCGGTGGTGTTCGGTCGTGTTCGATGGTGTTCGGTCGTGTTTGGTCGTGTTCGGTCGTGTTCGATGGTGTTCGGTCGTGTTTGGTCGTGTTCGGTCGTGTTCGGTCGTGTTCGGTCGTGTTCGGTGGTGTTCGGTGGTGTTCGGTCGTTTTCGCTTGTGTTCGGTCGTGTTCGGTCGTGTTCGGTCGTGTTCGGTCGTGTTCGGTGGTGTTCGGTCGTGTTCTGTCGTGTTCGGTCGTGTTCCGTTGTGTTCGGTGGTGTTCCGTTGTGTTCGGTGATGTTCGGTGGTGTTCGGTCGTGTTCGGTGGTGTTCGGTTGTGTTCGGTCGTTCGGTAATCGCTTTCTCACAGTACTATGAAAATGTTAATAAGAAACAGCAATTTTTACTGTCTGTGTATTTATAAATTTATCACTTTCTAATTAAAAAGGTTCACTGAATAATGTTTTTCTTTGTCCCTTAATAAAACTATTTTATTCTGCCGTCACTTGTGACTGACATTGCCTCCGACTCCGATTCCGACTCCGAATCCGACTCCGATAAATCAAATTTAAAAACTCCGACTCCGACTTCGGTTCCGATAAAACTGCCTTATTACATCCTCGTTACATCCCTAATACATACATATTATATTATACTAGCTGTCCCGGCAGACCTTGTTCTGCGCTATTTCTCTAAAACAAAGTCACATTGTTTTTTTTAAATGTTAATAGCTATTGGCCTGTCGGCTGTTTTTTGAAAATTGTTTGAAGGAACCTGGCCTTAATGGTATATGTATAAAAATTGACAAATATTGACATTAATATTTATACGTCACTCAATAATTGTTTTGCCTTCCCGGAACCCGTCCACTAACATTTAAACTTTATGCTATGGTGTTAAAGTTCAAATTGACTTATAACAAATCTTTTGTATTAGAATATAGAAAAGTGTTGTTTTTAGACTTTTTCAGATAATTTTTTAAAGTCTTCTCTCTGTTATAACCTTCCCCAGACTTCAACAAACACAACAAAAAAGAAATCAGTCAAATCGGTTCAGCCGTTCTCGAGTTTCGCGGTTATCAAGACACTATAGCTAATCCGGCAAACGTTGTTTTGCTATGTAAGGTTTTGTAATATCTTCTAAGATATTCATTGAAATTAAGTGATGTCAAAGACAATTTTGTTCACAATTAAATACTCTTAATCAACAACACATTTATTTGGATAAAGATTAATATTATTACGTTGATACAACTCTTAACAAATAATGCATTCATTTCGACCAAATTTGTTTACCATAAAAACGGTTCTAGTGACTTAATCTTAAAAGATAGACATATACTGTCGCGGACATTTTTTTAGATCATTTCAAGAGGAATAATTCTTTCATACATATATCTTTGGTATCTTGAACCGTTTTTGCAGCGCACGCAATGGAAGCCCTCAAGGATGAATAATTTTGCCCGTTTTTTTCACATTTTCCATTATTTCTTCGCTCCTAATAATTGCATCGTGATGTTATATAGCCTAAAGCCTTCCTCGATAAATGTTCTATTCCTCTCAAAAAGAATTTTTCAATTCGAACCAGTAGTTCCTGAGATTAGCGCGTTCAAACAAACAAACAAACAAACAAACAAACTCTTCAGCTTTATAATATTAGTATAAATTTTATGTGACCTAAATTTCACCCGAAACATATTTTGTTGAGACCTGGATATGTTTTTCATTTTCATTTGCGAAACGGCTGACGTCTCACTTTTTTTTTTGTTAACCCGATGGAAATCCCTTCGGACCTTCGGTCAGGGAAGTGGTAAAGGCCACTCCCTCAGTGTGTCGGACCTGCACCGACTAAAACCACCGGGGTGCCAGCACTGCCTACTCTTCGCCTTCGCCGGGCCTGGGGATCCAGATACTTCCGAGGGCCCGGCGAGCGATTGGCCTTAGGCAGGCCTCTTCTCTGGGAGGGGGTTGTAAATTACCGCCTCATTAGCTCTCATTGGGGCGGCGTGTGGACACGCACACGCCGCCCCACCCCCATTCTCCGCTGGGTGGCGGACTCCCTCGACGTCCACCGCCTAGACTCACGGCTCACTTGATTGTTAAGTTTCCACTGCATAAGAACAACTGCCACATACGAAATATTGTTATTTCGTTGCTATCTTAGTATTAATATTTTCAGGTAGTCGCTTCCAAATCGCTAGTAGAACACCCGTATGTTCTTTCCCTGGCTGGCCGTCCAGGTCGGGTACGAACCTCAAAGGATGTTCTTGCGTTGCCACCCAACCCATAAATTCGCTATCTGAACAATCTCAGTGCTCGCCCTCTACGCTCGGTGAAGTTCTAAATATCGATAAATTTAATACAATTAGCACATCACTAGCAAACGGATCTCGTGCATAACAACTCAGTCAAGCACATGATCGGCGTCTGGTCGCCTTCGGGTCGTTTCTAAGTAGGCAACTTCCAGTTTCCCCTTAATTTTTAAAATTGAGCATTTAATTCGCTGCTACGTGGTAACGTAGTGGTGGTGGCTTTGCCATGGTAGGGCGATTGCCCGAACTGGGGTGTGACCATAATACACAAGTGTAAAAACTGTCATAGTGACTCGTATCGACCTGTCGCATTTCAGGATCAGCTTGTGAATGTCCAGTAACTCATATACTTTGAGACCTTCAGTCGTGGTATATGTGGGCCGACATGAAGACTTCGAATATCAATGGAATTTCGTCTCATGATAGTCGCTTTTATTTTTGGACTACTCTGTACTTACCATCAGATGCATTGTAGTCACTTTGTCGAGCCTGTAAGAAAAATGGGTTTTTTACATTATCTGACATCGATAACTGAGCCGATAAAACAAAAACCCGTAAGTCACACTCTAGTACATCGAAGGTATTATTTATTTTGTAGTTTAATTGGTAACATTTATACTATTGTGGTTGTGTTGGCCTAGCGAATAAAAATCCAGTACACACAAACACACACAGTACACTAGTGTCTATCCACGGATAGGTGAATGATCACGCAAATCCCGGCACATGCTTCATGCTTTTTCCAAGTTAAGCACGGACTTAAACACCAAATACTTCCTGGTAAAGTAAATCATATTGAGGAAAGCTTCATGACTTCTATAAAAATGTCATATAAGTACACTAAGAATGGTGATCAGCTGCGCTACTGGTCACGTTGGGCACGACATATAAGCGCAAAGTGAAAACAGCCATTAATCTATCTCTGCTCACTTCTACAAGGATATAACGCGTAGATATATTATTATTATTAAATTAACTTTAAACAGAATCAAAATTTTATGCACAATTTACAAAAAAAAGCATTTTTTTTTCATTTTCCACATTTAGCTTGAGCATACATATTTCATCACACATACGCATCATACCTCAGCTCGCCCCAATGTCCCTCGACTCAGCCAAGACCCTGTGTCACCAGACTAGTCAGGGACGGCCATGTTTTTTTCTACCCGGGCCGCTCCAGTCTAGAGTCTGTTTGGGTATGTGGGCATCGTCTCTATAAAGTGTTCCTAATCTGCTTAAATGAAAACCTGCCTTCTATTAATCACAATAAAAAAAGCAATCATGTCTCAATCATAAAATTAAATAATAAAAAAGTGTATTAGCAGAATACAGGCACTTACCAAGTTATTTCAACAATTTGCCTGATAGTATATGATCATTTGTATCAGGGCGAATATTGAATGTTCTGAAGAGATATTAAACCTTGTTCCACCCTCTCCCTTCCTGAATAGAACCACGCGCGAGGGTTTGCGGAGTCACAGCTATACGGTAACTCACATCCCGGCTAGGACTGGGAAGTTCTATAACTCTTTTGCCGAATCGTCGAGCCGCGGAAATGATCTTCCGGCGAGCATGTTCCCACCGTCCTATGATCAGAGATGTGCAAAATGTAATCTGATTAATGATCAACGATTACAAAATGTAGTCGTAATTTTAATTTTCTTACTCTCTAATCATGATTAAATCCATTTAAAACATTAAGAAATCATAAATGTGTATATAATCTGGGATTTTGTAGTGTTTAAAACATAAATGAGCAAAATGCAGTCATATTAATGCTAAAAAACGTAAAATGTAATTGTTAATCATTTTAATTAATCTGATTACATTTTGCCCATCTATGCCTATGATGATATGATATAGAGTCCTTTAAACAAAGCTAGAAAAGATATTTGCGGCTCTCGATAGGTTTGTTTTACTGTTGATAGTCGTTGTCGTATTCGGACCACACCATACTTTCCATTAAGCGTGGTGTGGTCATAGTGCCGAGTAAAGATAAAAACAAATGAGCGAATGTGACCAAACGGGTAATATCCGTAAAAGAACAATCCCAGTCCAGTTTCCTCACTCGTTCACTGGACTATGATTACAGGCGTGAAAACGTTCTCTTAGACACTGAAAAATGGAGAAAACCCGAGCTGACGGGACATTTTAAAATTTATCACATTTCTGAAAAATTGTAACTAGATTTAGAAATATTCAAACCTAATACCATTTCACACTCAAAGAGGCTCTTATTCATGACTTCAATCGCATTTTCTTGAGGAAAGGGGCTAGTAATTTTATTTTCCCGTTCAGTTATTTGGCGTATGTGAGTTAACTAAAGGTGGAATTGAATAGTTTATTTTTAACAGTATATCGTCACGGAATGCCCCTTTCGGAGCGAGCAGAGATACATTAGTAGTTGCAACCACTTTGCGCTTATATAACGTGACCAGTAGCGCAGGAGGATCGCCGTTCCCACAGCACTGATACACATTATATATCTTTTAGGTGCTATGCGGGTTTCCTCGGAATGTTTTCCTTCTCCGGAGATCATGTTGTGCATATATTTATTTAATAGTAACTTCACAACACATTATAAGAAAATTATATACAAAATAGCAAATAAAATAAAAATCTAAAATGCTAATGACGAAGTTACGCATACATATTAAATTTTGTTAAATGTTGGGTCGCTCCCCGTATCGTATAGTGAGTGTTGTGTCAGTGTATGAGTGTGTGAGTGCATTTATTTATATCCATACTTAATTTTGAATACCCCAGAAGTACGTGTCGGGAATCGAATCTCTTTGCATTACCGCGCATGTATACCGCCCCCTTGTCCATTAGGTCACTATAGCCTTTTGCTGGATAATTGTTAAATATATTTCAATATGTAAGGAAAACCGCACGTTTCCCGTGTATATGGGTAAATAATTTCCTAGCCGCGGGCCTTTAGTTGAGTTGCCTCAAATAGGCTACCTCAATTGGAAAGGTCCGTTAAAGCTTGATTGCTCAAACGAATCTTGTGATTTGCATTACAAATGTTATAATAACATATCCAACTATATCATCAAAGGTAGCCCTTACTCGAGTAGGCAGAGGGAATTGAACAATATTTATAGGAACTTTCATTTATAGTTGCTATAAAGTTGGAGTCGAAACTGCTCGCGTCCGTAGGCTTTACCCTAGTTTCCCTACACGTGACTCCTGGGTGGTGCTAAACGAGCAGCAGCGAGGTGGCAGGGCGTCGGTGCCCGTCTGGATCGCGACCACAGTACATGGGTGTAAAGCCCGTCATAGTGACCAGTTTCGGCTTGTCGCGTTTCGGGATCAGCTTGTGTATATCCAGCAGCTTATATACCTAGAGACCTTCAGTCATGGTATATGTGGGCCGGCATGGCGATGTTGACTATCACTGGATTTTCATCCTTTGATAGTCGCTTTCGTTTATGGACTACACTGTACTTACCATCAGGCACTCTGTAGTCACTATGTCGAGATAGTGTAAAAAAATAAAATAAAGAACAAAGTTCCTATAAATCGACTGTCAGTGGGTAACTCCAACATTAAATATCACTGAGACAATAAATTACGTTTGATAAAACATAAATAATAATTATTAAATACTGATTATTCTTGTGATTATTATTAATACGCGTTATTATTAACGCGTGTGTACTCTCTAAACGGTAAGCCTGGACTACTGGCCTCGGTTACAGAAAAGTGATTGGTCGTTGGGTTCACGCGTCTTCTCATTGTCACGCGATTTTACGCGAGCCAATTAAAAATAACACTTCAACAGTAAATGTTTTGCCCGCACCCTCCGTTAACGGGACTTTTGCGTCATGCGGTTTTCGAGGCCTTTAATGCACTCAAAAAATTTGGAAAAATGTATGCTTCAGTTCAAAACATTCATTTTGAAAAACCAATTGAAAAAGTCCTCCTTATAGGGACAAAAGAGAGCGCCCGCATTTCCATTTATTTAGCAGGTTTTAACAGAAATTGATTTTGCTCGGGCACAGATGACCCACGATAATTGTATTTATTATTCGTAATAATTATATTGGATAAGGGAGCAGGATCTATAAGCGGCAATGGGTATGCTATTAGGTTTAAATCCCGGCTTCTACTGGTAAGTTTTTCTATATTAAGTACAAGTTTAGACACACCACATGCTCACCGATGAAGGAAAACATCGTTAGTAAGCCCGCATGGCATCTGTTGGAAATGTCATGAGTACTAGTGCTGGGAAAATGACAATCAATTGCGTTAGTACATCCATGACTAAGGACAAACAAATCCATTCACCATAGAACTTCTTATTCAGCACCGGTATTCGAACCCAGGACCTTGAGTTTTGCAGGACAGGTTACTGTCATTGCACTATCAAGCTGTCAAACTCCTATTAAATTAAAAATGTAATAAGTCTCCTACTCAACCATCTGTCATTAACCTATTCGTTTAGACCAGTTTCATGAGCTCAGAGCCAATAACTTAAGACTTGCTTTAAATTAGTAAAGAGTTGGTCATCCTCCTGACTTCAGATGATGACGCAGCATCAGGTCAAACTTACTATGTTATTGTTGTCACAAAACACACACACTTTAATTCACCCTTTTGTTTCGATTAGATAAGATTTTTTTTACCCCATCAACAATTACTATTAATTGACTTTCATCCTTTAATAGTCGCTTTCGTTTTTGGATTACACTGTACTTACCATCAGGTGCACTGTGGTCCAGTGTGGTGTGAGCCAGAGTAAAAAAAAAATTAAAAACAGTTACTTATGTCGAGCCAGTGTAAAAAAAAAAATTAATAATATTCAAAGCGTTAATCAGATTATCTTTAATCACAGTTACCAAAATTCTTGATCGAGTCACTTACAAACATAAGGAATTAAAATCGGTTCATCCGTTAAGGAGCTATGATGACACAGACTGACATACGAATACACAGAGCCACCTACACGCCTTAAACTTATAACACCTCTCTTATTCGTCGAGGCTTAAAAAAAAACCTCTACAGTATGTATTAAAAACCTTATCCATACCGGGAATACATTACTTGATTCCGATATTAGATTCTATTAATGTTATTCTTTAAGTTAAAGAACAAAAAAAAATCTAATTACAATAAATATGAAAACATACACGGTAGCTCGAGAAAAAAGGAAAGCAAAGGATCACGCTACTAGGTCAATATATCATAACGGTCATGACCCGTAGATTTCAAACACCGTTTATCAATTGAATCGTTTGATTAGTCTTTGTGCTGTTTTTTTTTTTTCAAGTAATCCGATCACAGCGCACGGCGCAGTCCTCGCCGAGCAAGTTTGCTTGTGCATCCTGATCCACGGACTAATTATGAAAAACGGAATATCACTTTTGAGGGAGCACAACTCTACAACGCGTGACCCTCCTGCATCAGAAACGCGGGCTCGCTTGACATACCAGGACAAAGTTACTACAATATATTAAATACTTGCTGTCCCGGCAGACCTTGTTCTGCCCTATTTCTCTAAAACAAAGTCACATTGTTATTTTAATGTTAATAGCTTCCCCGTCAGATTTTTTTCTGCCAAAACCTATTGGCCTGTCGGCTGTTTCTTGAAAATTGTTCCTTACCTGGCCTTAATGTTATATGTATAAAAATTGACAATTATTGACATTAATATTTATGCGTCACTCAATTGTTTTGCCTTCCCGGAACCCGTCCACTAACATTTAAACTTTATAATGTGGTGTTAAAGTTCAAATTGAATTTTAAATATTATTGCGAATTTTTTGTATGAGAATATAGAAAACTGTTGTTTTAAGACTTTTTCAAACAATTTTTTTATTTTTTCTCTCCGTAATAACCTTCCCCAGACTTCAACAAACACAACAAAAAGAAATCGGCCAAATCGGTTCAGCCGTTCGCGAGTTTCGCGCTTATACACATTTAACGATTCATTTTTATATTATACATAGATAAATACTAACAAATATAGTTCTGCTTATGACAAGTGAGATCTTACTGCTTTACTGTTCCAGATAGTTTTTAAACAAAATGTTCTCATGTAAGTGATTTGTATCTTTATGAGAATAAACTCTTTGAACTGAAATGGATATAAGATGATAACTCATTTCCTTCAATTTTATATGAAAATAGCTTTTAAACGTTTATTAATAACACAATTATCTGATGTGTTAAGGTAATGTTATCATGTTACCAATATGCTGTTACCGGATCGGACAGGATTTTTATCCATACTGTATATTTTATCCAATCGTTTTTCAAAATCACTCTCATAAGTGTCATCACTTCTGATGATTCAAAATCCCATTCCTAAATACTCAGAAGTTGTAGAAAAGGGATAGTGACCCTTGAGTTCCACTTACGGTTTCCCCAAAGCGATTGTGATGAAAGGATCATACACACGGGGGGAAGGTTCCCCAGTATCTAATTCCGGATGAGGATCTCTATTACGAGGGCTCTTCAAAAAGCTTACACTCGCTGAGAACTGGTAAGCGGAATAATCATTTTCTTTAAAAGGTTCCGTTTGTATTTAAAAAACCAGTCTTTAACTGAGACTAAAATGTAGAACATCGAGCATCGAGCCTGGCAGTCTTTTACCAATAACACAATGGATAGTCTTCTCCGGAACTGCATTCTCTAATTCCATCAGTCCAATTTCATGTCAAAACCACTAAATGCCGTGTCGGATACCATCCGTATGTGGTAGATGTTTCTTATATCAACGGAGAGAAATTCGCTTTTACATTCATAATGCGGACACTTAAAGAATGGAATATGCGTCCAGCAAGCATATTTCCTCGATCTTATGACTTGGGAACCTTTAAGAGAAGAGTGAATAGGCTTTAATTGACGAACGCAGTACATCTCATCTTAACTTTCCACCAAGTGTGATTGAGGTCAAGCTAGCCTGTAAATAATTAAAACAAAAACCATGACTGTAAGAGTAAACGTTAAAAATGGAAACTTAGCCTGACAAATTAAACATTATTCTTGTAAAATTTAGAAATACTTTTAGGAAATACTTTTCATTATTTATTAGAACAAAATGAATTTATAAAAACATAAAAAATATTAATAATATAATAATAAAACGTTAGTACCTGTATTCACTTTGCGCTTATTCGTCGTGCCCAACGTGACCATTATCGCAACTGGCGGCCAAGACGAATTATCATACGAAAAACCATAACACTAGTATTGTAGAAAGTGTAAAACCCAAGAAACTGACATAAGCTTTCAAAAAAGCACGTTGATGCGGTATGTTTCTTCCATGCTTTTGCAATTTGCTCCCTGCGTTATAAAGTAATAGAACTTTGTCTATGAGAACTTATCGCCGTTCTCGTGGGTCTTACATATACACACATATCATAGAAAATATATTGCTTTTTCAGATGTCTATTTTTGTATACAGTCGAAATGACTGTATGCACCTTGTGTGCGCAGTAGAGCGATGGTCTCGAAGGAACCAAAAGTTTATGTAGCCGCCAGAGAGCGTCGCTGATTCGGATTTCCACGTAGAGAATTAGGGAACAAAGAGTTCGTTCAGGCACAGTGACAATGAAATATTCATAAGACACTCACCTGGAAACTAGATGATGAGGACAGGCTACTGCAGCTCCGCACCGTTGACCGTATACAATCAATTACTAATATTGTAGAAAGTGTAAGACGCAAGAAATTGACATAAGCTTTCAAAATATCACGTCGATACGATATGTTTCTTCCATAATTTTGCAATTTGCTCCTTGCGTTATAAAGTAGTAGAATGTCTATGGGAACTTATCGCCGTTCTCGTGGGCTTGACATATACACACATATCATAGAAAATGTATTGCTTTTTCAGATGTCTATTTTTGTATACAGTCGAAGTGACTGTATGTACCTGATGAAAATTACAATGCAGTCTAAAAACAGCAACGTCCGGCCAGGCACGAAAATACGTTGAGTCGACATCGCTATGTTGACCTACATAACCACGACGGAAGGTCACTAAGTAAATGAACAACTGGATATATGATTGCGAAACGCGACTGACTGAAGTGAGTCACTATGATGGTCTTTACACTTACGAACTGAGGTCATCACTCAGTTCTGACAATCCCCCTACCACCTCAAAAATATTTTCTTTATGTATCATTTATTTATATAAGTATTACTATATTTTATTACCTTAATTTGTGGCTGCCATAAATTTTATCACTTTTGCTCGTTTTACAACAAAATAATATTAAATACGATCTCTCACAATGATTCACATATTAGATCCGATAGTTTTGATGCGCACGGTACCCTAAATAAGGGACCTTCACGAGAAAACACAAAGATATTACGTGCTCAAAATTCAATACATTGTGTTCGGCCAGCTTTACGTGATATGAGTACGAAATCTCTGTGTATTGTAGTACAGAAGCCTGACAATTTTTTCTTTCTTTCATAATAAAAAAAAGGAAGTTGTTTGAGAAGATTATTCCATAGATTAATTATTTATTTTTTCTGTTATAAAAATTTTCTGATTATAGTAGTTTATATCTTTTTGTGTTACTCGTATTTTTATTTTTCTTTTCTTCTGTGCATGTAGTCTACACTTATAAATATAGTCGCATTTATAATGTATCCTCTTCATGTTTTATATAGTTTTGTGTTAATGTAGTCTATGTAAGTGTACTTATAAATAAATAAATATTCTTAAATCACGTTTTTTTTTATATTTTGGATTATGTAATGGCCTGAGAAAGGCCACTAGTGCTGCTGCTGAATTATTTTTTAATTCTGACACGGAATAGTGACTTTACTGTAACTAATGAAAATCTCAATTGAATCCAAAAACCGCGTACGACTACTCTGGAAAACCACCAGCTGCGACCGTGCCGGATTACACATATATGAAATGAAAAATGAAATGAAAAAGTATTTATTTCGCCACAAATCAACAAAAACCAGAAACTTAAAAGCATATATCGCTTCAAGTTTCGCTTAAAGTATCCAATATCGTACGACGAAGGGAACATGCTCGCCGGAAGGTCATTCCATAATCCAATAGCCTGACAAGGGTAGGAGTTAGAGATCTTCTACTATATTAGATACAATTTAATATGAGATATAGGTACGTTGTCGATTAATTTTTCCACAAAGTTATGCGGCTTGGGTCACCGGAGCCATAACAGGACACGGTTATTTTATTTGATATCTTTTTTTATTTGGAAAGCATGAATACTTCTTTGTGCAGAGCATGCATGGAAGAAGAAACAGCCAGGTATGTGCTTCTCAGATGCAGTTAACTGGCAGTATACCGGATCCTGCATTTCGGCACACTAAGGAAAATATCTAGTGGCTGATGGATATTCTGGAGAAGCTGGGCTGGGATGATTGAAATCACCCACACTCAGTCTCACACAAAATAGGCGCACTTAGACGTTGAGTTGCCAAAAGTTAGCCAATTTGGACCTGGTGCCTGGTTGGTTGACATTTATTGTAACTAAAGTGACTTGTCTTGTAATGATCAATTAGCTCCATGTAGATCTATATGTTATTAATAAAATAAAAATAAACAAATAATAAAGTTTTTTATTAGACAAACAATTACAAGCAGCACATTAAAATCAGCTTAATACCTAATTAACCTCATTAATATCTACGAACCTGCTTGCAGTCGAAACGCATCGCAAAGAATGTATTTCTATTGCAATCATCCTACTTTCATGCTTCTTCGGAGATACTCAGGCCTCACTGACGTATAATAATGTTGGCATCAGGACTGCTCTATGCACTGCTAGTAATGAAAATATTGTAATCATGGAAAATAAATAAAAATATAAATGTTCCTGAATTCATAACTTCACTGGCTCCTAGTCTAAGCCAAACGTTTCGTCTCTTCAACTGTTCAGAGGAAATCACGAGCTAATTTGATAAATGAGGTTACTCGTCCGAAATAAATAAGCTTAATACATTTTCTGATGATTTTATCAAATTATCATTAGAGCTCTTAGGCTTCTATCTACTCAATTTAGAAAATGGCTCATGAGGAAAATCTTTATCCGTTTACAGTATATTTTTCAGCTGAATATACATTGTTTAAAATATTGTTACGACGGAATTGGAGGAAAACTTTAACCCCAGATTTCTAAGCTTTTAGGCATCACACAAAAATGATTTTCAGACGCATAAATAGTCTTGAAGAACCGCTTCGAATAAAGTAACTTCCAAGGAGATCGGCAGCAATTATAGGACGACGGTAAAAGTCAAAGAAGTGGCACCTATTTACTCCGACCGCCCAAGGTCTTGACCTGAATATTGATTAGAAAGTTGTTATTTGTAAAATCCAATTCGCAAAGGTCGATAAACCGACTCTCGAATTTACGAGTAACAACATAAGGCTCAAAAATCTCTATAAAGTTCTAGATCTGTCTCGAATATGCTGGAGGGTGGCCGTTGTGTTGTATATACTGGCCCGATGCCGTCGCCAGTTTAGTTCTAATTTGTACAGCGATACAGAGCGATAACTCTACGTGCGAATATTACGACTGATTTTCTTGCGACTGGACATTGAAATCATTCAACGGTTGCGCTTCGAGACATTTCTTGATCCTTTATTGATAAATAAATCGACTTTCCATCAAAACCGGTGTCGTATTACCCCACGCTCGTAACTATATGTTTAATATATATACATATATATATAGCAAACCTGGCAAACTCCGTTTCGCCACCAGATGGCTTCGTTTTGGTTTTTAGTTAGCGTTTGAAAGAACGTGCGCATAATAAATGTCACATGAAATTAACTGAGCAGAGTACAATGAGTAGCTGTCAAACAATGTATAACGCATCGGCGCCATCTGCTTAAAACTCTGGTGCGATCTGCTCCACCACCATGCAAAACCATATTGGTTTGTAGTACATGCTATGTATCAGAGATGGCGCTGTATGTGAAAAATGATATTCCCCGTTTTCCTGCGTTTCTGTTGAATTTTTTTTTGCTATAAGCCTTACGGAGCCCGAGACCTTTCCAACGAATGCAAAACCGTGGAAATCGGTTCGTGCGTTCTGGAGTTATAGTGTCAGGAAGGAAAACCGGACTTTACATATATATATATATATATATATATATAATATATGTAGTTTTGGGGATCTTCTGACCAAATAAACACCAAATAAACTGTTAAATACTACTTCATTGCACTTTTTCAAAAATAATCTTACGTCTTAACACTTTTTACGTCTTTATATTACGGTGCGGTCGCATTGAAAAAAAAAACCGTTTATCCTCTCTCTCTTTCTATCTTTCTGTCTTTCACTGCCATACGTTCCGATCTACGCATTTACTACTTCATACATAATAATATTTCACACAATAACATGCATCCTACACTCGGCCGTCCTGCACTGATATCTGCCCCCAGATATGCTCTACACTACCTTACAATTCTCTACCATACAGTACCCATTCACATAACAATAATACTTATTCTACTTTACAATAACAAAACTTAAAGTACTTAAAACTAACGAATATAAACTAAAAATACACAAACAATAATCATTATATATGATAGATGAGGATAGGAGCAGTATTGTTGACACAAGTCACATACAAACACACAATTATCCTGTACTACATACTATCACTCATCCATACCTGGTCATCTCTTTACGCTATCAGCTGAGCTAGAAGTCTTTTTTGGCCCCTCTGTAGTGCCATACAGTTTTCTAATATGATATCTATCTCTTCTTTTGATTTTAGTAACCTGGTTGGGTCCTAGAAATTTTGACTTTACTTTTTCCCGAATAGGACTGGAATACTCAGAAAAATTCACATGTAATATTCTATTTTTTACCCCCTCGTCTACCTGTTCTTCTACGATATTTTCCTCTTTATATGAAATTCTGCGAGGTCGCTGTGCTGCTATCACGTCGTCTTTTACCATTATTCTCGTCTTATATGGTGCTTCTTTTGTCTGAACAGGCCTATATTCCCTAACCAGCTGCATAACTCCCGTCTTAATATTGCTGTCAGAGATATAACCTGAAATATCCAAATCAGTTTCACAACTATTTACTCTTCCTAACCATTCATCCTCTTGTGTCAACAATAACACTGTACCCCCATGAACTACCATTATAACATTGTGTAAAAACTCTTGACCTAATACCAATCTATAAGGCATTAAATCAATGCATATAATGAGCGGTCGCATTGAAAAAAAGCCGTTTATCCTCTCTCTCTTTCTATCTTTCTGTCTTTCACTGCCATACGTTCCGATCTACGCATTTACTACTTCATACATAATAATATTTCACACAATAACATCCATCCTACATATATAATATATATAATAGTGTATATAATATATATGTTTTTCCAATATCTTATGACATTGGTATCTTGAATCGTAAATCTGTATTTGCTGAATGAACGTGCTCCATCATCGACTTCATTATCACATTCCAACAGGTGATATTGAGGTCATGCGCTAGCCTATCTATAATTAAAAAAAAATTAAGTCCATTTGTATTGGCGGCAAACTCCACGGCCATTGTTTTGATGCAACAATAGGGCACTATGAAAGCTTCTACGTAACTTTTTCTTAAAAATAATTAGTGGCTATTACTTACATGGAATTGCCCTTAGAATATGGTTAACAAAAGTACACAATTTACAAAAACATTTCTAAGACGCAATAAGTACAAATACGTCATTTGTGTACCTGCAAGGGTGATATATTTTATTAGAGACACATATAACTCCTAATGTGACTCCTGGGTGTTGCTAAACGAGCAGCAGCGAGGTGGTAGGGCGTCGGTGCCCGTCTGGATCGTGACCACAGTACACGGGGTAAAGCCCGTCATAGTGACCAGTTTCGGCTTGTCGCGTTTCGGGATCAGCTTGTGTATATCCAGTAGCTCATATACCTAGAGACCTTCAGTCGTGGTATATGTGGGCCGACATGACAATGCAGACTATCAATGGATTTTCATCCTTTGATAGTCGCTTTCGTTTTTGGAATACATTGTACTTACCATCAGGTACTCTGTAGTCACTATGTCGAGCCAGTGTAAAAAATATATATATATATATATATATATATAACATGTGTGTATATAAATAGTATGAATTTCCAGAATCCGAATGTAATAGTCAAACCACAATTGCGTCTAATATTGTAAATTGACAGTTTATTGAATGGTTTTCGTTTTGCACTCACGCATCCGATTACAAATGTGTGGTACAAGTTGTCAGATATTAGCGATTTTCAAGAATCATCAAATAGCGTGAGCAACTCGAAGCAAACGGCTGTTTTAGTTCCAAAAATCACCGCAAGCGATGCCAGCGCTCCAAAACGGCGTTTAGTCAGCGGAGCGGCTTCTATTTCACACCCAGCGATTTTTATTTTATTTAATTTTATAAAAATTATATTATATATCTTCACACGTCTAAAAAGGAAAAGATAATATATATTTTTTTATTAGATACAGGCTTGCGCTTGACCTCAATCACACCTGCTGGAAAGTGATGGTGAGGCCGACGATGGAGCGCGCTCGCCCAGCAAATACCGATGCACTCGACGTTTGAAGATTCCCATGTCATAAGATGCCGGAAACACTGACGCAGGAAGCGAGTTCCACTCCTTCGTTCTTAATATATATCTATCAGCCTTAAATAGTCTATGTGGCTCTGGTAGACTAGTGGATAATGGACCGTTTTCAATTTATTTTTTATATTTTTTTTATTTTAAAATATATACATATAAAAAAGCATATACATTTTAAAATATAAAAACATATAGACCTACGGGGGCGAGGGCTAAGGCCCAAGCCACCGGTAGTTAGGAACTCAGAGTGAGGAAACTCCTCACAATGCATGCCGTTCCACTTCTTCTATCTTCATATTCTTCATTTTACTGTAAACTAGCATTATATATTAATTATTGTGCATACTGTGGTGCCCTATAATTGTGGGGGCATTTGTATGTTATATTTTTTCAACCATGGTTCTTTGTTTTCTTACTCGATGTCATCTATGTTGGGTACCCAATTACATAAATTATGTAAATATATTAAGTTGTACATTACAAATACATTGCGACGCGTCGCTTAAAAAGCTTGTCACACCCTCCGTAGATATTCAAATTCACAAATTCAACAATGAATCGCTCGTAACTTAGACCAAATGTTTCATTTATAACTTATCGAATTTCGAATAGTCCGAGAGCAACATCAGTGCGTATTACACCAACTCAACCGAAATTAATCGGACTATACCAAATTACGCTGCGCAACACTATCTGTTGAGGAATTTCTAAGCCGACATCCTTCTAATTTATTTCTAATTTTATTAGATTCTATTATCCTTATTTTAGGCACTCTCGGTTGTGGTATATTAAAACCGACTTTGCGACGACGATTGGATTGCCTTTTCTCAACAGTCGTCTCTGTTTTTAAACAGTTTTATATTTACCATTTGTCAATCCAAGACTTACGCATCACCTACGCATTATCCAGGCAGTAGATTCATTCAGGTTTACTGTCTCATAATGTCAAAGAGAATTGCGCTGGAAGTGTTAAATATATCCCTGCTATCCTGACACCTGTTCCGCCAAATGTTGCGAGTAAAGGCTCTCTTTCTCTTTCTTCCGACAGGCTTCTTCTACTTCCTGACAGTCTCGCAAAAGTCTAACACAGTGAGAGAGACCACTGACAATAAAAATAAAGTTAATAAAATTATTTATTAGACAAACAATTACAAGCAGCACATTAAAATCAGCTGACACCCAAACTAGGATAACCTGTATCTTGGATGGCAGCACATTTTACACAATTTCTTACGGTTTATTACCGCTGCGTAGCTCCAATCTTATAAAACAATACAACAATAATATTACATACTAAACAATAGACTATACAAAAATAAAAATAGAAAGTGAATAACAATTTCAAAAGAATGTTAATGCTAAAGCCCAAACACATCTATACCTGCAACAGTTCTTCAGTATCATTATATTTTAGATTCGACAACCAGTCTCTCAGCTTCATCTTACATTCGAATTTAGATAAGTTCAAGATATTTAATTCATGATTAACCTTATTGTAAATCCTTGAACCATGAACCCCAAATTGTTTCTCAGCAAAATGAGACTTGATGACAATACTCTCCTTTAGAACGTAAATCACTCCAGATTAGACACCCCTCTAACGTATGCTGCAATGTCTTCAACCACTCGTGCAGAACACGGAACGCATCCTTGATGGTCCGCAAATCGGTGCTCGATTACTGGATATTATCACGGGCCTACATAAGCTCATCGTCATTGGGTGTTATCTTCGTAATGAAGTTTGAAGATCAATAGATGAACCTTTTTTCGATCATAAGCTATACAACCACATTTATACCAGTAGAATTCTCAATAAAGCTCTAGCAAGAATTGAATCTTGTTAGCCGAGGGAAATTTAAAATAAATTCTCATTTAAATGCACTGATATTGGCCCAGTTCGATAAGACAAACGTATTGGACATTTGTTTTTATTACCTAGCTAAAAGGAAACTGCAATAGCGAGGCAAAATATCTGTTCTTATTTAGATTGGAACATTCTCCCATCACGCTACATTCTTTTTAGAGTAAGCAGTAAAAATTTATCAATATTTTTATCTCTCTCTCGTCCTGGTCGTTTTCTCACTGCCAAGGATCGTGATACCATTTCCTATGGGAAGTTTGCTGTCTCTATGAGTTTCGTTCATAGATGGGCAAAATGTTAGATTAATAAAAATGATTAAAGATTACATTTTAGGTTTTTTACCATTAATTTGACTGCATATTGCTCATTTATGTTTTAAACACCACAAAAATCCTAAATTGCCTACACATTTATCATTACTTAATGTTTTAAATGGATTTAATCATGATTACAGAGCAAGTAAATTAAAATTATGACTACATTTTGTAATCGTTCATCATTAATCAGATTACATTTTGCCCATCTCTGGTTTCGTTCAGCCTTCTTATTCTAGGTTGGAAGCATGATGATAACACCTCTTGTGTTGCTTTCAATCATATGCAAAAGCAATCACATTCATCATTGGGCTTATCTTCACCTACTGTAGTCTTTTTTTTTTCTACGTGACGTTTACTTGTGATCCGGGTAAGGGCCTCTAAAGCTACACCGGACTTGAGTGGGCGAACACTGAAGGTGCTCAGCCAGCGATTTATGAGTCGGGTGGCTACGCAAGGGCACCCATGTGGGTACGAACCTCGACTTGGGCGGCCAGCCAATTTAGATTAATACCTAAACCTAAGGTTATCTACTAGCGTTTCGGAAGCGACTACCTTGAGAAGAAACGCCGAAAGAAACTCAAGGCTGCGTCGGAGAGATACTGTAGTCGTCGTGGTAATGAGACCAACGGTAGCCGTTAGCCTCTAAATAAAAAAAAATACCCCGTAACTCGGAACTACATAATCGGGGTAACGAAAAGTAAATTTATTTTTAGCTAAAAATTTATACCCGAAATTTTTCGCATTAAACTATTTTATGAATATTGTTGTTGCCTCCGAAACCCTAATCCGACCGTTAACTTTATCATCTAAGAGTCTACGGCGATCTTTTTCAAGAATACAAAGCAACCCGTCCTTTCACAAACTTTTAAAAGAACCATAATAACACTCCATCACTATACTTTCAGAATAAAAAAGCTTTACTTTAAGCAACAAAACAGTATTCTTCTGTACCGATGCAAGTTATGAGAGCTCCGAGAAGTTTAGTACCCTTATCCATGCGTATTGACTTTAAGTTCTTGTTTGAGACGGGTCAAAAATTACTGTTTGTTGCCATTAGCCTATTTGTATATTTATCAATTTTATGGATTATTCCTGTACGAAATCTTTACTGTACAATTTATAGAGAATTTTGCGCTCCATAATATTATACAAATTTGAATATCATTTATCGCTTTATACGAGAAATAATAAGCCTCTCGTGCACATTGGTGAAAGAAAATATCATGAGGAAATCCGCATGGCATCTAATAGCTATGTCTTACGTAAGTGCTCTGAGAACGGCGATCAGCTGCGCTACTGGTTAAGTTAAGCACCGCTAACGTTTCTGCTCACCCCGAAAGTGATATAGCGTGCTTATTTATTACTAGCTGATCCGGCAAACGTTGTTTTGCTATATAAGTTATTGTAATATCTTCTAAGATGTTCATTGAAATTAAGTGATGTCAAAGACAATTTTGTTCACAGTTAAATACTCTTAATCTAAAATCTAAAATCTTAAAAGATAGACATATACTATCCCTGACATTTTTTTAGATCATTTTAAGAGGAATAACTCTGTCATACATATATTTTTGGTATCTTGAACCGTTTTCGCAGCGCACGCAATGGAAGCCCTCAAGGATGAATAATTTTCCCCGTTTTTTTTCACGTTTTCTATTATTTCTTCGCTCCTAATAGTTGCATCGTGATGTTATATAGCCTAAAGCCTTCCGCGATAAATAGTATATTCAACACAAAAAGAATTTTTCAATTCGAACCAGTAGTTCCAGAGATTAGCGCGTTCAAACAAACAAACAAACAAACTCTTCAGCTTTATAATATTAGTATAGATTATTAAGACTAATATTCACAAAAAAACAAATATCGTGACCTATGACTTTAAATGATATATGTGATAATAGAATCTTATGAGACTTTTGAGACAACAAAATAACTGAACAAATACTTATACTAATTTTCAGCCAATTTTTTCATACAGGGTTTTTTTAATCTATTTCAGGCGCAGTCAGTCTTGTATGGAATACTGATGACGTCTTTGGGATGGTTTCGCAAAGTACTAGTTAACTGCTCTGGCTAATACTAATTAATAAAACAGTGTCAGCTGAAAATCAGCGCTGGATGGCTCAGTTGGTCACTTGGCATTTGCTGAGTTGACTTCCTTTTGGCACATCATCACAACACAGGGTATTTGCCTTAGTTGTTTTCTATTTGCATTGATCTATCCTTTTGTGTTATATGTTATGTTGTGTGGCAAATAAATGCTTTTTCTTTCATTCTTTCTCTGGACTGAATCGATTGTAGGGTTGGCAGTCTTATTGGCGATGTCTCTTGAACCGAGAGAGAAAAACAGAATAATGAGCATCGATGTAAAATCGCCTGCCCTCAGTCTTGTACCAGTTAAATTCGAGATAATGTATTCAGGTACTGCATTCTCTGATTACGGCGTTCTCTTTTCAATACAAAACCACTAGAGACCGTGTTGAATATCCTTCCTTATACAGAGGATACTTCCTACATCTACGTTTAAATCTTTCAGTCATAATGCGAGCAACTAAGTAGAGGATACTTCCCATAATTTACACGTCCCTGTTTATTATTCAACGCTCTAACAATTTGTAAGTACTTAAAAATAGAGTGATTAGGCACTTGTTAAGTAAAGGCAATCCATACAAGAGGAGCACTTACCATCAGGCGTGATTGACGTCAAGGGTTTGTCTTAAATGATAGAAAATTAATCAATATGAGAGTACGTTAAACAATTTTCGAAGCTACATTCTTGTAGACGTACCTTAGAAAGTTTTAACTGGAACCCGCTCGCGTACGTGTCCAAACTTCCAACTATCGTGTGGTCACTTCCCGCTCGATCAAGTAATAAAAGCAAGTAACCAAAAGTCTTGACTTTTCCATTTATATGGAAATTATACTGAACGCCACCGGAACGCTGTTTATATATTTTAAACATATGAGTTCCATATCTTAATATTGTATATTACCGCTGTTTACGCCGTTTATTATATTCCTTTTATTTCTTTATTTATTTTAAAATATTTCTTCTTTATTATTTATACTTTACATTTTTTTTTTGAAGCGGACTAAGTACTGATTGCCGGGAAAGGTATTTTGAGCTCAACCGGGCTTAGGGGGCGAGCACAAAAGGTGCTCAGCCAGCGAAATTTTTGGGTTGGGTGGCAATGCAAGGGCACCCCTGTGGGTACGAACCTCGACTTGGACCGCCAGCCAAATAAGTACTAACCCTACGGGTGATCTACCAGCGTTTCGGAACTGACTACCTTGAGAAGAAATGCCGAAAGAAAGTCAAGGCTGCGTCGGAGTAGATTATACTTTAAATACACGCCAACGCTTTTTATACCCCTACCTACCTCATCTTTTCTCTGTGAATTCAAACACTTCGATTCAACTGACAACGTGCACGCTTTAAAAACCATTAAAAGGACACCGTCTCGCTGTTTTGTTCAATTTCCTTTCTCAACTCACATACATCAATCGTCTTAAAGAATCTTATATGTCTTATAAGATAATAGCTTGAATAACCAAAAAAAAACAGGCAAATGCAAGTCTGACTATTAGGTAAAACGAAGAGTGTTAGGATTATTGAAATAGCCATCTCCAGTGATAATAAATTTCGTAGTTTCCTGGAAAGCAGGGTGAAGGTAGCAACAATGGAGCAACGAAATATAATATATAAACAAGTGTGTCTTGTCTCTGGAAATAAATATTATGGCCCATGTTATGGCTGAGAGAAAAGGAGGAAAACAAAATAAATATTTAAGAAACTAAAGTAGTACAAAGATGACGGTAAAAGCCTCTCACATCCACTCTCATTAACTGAATGACGCCATCAGACCCGTTGAGTCGCATTTTATTTCACTCCTCCGCTTTCTAATGATTAAAGAAGACGCTCTTTTTTGTTTTTCCCATTCCTGGGCTCTTAATGTCAAGTCTTTTAAACAATCGGGAAACGGCTTAATTTTTTATACCGAATCGGCATAATGGCTGTTATTTCGTAGTCTTGAAACGAGATCAGTGGCACATAGAGGGTTGTTTTTATAGAAGAGGGAGATGTTTCCGGCTACAACCATTATTACTCTCTTGCAACGAATAAAAATGTGCATAACTATATTCCCTGAAAAATTGTAAACAAAATTTATAAACAGATTAGAATTGATCTATACGCGTGTGGTGCACGATTGATTGGTAACAAGATAGAGTTACTTTTACGTAATTTTAGATAAGCAGGCATTTACATGTTTTTCTTTTCATACTTTATTCGTTGATTAGTACAGGCAAAATACCTACTTAATGATTAATTGTTATTCTGTAACATCAAATCCATACGTGTATGGATTGATCTACATAATGTGTAGGGCGTGAGTCTCACAATGTTTTCCTACAAGAAACTCACAACCTGGACCTGCGTTCAAATCTCAGTCTGATGCGAGCATGAGAACAGACATCTATAATATCAGGGCTGGTTCCAGGCCTTGCCGCGAGGTGCAGTGGTTGACAAAATTTATTTAGAGCGCCAGCCAACCAATCACTCAAACGGAGGTAAACCCAAGGACACACACAAATTATAAGTCCGATAAAAGGGAAACTTATTTATTTTATTGTTACACAACTTATTCTATTGATTATAGATAGTAAACTTAAGATCTAGTGAGAGGCAAGTTTCCACATTAAAGCATGTTTCTTTGTTTTAACACAAAAAACCCGAGGGTATGCTAATTTATTGATTTTAATATTAAAAGATTATGAACTTAATATCCGATCATTATATATATAACACCGCCCGCTGATGCGACACGGCGATACCTTCAATGGGACTCCATGGAATCGTCCCTGAAGCGATCCATTGGTCCTGAAGAAAACTTCCTAAGCTGCAGGGGGTTGAAGAGCGCACTTAGTGTCCCCATCAAACTCTACAGCTTCACACGACGAAGGGCTGCCTTATCGACAAACCGCAGTTAAAACGCACATCCTAATTTCTTAGGTACAAACTGAAACCCTGGAACATGAAAATACCCACATTCAGGTCCAGACAAAGAAGATTTTATGACATGAAATCAATCAGGTCACAAAACACTAATTTTACTAGTTTTATATACTTACCACAATGGTGGGCATATTTAATATGATTTGAGAACCAGCGGGACCCAAATTATTATCTAAAAATTAATTTAGCGTTGGCCGAGATTGGAACAGCTACGGCTCGAACTCCATCTTTTCCAAAGTGTCAAAATTCATGCAACGGATACTTTCATTGACGACGTCATATCTCGAACGGCAAAGATACGGCTATCGTTCAGCCATTTAAAAATATCGACTAAGATAGACGTTGTTTCGTGGTTGCGTCGTTAGATGGCGCTAAAAGTATTGGTGCACCAAAAAATTCCTGTTACAATTCCTTCATTCATGTGTGTAATTGTCTCTAAATATGTTGACTATAATTTACTTTGTTTTAATGGAAATATTAAGATATCACTATTTTTACACATTTGGAATTATAACCCAATGCTCAATATCCTCCCTGAATATCCCTCGTCTATTAAATTGCTTTGTATTGTTTTGTTTATGTGTATCTTTTCCATCGACAGAGTATTTTATTTATTTAATAAACACAACAATAGTGACACACCACAACCACAACCTTATTATGTATTTATTTCGGATATGTACATTAATTATAGGCGTATATAACTTTTACAAAAAAAATTAAGCCTAACATGAAAATAGAGTCTTCAAGTTAAGTAACACGAAATTAAATCTCAACGCTAATAAAAAATAAACAAAGCAAAAGACTTACAAAAATTACACTGATGAAAAATCAATTAACGATAGTACTTTTTTTTTTATAACCCCTGGGTTATATCCTGCCCATGGCTAAAAGGGCCGGCGTGAGAGCGATGAGCATACCGGGCTTTACAACTCCGGGTTTTACAAACTCATACCGATTAAAATACTATGCGGGTCTCTCAAATTGCTGCTAGCCATTCCAACAATCATCACAGAACCTTAAGTAAACGTAATATATTGTATTTTTTATATTTGGAAATCAGTTTGTGTACTTCCAGCTGTTTATATAACTAGAGAACTTTAGTCATGGTATTTGAATACTTAGAAGAGAAAACGGATTGCTCTATATAGAAGACAATTCATATTATAATATCAAATTAACCTCTCTAAGTCGCATTCGGAAACCGGACAATGACGGGGTATAGAGGGTTAGAGGGTTATTTTATGCATAAAACACGGTAGTCAAATAAACAATAGCCCACGCAGGCCGCGCATTCAAATGTAAATGACGCAGCACAGTATCTACATTTGGGGCTTAGTCCTTTACACCGTATTGCAGCGTGCAAACGCTTGTTGAAATTTATTTTTTAGTATCCCAGAGGAAAATCGTGCATAGAACCGTCAAAACTACCGTGAAAGTGGCGGTATTGATGTGTCAGATTTCTACTAGCAAAAAAACCTCTGGAGGGTCACCTGCTGCCGAGGAATTTGGCATGGCCAACCATTGCCCCTAGTAGACGAGTGGAACATCCCGGTTCTTTTAGTCACGGCTATATGGTAGCTCACATCTCGGCTAAGACTAATAAATTCTCTAACTCTTACTTTTGCCGAGACTTTGAGCTCTGGAATTGTCTTTCGGCGAGCGATATAGTCTTTCGAATGAAGCGCGAAGAAATATTTGTGCAAGCCGCTGTGATCTCTACGACTATCTAGGTTTTTCTTTGCTGTTGATAACCGTTGTCGTTTTTTGTACTGTACTATGGCTTCCATCAGGTGTGCTTATGAAGCCGGGTCACGATAAAAAAAAACTATCAGAATTAGTAATGTTATAATTTAACGTGAGTGTCGGAGACATAGAGACATAAAAGATATGACCGGTGGTCGTGGGTGTGCTGGTAGAAAGGCACGGATTTGGGCGTTTTACTGTTTATTTGCACTTTAAGGCACACCGAACTGCGACGCACACGCCCGTACTCTAGCCTTGGGTCTCGGTAGTCGACTGCTTTTGCTAGAGCATTCCTTGCGCGCGTGCACTCCTTACCCCGCGCGTCCCGTAACATCATAACGACCTTTAGGGCGTTTAACACAAACGCGTATCGGCGGTTTCTACATTTTATTTTGTTATTGTGTGCGTCCGTGCTAGCCATACTAGCGTGAACGGACGTGTGGTGACCTGGTGGACGTGTTTATAATAAAAATCTACATATTTATTGGACTGTTATTTGTTCATGAACATCAAGCCCAAGCCAATGAGTGTAATCGGTACACAACGGTGTCATACACATCCATAGAGCTTCGCAAACAATATAAACAATAGGATATATACATCCCACGAAAGTGTCAAGCTATATTGAGACCGTATTCAAGATAAGGCTAGCTTTTAGGATTTCGTCCTACTTTAGAAATGAATGGGCGGTAAGTTACTAAGTCAACACGGGATGCAGGTAGACATAAAACTGTAGAGGGATTAGCGGGACATCCCCGAAACTCGTCAGCCAATATCCGCTTACAATGTTTGAGGGTGTTTCCAGTATCTTTAAGCTTTTCTAATACTGTTTTGGATTTATAACATAAAACTAGAATTTGCTGCGATTTTTGCGTGACGCGCGGAAGGCCCAACGTTCTTTTAAGGATTTAGATTTAAGTGTTTATTTCGAAAAAACAATACACAAACCGTAGAAATTGAAATATAATGAATTTCACCCCTAAAATGAGGGTGGCTGAAATTGTTGTATTTTGTGATTTCTATCCTATGCTATGAATAAAACAGCAAAATTACAATAACTTTTATTAACTCTTTATAGAAATAGAATAGAGGATTAAAAATAAATAAATATACTTTCATTGCATTTAATATTGTATCGTGCCTTTTTTTTACTTGGGTAAAATCCTCATAGGACCGTCTCGGCCGCACAGGGGGGTTGCGCGACCGAGGTGTGTTGAACTTGTACCGACTAAAATCCCCAAGGTGACTACTTCTGCGCATTGGCGGGGACTGCGGGTCCCGTAATCAATTCGCCATGGCCTCGTCGCGCCGCGCCCACTGGGCACAGACTCGGGGGAAGTTGTTACCATCCCCGATACTGCTTGTTGTATTTATGCAGAGCACGTTACAATGCTCTGCCGATTGTATCGTTCCTAACATGACCAGTAGCGCAGCTGATGTCCGTTCTCCCAGGATTAGTATACATGATATTTCTACTAGATGCCATGTTGGCTTCACATATGGTGTCTAAATTAAGCTGGAAAACTCAGAGGTACGTGCTGGGATACGAAGCTACGACCATAAGCATTTCCATGCATGGATACCGGTCATATATCCAGTAGACCAGCACAGCAACAAAAGCAAATACTTCTATAAAATACAATAATTTATTGCATTTACTGTGCGGCTTTAGTTATCTTACCCTTGATTTGATAAAGCTGTAAATTCTATCTAAATCTAGCTCAGAAGCCAGATTACTATTAAGTTTATCTCTCGGTGTAAGACAGTGTTAAGTAAATTGGTCTTTTCAAGTAATTTGTTACCAGAAAGCCGGTAATCTGATCTCTGTTCATTTGTAACACTGTGTACTTATATATACAATGAAAGGGATCCTGTGTTGCCAAGAACGTCGAGACAAGTTTGCCTTCATTAATATGCCATTTGTCCAAACCCTTTACGCTGTATACATAATTGAGGCATTTGTTACGTAACCTTTGAAGGGTGATTTGATACGAGAACATAATAATGTAGCCCTTAATCTTATATTTATTAATGTATATATGTTTATAAAAGTAGCTGTGGTATAATTGACTCCCTTGGGGTTGATTTTCTAAGAACGTCGAAACACGTGGTATTTAATTCTAAACAAAAAGCTGCGTCTCTCAGCTGTCACGATCGCAAGCTTAACATGTCATGTGACGCCTATGCCAGAATCCGAAACGCTCTTAAAACCTTAATTCTTCTATTTTTCCAATCAGTTTCAAAGGGCATCTTGAGAGTACCACTGAAAAGGTCTTTGAAGACGCCAGTTTTCTGGAGGATAGACAGGGCTTTGAGAAACTGATGAACTATTCGATGAAAACTTTGAAAGTCTTACCGCTGCTTAGAGCTTGTCAAAGACTAATCATTGTCACGCTGCATCCATTTTGGGGTTAGCAGAAATACATTAATGACCGTATCCACTTTGCGCTTACATATCATGCCCAACATGACCAGTGGTGCAACTGATCGCCACTGTCATGGTACTTATCCATGATATTTCTTTCAGATGCCAACCCATGCCGGTTTGAAAAATACTCGGCAGCAATAATAAAAAAAAAGTTTGATTAACATTCTGATAATGGAAAATATCTCATTATTCTAATAATTTTCAACTTGGATATCGTGAGGCGTTGAAAACGTCCAATTTTCCGGAAGCCGATTATCTCAAGGGAAATCCCAAAGATTTCTAAATTCGATTATTGAGCGGAAACGTGATTAGGTAATAACATTTATCACAGTTAACTTTGTTGGAAAATTGTGGAAAGCTGATAAAATGAAAAACTGTATATTGTGAAAGCTCATTTGATGTATTCGTAAAATCAAAAGCTAAAAAGAGTCATAATAAAAACCATTATACATTGTCGTGCGGCCCATAAAAGCATTATCTTGTTCTACTTGGACATTTAATAAATATAATGATTTAAAATGATTTTGATCTCCAATGATTATTTTCGATCTACTTGGCAGTTAGTTAGCTTATTAGAAACGGTACTACAAGACAATTTATGCGATTAAAAGGCATAGTCCTGTGACATCTTGAAGCTAAGAAATTTAGGGTTAAAATTTTGCCCTAGTGCCATCGCAACAATATGTATTAATGTAGTTTTGGGGATCTTCAGATCAAATAAATAGCAAAATAAACTTTATAAACTTCTTTATTGCACTTTTCAAAATGATTTTTCGTCTTAACACCTTTTTCACGCCTTAAAATTACAGAGCGCTCGCATAAAAAAAACCGTTTATCCTCTCTCTCTTTCTATCTTTCCTGTCTTTCAACTCCCATACGTTCCGATCTACGCATTTACTACTTCATACATAATCATATTTCACACAATAACATCCATCCTACATTAAATATCCAAATACATCAAGATGATGCTTTTTTATGCTTCTATAGGATGCATCCTACTACTATCATAGCCAGCCTAACGATATCACGGCAGAAGACTTCTAGGTATTTGATACATCGATGAAAATGTAAAGTGTATAGGCACACCCCGAAATATTTCAAGTTGAAACAAGGGAGATTACCAACACTTTATACCAAGGATATTTTTTTTTTTTTTTTACACTGGCTCGACATAGAGACTGCAGAGTACCTGATGGTAAGTGCAGTGTAGTCCAAAAACGAAAGCGACTCTCAAAGGATGAAAATCCATTGATAGTCTACATTGTCATGTCAGCCCACATATACCACGACTGAAGGTCTCCAGGTATATGAGCTACTAGATATACACATGCTGATCCCCGAAACGCGACAAGCTGAAACTGGTCACTGTGACGGGCTTTACTCCCATGTACTGTGGTCGCGATCCAGACGGGCACCGACGCCCTACCACCTCGCTGCTGCTCGTTTAGCACCACCCAGGAGTCACGTGTAGGGTAACTAGAGTAAAGCCTACGGACGCAAGCAGCTTCGACTCCCAAATAAGACTTTGTGCGGGATTGCATCCTTATATTGTTGATACTTCTACTGCCTGTACGAAGCGATTCACCTCGTCTTTTATAAAGCGTACTGTTAAGAAGTGGAATTCGCTTCTTGCGTCTGTTTTTCCAGCATCATATAACATGTGAGTATTATGACCAAGCCTTTAGTTTATTTTGGTGTTTCTTCTAAAGGTAGTCGCTTCCGAAACCCTAGTAGATCACCGTTGGTTTCTATTTCTATCTGGAGGTTCATACACACACAGGTGTCCATGCTTTGCCATCTTACTCATAACTCACAAGTGTAAATATTCAAGCAACGAGTTAATTCATATTTGTTGTTGCAACTTCATCGTTTGCACATGAGCACTCTCCATCAGGTGATATTGATGCGAGCAAAAGCCTATTTACAATAAAAAAAAAGGTCCTCGTAAATGGTCTAATCACAAATTAATAACTCCCAAAAATAATGACAGAGAACGTATCACAATACAAGATCCAATATCGACATAAGAACCCCATTGTCAATAATTCTTAGGGCCACGCCGGCCGTACACATTTACCCGTATGGCTTTAATGAAAGGGCTCAAAGTCATTAATCTCTCTTTGTTAGACGTAGATTAATACACTTTTGTTATGTACCCTAGGTTGTTGTGTTAAACAGGGTTTCACTATAGCAAAAATTATTGGGGGCCTTAAAAAAAAATCTTTTTTATTTTATTTATTTTGCAGATTTACGTGGGTTCGAATGTCAGCCCTATCACACCCTTATACAAAGGTACCTAACATATGACATATGGTGCCATCGATCTAAACAGACCAGACAATAGTTCTGTTAAAACTTTCTTAAACATCCCGACGTCTAGTGTACTCAGAACCAAGGCACTCACAAACGCCTCTCTCACAGGTTCAGATTGGACACATTCCATCAATAAAATGGTGGTAGACATCGTCTAGAAATTATTAACATTATGTCATAACTAGTCTATAGATAACTAAAGGCGGAGCTAGCAGCCGAAGCTTCAGACAGGCACTAGCAGAAATATTTGTCTTCCGACAATGTAAATACTTGAACAATTAACGTTGGTGTGTCTTTTTTAAAAATCATGCCAACCTTTTTAATCAACGTATAAATACATTAATTACATGTACAACTAAAAATAAAATTATATTTTAGAGCTAGGCAGTATACAAGAAATTACTTACTTCATAAAAAAAAACTTTTCTTAGCTCTTGTTGTACGTTTTGAGAACGATGTATAACGTCAAACCATAATTGACTTACCTTTCTTGCGTGTTCGTTAATAAAATTACTTGTTGAAAGTCATTTAGCAAAACTAAATATTTTCTTTCATTTTATAAAAATATGACTTTTGACACTGCTACTTTTGAACAAAATGTAAATTTCTGTTCTCTTTTACTAAAGACTGAAAAAATAAAGAAAGACAGAAAATTATATATTTTTAAAATACAGTTTTGATTGGTTGATGTTATTGCTTGATTATGTATAAAACAAAAGAGGTTTAAATATTCAAATTGTGCCTGTAGAGTTTCAGATTTGTGCTGCATCATAAACCTAAAGAACAAGTTTAGTCAATGATATCAGTACAAATGTGCGTACTCACCGGTGAAGGAAAAAATCGAAAGGAAACCCACTTTTGTGTATTTGCTTTTAGATATTATCATCAACTAGCTGATCCGGCAAACGTTGTTTTGCTATATAAGGTTTTGTAATATCTTCTAAGATGTTCATTGAAATTAAGTGATGTCAAAGACAATTTTGTTCACAATTAAATATTCTTAATCAACAACACATTTATTTGGATAAAGATTAATATTATTACATTGATAAAATTCTTAACAAATAATGTATTAATTTCGACCAAATTTGATTACCATAAAAACAGTTCTAGTGACTTAATCTTAAAAGATAGTCATATACTGTCTGGGACATTTTTTTAGACCATTTCAAGAGGAATAATTCTTTCATACATATATTTTTGGTATCTTGAACCGTTTTCGCAGCGCACGCAATGGAAGCCCTCAAGGATGAATAATTTACCCTGTTTTTTTCACATTTTCCATTATTTCTTCGCTCCTAATTGATGCATCGTGATGTTATATAAAGTCTTCCTCGATAAATGGTCTATTCAACACAAAAATAATTTTTCAATTCGAACCAGTAGTTCCTGAGATTAGCGCGTTCAAACAAACAAACAAACAAACTCTTCAGCTTTATAATATTAGTATAGATAAAACTCTCATGTGTAGTGTACTGAAAAATATGTCAATATCAACAGAAACAATAAGTATTCAGTATTTTAGGGTCCTGACCCCCCTGTGTTAGCCTCGAGTACGCCACTATCTGGTATAGTACAATTCGTGGAAGGGCGTGAGGACGTTGCAGGAATTTCGGACGGCTGACAAATGTTCAGTGTAATCAAATACGCAGATCAGATTGATTGGTCATTAGTTCACAGCTTACTTGATAAACTGTTCGGTATAAATTAATTTGCTGTACATAATTTCCTTGATTCGTAACGTATTATTTTCTGCAGAATAAAATGAGTATGCGGCTATCAGCTGTACTTCTGGTTACGTTGGGCACGATATAAAAGCATGAAGTATATACAGCCACTAATGTATCTCTACTCACCCCCAAAGGGATATAGTGTGACGATATAATATTATTTTAGTTTTACAATAGCTACTTTCCGTCAATAAATATGATACGATATTGTTGACGCAGAAGAAATCGCGAGTAAAAATTAGTTTTTATTAAGTAAGTAATTTGAACCGTTCAAAGTTGTGAAGATGTTAATTTCATGCCAAATCACGAGCAGTTACTAGGCAGGACGTTCGCAGTTATAAATCATACCATCGAAAGGACATTTACACAGATTCATTGCGGTGGTCCAAACTACAAGCGAATAGCGTTTATATCCACTCGCTTATAAATCGAGTACACAAGGCTGTCAACTACGGCTGAATAAACTTAACAATTCCTAAAACAGCAGGCCATTTAGTACAGTTTAACGCTAAATAACATTTTGTATAAGTTTAAACTAGATTTAATTTTTTTGGTAATCTGTTGTAAATTCTCATGAACTGTCAGGGTGACGGTGAGGGTCGCTGCCCCGATGTACTAGACTCTTACTGACTAAAACTACCAGGCTCCTTCACTCGCGTGGTACGGCGGACTCTGGGTATAGTTGACTCCCACTGTTTGACTATTCATTTAAATTAGAAAGCGAGAGACGCCCCTCTTCCGCCTTGTGGTACGTGGAAGGACACACGCCACTAATGGAGTTTTGTAGTCAGGCAACGGCTCCCTCAGAACCGTTGAGCGATGATCCTCGCTGAGTAGACTCTCTTAGTTGGAGCCGCGTTTTGCCGTACAAGGGCGAGCGGCTGAAGCCTGGCTGGGTTCTAAGGTGTGCACAAGATTTAATTTGATACTACAAACTACCCTAAATTAGATTTAGTATATCATAGAACTGGTATAGATATTTTAAAGTTGAAAGTAGAATATTTTAAAGATGAACCGAAAATTACTATTCTGTTCTGTTTGCCTTACTTTTTACAACGACGTATCATACTTATATTTAAAATTATTACTTCATCATAGCCATTAGCGATTTGAGAAGTCTATCCACAAATAAAACTACACATTCCGCTATCGCTTATATATTATGGCAGATCTCATATTTTCTTCCAACTTTAAAGGAAATTGGGTTAGCGTCGTTAATCACCGGAAGTGACGCGGGCGACGCTCACTTCCGGCTGCGCAGGCTTTGCGGTTAAGGCTTTGGGAAGTTTTCTTTGTGAGTCCTAACGGCGTCGTCTCAACTAATACTTGATAAAGGCTTTTATTATTTAAGCTATATCAGCCTTAACACAATATTTAATGTTATTTATAACATGGTATTAAACTATATATTATTTATTATATTAATTAAAATATATAATAATTATAATTTAAAATTCTTCCAAGAAAGGATTCGGATTTTTGCAGTTGCGGCTAGACAGCGGTGACGCAGGAGCGTCTATTGGATCGCGAAGTACCGCTCTGTATGCATCTATAGGGAAATCCGCCCGATGTACGTGACTGCGCATTGCTGTCAATTATCACGATCACGAGTTTGACATACCGCTTGACAGCGCTGCGCAGTCATGTAAATTGGGAGGTTTTCCATATAAATGCATACAGAGCGGCTTATCGCGGCCTTATTAAAATCTGAAGTGTGCTTTTAGGCTGAGATTTATAGACGTTTCTTTGACTTTGCTCAGACTTTTCACAGAAAATACGTGCGTCTTTAACAATAAAATTGAATATATAATGGGATCTGGAGTACAGCTTAAATATTCGTAGATCCAAATCAAAGTTGGCGAAATGTTTAACTTTCCATGTACTTTGATATTAAATTTATTTATTTATAAGTACACTTACATAGACTACATTAACACATAAAAACTATATAAAACATGAAGAGGATACATTATAAATGCGACTATATTTATAAGTGTAGACTACATGCACAGAAGAAAAGAAAAATAAAAATACGAGTAACACAAAAAGATATAAACTACTGTAATTAGAAAATTTTTATAACAGAAATAAAATAAAAAATCAATAATCTATGGAACAATCTTCTCAAATAACATCCTTTTTTTTAATTTGTATATAGTTTCGTTAAATATGTCGAGATCTATTGATCTCGACATATAATTGTATAACTTTGTCATTCTGCATAGGGGTGCATTTTGACCTAAGTTTGTAGAATAATTTGGAACACGGAACAAGTTGAAATTAGATGCTCTGGGTAATCTAGTAGGAGCAGGAAATTCTATAGATGGTAAGATGCTAGGAGCTTCGAGAAGATTGTTAACAATTTTGTAAAAAAAAACCAAGTCAAGCATGCGTCTTCGATCGACTAAAGTATTCATATTAAAATACTGTAATCGATCGCTATAATTTAATTTTTTTTTACCAAGACCACAGGAAAAGTTAATATGGCATAAAAATCGTTTTTGTATGCTTTCCAAACGTTTTATATAAATATCATAGAATGGATTCCAAATTATACTACAATATTCCAAGCCACTACGTACCAGTGCATTGTATAATAGTATTTTTGTAGAGGGTGACTTGAAATCTCTAGAATTGCGTAAATGAATGACATAAGTTGAGAAAAGGCAGAGTTAATACACCTCAGCTCAAGTGCTTATTTGTTCAATACACTAATGGTTTTTTTTTTTATCCAATCCTGACTCGAAACATGACTATACCACGCCTAGAGTCCAAAAAAACGACAAGGACTATCAACAGTTAAGCAAAACCCATCGATACATACGATCCTGGTGAAGGTGAGGAGCATTAGTAGGTCGAAGGGCGAATTGAAACGTAATACGTAGGATAGGTCGAAACTAAGGTGCATTGCGGACATCTTCTGTTCCAGATGGAGATCATAGCACATTATTAATAACTTTTTAGTATGTATAAATTAAGACATTGTTTTCTATTTTTATGTAGAAATTGGGCACACACAAGAAATGGTTGTTTGGAAAAAAAGCGCCGGAGTGTGGAGTGCTAAAATACGCAATATGCGTTCCGAAGACAATGTTTTCGTGGAAAAAGAAAAGAAAATGAGCAAAACATCAAACAGCGGAGTTCCGGTGCGTTTTAATTAATGCCGACTCGTAGGGGGAGGGCTATGCGGTACAGGCCGCGGGCACGGAATGCGGTATGAAACGTGACGCGGATCCCGCGGGAGAGTTAAAATGTACGATACGTGTTTTTTGTACCACGCTTAAGAAGATTTAGAACTCTTTTATTGTTCAACCTTAACAAATTCTAAAGTAATTTCATTCACAAGACTTAAGGCTATGTGGGATAGATTGCGAGAACGAAATGCGATATTGAATCATGACGGGTATCCTGTGGGAGCGTTAAATGTATTTTTTTTTGTAACTGATCGAGAATAATTTGGAGTTGATTTATTGTTCTTGTAAATTTGGAATTAGTTCAATTTAAGCAATGAACCGATGCTCGCTGGTGAAGAAATATCGTGAGGAAGCCCGCATGCTATCTAACAATAACGTCATCTGTAATTGCCTGAAGAACTGCAATCAACTGCGCTACTGTGCAGTTTGAGGGCAACATATAAGCGCAAAGTGGATTCAGCCACTGACGTATATCTATTTACCCTGAATGGAATATAGCGTGACTATATATTGATTATTACTATTATGTCTAGTAAGTTAAAAGACTAGAAATTAAGACGTTTGTCATCCAGCGCGATTTGTTTATGTTAATCACGGGGCCCAAATCCGACTCTCGGTATGCCGTAAAATATACAAGCAATATATATATAAACAATATAACTCGAGTATTAGGATTATATTATCATACTATTATTTTCGATTCATAGCAAAGAATTTTATTCCTCATCTGAAATGTGTTTAGAGTATTTTATATAAAAACATACGATATAGTATAATGTAATATGTTATCCTATATACAATAATAAATAGTATGGTATAATGTAAATGTGTTTAGTATTATAATGTTGTATATTCTACGTTAATATACAATTGCTTATTCCATTAAATTCCATTCAAAAATCCAACTAAAAATCCTATAATCTTTCACAATAAAAGCGTCACCCACATTTGTGTGACGTGGCGATGGACGTGTTATATGGTGATTATAGTTATTAGCCGTGGTGGCTGCCGGCAGAATAGAATAGCACCCCCCTCTTCTTGCTGAGGTGTCGTAAAAGGCGACTAAGGAATCCCTTTAACACCGCAATTCAACCAGGTGTTCAGAGAAGGAAAATTCGACCTAACCTCCATCCCGCTCCCTCCCGATCGTACCGGTTCTCCATTCCATCGGGCCCGAGGGAGCTCTGACGAGAGAGTGCTTTTCTGGCTGCGCGTCCAGTTATGCACTTAAATATCTCCTGCGCAATTGACTGTTTCCGAAAACTGGACCTCGATTTTTTAATCGGTGTTGAAACAGTCGCCGCGGCCGAACCCGGCTAGGACATCATCATCATCATAGTTAAAAGCTTGGTCAGGTCTAATTGTTTATAGCTCTAGCGAGCCCTAAATAACAGAGTCGGGCGTATCCGGTGGCGTTTAGTTTGGTGGCATAAATTCTTGCGGTTTCCTTTGCAATATAACTTTTTTTACATACACCACTCTATCTACTTAGTAAGTACAACCACTTCCGCTAGAATAATATTTTCTTTTTTTATACTTATTTGATACTATATCTCGTGGAAAATAATCGTTTCTTAGATAGCATCCTTTTTTTGTAACACGGGGGAAATCCCTAACGGACCTTAAGGGGCAGTGAGGGCCGCCCCCCGGTGTGTCGGACTTGCACCGACTAAAGCCCCGGGGGTTTGTCCTACATGTCTGCCGGGGCCAAGGGTACAGTATTGGCCACTTCCTCGGCACTCGGAGACGTCTGGCCTTAAGGTAAGTCTCTCCCTGTTTAGACAACATCCTGCATTTAAACGCATATGATATTACTAGCTTTTGCCCGCGGCTTCGTTCGCGTTAAGAAGTATTACTATTAATTAAGTATAGTTTTTGCGGCTTTATTTTTGTTTAGCGTGTGTAAAATATTAGGGCCTACAAAACTTCTTTGTATACAATATTCTTAACTAATCTGTCATTAGGCGCTAAAACTATCAAGCTATTGGGTGAACTTACTCGTGAGCAAGCAACATAAAACTGTCCCTGAGAGAAGCAATGTTCTTTCAAGTCAATACCCACAAATTTGCGAGTTTGCCCATGAAACTTGTTTATTGTCATGGCAAAGCAGACTTCACCAACCTGCAAGCCAAATTTCAGCCCGATGCGTCCAGTGGTTTGAGCTGTGCGTGTGTGTGTGTGTGTCCAGTGGAAGTGAAAATGTAAGAAGATTTATACAAATTTTCATCCTCCATTTTATCCCCTTGGGGGTCGAATTTATCAAAATCCTTTCGTAACGGATACATACGTCATAGTAGCTTTATGCATGCAAAGTCTCAGCCCGATCGGCTTAAAATTGACTAAGTTTCATACAAACTTTCATCCCCCATTTTATCCCCTGGAGGGTAGAATTTATCCCCTTGGGGGTAGAATTGATCAAAATTCTTTCTTAGTGGATGCCTACGTCATAACATCTACCTGCATGCCAAATCTCAGCCCGATCCGTATAGTGGTTTTGGGCTGTGCGTTGATAGATCACTATGTCAGTCAGTCAGTCATTCAGTCACCTTTGAGTTATATATATTTAGATTAGAATGCCAATTTCAATTTAAGCAATAGTTTATACCGTTATAGTGACTCAGTTCGACCTTTCCTTTTCAGGATCAGTTAATGCCCGTTGCAGTTGTACGAGTATATCTTCCGTCATGGTTTATGTGAGTCAGCATAACGATGGCGACTGTCAACGGATTTTCTTCCCTTAGTGGGTTGTTCTTGGACTGAACTGGTGCAATGTAGTCGCTTTTTAGAGCTAGTATTTAAAAAAAATATTTGCCATCTCTGTTTTCTACCTTTTCTATCCCTCTTACAGTGACCAGAGATACATTAGTGACTGTATCCACTTTGCGTTTATATGCATTGTCCAACCATAGACAGGCAAAATGTAATCTGATTAATAAAAATGATTACGATTACATTATACGTTTTTTACTATTAATATGACTGCATTTTGCTCTCCTATGTTTTAAACACTACAAAATCCTAGATTGCATACACATTTTTGTATTCTATGCGTTTTGAATGGATTTAATTATGATTCTAGAGCAAGAAAATTAAAATTACGACTACATTTTGTAATCGTTAATCATTAATTAGATTACATTATGCCCGTCTCTGTGTCCAACGTAACAAATAGCGCAGCTGATCGTCATTCGCGCATCATTAGTACACAGACAATTCTATTAGATGCCATGCGGCTTTCTTCACGTTTTCCTTCTCCGGTGAACATGTAGCGCCTAAATCCGTACAAATTATGGATGTAAAATGTTCTAGCAATTAACAAAAGGCTTAATGCAATGTTAGCTAATTGAATGAGTGTGCAAGCATCGGTTTTAGTCCCCTAATAAATCTAAAAGCACGCTCTCACCAACCGCGGCTTAACGCTTGAGCCAAAACTGGAATTAACCTGCCGCCTATGATACCGATACGTAATCATTATCCAGTTTAAATTTAATACAAACGTCTTACTTCATAAGAGTTTGTCTTTGTTAAAAATGAGGAAATATCCACGGATATTGAATCGGATAAAGATGTTTTATTAATTCCCGTTACTTGCCGATCATTAGAAATACTTAAGTACCGACCAAACTACATTCATACAACCAGAGATGTGCAAAATGTAATCTGATGAATGGTTAACGATTACAAAATGTAATCTGATTACTGATTAACGATTACAAAATGTAGCCGTAATTTTAATTTTCTTGCTCTGTAATCATGGTTAAATCCATTTAAACATCAAGAAATCATAAAAGTGTATGCAATCTGGGATTCTGTAGTGTTTAAAACATAGATGAGCAAAATACAGTCATGGCAAAGTCATGGTAAAAAACGTAAAATGTAATTCTAATAATTTTTATTAATCTGATTACATTTTGCCCATCTATGCATACAACTACATCTATACTAATATTATAAAGCTGAAGAGTTTGTTTGTTTGTTTGAACGCGCTAATCTCAGGAACTACTAGTTCGAATTGAAAAATTCTTTTTGAGTTGAATAGACCATTTATCGAGGAAGGCTTTAGGCTATATAACATCACGATGCAATTATTAGGAGCGAAGAAATAATGGAAAATGTGTAAAAAACGGGGAAAATTATTCATCTTTGAGGGCTTCCATTGCGTGCGCTGCAAAAACGGTTCAAGATACCAAAAATATATGTAAGAAAGAATTATTCCTCTTGAAATGATCTAAAAAAATGTCCGCGACAGTATATGTCTATCTTTTAAGATTCAGTCACTAGAACCGTTTTTATGGTAAACAAATTTGGTCGAAATTAATGGATTATTTGTTAAGAACGTAATAATATTAATCTTTATTCAAATAAATGTGTTGTTGATTAAGAGTATTTAATTGTGAACAAAATTGTCTTTGACATCACTTAATTTCAATGAACATCTTAGTAGATATTACAAAACCTTATATAGCAAAACAACGTTTGCCGGATCAGCTAGTATAATATACACATACGGAGTCACAGCTGTGCGGTAACACACATCTCAGCTAGTACTAAGTACTTCTCTAACTCTTACTACAGCCGAGGCGTTTGGCTGTGAATTGGTTTTTCGGTGAGCTTGTTCCCACTATTATATGATATTGGAATCTTTAAACGAAGCGTGAAGAGGTATTTGTGCATGTCAGCATGATTGCTGCAACTACCAATGTGTTTTTCTTTACTGTTAATAGTTGCGGTCCTTTTATGGTTTGTACCATGCTTGGTGTGGTTAGGCCTCGCCTCCATAGGTCTACATGTTTTATATTTTAAAATGTATATATTTAAAAAGATATATAGTAAACTATATAAAGGCAAATAAATGAAAAGAGAATGATACACAAAGTATAATTTATAAAAAAATAAAAACGTTTGTGAGGATTTGGTGTCTGTTTTTGGTATTACACCTATGGTACAGATCACTAGTGTTATCTAACACCCACTCAATGAAACCCATTACTAAAATAATATTATAGCTCATTTGCGTGTGTAAAGAATAAAGTACAGAATTACATTTGCAAGTGTTACATAACGGTGTAATTAGCGGCCGTATATCGGCTTATACATTATTTTAGTAGGCCTGAATTATTAAGGCTTTAACAGGTGATGTAATGTGCCGGAAACGACGACCGAAATTAGCCTCTATCTAGCTTTATTTGTATTAATAACTCGCCTTTTGGAATTCGAAGGCAAGCAAAGCTAAAGATTATACACATGCTAATGTTTGACCTTAATAATATCCGGAAGTTAACGAAATAAATATGAGATATGTAGCGACCTCCATTGCCCAGTAGAAGGACCACCGTTTATTAAGTCATCTTGCAATACCATAACAGCTAGTTGTGCTGTCATCTATTGGAGAATAGAAAGCAATCTCTAGAAGTGTCGCTGCAGCCTAACGTGAACGCTGGAATATAAAAGACGGCTGGATAAACTTCTATGAGGCAGTTGATGTCCTGCCGCATCGCTATAAATACGTGACAGGTTCAAACGCGGGTAGTTGTTTACGGAAAGCGAAATAAAGCGATCTTAGTAAAACTAAATTGAAGTGAACAGTGTGATATTTACGTAGTTTGGTTTTTGTAAACTATTTATATATGTATATATATGTATTTGAGTAAATCGAGTTCAGTAAAACCGGTGTGGTTTTATTGAAGACTCTAAGCTCGCAACAACATTCACTGCTAAAGGCTCTCAAATCACAAGAAAGCGAAAAATAGATCTCAGGAGCTTTTAACACTCCATCGCTCTTCGAATTATGAATAAGAGACGAACTTTTTTGTACGGATATAAGGAATATCTATCAAATAAGGATGGTATACACCAAATGGAAAGGGGATTGTGGAATCGCAATACCGTTTAAATATTTCTTTATCTTAAATGTTGTATACTAGGAATTGTAGTTTCTTGTAAGAAACAAAATTTTTTCAGCCAACCTTTTACAAAATTATCTATATATTTATCACCACAACCAGTCCGTCTTGACGTAGGTAGAGAGAGCGAAACGCTACTTCTCACAATTATTTTGCAATTTTTTTTCGTTTCCTTAACATTTTTAAGTCCCTTCATGAATTCTCACCGATTCCGCATACTTTTGTCATGACCCTCCATCTTTATGTATTTGGTCTGCGTAGGTCTCAGTCTGCCTCGGCCCTTACTTCCACTGACATTGATATGCTTTTGTGACCATTTTTTTACTCTGGCTCGACATAGTGTCTACAGATTACCTGATGGTAAGTACAGTGTATTCCAAAAACAAAAGCGACTATCAAAGGATGAAAATCCATTGATAGTCTACATCGTAATGTCGGCCCACATATACCACGACTGAAGGTCTCTAGGTATATGAGCTACTGGATATACACAAGCTGATCCCGAAACGCGACAAGCCGAAACTGGTCACTATGACGGGCTTTACACCCATGTACTGTGGTCGCGATCCAGACGGGCACCGACGCCTAACCACCTCGCTACAGCTCGTTTAGCACCACCCAGGAGTCACGTGTAGGGTAACTAGGGTAAAGCCTACGGACGCGAGCAGCTTCGACTCCCAAACACCAGCACCCCAGCTTATTATTACTTATGATTTAATAGTTAAACATTTTTACAGATATAACAACGGTAAATATTAAATTAACAGACAAATTGATAGTGATTTCTTGTTTTCATCTTAAATTACGAACTCTGCTTTTAAATACAACCACAAAGTTATTTTTGCCTCTATCTAATGTTTCTAGTCATACGTAGGATTCAGTTTCATCTATTTCTCCAACGGCAAAGACAAATATTCTCAGTCTTAAACGACAAACATAATTCAGTTTGCGGTTGTAAAATACATCAGTGCTTTAGTTTGTTGCCTTTGAATATTTTCCAGCAGCATCACTAAATTTGTCGTCTTCGCTTGAGATTAGGTCTTGAAATATTCCTACATCGGTCTCACTAATTACTATCTTTAAGACCATCTTAAGGACATACTTGATGTTGAATTTAATTCTAACAGAGATAGTTAAGAGCCAAGATGGGAGTAAGTAAGATATGTGCTTATAAATAAACACATATTGCACTTAAAAAGTTACTTAGATCTCAGGTTTACAGATCTCGCTTGAAAATCTAAATATATATAACTCAAAGATGACTGACTGACTGACAGTGATCTATCAACGCACAGCCCAAACCACTGGGCGGATCGGGCTGAAATTTGGCATGCAGGTAGATGTTATGACGTAGGAATCCGCTAAGAAACGATTTTGATCAATTCTACCCCCAAGGGCATAAAATGGAGGATGAAAATTTGTATAAATCTTCTTACATTTTCACTTCCACTGGACACACACACACACACCCACACGCACACACACGCACAGCCCAAACCACTGGACGGATCGGGCTGAAATTTGGCATGTAGGTAGGTGAAGTCTACTTTGCCATGACAATAAACAAGTCTTAGGGGCAAACTCTCAAATTTGTGGATATTGACTTGAAAGAACATTGCTTCTCTCATGGACAGTTTTGTGTTGCTTGCTCACGAGTAAGTTCACCCAATAGCTTGATCGTTTTAGCGCCTAATAACAGATTAGTTAAGAATATTGTGTACAAAGAAGTTTGGTAGGCCCTAATTTTTTACACACGCTTAACAAAAGTAAAGCCGCAAAAACTATACCTAATTAATAATAATACTTCTTACACGCGAGCGAAGACGCGGGCAAAAGCTAGTAAATCATATATTTCCCCTCGAATAAAGAGGATCATTTTGTATAAATTGGAAGATATTTTAATGGAAGACAGACATTTTATTATTAAAAAAACATTGATAAAAATTAACCTTAGTCTACCTTTTATAAAAACAATCTCATTTGATACCAAACGCAGTACTAGCGGACCAAATTTCGTGTACTTTCAAAAGCACGTGTAGCGACTTCACGAGTTTTGTAAGGCACGCGGGGCAGCGGCGTAGGGTGTGTGGCAACCATCCACGCGGCTGCCTTCAGTTTCAGCGCTCGCGCTACAGTATCGTTCATACTAGCCAAGAGATCGTGCGCGTCAGTCTGCCTTATACACCAAAGTGTAATTAATATAAGTTGTACCGAAATTATAATTTAGTTTCAATTATCGATAATAGTATTGGGGTTAGGCTTTTGAGGGAGCACAACTCTGCAACACGTTATCCTCCTGCAAAAGAACCGTGGTCTCGCCTGGCATATACAGAACTAAAATGCTACCAATACAAGAAAAATACCAACAAATATAGTTCTGTGAGCTCTTATAACTTTACTGTTCCAGTAAGGTTTCAAAACAAAATGTTCTCTTCTACTTTTATATTTTAATGAGAATAAGCTCTCTGAATTGAGATGGACAAAATGTTCTCTTCTACTTGATTTGTATTTTAATGAGAATAAGCTCTCTGAATTGAGTTGGAACATGAAAAAATCCATAAAACTAGTTACCTACTCTACAAGGCCAGTGGAAAATGAAAATCTCGTCGTTGACATAATTTCTTGTGACAATATGAAACTCTCAAGGACTTTCTGTGCCCTGGCTGTAACTAGCTTCGCCAATACGAGACTTGAGCATTAATAAACTCAGAAAACTTAACAACGGACAAACTTTCTCATTTCATTACTGTATGATAAAGCTGTGGCCATACTGCAAGGATAAAAGCGGCGTTTACGGTCTCAAAAAATCGGGATTTAACTTTAGAATGGGTTTGAAATAATGATGTTTCGACTACTCGGTAAAGCCGACTGACTATTCGGTCACTTTCATCGGCAAAGGGCGTTGACTCCTCAGATTCTTTTTTTTATATATTTCTGAGTAAAATGTATATAAGAGGAATTAGAACAAATTAAACCTTCTTTGTTACAATAAGAATAAATATTTATTTCAAAACACGTTTCTACATCTAATATAATAGGGTAATAATTCTCACAGTTGTCATAAGCGCCGTTCTGACTCATGCAAAACCAAAAATTAAGACGTAATGTGACTTTTTTTAACCCAGAAGAAAATCCTGCATAGGACTATCATGGACGCTGTGGGGGCAGCGATCCCGGACCAAATTCCTCCGGACTCCCAGGGAACAAGAAGCCTTGTTGAGGCTACCTCTCCGGGAGGAGTAGGAATAAAAGCCCAGACTCCAAAACCTCACTCTGAGGCGCTGCGTTGGACACTGTGCACGACCTCGCTCTCACCCGGGCAGCAGACTACCTCAAGTCTGCCAGGCACGTAAATTGACCTAGCATTTACTGAGGTGATTTCCATTTAGCATATTATCATAGCACAGGATATTTGCTTTTGTTATTTTCTATACTGATTAACCTATATTTTTTTGTTGAATACTATATGCAAAACACATGCTTTTTCTTTCTTTCTTAATGCGAAATTAATATAACATGTTTCGACAGGTTTGACGGCGGCGGTTTCGAATTGTAGGCGAATTAGTTATAAACGAAGTGTCGCGGAAATTGTAGACAGATAGTTTAACCTTTTCAATTGACTATTCGGCTAGTCTGACAAAGTTATAATCGACACATCTCTAGTTCACATTTCAATTGTGATAAAAATTTATTCATAAAATTGTAGTATATTTTCTATATAAAAATGCATTTGAACTTTATTAATAATACATTTATCATTTTATTATACACGTAAGATAAAATATATCTTATATAATGATAATAACTTCAGGCTATATCCCTTTCGGAATGAGCAGACATACATTAATGGCTGTATCCACTTTGCGCTGCCCAAAGTGATCAGTAGCGCGGCTTATCAACGTTCTCTCAATTCTAATATACATTTCATTACCATTAGACGCCATGAAGGCTTTCTCACAATGTTTTCCTTCATCGGTAAGCATGTGGTGCCTAAACCCATCCTTGATCTGGAAAAATCCAAATGTACATTACGTGTCGAGAGTCGAACAGATGACCATTTGCGTCGTCATGTATGGATACAGGTCCCACACAACACTACACACCACCACAGTCCCATATGTCTAGGTATATATCATATATGATAACGTATTTTCACTACTATGGCCGGTGGTCGTGGGTGTGGTGGTAGAAAGATACGGATTTTGGCGTTTTACTGTTTATTTGCACTTTAAGGCACATCGAACTACGACGTACACACACATACTCTAGCCTCGGGTCTCGGTAGTCGACTGCTTTTGCTAGAGCATCTCTTGCGCGCACGCACCCCTTACCCTGCGCGTTCCATAACATCCTAACGACCTTTAGGGCGTTTACCACAAATGCGTATCGGGCGGCGTCTATATGCTATACTACTGTATTCCTAGATAAGCATTCTTTCATCGTGGGGTAGTAAATTATGGTATGTTCAACTACTACAATTACAACTGATTTTATACTGGCAGTATTTAGCTTTTTTTACACTGGCTCGACAAAGTGACTTCGGTGCACCTAACGGTAGCTGTTGGTGGATAATAAAACCGCCGCGTTCAAACCAACAGTAGGACCGATTCCTTATGTTTTACAAACAGAGAATTAATTAGTTAACTTCCTTTGGATCAAAGAAAAACAATGTTGATTAAACGTAACACAGTTATTAATGATCGTTGACTATACTCGTACGTTCAATGTTTATTCTGAATGCATTAGAAAGAAAAAGATAAGAACCATTTATATTGAGCGCGGTCTTCGGCTCTTCTCACATAACCCTTTCAGGCCATCTTCTGAGTTTTGTCGCTCCACGCTTCGTTTGCCGATTCGCGGTCCCCACTCTAGAACCCACCTTCTCTTATGATCATTAGTTATTTCGCATACATGGCCTGCCCGCTGGCACTGTAGGCTGTTAATATGGATATATTTTTCAATATCCGCATATTCCCATCTTTAATATTTTTAAACTTAACCCGTTTTATCTCGCAAATAACTCCCATCGAGTTATTGCGCTCCTCAGCCATATTTTACTGCAATAACGCCCCGCGGCGGGGTTTAATAAAACACCCCTTGAGTGAGGGCTATTATTTACAGAGATTTTATTAACACAGGAATCTTTTACAGGGTCTCGTAATATGTGAGATAATACGCCTCGGGCAGTGGTCTTCTCTCTTCTTTCTTCCTTCAAACATTAATTACTCAAGAAAGAAATTATTTGAAAATGGATTGTGTGATAGGAGTTACCCGCATGGTTTCTAATAGAAATATCATGTGTTGGTGTCCTCAGAAAGACGATCAGCTGCGCTACTGGTGATTTATAAGCGCAAAGTGGATACTGCCACTAATGTATCTCTGCTCACATAGTATAGGACAGGGATGTTACGGAACTTCGGCTCCGATAAGTCGGAACTTCCGATTGTTGTTACACCATCGGTTTCGACTTCGGTTCCGAAACTTTTTATTCGGAGGTCACCACCACTATTGTAGTCAATTCATTTGATTTAATTTTATATATTAACATAATATCAATTAATCAAACAATCAATTCTACTTAATTTGAAGAAGAAATTTTTAAAAATATGGACGTAAATAAATTATGAATAAAATTATTACATTTACATCTAAATGTACCTTGAAATGTATTACTAAAAGGCTTTTTTATTTTACATTTACATTAAATTAAATAAAATAGAAATTAACACAAAAACAACCTTGGAGCAAATCTGATTTAATTTGTTCACTGTTAATGGGAAAATGTTAACAAGATACACAGCAATTTTTTTTTTTTCATTGTCTGTGGATGTATAAGTTTATTACTTTCTGATTAAAAAGGTTCATTGCACCCTTGCACCCTTTTGTGGTTGATATTCCTGCTGCTCGCACGAAGCGATTCGCCTCCTCCTTTTTGCTGCGTACCGCGAAGGAGTGGAACTCGCTTCCTGCGTCAGTGTTTCCGGCATCTTATGACATGGGAATCTTCAAACGTCGAGTGAATCGGTATTTGCTGGGTGATTGCGCTCCATCGTCAGCCTCATCATCACTTTCCAGCAGGTGAGATTGTGAGAAGCGCAAGCCTGTATGTAATAAAAAATAAAAATTTAATAATGTTTTTATTTGTCCTTAAATAAAACTACTTTCTTCTGCCATCACTTGTGATTACTGACATTACCTCCGACTCCGATTCCGACTTCGGTTCCGACTCCGATAAATCAAATTTAAAAACTCCGACTCCGACTTCTGCCTCCGTTAGATCCCTAGTATAGGATATAGCGTGACGATATATTGTATTATTAAAGTTATAGTCACAGACTTGAAAGATCTGTGAAAATATTAGTTATTGTTTTTTTAATTTAGCGCCACAGTGACATCTGTAGGAAAACTAAAACGTTACCAAATTAGAGCGGTAATTGAACGGAAGTGGGAAGCGCCAGAGTGACGTGTGTCACGCGTCGGTGGAGTTGTAGAGGGAACTTATATTGGATTGCTTTAAGGTGACCGTCAGATCCTAGCAGCCACGAATAAACAGATGCGATCCAAACGCAGGCATGAACTCGGGGGCGTGTGGTTACTATGAGAAACCAAAAAATTGCTTGCGTAGCGTTTCCGCAGATGGTTAGCGGAGCGCGCGCTTTTTATTCAAGGACTTATTTCAACTGTTAATTTAGACAAGTATAAATGTCCGGTTGTTTTGTACCTAGACGCATGTGATGGCCTTTTTATCCTTGGCCTTGTGAGCTACTCTCACCTGCCTCTTGAAACCTGCAAATCTGCACTGGAAAATATTAATAAGAGAGTAAAACTTATTATAACTGTCACACACACAATCTGAATGAAGATGTATTGCCGACATACTTAGTTTTTGTGACGGATACATTATATAAAATATTGCATCGTGAACATAATCTAGGACATTTAAAACAAAAATATTTATATTAACACAAAAGGTCTTCAATGCTCTTGAATGTGTACTGTAGTGATTGTATGATTGGTTTTTAAAATAGGTTAGTTATATTTGGCACAATTCTCGGAATTGGCCATTTAATAAAAAATAAGTTTATTTTGGAAAAGGTTAGAATATCTAATTTTAAATAATGAAGTTTAATTTGAGGTTTTCAATTTTATTTGAGACAGATTGAATGGAAAAATAGAATAGGAAGGTTGATATTGTAAAAATTACAAGAATTATATATGTAAAACTTTACTTGAAATATATATGGGAATACAGAATTAAAAAAGTGTATTATTCCAAAGCGAGTGAGCAACTAAACACATAGTAAAAATAGAAAAGATAGTACGCGAGTAAGTGCGTACTACAGTACTATCCAGTGGCTGCACCTCCGTCGCTGCTGAAGAATTTCGCCTCAAGGGGATCGTCGGGCAACAAGCCTGAGGGGGCCGTTGCTTGACCTGAAAGCTCCAGTGGTGGCGTGGGTGCTACCACGCACCACTAGGCCGTGGTTGAGAGGCTTTGCCTCTCCCGATATGTGGAGAAGCCCACAGGGCGGATCGCGCACCAGCCTTTTTGGAAGTCCTCGGTGCACCCGGGGACAGGTGCACATGCGACTTTAGGAAGCACCCCATGGGTTTTATTCGGTAGGAGTCCGGCATGCCGAGGGCCGGCCCACACCGCCCCTGACGATCCATGAGGATTTCCCCTGGGTTACCAAAAAAAATGTACTACTTGCAATGTTAAGAAAGAAAGAAAAATAAAGCATGTATTTGGCACACAACATTAACATAAAACACAGAAATATAAGATAATGAAGATAGAAAACAACTAAAGCAAATACCCTGTGTTGTGATGATGCGCCAAAGGGAAGTCAGCTGAGCAAATGCTGAGTGACCAGCTAAGAAACTTGACGCTGATTTTCAGCTGATACTCATATACAGTGTCAACGTAAAAAACAGCGAGGAATGGATTAATGGAGTATAGACATTATACGTCTCGACTGCAGGCCGCGGTTATGCGATTGTTTTATGTCCTGCGTTGCTGCAGTGTAACGCGGCAGCCATTTGCGACTGCTAAGTCGCAACCGCCAGAATCCAACGGGCACCTTAAAGCAGCAGGCGCGACTTAACCGCTAAATTCATCACCTCTTTATATTAGTCATGGGACTAGGGTTACCAACTTCTATAATACAAAAGCAGCTCATAATTTTTTTTAATAGCCAAGTATTTTTATAAAATTCATTCTGCTCGTAACCGCCATAGATTGCAATAATTAAAAAGTTTCTTCGCACATAAGACCCGTTCAAATATGTATAATGATAATAAATATGTGGTAAGGCGCTCGGGCATGAGTAGTAAGGTGAAAAGACACTCTTTGACCTGTCGCAATACGGGATTCACTTGTGTCCCTTCGATTGTGGAATTTCGCCAGCTTTCAAATTCCTCCCTACATTGGGGTAGCTAAAATTGTTGCATTTTAGATCGTCTGCCACATATTTTAATTAATACGGTGAGTTAAAAATAGCTCTGTATACAAATAACCTCTAGAACATAATTACCCCACTTGTAAAAAGGTGGCTACAGCCGGGATCGCAATCGATATTTCACTAGGACTCTGCAAGTCACCTTTTTTTTGGAAATCCGGGGGATATCTCTAACGAACCTTCAGGGGGCAGTGAGGGCGGCCCCCTGGTGTGTAGGACTTGCGCCGACTAAAACACCCTGGGTGTTCCTTCTCCCGCCTGCCAAGTCAAGGGTAAGGCTGAGCCATCTTCCTCAGCACCTGGCGGCGTCTAGCCTTCTGCAGGCCCCGCATACTTGGCAGGGGGTGGCTTAAAAAGTCGCCACCCCCCGCGTGCACCTAAACTATGGAAGTCACCCAGTTACTATTGTATATTTAGTTTTTTTTTTATCAAAACTAACTTTTTTCTGAGCAAGGTCTAAGCAAAATCAAATTAGAGAATTTTTATCCTAACTAGGCAGAGTTACCACAATAAGCCTGGTGCGGTCCAAAAAATGACTGCAACTATCAACAGTAAAGAAAAACATTCGATAATCGCAGTGACTATGCCGGCTGGTACAAATAACTCTTTACGTTTCTTTTAAAGGACTCATAGGTAAGATTCAATATCATAGGACGGTGGTAACATATTTATCAGAAGACTATTCCATAGCTCAACGACACGACAAAGTAAGATAAACTCTTAATCCTAGCCGGGATAAGAGACACCATACAGCTGTGACCCCGTAAAACCGGACGCATGGTTTTTTTTTTGAAAAGGAGTGGGTAGAACAAGGTTAAATAATTCTAAAGTCTACAACTTTCAGCCTTAGTCCAATAATGCTAGTTCTCAGACCTGAATTATGATTGATATTACACAAATTATTTTGGGATAGTTATTATTATTATTTTGGGAGTCGAAGCTGCTCGCGTCCGTAGGCTTTACCCTAGTTTCCCTACACGTGACTCCTGGGTGGTGCTAAACGAGCAGCAGCGAGGCGGTAGGGCGTCGGTGCCCGTCTGGATCGCGACCACAGTGCATGGGTGTAAAGCCCGTCATAGTGACCAGTTTTGGCTTGTCGCGTTTCGGGATCAGCTTGTGCATATCCAGTAGCTCATATACCTAGAGACCTTCAGTCGTGGTATATGTGGGCCGACATGACGATGTAGACTTTCAATGGATTTTCATCCTTTGATAGTCGCTTTCGTTTTTGGACTACACTGTACTTACCATCAGGTACTCTGTAGTCACTATGTCGAGCCAGAGTAAAAAAAAAAGAACCTCTTAATCCTAGCCGGGATAAGAGATACCATGCAGCTGTGACCCAGTAAAACCGGGCGCGTGGTTTTTTTATGGAAGGGAGAGGGTAGAACAAGGTTAAATAATTCTAAAGTCTATAACTTTCAGCCTTAGTCCAATAATGCTAGTTCCGAGACCTTAATTATGATTGATATTACACAAACATTTCTTAGCCGACTACGCTCCCTTAAAATGTATTTATTTGTATCCATTGTTCAACCGCACATAGCATGAAATGAGTCGAAATCGGAACGATACCCTACTTTGATGAGTTTGAGCAAGTCGGATCTTTGAACCGGAGAATCGAGGGTAACAATCAAACATAACCCCGATATTTATATTTAAATATTATTTAAGTTAATTTTGCACAAATATCAAATCAAGGGTTTCTAGGTATATGAGTTACTGAACGAACACAAGCTGATCTCACAACGCGACAGGCCAAGTCACTATGACGGTCTTTACCCTGATGTACTGTGGTCACAATCCAGTTCAGACAATCACCCTACCACCTCAAAAAATCATAAACCAATGAAAAACCAATGGAACCGTCACTTATAATATTTTTCTGGTACACAATCAATACGTTTCCTTAACCATCGCTGCCATTCTGAGTCTATATTTCAATTATAATCGAGTACAGTAAATTTTCTTAAGTCAGTAACAGCGGTAGGCTTGAAAACACAGTCGATATTATAGTATATATACATACACACCCGACTGTACCAAAACCAACACGTATTCAGAATTGTAGATGTAACTAGAGAGGTCGCAGCGAACCAAATGTTCACTTAAAGCTGCCAGAATACCTCTAGTGATGAGACAAAATGCTATCGATAAATTATTTTATTATACGAGTTTTACCATTACAGTTGAGACTATGAGAGATGTATGAGAGATCATCAATGCATGTAAACTAGATTAATGAATAGTTTGCCTCGGGATATGAATGGTGTATGCCTCCACGCCCCCACACCTTTTACTAAAATAAAACGATATTATTTGAAATGATATCGTCAGGAATATATACTATTACATGGTTATATGATTGATTTAAGCTTAACATATTAATCTTATTAATTAAAAGAGTCTATGCTTATAAAATTGTTTCACTGACTACCCGTAAGCCTTACTTATGGCGTCGCAATCTTTAATATGTGGTTTATTTTTGTTTGTGATTTAAAACTCATAAATAACAGACAAAAGTTAGGTAGGAACAACTTCGAGAAAAGCCTTAAAAAGAATTCAATTAGATTGGGCAGCAATACGAAAAATACTTCTAGTCTCTTTATCGTCTACTCCTCGTTAACTAAAAACTAAAATTTTCAGCCAATTCGTCCTAACAATTGCATTTTTAAAAGCGCGCTCGACATATTTTACTGGATGGAAAATATTGTCCAAGAAAATATAGGCAACGGTTACAAAGGAATGAAAACCGTTGACAGTCACCATCGCTTTGTCAGCCCAGATATACAGCTGGATATATACAGACAGATCTCTAAACGCTACAGGCCAAAGCAAGTCACTATGACGGTCTTTACACTTTACGGGCAACCGTCCTACCACCAATATAACCAGTATCGATATAATATAATATCGACTCAGGCACATCACTATAACCCATCGAAGCGCGTAATCAGGTGACTGGAGTCCCTGCCCGAATAACGAACGCAAGTGAATTGTTCCTCTTTTAAGCCGCTCGGTCCCACTTAAAGCGGGTAGGCGACCCTCACGGCCCTTACAGGCTTTTATAAATATGAAATTTGAAAATGTTATGACTCTCAATATTTTCCATCTATTATATCGACTATAACGCTTTTAAGCTTAGTGAATACTGTATAACTTGAACTAAGCTGTTTTGGTGAATAACGAAAAACGACTATGCTGAAGAATTATTTACCCATATTCCACCCTCTTCCTGCCATAACAGAATTAAGCGCGAGAGTTTGTGGTGTCACGGCTAAATGGTAACTCACATCCCGGCTAGGACTAAGAAGTTCTCTAACTCTTGCTTTTCCCGAGTCGCTTAGCTGTGGAATGGTCTTTCAGCGAGCGTGTTTGCATCGTTCTATTATATAGGGTCCTTTGAAAGAACCGTGAAGAGATATTTGTGCAGGCTAGCATAAACATAATTTTTTCTTAATTGTTGATTGTCGTAGTAATTTTGTAGACTGGATCATGCTTACCGTTACGCGTGATATGGTCACTATGCCCAGTCAGGAGAAAAATGTGAGAATTGTAATTTCATTAATTTCAATAATTAAACATTAATAACATAATATAAGACTTTTTTTTCTCACACGTATCATGAAAAACGTCGTATTGCACGCGTGTGCTAAGGCACCATAATATACTATATTTTTTATTGTTAACATTATAAGGAGTAACAATATATCCCACTGTAAATTCACTGTAACATAGAAAACACAATAAACGTTTTTCACCAAATTGCCCTAAAACTTTTCTGTTTCATTATTGTCTTTTTACATTAGGTCGACAAATTGACTACTGTGCAACTGATGGTAAGTACAGTGTAGTCCAAAAACGAAAGAGACTATTAAAGGACGAAAATATATTGACTCTCCGACGTCTTGTCGGCAAACCACGACGGAAGGTCTCTAAGTATATGAGTTATAGGACAAATGTGTACAAGCTGATCCCGAAAAGCGACAGGCCAGAGCGCGTCACTATGACAGTCTTCGCACTCGTGTACTATAGTCACGACCCAGTTATGTTAATTACCCTTCCACTTCAAAAACTTATAGATACTAGTGTTTGTGATGTTCTAGTGGATAAGGGCTCGGTTTCTATGCGCTACAACGCGAATGCTCTTACGTTAATATCCCGGCACGTAACTCTGTTTTTTTTTTATTTAGTTTGGATTCGGGCGCCACGTGTTCACCGGTGTACGAATACATCGTGAGGAAGCCCGCATGGCATCTAATAGATATATCTATACTAATATTATAAAGCTGAAGAGTTTGTTTGTTTGTTTGTTTGAACGCGCTAATCTCAGGAACTACTGGTTCGAATTGAAAAATTCTTTTTGAGTTGAATAGACCATTTATCGAGGAATGCTTTAGGCTATATAACATCACGATGCAATTATTAGGAGCGAAGAAATAATGGAAAATGTGAAAAAACGGGGAAAATTATTCATCCTTGAGGGCTTCCATTACGTGCGCTGCAAAAACGGTTCAAGATACCAAAAATATATGTAAGAAAGAATTATTCCTCTTGAAATGATCTAAAAAAATGTCTGCGACAGTATATGTCTATCTTTTAAGATTAAGTCACTAGAACCGTTTTTATGGTAAACATATTTGGTCGATATGCATTATTTGTTAAGAGTTGTATCAACGTAATAATATTAATCTTTATCCAAATAAATGTGTTGTTGATTAAGAGTAATTAATTGTGAACAAAATTGTCTTTGACATCACTTAATTTCAATGAACATCTTAGAAGATATTACAAAACCTTATATAGCAAAACAACGTTTGCCGGATCAGCTAGTCATGTATACTAGTGCTATGGGAACTGCGGTCAGTTGCGGTACTTGAAATATTGTGCAAGACATATAAGCGCAAAGTGAATACATCCACTAACGTATCTCTGATCACCCCAAAAGAGATACAGCGTGACGATACATTATAAAGTATTTATACTCTATTATTCTCATCGCTGTTTTCTACATGTCGACGCAGCAAATGGGCCTCAGCTAAACATCAGCGCTGGTTGGCTCAGCTGGTCACTTGGCATTTGCTGAGCTGACTTCCCCTTGGCGCATCATCGCTACACAGGGTATTTTCTTTTGTTGTTTTCTATTTTGATTAACCTATCCTTCTGTGTTGTATGTTGGTATGTTCTTATATACGAAATAAATGCTTTTTCTGTCTGTTTTTCTATAAAGATAAAAATTAAAATACGCCAAAACACACACTACACCTTTAGCTCATCCTGTCATGTTTTGCGCGTCACCGACGCTCAGACAGATCGGCCTGTAATCGAGGAGAAATTGATCGTTTTAAATCCAATATTTGCAACAATTCATTTGGTACGAGTTTTCTTGTTTTATTAATCAATCAAAACAATCCCTAAAATAAAACCATTTTTGGTAAGCCGAATATGGTGAAAAATTAACTCCCAAGTCATTGAGTGTTCTGTTAATTAGCCACATCGCGAAATTCGAGTTATGGGTTTCACTAAAACGCTCAGAACGCGTTGCGGTAATCACAGAAAGTCTACTCGGCAAAATTAGTGTTTGTGACAATGAAGAAAATTTTGAGCAAATTTTTTACTCAATGAGCGTTTTCGTTCTTTAAACGATATACACAGAAGTAATAAAATGTAGATTTTATTTTATTTAATACAGTAGAAAGACCATTTTACTTTAATAACGATATCCCAAAATTCCTTAAGGAACCCCGAGATAACAATATCTTTTGTAAAGCCAAAAGGCTATATATATGCAAAATTTCAAAGAATTCACCCGATGTTTGGCCTATGAAAACGGGACAAAAGAAATTTCCTCTCATATAATTCAATAATAAAATAAGGCACTCTAGAGAAATTATATCACCTATTTAGAGCTTATTCTTATATATACAGAATGACTTTATAGACAAGGGATATATTTAAGAAAAATATTCCGCATTCAATTCAAATATGTAGAAAAAGCATTACCTTAATATTTTTTATTATAACAAAGTTTTTTATAACCTGACTCGACACAGTGACTACACAGCGCCTGATGTTAACCATGGTGCAAACTAAAAAACACCAACGACTGTCAACCCATCGGCATCGCATCGATTATTCCGGTCTGCTCAAATATCTCTTCACGCTACGCTTTAAGCATCCCATTCAATAGGACGGTGGGAACAGGCTCGCCGGAAGACCGTTCCACAGCCCAATGACACAGCAAACGTAAGAATTAGAAAATTCTTAGTGCTAGTCAGATTGTGAGTTACCGTATAGCTGTTACTCTGTAAACCCGAGCGCGTGGTTCAACTATAAAAGAGAGAGGGTGGAACAAGTAAATTATACACAACATAATTCCATAATATTGTTACGACGGAACTAGGGCCAAACTTTAGCCCTAGATTTCTAGGCTTCCAGGCATCGCACGACTATAATTTTTAAACGCATAGATAGTCTTAAGGTACTGCTTCGAATGAAGTAACTTTCAATCAGATCGACAAAAATTGTTTACCGTCGAAAACATCGGAGGGGTCGCATCTGTTTGATCTTTGCCGCCCGAGTTCGTGACGCGTGTATCGGTGAGACGGCCGCTATTCGTGGAATTCCAATTCGTGAAAAGTTGATGAACCCATTCTAAAATTTACGAGTAAAAACATAAGGTTCAAAAAACTCTATAAGATTCTAGTTATCTCTCGAAAATGCTGGAAGGCGGCTGTACTGATATAAATACGCGCTCGATGCGATCACGGGACAGTTCTAATTTGGACAGCGACACAGTGCGATACCACAAGCGATCTTCAAGGAATTTCGCGATCATACTGCGACTGTATAGTGATTCTACGTGCGATTATTTTGACTGAATTTTTGCTACTAGACTTCGAGAACTTTCTGCGATTCGGCTTTTGGCGACTGGACTTTTGTAAGTGAGACTTCGAGAGCATCATACGACGAGTTTCTCGACTCTTCGACGATACAGCATCGAGGCTATTCGACGGCCGCGCTACGAGATATTTCTGTGACTGCGTTCTGATTTTGTGTGCACCCTGCGATCAATAAATCGATTGTCCGTCTGAACCGGCATTTTATTACCTCGCGCTCGTAACAATATTTACAGACAATTACACCCATGAATGAATAAATAACACTTAATTATTAAGTAGGTATTTTGCCTGTACTAAGCCAGGATAAGGGGAAACGAGTCAAGACCTGTTTTATCTACAATTAGGTAAAATGTACTTTATCAACTTACCCATCAATCGTGCGCCACACGTGCTGCGATGTCTATATTTTTTATGAATTGGTTATCATTTGTTCATCAATTTTTCTTCATTATTTATTAAGGAATAATGTTTTTTTATTACTTACATGGCGGCACTTGACCTCAACCACAATTAGTGATAGGTGAAGATGAACCTGTCGATGGATTGCGACCGCCCAAATGCGTATTCACTCTTCCCTTAAAGACTTTCAAGTCATAATACGTGGAAATATGCTCGCCGAAAGCACATTCCACTCCTTAAGTATTCGCATGATGAATGTCGAAACGAATTTTCGTGCAGATATAAGGACCATCCACTACATACATAATGGTATGTCTAGTGGTTTTATGATATAATGGGGCTGGTGGAATCAGGGAATGTGGCTTTTGAAAATATTCTCCATTTGCCACCGGTAAAAGACCGCGAGGCAGGTAACTTTACGCCGATGCTCGACATACTGCATTTTAGTCTCAGTGAAATCTTCAAGCCCTACGATTAATCGAGTCTTGATCTGCCGACTGAATATTTAGCGGGCCCATCCCAAAGGTGGCAACAGTACTTCACATCCAACCGCACCTGTGTCTGATACAGGCTTACGTTTAGATTTACATTTACATTTTTATTAGTTGTAAGAAGGTACAAATTATTGTAGCCTAAAATACCTCCCCCGTTTCTAAAATCACTCTGTATAAGGCACTTAGAATTCCCAGTTTCATCCTCGTATAGCATTTTGATAAAGATGTTTGTAAGATAATTTCAAATGTTCCACTTGGGTCTCGTTTCTAAATTTGATGATAATGTATCATCATGCTATATCCTTCCGGTGTGAGTAGAGATGCATTAGTGGCTATACCCACTTTGCGCTTATTTGTCATGCTTCACGTAACAAAAACCGCAGCTGATTGCTGTATTCACAGCACTAATACACGTGACATTTTTATTAGATGCCATGTGGGCAGTGACGTGCATAGGATATTTGGAGAGGGTAGGCAGAATTCGCGTAATTAATTTGAATATTATATTATGATAGCAAATATGATATTGCTTTCATAGAAAAGATAGATGGCGTGAATATAGAATAAATATGAATATAAATGTTTCTTTTTTGTTTAACTTTAAGCAATTTATTCCAAACTTATTTATCGTCAGGCAAGCAATGCTTTCATGCAGCTATGAAATGAACGCTACTGCATGTTGGTTTCCTCGCGGTGATTGAGACGAAATCGTGATTGGAATGAGCCTAAGCAAGATACATCTCTATCAAAGATGGTTTTTATCATATCTTCACTATATTACACTTAATTTGGTAACCCAGAGGAAAAACCTACATAGGTCCAGCAAAACCGCTGTGAAAGCAGCGACCCCGATGTGTCAGAGTTCTACTGATTATAAGGTCCCGGAGTATCCTTCCAATCTTTCCACTCCACCCTAGGGAACCAAATTCATCCAGTTTTCATTCAGATTTCAAGGAGCGAATAGCCTATTAAGGCTTCCTCTCTGGCAGAGGTGAGTTTAAAGATCACAACCTTTCAAACCTTTCTCACGGGCGGCAAGCCAGACGTGCTCGTCGCCTCCCTCTCATCCGGGCAGCCGACAACCACAAGTCTACTACTGTCCGGCTAATCATATTATACCCGAAATAGTTGTAGTGTAATGGCTATTGAAAAAACGAATCGTCGAGATCTGTCTCTACAATGGAGTTATGAAAGGAAAAATATAGATTTTACTGTTGTCTATTCAGGTATTGTGGCCTATATCTCCGGTTATCTTCATCATAATTGCACCATATTTAAACTAGACCTACTTTATGTTATACACTATTGAATAAAAAATTACCAACATTGATCCATAAATGCCCTAAGTTATGGATGAACATCCATAAAAAAAATACGTATAGTCGAATACAGAATTTTTCCTTTTTAAAGTCGGTTAAAAATGTGTATTATTCTTTAATTTTTATTTATTCTGACACGACACGGTGACTGCTCTGCACTGAATGAAAAGTACAGTGCAATCCAAAAACCAAGAAGATAAAAAACCACCAGCCGATTCCACAGGCCAATTTCGAAGACAATTCCACAATCCAATGACCCGACAAAGTTAAGAGTTAAAGAACTTCTAATAGCGCCAAAGCTTAAAGAATATTACGAAGAAGTATTAGTACTTCAGGAATGAATTGAATCCATTGTGGGTCAAAGAGGAATGTAGCAATAGGTACAGACAGCATCGTAATATTTACCGTGAACTCGCGGCTGAGCGGCCGCCATATTTATTAGCAACCGCATCCGCTTCCTACGACCGCTTGATTTAAGCGCGTATTTCCGATTTATCACTTGACCGACTTCCGCTGTGAAAGTCATTTTTTTTTTTTATGACTCGAGCACCCTTTCTTACGGATTACAGTCGCTTAGTCGCCCTTAAATTACGAATTGGATTTCGTATCCTGGTGTAATCGATGGCTGAGAGCTTAGAAAATTAACATGCTGAGTTACGTACTGATCTGAGCTCCACATACTCACCCGTTAAGGCAAATATCGTGAGGAAACCACTAAATCAGAATCTCTAAGCAATTTTGTTTTATGTAAATTATGATATAACAAATGAAAGATGACGACAAAAAAGAATAGGCCATTACGAAAAATAAATAAACAGTTTTCATATAAGGGACTTTTACGTATTTACGTAGGTCAGCCGCATCGTACCGTTATGCAGAAATACCTAACATATGATATATGGGGAAACAGAAAATGCAGAGACGAAAATACACCGGTCTACTCACAGTAACAAACACTAGGATGCGGAATGTATGCAATTTATTAAATTCTCGTATTCTTGCTACAAAATGAAATGTTCCAACATCTCAAGTCTAGTGCAAACAGTTTTAAATCTTAGCGTGGCTTCTAACGGTGCAGTATATCAAACCTGCAAGTGTGCGTCAAAAGAAACACATTCTATTCATTCAGTGGGTGCTCACACATTTGTAAAGCAGGTTCCGATTTATTATTTAAAATCTCATATTTCAAACCTTATCGTTTTGACCCTCGTCATTTCGAATTTAATCTTTTCAAACATCATTGTTTCCTATCTCATACTTTCCATCCTCAATACTTTCAAGCTTATTGATTCAAGCTACATCATTTCAATTTTCTCTTCTGTCAGCCATACTGTTTCGGTTCTCATCGTTTCTAGTTACGTTACTTTGAATCTTATCATGCCTAGCGATATCGTTTCAAATCTCGCTATATTTTTAATATCTTGCCATAGCTTCTAAAGTTTATTTAGAGTTCAGTTTCAAATCTATTCACTGAGAATCTCATCATCAAAAACACATCTTTAAATTAGTTAAGGTTTTAAGTTAGTTAAAGCTTAAGATAAATTAGAGCTTTTAGTCTCATCTCTTTGAATTTTATTATATATAGCCTCAAAGTGTCGAGTCTCACTATTACTGAATTCGTCACTTCTAGTGCCATCAACTCAGAGCTCTCCATGCATGGAGCCTCATAATTAAAACAATATTGTTAAGTTTTATTTCTTCGAATTTTACTGTTTTGACCTCTCGAATCTACGCTTCTAGTTTCACCATTTCAAATCTCATAATTCCGAACCTCATATTTTCAAATCTACACCCTTCCAGCCTCATAGCAGGAAGTATCAAGATCAAATACTTGCATAAGCTTGAGCTTACATAGCTTAACGCATTTCAAATCAAACCTTGGAAAGCCACCCTATGAATATATCAGATTGCATTGCATTCAACTGAAAATGTTTGCAAAGTACCTTAAAAGATTAGGTTAAACTCTTGATGAATTAGAACATGTGTATAATGAAATGTTTCTCGTCGAAGTTACACATGCAATTATGTTAAGTTAAGTCATTTTATCGACTACTGTATTCCATTTCAGTGTTGCTACAATACATAAGACAAATATTTTAAAGCTATGGAATGAGCTTATGGAGGTTACTATATGGTTAATATATGGAGGTTTTAAAGAAAGAAAAAAATAAATAATGTGATTTTTTTTAGTTTTACAGTTGGTCATATCTATGGTGTTGAATCCTTCACGAGGATTAAGTAGCTCACCTTCCTTGAGGTTTCACAATCTATGTGTCGTTCTGCTCCCGTTATCAAATTATGCATTTGTGCCATAATCTCCTAAACGCATAAAAGGAAATAAACACTTTTTAGAATTTTTATCTTTTTGTCTGCTTTTTTTAAGCGCGTTTCACTCTAACCGGACTATAATAAAATTTAAAGAATTAACTCTATATGCTCGAATAAATATTTGCCTACTTTCTACCCAGAGAGTAAGCGGATTCAGGAAAATAGAGAAATTTTATACAGGAGTTTGGTTATAATGGAACTCAGAGAACTGAAGATTTTTATTTATGCATTTTGTTATAATTCGAAAAAAAAATTCATATCCAAAGGGGCAAATTAGGAGACCATTCTTTACACTTGTTATTTATTTTCGTTTATCTTATCTGAACACTTTTTAAATATGTTGCTGGCACCGCATGTCAGAGATTCCATTGGTAGCCCACTGAAAGCAGCAACTGAAAAAAGAAACCGCACAAAGTTTATCTTCAGTCTGCCTAAAACATATAATACGGTACTTTAGTCATCTTGCACATAGAGGTATTGGTAACTTGGAACAATGATCGGAGTCCTAAGCTGTGAATGATCAAGGTCTCCGAACAGCGGTAGTTTCTAGTCAGTATCGCGCTTCACCAGGCGGCAGAACAGAATTGATTGAAACACCTTTCCCAAAGAAAATGAAGTCACGATCCTCAGGAGTAAGAGAGAGATAAAGAAGTAATAGATAAAAATCAGAGACTGCCGATATGCACGTCTGCCCCAGGCGCGTCTGATTTAAACATAATCTATGTCAACACACACCAATCTAAATGCTAAATCTAGACGTGCATTACTATGCATAAAAAGTCTAGTTTTCTTCGCCTTGAGCCTTAAATGGACGCCTTTTGAAGGCAAATGGGTCTTTTCCAGCTGTGGATGATACACTTTCTTTGCAAACTGTACCAAATGAGTTTTATGAAGCTTTTATAATACTGACTGACTGAATTTTGTATAATGACCTACTTCAAACAACATTCCTTTGTCATATTGTTTGAATGAAAGAGATATATTTTTTATGCAACGCGATCACTTTAACGCTTCGTCCAATTTAAGTCAAATATGAAAGTATGATTGAAATAATAATATTATAGAGAACATGATATGATTGGCGTTTTTTTTTATTACTTAGAGGCGAACGCTTGACCTCAATCACAACCTGGTGGAAGGTGTAGATGAGTCTAATGATGAACCGCGTCCGCTTAATAAATGCCTATTCTCTCTTCTTTTAAAGACTCCCAGGTCATAAGATCGCGGAAATATGGCCGCTGGAAGCATATTCCACTCCCCAGCTGTTCGCATGATGAATGTAGAAGCGAATCTTCTCCTGCGGATATAAGGAACATCCACCACATACGGATGGTATCCGACACGATGTCTTGTGGTTTTGTGATGGAATGGGGCTGGTGGAATCAAAGAATAAAGTAAATTAATAAATCAAAGTTTCTAAAGTAGAGTACGTAAACGTCGGTAATTGTTAAAATCGCGCGAGCTATTACACTGGTCTACAGTGGTTTTGTTGCCCTAGATATAAGATTGATTTTGGATATATTTATACTCACAATTCATGAAATTATGAATGATTTTGTAAGATTTGCTTTCGTTTTTTTTTAAATACTTATTTTTATTTTACATTACAAAAATCGGAAAACGAGAAACAAAATAACAGATATATTTATAATATCAGTTTTATTTGGATAAAAATATGATATATCGAAGTAAATAGAGAGGAAAATTTGGAAAACATGTTATATTTCCATAAATCGCCTTTTAAGAGCTTTTCTTTTATAATTTTTCCGGGGACAATCTCTTTTTAAAGACCAGCAGTAATCTGCCATCATATGACAGTCCCATCGACCCTGATATCTTTCTTCCATTACTTTCAGATCTTGGTGGAACCGCTCTCCTTGTTCCTCACTATAATTTCCTAAATTATCTGGAAATTTATCCAAATGATTGCGGAGATAGTGTAACTTGATACTCATATTTGCTCCTAGAGTCTGAAAGTTTGTCAGCATATTTTGTACAATTTCTTCATAATTTGGTGCTTTATGGTTACCTAGGAAATTTTCGACTACCAACACAAAACTTTCCCAAGCTTCACTTTCCGGAACAGTCATAACTTTAATAAAATCTGCGTCTTTTATCAATTGCCGTATTTGAGGACCATCAAATATTCCACCTTTCAACTTTTCCATACTAAGCTTCGGAAATTTTCGACAAATGTATTTAAAACAATCCCCTTCCTTGTCCAAAGCTTTAACGAATTGCTTTATCATTCCTAACTTAATATGTAATGATGGAAGTATGATTTTGTCTCTGTTCACCAACGGTTCCCTTATTACATTGGCTTTACCGACAGTTAGAGAATTTCTTGCAGGCCAAACATCTTGTTCCCAATGAAGTTGCTTTGCTCTACTGTCCCACATACAAAGGAAGCAAGGGTATTTCGTGTATCCACTTTGTTGACCAAGTAAAAAATTAACCATTTTCAAATCTACACAGATCGGCCATTGATGCTCCGAGTATTTAATTTTTTCTAAAACTAATTTTACATTTTCATATTCTTCTTTGAGTTTTGTTGAATGGGCAATTGGAATTGATGCAAATTTATTTCTAGTAGCAAAGTTCTAGCAAAATTTTAGTACTAACAAGCTGATAATTGTTCAAAATATAAGATACGTAAAAATCATAAAAAAAGAGCACATTCAGTATTTTCATGAATATATTCGTAATTTAGGTACTCGAAAACATAAAAATTTGCAAAAATATCCAAGGCAACACAAAAAAATTTTTTTTTTTGTAGAGCTGTGTTATGGTATTATGTATACTTTCTTAACAATGACTGATGGTTCACAGATAACTGGATGTACACGACAGCCGGGCTGTAAACTTGAAGAAGACTGCTGCCCGGATGAGAGTGTGGCGGCGCACACTGTCCGGCGCGCCGCCCGTGAGACAGGTGGATAGGAGGGGTGGGCTTTTTACACATTCTCTTCTCAAAGATGAAGCCTAAACAGGTTATTCGCACCCCAGGTGTTTGGAAGACTCTGGATTCCCAGGCCCGGGAGGAGTGGTTGGAAGGACGTCTCGGGGTTTTCAGCCAATAGAAATCTGACACACCGGGATAGCTGTCCTCATAGCACCCATAGTTATATTTAGGATTTTCCCCCGGATTCAAATAAAATATCTAGAATTTTATAACATCTTTGATAATTACTTACGAGAATAATTCGAGATACAAACTGAATACCTATAGTACTTATCATTACATATTAAACAGGTCAAGATATTATAGTGACATGTGTTTCATTAAAGTTTCTTTAGAAGTGTTTGAGTAAAAAACATTAATAAGCTGGTGTGAACAGACTATAGCTTAAATGCATCTCTGTTCGGTAGATGGCGTTGTGTCAAATTGCATCGCGATATAATTTCGTTCACAGCAGCTGTATATAAGGCAAAAGTGCTACAATACAAGTGTTACAATAGTAAAGAAACAAAAACACAACAAAAAAAAAACAGAGATTAATGATTGGGTATATGTACTGTGTTCAGTTATTAAACAGTGGTAACCTGTATCAGAGTGTTTTACTTTTACCTTCCCGCACATGAACAAACATAAAAGGGAAATCTGTACAACAAGCTTATAAATAACCTACAACGTATAGTGCATCAATTTGTTAAAACAAAAGTGCTGAGTACGGAAATTAGTTTAATACTGTTTTAGTTTGCAGAGGAAAGTCCTAAGTACACTCGAATCACAAGAAAGGAGTAATTCTGTGAAACGTAGTACAAAGACGGCAGAAGGCGGAAGGGGCCGACTCAGGAATGTAATATGAACATAGCACGCGTTCCTTATCTCAGCTCAAAGTGAATTGCGGTATGTCGCTCGGTACAATAATTCTGTCTTCCTTAAACATTTAGATTAAGGTTACTTATATATTTGTAGCGTTATGTGTAGTGCAGTAGATGAGCGCTCTCCGCCGTGCTGTCACCGGCGCAACGTGTAGCCGCGTGTTAGGTGTAGCGCAGTAGATGAGCGCTCTCCGCCGTGCTGTCACCGGCGCAGCGTATAGCCGCGTGTTAGGTGTAGCGCAGTAGATGAGTGCTTTCTGCAGTTTTGCCACCAGCGCTATGTATAGTTCATATTAATCCACTGCTGTACTTAAGTCTCTTTTTATAAGCGTCATTGAACTTGCTCTTTGATTTTTCTCGTCCGTTTAGCTTAATACGTTCTCGCAATCAATAAATCACGTTTGGATTCTTATAATTCTAGTTTTTAGAAAATCATACAAACGATTTCGCAATTTTGGTGTATTTTGTACTATTTTAATTACAAATTTAAAAAGCAATGGTATTAAAACTTTGCCAATAATTATGAACCGCGTAGTAGTACTCATTAGTGGTCTCATTATCCTATCTGCTGGCCATTTAAATCTGCCGAATACTCTATTAATAGGAATAGAGCTTAAATATTTATGGCTATACTATATCTGATAACGTTTTAAGTAAAATTTGCAAGTAATTATTTCGTTAATGTTTGTGGCAACAGATTAACTTAGTTTGTAAAATCCGCTTTGGCTAAGTCAATGTTTATACAAAGTAATAATAAATTATTTATTCAGAAAAATAGTTGGAAAGTGGTACATTATAGTCAGCTTATACCCAAACTAGGACTGCCTGTAACTTGGGGGGCAGTGTTATTCATGTCACACAATATTTTACATGCAGTTTATATCCGCTGCGTACCTCCAATCGTAACTTTTGTTTATGATTTAAAAAGACCAGAAAACCATTAAAAAAACTTACACATTGACTTCAGTTAACAGACATCATTGTTCTATTTAATTAAAAGACACAAAATATTTACTAAAATAAATACAATAAAACAATATCAACAATTTTAGACAAGGCGTCAGAAACAAGCACATTCTACATTCATCAATACAATTTACAATAATGTTTAATTTTTAGGTACAATTATTCCTGGAACAGTTCCTCAGTATCATTATATCCCAGATTCAACACCCAATCCCTCAGCTTCACCTTACATTCGAGATTAATAAAATAAAACATATTTTAGTTAATGTCAACTTTGTTGTATATACTTGAACTTAGACTGCAAAACTGTTTTCCTGCAAAATTAGATATATGTATGTATAGGCATAGGGAAAATATATCCTACGCGGGTTCTTCTTGCTGTATTTCCCTATGAGCATCTCTTCATGTTTGCGGAGGACAAGTCACCGTTAAAATCCAACAATCAGAATTAAGTTTAGTAGGAAACCTTCTAAGTTTTTATACATTACTTTCAGGCCAGCGAACAAACGTCAAGATCAGTTAAATATCATCCAAAATTACTAATGACCTTCGTTTTTATTAGACTATTCGTAAATCAGCAAGTTTTATTAATGATTAATTAACAAATCACAAATTTTTAATTGTTCTATTATCAATAAATGGAATAAGATAGAAACTTCCCAACTTTGTAAATGATTTATTTCCAGTATTCGACTCAAATATTAAATTAATTTACTGAGAAACAATGATACAGACTCAATAAGGATTTCCTTGAGAATTGTCGAACAATATTTGAATTTTCATTTATAAAATAGCCCATTTCAAAATAATTAAAATAGTTTGTAAATGATTTATATCAATTTATCAGCGCTGGTTTGAAGTTGGAATTGTAATTGTCGCGATTCCAACGACCACTAATTATTAACGTAAAATTATGAGAATTTGAATTTGTTTTATCAATATACGATTATTTATTGAACTGTACAAATTATCGCGAACAAACCAATTCCGGTTCGAGTACAAATAATCCGGAGCCGTAAATACGTTGATTCATTTTCCGCGCTTTGACTGTGGATTTTACTGTTCAACCAAGCTCCCGCTTTCGGCTAATGTATACACATTTACGGTATTCAAACCCATTGTGCACTCAATAAAGAATACTTTTTATTGAAATAATATAAAATATGTTTACCGATATCAAATACTTTCCTTTTAGGTAACTCACACTTCCTTATTTGTTATATTTAAATCTGTATGTTGCCAAACAACATTTTAAACACTCGGCTGTACGTTGCATCGGTGACAGCGCGGCAGAGAGCGTTCATCTACTGCACTACACATAACACTCGGCTATACATTGTGCTGCTGACAGCGCGGCGGAGAGCGCTCATCTACTGCACCACATATAACACTCGGCTGTACGTTGCATCGGCGACAGCGCGGCGGAGAGCGTTCATCTACTGGACTATACATAACGCGCGGCTATACGCTGCGCTTGATACAGCGTAGCTGAGAGCACTCATACGTATAGTATACTTTTTACAACGGGAACATAATCAATTTTTGTGTAAAGGAACTTTAGTAATATAATTCTACGCTATTTACAAATAACGCCATATTTCATTCCTATCCAGTTTGAAGTCTTCCTGTGTGTAATTAAGGATATCCTCTTCCCTGCGATCATTTGCGAAATCAAAGCAACATCCTGCGGATATTTTAGACGGGAAGCCTCGGAACCGCTTGTGTGAATAGGGTTGACTCAACACTATGTCGGTATCGATAGATCGTTCAACAACATTTAACGCTGCAATCGATTGAACATGTCGAATTTAACATTATTAGAGTTTCCAGCATATTGATTAAACAATTTTTTTAATAACAAAAGTTGCAAGTAGTCTGATAGTTTACTAGTTTTTATATTGAATCGAAAATATGACTACATTGCATCTGATGTAATGTACTGTGTAATTCAAGAACAACAGTGACACCCAAGTGACGAGAATCAATCCCCACGTCGAGACGTGACCAGTCGCTGTCGTCATGCCGGCCCTCAGACAACACATCTCCAGGCCTCTATATGAATAATATATATGAACAACTGTTTGTACACAAGTTGAACCTGAAATGATATGTCTTTGTACCACAAAACGGTGTTACATCCCTTCTATCAGTAGGTCTATATTCTATTCGTTGTTTTTCTGAGCGTTGAAATAAGAAATATGTGTCAGCTGAAATTCAACGCTGACTTCCCTTTGGCACATCATCAGAAAACAGTATATTTGCTTTTGCTGGTTTCTGCCTTGATTAGCCTATTCTATTGTGTTGTATGTTATGTGCTAAATAAATAATATTAGGTCCTTACATATGAAATTGGCGTTTTGTATGGCAGGAACAAAAAGTCGAATATTTTTTAATATAATATATTTAATTAATCAAAGTATGAACCATTATTTTCTATGCACTTTTGCCATCTCATAGGTAGTTCATTGATCCCTTTACTAAAAAAACCAGTCGGACGGGAATCAATAAAATCTTTGAAGGCGATTTGGACTGCCCCATCGGAGTTGAATTTTTTCCCTTGCAAGAAGTTATCCAAATTTCGAAAAAAATGGTAATCTGTTGGAGCAAGGTCCGGGGAGTACGGAGGATGTCTTAGACTTTCCAACTGAAGCTCTTCTAATTTAGTAGCCGTCTGTTGCGCAGTGTGTGGTCTAGCGTTGTCGTGAAGCAGCAGTGGCGTGGAGCGATTGACCAGCCTAGGTTGTTTAGCCGCTAGCTTTTCCATCATGGTTTGCAATTGCTGACAATAGACATCAGCCGTAATAGTCTGGCCAGATTTGAGAAAACTGTAATGAACAATACCGGCACTAATCCACCAAACGCTTACAAGTAACTTTTTTGGGGTTAATTTTCGCTTGGGGCAGGATTTGGCTGGCTGGCCAGGATCCAACCATTGCGCTGAGCGCTTCCGATTATCGTAAAGAACCCATTTTTCATCACAGGTAATGATTCGGTTTAAAATACCTTCATTATTGTGCCGGTTTAGTAATGTAACGCAGCAGTCGACGCGGGTTTGCCGGTTTGCTTCAGTCAATTCGTGAGGTACCCACCTTTCAAGCTTTTTAATCTTCCCAATTTGCTTCAAGTGAATTAAAACAGTTTTATCACTAACATCGCAGCCTGGAGCTAACTCGGACGTGGTTTGCGATGGATCCGCTTCCACAATAGCCTTCAACTCTTCATTATCAACTTGAGTCTCAGGCCGTCCACGGGGCTTGTTCTGCAGGTCGAAATTTCCAGAACGAAAACGTTGGAACCAAAAACGAACTGTGTTTTCTTTTGCAACACGACCCCCATACACATCATTCACCCTTCGAGTTGTTTCCGCAGCACTAGTGCCACGGCGGAACTCGTACTCGTAAATAATGCGATATTTTAAGTTTTCCATTTTGTAAAATGAGTGACGCAGACAGAAAAAAACAGAAGAAAAAAACAAATGAATGACGATCATCGAAGCACAAATACATGAGTCTATAGCTGTACAAATTTGAATTTGGAATTCCTTACCAAAGAGGAGAAATTTGTGATTAAAGTGGCCAGTACGAAAAACGCCAATTTCATATGTAAGGACCTAATATTTTCTTTCTTTTTTCTTTCCTAAGCCATAATATCTCACAAATTAAATTATGCATAACAATAAAAATCGATTATAAAGTATCGACTAAGTCGTCACCTTTATTACCATCATATCAACCCTATTGATGATTAAAAACCGTTTCGAATTGCGTTCGTATGTTACTTTCTGTTTAGGAAATGAACTCTGTTCAAGACATGTTCAGGAAGATCGCTTTATATTTACATAGAAATATCTAAATTCTAAAGAAAATATAAAGGTGTTTATTGGGATTCAGTCAAATGGTGGAAATTATTAACACATTTTAATCTTTCGTTTATTGTACTCATTATAAAAACTTTAACAGGTCTTATGCGCGAGAATTTCGTTTCAATTTGGTTACACAGGTTGTGGCCTGTTAGCTAGCAATTGGTTTCAGCCAGCCAGAGCCGCTCACAGGGGTATGGCACCATTCCCCCACGTCTCTTGCCCTATTTTGGCTGTATATTCTAGGGTATCCCCTCGTCAGAAGCCATGATCATCGTCATCGTGTCATCCAACGACATGGAGTTGCGACGCTGCGCTGCCCCGCGCATGCTCCTAGCGCTATCTACACCGGCACTCCGTAACATTCGCATCACGACTAAAAGTCTAAATTCTAAAAACCACATTATTGTGGCATATATATTTTAAGCTAATTTAAATTATATGTTTTCTTTAAACTGACTCGACACAGTGACTACACCATGCCTGATGGTAAGCACGGTGCAGTCCAAAAACGCCAACGACTATCGAAAGGTAAGAAAAAACCCATCGCTAGTCGCAGCGATCATGCCGGCCTGCACAAATATCTCTTCACGCTACGCTTGAAGGATCCCATATCATAGGATGTTATACCTTACTGAAAATAAAATTATTTTTATTTTTATTTATTACTTCTAAATTACAAGAATAATAGTTCACAATATAAAAACTGCGAAGCCATATGTCAGTCTTGTGAGCAGCCAGTGAATTCAAGCAAACAATTTTACAAGAATAGATTACTTAATTAAAAAAGTTGATACGATTAGCTTAAGTCAATCTTATAGCGTTGTTATTATATATATTTAGGATCCAGAAGTAGGAATATTTAAAAATAAGTACAAAATGACCATAAGTTACATTTATAAAAATTAATTTAACAAAACCCGTAAACTAACCTACAAAATGATCATAAATTGCTAATGATTTTAAATACAAAAAGAAATCACCAATACAAACTTTATAAAGAACTTACATAACCACATAACTTACTAATATTACTTATAGAACCACTTTTAACCATTTATAACTTAAATGCTCAATATAAACGCAAATCCCAACGACCACGACCTTACTGCCCAAAACAGCAATGCAATAGTGCGCGCCATGTTGCTATGCTGTCCTGCTCTACCACTCATTTTTAGTGAGGTACCCAGACATTCCTAACTATATATTTATACTGACTTGATAAAGAGATTACAGAGCACATGATGGAAAGCACAGTGTAGTCGAAGAACGACAATGGCTAGCAACAAACGAGAATCGGTTAACTGTCGCCACCGTTGCCGGTTCAATGAAGGCAGGAAGGTCTCTAGGTAGATGAACAACTGGAGGTAAACAAAACTGATCCCGAAACGCAACAGGCCGAAACAAATCACTATAACGATCTTTGCAGTTGTAAACTTCCATCGCGACCCGATTCTTGCAATCAAAAATAAGGCTAGTTTTTTTAATAAGGCTAAACGTTCGCGTCAGTTTCTGGAAGTTGCGACGACATAGCGCTGTCAAGCGGAGTGTCCAACTGAAGGTAAATAAAACTGATCCCGAAATACAACAGGCCGAAACAAATCACTATAATGGTCTTTGCAGCTTATACTTTCATCGCGACCCGATTCTTGCAATCAAAAATAAGGCTAGGTTTTTTAATAAGACTAAACGTTCGCGTCAGTTTCTAGAAGTTGCGACGACATAGCGCTGTCAAGCGGACTGTCCAACTGGAGGTAAATAAAACTGATCCCGAAACACAACAGGCCGAAACAGATCACTATAATGGTCTTTGCAGTTTTAAACTTTCATCGCGACCCGATTCTTGCAATCAAAAATAAAACTAGGTTTTTTATTAAGGCTAAACGTTCGCGTCAGTTTCTAGAAGTTGCGACGACATAGCGCTGTCAAGCGGAGTGTCACGCTAATGATCGTCACATTTGACAGCGTCGCACAGTCATTTACATCAAACCCCTTTGCATATAAATGCATACAGAGCCCTAGGAGCCTCTACTGGGTTAAAATCCGACGGCGTCACTACAAACAAAACTAATAAAGGATTATGAAGATATTTAACCCTTATAAAAGCGGTTGAACCCGCATTATAACCGATTACCTATCGGCCACAATGGATTATTCGGTAGTCAAAATATATGTCCGCCCCGAGCTGTGGTCAGCCGAAATTAATTACTCTATGAATATTAATCGGCCAGTGGAGATCTCTGAGCGTGTGGTGCAATTTATAAAAGCGCAGCGTTTTAATATTTATTTTGTAAGGAGACTGTTCATTAGACACCGCAGCACTGTCTCATCTTACAGAAAAGTTAATTAAAAATGATCTGTGGTGCCTTAGTGGACGAGGGTCCGATATTGGTACATATTTTTTTAGAATTTCAATGCCTTCAGCTATGTTTGTGGTCAAGGTTGTGGCAGCAGCTGATTGATCGGTTTCGGCTATAGATCCAGAATCAGAAACTAATCAAAAGTGATTGTACAGTCAATATCAGATTAATAAGTATTAACGGGACGGTCTCTAAAAACTTTAGGCTTGAGATTAAATTTTAAAAACTTTAGGATTTAGCTTACATTTCGTTCCTTTAAATGTTTTAACGAATATTTGTAGTTTTTCGGCAGAAGCTGGCTAAAGTCGATGCCGAAGCTTTTCGGTTAGCCACTAGTAATTTGTTTCAATGTATTTTTTGTCATTGTTTGCCTCTCAATTTCATTTATATTTTCGTTAAAGCAATTATTATCATTAGCCAGTTTCTTCTCACTGCAGCGCGAAAGCCTTGCCTTTTCCAGTATATTTGTGGAATTTGTGGGAAAGCGTTGGGACATGTAACCCAGCACACACTGTCCAATGCGGCAATGCGGTTGTGCACCGTGTGCAGAGAAGGTGCATGCAGCAGCTTAGATGCTAGCAAATTGCTTATAAACGGCCATGCTGTGTACCTAAGTGGACCCTTACATCACCCCAGTATGATGAGGAGGGAGGCACTATTCAGCAAGTAAACTCCATAACTAAAGTAACATATAGAAATTTTATAGTTTAATTGTACAAATCCCTGGACGCGTGAATTCAACTAGAACTTGGCTGTCTTATTTATTACTCGTTACAAGCAATTTTATATGAATTTCCTATTGCAGTTCATTCACTCCTGAGTCAAATTATAGTCCAACATTTCCGCTACCGCTTATGAATTGCCGTTATCGAATGGGAATATTGATGTAATGCGTAATTGGGGACGTGAGGGGCGTTGAGACACGTTTTAAACGCGCTTTCCGTAGCCCCACACGAATCACATGTCACCCGGTCAATTATTGAATGTCAGTGGAGTTAAGTATATTTTGGGGTTGACTTTAGATATTTTGAATCTTACTTTACTTTTATCTTTTTCCACAAAACGGAGTCTTTTTGACCTTACTCCTACCTTCCGGAGTGCTTCCTTGCCGGAGACTCATAATTTCGAATTCCTTGGTATAGAACTAACAGCTAATCTGAACTTTAGGGAGTCGATTAAGCTGCTAAAAAATTGGGTGTATTTTTTAAGGTCAGGCGGTGCTTCACCCCATCGCATCTTCTTAACCTGTATCAAACACAGGTGCGGTCAACTGTGGAGTACTGTTGTTACCTTTGAAACGGCTCCAATAAATACTACTTGGCGGCTCTGGACTTGATTGATAGCAAAGCTTATAGTCTTGTTGCTTAGACGAAGACTAAAATATGTAACATCGAGGACCGATGTAAAATTGCCTGCTTATCAGTCTTTTACAGGTTACACAAAGGAGACTGCTCTCAAAAACTACGTTCTTTAGTTCCACTAGCCACTTTTCATCTCAAAACCACTAGACGCCGTGTCAGATACCATCCGTATGTGCTAGATGCTCCTCATATCCGCACGAAAAGATTCGCTTCTACATTCATCATGCGAACAGCTAAAGAGAACTGGAATATGCTTCCAGCGACCACATTTACACGTTTTTATGCATTGGCCACCTTTAAGAGAAGACTAAATAGACATTTGTTGGCGGACATGGTTCATTACCGGCCTGATCTTCACCTTCCACCAGGTGTGATTAAGGACAAACGTACGCCTGTAAATCTTAAAAAACGATAAGAGTGGAACTGAAAATGATCTTCAATGGAACGGCATTTCGAATGAACGAAATATCAGGGATTTAAATTACATTAACACACTTTAATCCCACTCCGAGACAGTTTTGAGTTTCTTTGGGAGTTTCTTCTCAAGGTAGTCGTTTCCGAAACGCTAATAAATCACCAGTATGTTCTTTCCCTGGCTGGCTGACCAAGTCGAGGTCTTAACTCACAGGGGTGCCCTTGCGTTGCACCCAACTATCGAATTCGCTTTCCTCAGCTCCTTAAATGTTCGCCCTCTAAGCTCAGTTTAGTTGTGAAAGTCTTTCCTTGCCAAAAAATCGTATTGTCCTGCCGAAAAAAAAAAAAAACTTTTGCGATTTGAACTCATTATAAATACCTATGTAATCATATATCGTCACGCTATATCCCTATCGGGGTGACCGGGCACATATTAATGGTTGTACCCTCATTGCGCTTATATGACGTGCCCAACGTGACCAGTAGCGCAGCTGATCGCCGTTCTCTGAGTACTTACACATGACATTTCTATTACAGTAGATGCCGTGCGGGTTTCTTTTTTGATGTTTTCCTTCACCGGTGAACATGTGATGCCTAAATCCGTACTTTATCCGGAAAATCTCAGAGGTACGTGCCGGGATTCGAACCTAGGACCATGCGCGTTGGCCCGCATGTAAGCCCGTCCATTATCCACTAAGCCATCACTTTTTTTTACACTGGCTCGACATAGTGACTACAGAGTACCTGATGGTAAGTACAGTGTAGTCCAAAAACGAAAGCGACTATCAAAGGATAAAAATCCATTGATAGTCTCCATCGTCATGTCGGCCCACATATACCACGACTACAGGTCTCTAGGTATATGAGCTACTGGATATACACAAGCTGATCCCGAAACGCGACAAGCCGAAACTGGTCACTACGACGGGCTTTACACCCATGTACTGTGGTCGCGATCCAGATGGGCACCGACGCCCTACAACCTCGCTGCTGCTCGTTTAGCACCACCCAGGAGTCACGTGTAGGAAACTAGGGTAAAGCCTACGGACGCGAGCAGCTTCGACTCCCAAAACCATCACTACCACTACTAAATATAATTATAAATACTTTAAAGAAGCTTATGCGCGAATTGACTTACTAAAAGTAATTATGTCTCGACGTTTCGACCTGATTATACAGATTTTTTAATACATTACACCTTTTCTGTGTCGTATTTATATTAAATAATACCACAGAGTTTAATCATAACAGAAAAAGATAAACATGCATCAGCTTTTTAAAACGTAGAACTAAAATATTTTACTTCTCTTTGATCCTCGTATTCAATACTAGTTTATTCTTCCATATATGTTTTAATTTCATGTTGGTAAAGCAATGAATTTGTTTTTCAAAAATAATATTAATTTAACGGCTCATTTTGCTATATCGTGCAATTATTTCGAAAATTTCGCAGTTCAATTTCGTGGTTCGCTGGCATTCATTGCCATTTCTGTGGGCTTTTGTACAATAAAATATTTATGCATGAGGCAAATGGAAATATTATGACGATTTAAAAAAGTTGATTGTTCGATAGCCAATAGGCATGACAAGTTTTGCCGATAAATATCAAATTCTCGTACGTCTCATTCTGTCACATACAATGCACCTCATTTTAGTAGTCCATGGTGCCCCGAGCCCTAGACTTCAGGGAGTCTGCTGCCGGGATGAGAGGGAGACGGTGCGCAGTGTCCAGCGCACCGCTTGAGACATGAGTTTTGGAAGGGTGGGCTTTTTACTCCTACCACTCCAAGAGAGGCAGCCTCAACAAGGCATTTTGCTCACCAAGCTTCTGGATGAATTTGATTTCCCAGGCTCGAGTGGAGCAATTAGAGGGACACCCTGGTAGTTTTTAGTCAGTAGAAGTATGACACACCTCACAGCGGCCCTGATTCTTCTATATTCCCTGATTTACCCCCTAGACACTATAAAAAAGTAGTCCATGGTACGCATGGCAAGAAGTAGTGTTATCCAAAAACGATAGCCACTATCAGACGACAAAAATTCATTGAAAATTTCCGTCTTCATTTCAGCTCACATTTATCACGACCGAAGCTCTCTACGTATTTATTTATTTTTGACATTTTCCGAGCAATATACGGGAATGTATAAGCAATAAGAAATACACAATAAAGATACCTAAAAGAGCAAAGATTCCATAAAAAAATAAAAAACAAAAACCAAGATAAGGTATACATAACAGTAAGACAAAACTAACTATATAAAGAAAAACAAATACAGCAAAGAAAAAAAAACTGTCATTTTTTCAGGTATTTAGGTATATGAGTTACTGGAAGGCTACAAGCTGATTCCGAAACGCGACACGGGAAAGCGAGTCACTATGACGGTCTTTACACTTGTGTACTTTTGTCATGACTAGTCAGGCAATCGCCCTACTAACTCAAAAATCTCACTAATAAATAGAGCTTTTTTTTAAGCGGACTAACTACTGTTTGCCGGGAAAGGCATTCACAGTTCAACCGGGCTTAGGGGGCGAGCGCAGAAGGTGCTCAGCCAGCGAGTTTATGGGTTGGGTGGCAACGCAAGGGCACCCCTGTGGGTACGAACCTCGACTTGGACCGCCAGCCAAATAAAAATACTATCCCTACGGGTGATCTACCTTGAGAAGAAACGCCGAAAGAAACTCAAGGCTGCGTCGGAGTGGATAATAAATAGAGCGCTATTAATGAAAATCTATTTCACTCCCTTAACATTTCATACCTTAATGTACATTCACTAATGCCGCGTTATTTTTAACTTACCATCCATCAGAAGTCTCTGTATTCTAGAGGTTTCTAAGGATTCAGAGGTCAATGTAGAAAGTCTTGGTCACCCTCGGCTCTCACATCCACTCCCATTCATATTGTGCACCTTTTTCGTCATCTTTTCATCTCCACTCTCTCTCTCCACGTGTTAGAACCAGCGAAGAGTGCCTTCATGGTTGCTGTCAGTACTCTTATCTTTCACACCAACCATTCTAGAAAAGACTACTATTGTTAGTCCTAACTTGGTATTCGTATTCAGTATAATAATGCTTTCAGAGTGCTGTTGGGGCAGCCCTGATTCTGTAGTGCGTCGGGTATGTTTGCCGAAGAAGGATTGCATGATTTTCATGCAGTCATGCGTCGGCGGTGTGCTTCGATGCTGCAGCGTTTGAGGGGCAGTACTGATGGCATTTTAAGTATTTTGTCTGAGAAAGTGGATGGGCCTTTCATTCCGTTTTGGGTGAAGAAGCTCATCCACTCTGGTATTTATTTAAGAAATTAATATTAAGTTTTAAAATTTTATGTATTTTTAATTTAATAAATATGAAATAAAGTTATTATTATTATTATTATAGTGCCCACATCACACCTGATGGTAAGCATGTTGCAGTCCAAAAAATGACTACAACTAGCAACAGTAAAGAAAAATAACACAGATATGCAAAAAAATGAGTTGCAATTGTTGTAGACCAACTGAGGATCATTTGACAAGTAATTTTTTACGTAGAATCCGAATCCGGCGTCAGAATTGCTCTATCACGTCAAGTTTTCAAAATATCTAACCTAAAAGTGCAAAAAAAACCGGTATTTTACTTTATTAGAACTAATGTAATATTGTCAGTTTAAAGTACTACTTTTACCCTTCAAAATCCTTATTTTAGATTTGAAAAATCTTTTTTTCCCTTTGAGATATCGGCAATTGAAATTTATTAATATGTTGATTTCGTTACTTAGGCCTATGATCTATGCTAATGCAGGCCAGACTTATGTATATATGGATTTTTCGGGTTGCTGGTCATAATTTGAAAGTCAGTTGATTTCTATCATGTCAAGTTCAGGGTTCTTTGAAGGTCAAATTAACTTTTTAGTCCTAGCCGGCATGTGCCTTATCGTATAGCTATACGCCGTAACTCCGCGCACGTGGTTCTACTATGGAAGGGAGAGGCAGGAACAAGGTAAAATAACTGTTCAGAACACTCGCCCTGACTAGTGATGAAAATGCCCGGGAATTTTCCCAAAGTGCCCAAAATTACCTTGGGAAGTATTCCCGGGAATATACGAAATGTTCTCGGAAGTTTTGGGCACTTTGGGAAAATTCCCAGGCATTTTCATCACTAGCCCTGACACAGACGGTAGAAAATGTTTATTTCGCTCACTAACATTCTTAAACCCATAAGTGTCAATTAATCTTAAAACTTGGAAACTGTAGGACAATAACCGTAAATGTCAGATAATAAATAACAGAACGCCTTGACCAGAGGACGCGCAACGCTGGACTTTCAGAAATATGGTACTAATAAAAATTTAGAACAATTTATTACGTAGTTACATGAGACAATGTGATTTTTTAAATTATTATCACCCTTGCGTTCGACCTCAATTTCACCCAATGGAATGTGATGATGGATGAGAGGGCGGCGGTGTGCAGTGTCTAGCACGCCGCCTATGAAAGAGGTATTGGAGGCGTGGGCTCTTTATACCCACCCCTCCCAGAGAGGAAGCCTGAATAAGGCTGTTTGCTCTCCGGGCGACTGGACGAATGTGGTTTCCCAGGCCTGGGTGCAGTGATTAGAGGGACACCCCGGGGGTTTTTAGTCATTAGGAGTCTGACACACCGGAGTCGCTGCCCTCACAGCGTCCCTGATGGTCCTATGTAGGATTTTAAACAGGGATACCAAAAAAAAAAGTGATGAAGGAGCGCGCTCACCCAACAAATGTTAGATGATTTTCGAGGAAGAATCTTCAAATGACGAACGAAAGGATATCTGCTGTCATTACGCGAGATTAAGGTCGCGTCCTTTTTAATAAAAAAAAAAACTTTACTAGTTAGTAATGCAGATTTACATAGCTCTACACCTGGAAGTTTGAAGAAAACAATTGTATTGTCGCAAACATTTATTTAAAACTAGGTTAACTCCATTCTCCAGGGTCTAGCGAAGTTGATAAACTTCTGTGAACTATTCTGTAAGGACCAAACTATCTCCTTAATATGAATAACATTGACAAAGTTGTGATTAGTATTTAAACTCATACCGCGTTTCTGTAAAGCTAATATAATGGTTAAAGTTTATATTAAAGGACCATTAGTTGACCCCGTGAACTTTGTACCCCCCAACAGTCAATTAATGTCGTGTTTACTTTTAGCTAAAACGTCCCTTCCACCACTTGTGAGTCGAAGCTGCTCGCGTCCGTAGGCTTTACCCTAGTTTCTCTACACCTGACTCCTGGGTGGTGCTAAACGAGCAGCAGCGAGGTGGTAGGGCGTCGGTGCCCATCTAGATTGCGACCACAGTACATGGGTGTCAAGCCCGTCACAGTGATCAGTTTCGGCTTGTCGCGTTTCGTGATCAGGTTGTGTATATCCAGTAACTCATATACCTAGAGACCTTCAGTCGTGGTATATGTGGGCCGACATGACGATGGACACTATCATTGAATTTTCATCCTTTGATAGTCGCTTTCGTTTTTGGACTACACTGTACTTACCATCAGGTACTCTGTAGTCACTATGTCGAGCCAGTGTAAAAAAAAACTTACAATTCCACTTCCCCTACCCTCTCCATTCTCCTCCTCAACTCCTTCCCATACACTCCCGCTACCAACTCTTTACATTGTATCAAAGAAACGCGTACTAAAATATAAGCAACTACAAAGCAGTACATCTGCATGCGCCGGCACAACGCAGCACGTACCTCTGGGTCTTTCCAAATTAAGTGCAGATTAAAGCAGCTCATACACTCGTGCAGATTAAAGCAGCTCATACACTCGTGAAGAAAAACCTCGTAAAGAACCTCTCATGGCGTCTAATAGAAATGTCATGTTTACTAGTATTGTAATAACTACAATCTGCTGCGCTACTGGTCACGTTGGCCACGACATATAAGCTCAAAGTGGAAACAGCTACTAATCTATCTCTGTTACTAATAAATCAACTGTTAAATTGACGACTAGCAACTTTAACTGCTAATCAAACAATTGGAGTTAAATCGGAGAAATAAATATCCAAGGTTAAAGAAAGAAACGTTTATCGAGTTAAAAGGAACAATGCACAACATATACATTTATATAAACAGTGAAAGAATAATAAATACATAATATCACATGTATCCAATGTCACCGATTTAAAAAAACAGTTGGTTAAGCGTGAGCTGGTCTGCAGGGTGACGCTGTTACAAGCCATCCAGCTCTAATTGTCAGTCAACGCTCAATGGAACAGAATGCGCAGACGCCGTGGTGCTAATATTAAAGCCATTCAATATAATAAACAGATACAATAAATATATATAATATTTTAGAAGTTATATATCAAATATTAAAATTTAGCCGTGGTGGCTGTCGGCAGAATAGAATAGCACCCCCCTTCTTGCTGAGGTATCTCTTAAACACCGCAATTCAACCAGGTGTTCAGAGAAGGAAAGCTCGACCAAACCTGCATCCTGCTCCCTCGCGATCGTACTGGTTCTCCATTCCATCGGGCCCGAGGGAGTTCGGACGAGAGAGTGCTTTTCTGGCTGTGCGTCCAGTTCTGCACTTAAATATCTCCTGTGCATTTGACTGTTTCCCAAAACTGGACCTCGATTTAAATCGGAGTTGAAACAGTCGCTGTGGCCGAATGGCTAGGACATCATCATATCAAATATATGTATAAATAATCCCGATCTTTATAAGAAAAGTCTAACATACTTTCACTACACTTTCAAACATTATGGAGTACTTTTAATTATATATTAATGATAAAATAATGTTAAAAAATATCCAAACAATCTTCATAGCATATAATTAAGAGATACATAAAAGGATAATTTACTACAAAACGCGAGGATTAACGTGAAAGAAGATATTTTCTGTTTCCTTAAGCTCATGTTCGCGATCTATTATGTTTATTTCATAACTATAGCATTTTACAATACAAGTGCGTCACAGAATCGGAATATATTATTAGCCAGCTTCGTCCCACTGTAGGGCAAAGACTTTTCTTCCCTCTCCATAACGATTTGTGGAATCCATGGGAAGAAGTTCGGATATATAATCCAGCGCGCTTGTTCAATGCGGGTTGGCGGGTGTACACTATGTGCAGAGAAGATGCATCGTTGCCGTGGGGCTTAGCGGCAGGATATAATAGTACCTCCCTCTTTATCACAAAGGGGTGTCTTCAGAGCGACTAAGGTGTACAGTATACCGAATTGCAGGCTGATTGCTGGAATCTAAGCTGCGGTATGCATCTTCTGTTCACAGAAACGGCATAATTTAATTCAATCAGGGCATTACGCCGTGTCAAGTCACGACAGATCATCTAAAATTTCATGTTTTTCTACTTAGAATCGATATTTAGAGTCACTTTTGACGGTTAACTGTGTTTTTTATATTCTCTAATTATATGCATTTGTAATAAGTCATTTAACACTGGAAACCTTTCACAATAAATATCTTCAATCACCTCTCGACTACACTTTCTTGAGAGACATTCCATCTTGATTTCGGATCATGAACATTCAATAATTCCTTCATTTTGTCCATGGTTTCTTCGACTTCGTCTTCAGGGACAAGAGTGGTGTTATCAGCACGAAGGTATTCAGTAACAACGAGTCTTTCCCTCAAGAAGTTGTCTCTTAAATTTTCAAAAATCACTTGATCGTTCTCGATGTCATCACCACAGCACCGACGAAAGAGCAGATGGGTCACAGGCCTTCCTTGAATACAGCTGAGGGTCACAAACAGCGTGAGGGTCACGAGAACGCAGAAGATGAGGATCCTCCACCACATTATGTCATGGTGCGGACGACAAGGCGACTAAATGACGACTGTGGCACGAGACGATGGTATTGTTATTTGACTCGATCGCAGACGTAATCGATTCATGATCGCTTTGTTAGGTTTGATTCGTTTTTCGCACACGAGCGATTTTTTATCGCATTATTTTCGTGAACATGTGTTGTTTGCATGGGTGTGCAAAAAATCCCGTAATGAAAAGTATAAAACTAGACAAGCAGTCTATTTTACAGTAATAATATTTATTTCATATCTCTGTGTTTCTCACGGGGCCCGAATCCGCGTAAACAAGCGACGAGTCGGAAATATATAAAATACATTTATAACAAATTACTTTGTTTCTGACCTTAAATGTGGTTAGAGTGTTTTAAAGAAAAACATGGGACATAGTATAGTGTAATTTCTTATCCTATATAATTTTATAAAAGGTATTGTATAATGTGTATATTTTTAGTATTTCAATGTTGTGCATCCTATATTTGCATATAAGTGCTTACTCCATTATTTGCTATTAACTTCAATATGAATAGAGTCGCCCATGCATGAGGGTTGTAGTGACCTATGTTTTAAAAATTAAATATATTGCAATAAGATATTAAACTAAAATTTTCCCTACTTATAATATAAAAGTAATATACTTGTAATTTTGTTATTGTTATACTAATGTTGAGTATAGTTTTGAGGTATTGGGGCAATTGCCTGGACTGGGTTGTGATTGCAATCTACAAGGTTAAGACCGTCATAGTGACTCGCTTCAGCCTGCGTTGGTTCGGAATCAATTCGTGTATATCCAGTAGTCCATATACCTAGAGATTTTCTGTTGTGATACATGTTGGTCGACATAGCGATGGCAACTCTCAGGAGCCCAGATTGAAAAACTTGCTCATAACACGTGTGTTTTTTTTGCGATTTTTAGTCGCAAGTCGACATTGCAATAAGTCCCTGCTAATATCGCAACAAAAACGGCCGTCTATTAACCCAGAACGTATTGACGTTCTTACTATCAGTATGGAATAAATGAAACATGGTGGTTGCCACGATTTGTATGCAGATGCGTATGTGGCCGCCATATTTTAACCAAAGATATGTACCGGGGCGCTATGGCGCATAGCAAGTAAGGACAGCGTGTGTATGCTAAGTTGGGCCACTAAATAAGCGGGTTAAACGCGTAGGACTGTTTTTTTTAAACTTTCCTTTGACAGGACGTCTGTTTGAATCGAGGGCACTTAAAGGCCCTGAGCAACACGTCAGAGGTTGGAAGAGCGTGGTGACCATCCTCTGTCTTAAATTCCGGAAGGCGAATGAAGGGAGTAATAAAAAGCCTTCCTTCGAGACAGTGCTTAATGAATGCAGTGCACGGTGGGGCTGTGGAGTAATTGGTTTCAAGGCCCACAGATCTTAGTGCGGATGAGATTATCTTGGAGTCTTCAGCCGGTAATAATCCGGTACATCCAGGTAACTACCCCATGTATGGTCGAAACGGTCCAATGAGGATTTTCCCTGGCAAAACAAAAAGGGCAACTGCTTGAAGTGGGTCATGAGCCAAATATGGGTAAAAAACGTCATGATGTTTCGCTTCTATCTGTAACTTGAAACTGCCACAGCCGCTAAGAACATTTTCTGTTGAAATTAATGTCTAGTTAATCTTAATTTAGTGTTTTATCTCGCATCCCGCTCTAACGACCTTGTTATAAATTGAACTTGATTGTTTTTACTTAATATGATTTCTCTTGTGTTGGGTGTTAACGACTTGTATTAAAGGAAGGTAAAGGTACTTACTGGGATGGTACTTGATGTTGATGAGGTTGTTTTTATCCAGTTTGATCGGCCGGTGTGCTTTCGCTGTTACGGTTTTTATTTTTAATGCGCCGGCGCTAGGGATGCGCGCGGCTCATGTCTCGTTGCGTCGATTGTTAGGGAGGGGAACGAGAAAGATGGGATATCAAGTCGTAACAGACCTACTTGTTATATATTAAAATATTATAAAAAATATATTTAGAAACCAAAAGTGAACATAACATTTGACCTGCCGTTAAAAGTTGCTAGTTTCATGGCCTCTATTTATACTGCAGTCACCTTAAATGTCACACATGAGTCAAGTTATTGAGGGGTCACTGATTTTCATATTTCCAAGTCATCAATTTATTTAACAGAAGTTTTCCATTATAAACATGAGTAATTTCGATATTACGTAAGCCTTTTACACAACAATTGAGACATTTACTTCTAGTTTTAATACTGGAAAAATACCGGTCAATACTAGATACTATCAGTAAAGATAAAAATGCAAAATAAATAGTGTAGATGGAAAATGATATTTGAAAAACTAATTGAAAGCAACTTAAGGTAGAATAATATTTGTCAAAACTTTTTCTGTTTCGTTTTTTGTATTTCTGTACATTTTTTTTTTATTACAGACAGGCTTGCGTTTGACCTTAATTTAACCTAATGAAAAGTCTTCATGAAGCCGATTATGGATGCTTTTGTGCATGCCATCGATGACACTATCTTTCAAAGCAACCATTTTGCGTATCTCTTCATTCCTAACGTGATTCGCAAGTGATTTTCCACATATTTAACGAGGAGTTCTCACCTCCATTGCATTAATTCTACTTTCATGCTTCTTCTGACCATACCCAGGCCTCGAAGCAGTACAAAATGTGGGCACCAGAACGACTCTAGGCACTGACACTCGTGCTACTTCTGTAGTGTTTTGATTTTTCAAAACGCCACCCAGTGCATCGTCAACTTTATTGCCAGCAATAACTCGCCTTCCTACATCATTGTCAGACATATTAGGGATGTAACGGAGGCAGTTTATCTGTAATCACAAGTGATGGCAGAAGAAAGTAGTTTTATTTATTGATAAGCAACAACATTATTTAGTGAAACTTTGTAATTAGAAAGTAATAAATTTACACATACACAGACAATGAAAAGAAAAATTGCTGTGTTTTTTATTAACATTTTCCCATTAATAGTGAACAAATTAAATCAAATTTGCTCCAGGGTTGTTTTTGTGATAATTTCTATTTTATTTTATGTAATGTACATGTAAAATAAAAATACCTTTTAGTAATAAATTTGATGGTGCATTTAGTTTTAAATTTAATCATTTTAATCATATTTTATTATGTTTATATTTTTAAAACTTTCTTCTTTAAATTAACCCTTTCGTTACCAGCGCCGGCTTCAGACGGCATTCACAAAACGTCCCGTGAGCACCAGCGCCAGCTTTAACCGGCATTCATTTTATAGAAAAGTAAAAAATAAATAACTAAGAATTATCCTAATTTAATTTTTTATTTAATATACCAGCAATATCTTTAAATATAGACTTAAATGAGAAAATTCGAGCACCAACTTGCCATCATGCAATGTTGACACTTCGCAGCGTGCTGCCCGGCTCAGTAGCACCACTTCGGCGAAATGGACTGCGGTAGCGAAAGGGTTAAGTGGCATTGATTGTTTGATTAATTGAAATTATGTTTCAACAACATATAAACTGAAATAAAATGAATTGACTACAACAGTGGTGGTGACCTCCAACTAATACGTCTGATTAAAAGGTTTCGGAACCGAAGTCGGAACCGAAGGTGTAATAACAATCGGAAGTTCCGACTTATCGGAGTCGGAGTCGAAGCTCCGTAACATCCCTGATACATATCGAGCGGTGAAAGGTTATTTGGTTTAAGTGACATTTTTTTGTGATATAGTAATATATATTTTCGGAATCAGCGTTTTTTACCGATCCCAAATATATATATATGTGTATATATATATATAATTTTTCTATATCACCAAAAAATGTCGCTTAAACCAAATAGCCTTTCACCCGTCGAAATCATTTCTTGTAAACATACTACAATAAATAATACAATATTCATTTGATGATGCCTATATTACGCATTACATAACACGATTAAGTATACCATATTGAAGTATGCATACCAGATATTACGGAATCATCTGTTACGCAACAAAATGTAGTTACGCCGCATTAAGTGCAACCTTCGAATCATCATAGAGGCCTATTATAATAATCATTTGTTTATTACATGAAGTTTCCTTATTACTTGGCAATAATACAATTTCTATTACCTACTCTTATATCTTTATAATGTTATGTTTGTACTTAGATCTTTAATAACACGTAACTAAGACAATTCATATTGTATATTTTATTTTCATAGGTCTACTACCAGATGGCGTTAATCAACACTCTGCGGATACACTCATTTTAAAACCGCCAAGCACCGAGCATCAAAATTGATTCTATAGGCAAAGTTTTTCTTTTTTATCTCAGTTTATTATAATTTTTTAGAGGAATAAGTGATTTGTACTTATTCAGTATTATCGTTGTGAATGGACATTCTTTTGACGCAAAGTCGCCATCACGCCCAACGGACTTTTTGAATATTCTCATCGTGAGCGCGGTGGCAGGGTTTACAGCATCAAGGCTGTTCGTGTCTGGGCTGAGAGACACCGTGGCGGCAAAGATAAGCGGAATAACTATATATATATTTGGTAATGGTCGTTTGCGTTTTTAGGCTTCGAATATAACCTTACAAGCACTTATAAAATTACAATCCACTTATATTGAGAAAAACCAGTGCCTTACCAGCGTGTACACCATAGTTTCTTGCGAGCTCTTCTCATAAATTTCAGCTTCGGCTGCTGCCTGAACTGCTGGTACAATCATTTTTGTTAATGATTTGAAAATGCTTGTGAAAGACGTACTTATGTAAAGTTATTTCGAGTTTGGATTTAATGTCACGGCTTAGACCGGCTCTTTTATATCACGTCCCCACACGCTTGTATTTTAATAAATAATATATTAGTATGTCTCACTGGTCTTTTCTATCTTAATTTATGGAGTAGAAATATGGAACTTAATAAAAAAGAGCCAAGCTCGTATGCCTTCGACATATATGTTAACTACTAGCAGTATGATACACAAGATTGGCTCCACAGCTAAGGGTACCCCTTAAATATTGTCATTATAAATGACATACAGGTATGTACTTACTAGCATAAACATTACTATTGACTTTGATCTTAAATAAAAGTAATTATCTGAATACGTCCGGATGACACTTCCGGCTTGGCCTCTTGGCTTGGCTTCCGGGTTATTGACCACCACAGTAAAAGCGTAAAATAGGGACAAATATTACTACAAGCCAATGTTAATAATTATTATTTATTATCATATAATTTATGCTGTAATCGTTAAACAATAACTTTCATGAAAGATGATGTCAGACAATTAATAAGGACTTTTGGGGTGAACAAAAGATGGCGGCAGTGTATGTTATGCGTAGCGACGGCGTGAGATACGGAAAAGTGTAAAAGTTGGTTTTGTGTTAAAATAATCAGTTTATATATGATACTGGAGCAAAATGCTAAAGATCCTTTGCAAGCCTTTATTTTATCGAGGATAGTTATAAATGAAAAATAAAATAATCCAATTATTTAATTCTCTCAATAACATCTCTAATCCAGTCCAGATAATTTTCCAAATTTGTATAAGTAACGCTTTTATTGAAGCAAATTCCTCGTTTCATTGGATCTCCGGACATGATGCCTTCGAGTTGCCACAAATTATTTCGTTTTACTGCAAATAGCCCTCCGTAGCTTGGACACAATGCTACATCTGTAAATAGTTACAAAGTTATATGTCACATATCAATTTTTATTGGGAAACTCTATTTTTATATGGTGACCCGGGGGAAAATTCTGCATTGGACCATCACCCGCTGTGAGGGCAGCGATCCCGGTATGTCAGACCCCTACTAACTACAACCCCCCCGGAGCGTCCTTCCAATCCCTCCACCCGAACCTGGGAATCCAGGCTTTTTCCAGACACCCGAGATGCGAACAGCCTGTTTAGTCTTCATCTCTGAGAGTGATGGGTGTAAAGAGCCCACTCCTACAAACCTATCTCACGGGCGGCACGTTGGTTATTGCACGCCACCTCCCTCTTATCCGGGCAGCAGTCTCCCTCAAGTCTACTGCCCGGCTTCATTGGGGAAATCTAGATTGTACCCATATTCTTGTTGAAAAAAAGTCCTTAAGTACGAGTTTTTTTTTTGTTATTATATTGTCGATTAGCTATTTCAATCGATTTTTGCCAAGAGTTATGGGTTCCTTTAAACTATGTGAAAAATAACACATTTTAAACTATCGAGTGTTATACACTTTATAAATATTTTAACGGGTCTTAGACGCGAATACTGATACTGTGAGCGTTGTGTGTCGTAACTAATCTAATCAAAGCATCATTAACAAAAGAGGGTAGAGGAAAAAGCTTCTCGCTCGCTTGTAATAACAACGCTTCTTGTATTGCAGTTGTTTTATGCAATGATAATCACATACTAGCACCGTTTCACGACAAAGATTAAAAAAAAATGTTAATGTAATTTCCAGCCGTACCGTATCCATAGGTGGCGCATAACGCATTGTCTACGTCGACATCGTTAGGACAGCTCACGTATTCTACTCTCTCAAAGTACACCGGTTCCATGCTTCCAGTTATCGCCCAAGCTGTAGTCTGAAAGTAATGTTTAAATTCTTATTTATTTCACTTCGTTTGTAACCATTAATTTTACTTTAGTCCGCATTGTACGGTAAAAAATATCATACAATTTTTTTTCTTAAAGACATGAATCAAAACTATTTAGTATTTTTTTATGATTCTGATGATTGTGAATTCATTATCATCATATATCTGTCCACTACTACACATAGGTCTCCTTCAAGGTTCTTCACTGAACCCGATCATCGGCCCTCTTCATCCAACAATTGCTTTCCACTTTGCGTAAATCGTTGTTGCCCGGAACCAGAGGATGTCCTGTACTACATTTACCGGTCTCTCCCCTAGAACACATCTACTCCGAAGGTAATCAGTTTTTAGGCAAATGTTACCCACTTCAGCCTTCTATTCCTCTAAGATGTGTAGCTAAAATCGTATGCGACAATTTTGAAATGTGGGCTCATAAATAAACCCTATCAGAATCTATGGATTATTTTCTTGTATTTGTTTTAATAAGAATCGAATACATTTTTGGGATAAAAAATAGCCTATGCACTTTCCAGAGTATAATCTATTTCACTGCCAAATTTCGTCCAAATTCGTGCAGAAGTTCTGACGTGATTGAGTAAAAAACATCCATCCCAACTTTAGAATTTATAACAGTTGTAAGATTTGATAGGTAGACTAGGCGTTGTGCTATCTCATGATCACTTACCGCCGAATGCTCAATGCCTTTGAATTCTTCTTGTTTGCTAATATTCGCAGGTTTAATGTACTTGGTAAACTTAGCCGGTTCATCCATTACTAGTACTGCCAAATCATTCTTCACTCCATCATCGTCAATATTAAAGTATTCATGAGTTATAATCTGATTTATCTGAAAATATATCAATGTAATCATTTTTTAAAAGGTTAAACAGTGTAAATTCAATGTATACATTATGTACGGCCGCACGCCCAGTCGGTCATTGAGGATGAGACCCCAGTCGTGCCCTCGATGCCGGTAGGCGGAAGGTGGAATACCCCGGGGGTTTTAGTCGGTGCAAGCACGACACACCGGGGAGCGGCCCTTACCTCTCACCGAGGTCCGTAAGGGATTTCCCCGAGTTACAAAAAAAAATTTATACAATATGCAAGTGTGTGAAGGGTGGCTCCTTACACCTCTCCTCGCAGTGCAGAGATGCGGCCTTACAAAAGGCCAGACGTCGCCAAGGGTCGGAGAGGATAACACTGTACCTCCGGCCCCGGTCAGACGGAAAGTAGGAACTCCCCGGGGGATTTCGTCGGTGTAAGTCCGATACACCGGGGGGCAGCCCTCACCGCCCCCTGAGGTCCTTCAGGGATTTCCCTCGGGTTATAAAAAAAATGTATACAATATGTTGGTGGCACGCTAACATTACCAAAATACATCAGAAAAATATAGATTCATATAAAAATAAAAATATTTTTGTTATCTGTTTGTTGACACCTTTTAAATCTATTTTTTTTTGTAGTAAGCACCTAAACGGATAGACGAACCTCTTGTGCGTCATGCCTCGATGGGGTATTCCTGCCAATTTCCGTAGCCTTGGAAACCCTGCGATTGGAGGATCACCCCTGTGAATTTAGTCGGTACGCACGTCACGTTGCTGTCGCGTCTTGGCACCAGCTTGTGCATGCTAAGAGGTCTTCTATGATTTGATACGGTGCAAAAAAATCACTTACCCTAGAAACCTTCTCTCTGCCTGCCATTTGCTGCAACGAACTTTTACCAAGAACGACTAAAAGATCTTCAGGTTTTACTGTATAGTTGGAAAAATTAACGCATCTAGCAGCTAGAAATTAAATGATATTAAAATATATATTTCTACTATATTCCTTACGAGGCGCGCAGAAATACAATATATTAGTGGTTGTATCTTTTTTGCGCTTATGTATCGTGTCCAACATGTCCAGTAACGCAACTGATCACTGTTCTCACAGCGCTAGTACACTTGACATTTCAGTTCATTGATAAAATCCCGGAACGTACTTCTAGAATTTTCCAGATTACGTACGGATTTAGGCCCTATATACTCACCGGGGAAGGTAATCATCTTGAGGAAGCTCGCATATAATAGAGATATCATGTGCAAGTACTGTGGGAACGGCAAACAATTGCGCTAGTGGTCACGTTTTTCCTGCGCCATATAACCGCAAAGTGGATACAGCCAATAAAGTAACTTTGCTTACCCCGTAAGGGATATAACGTAACGGTTTATCTATAACTAGCTGATCCGGCAAACGTTGTTTTGCTATATAGGTTATTGTAATATCTTCTAAGATGTTCATTGAAATTAAGTGATGTCAAAGACAATTTTGTTCACAATTAAATACTCTTAACAACACATTTATTTTGATAAAGATTAATATTATTACGTTGATACAACTCTTAACAAATAATGCATTAATTTCGACCAAATTTGTTTACCATAAAAACGGCTCTAGTGACTTAATCTTAAAAGATAGACATATACTGTCGCGGACATTTATTTAGACCATTTTAAGAGGAATAATTCTTTCTTACATATATTTTTGGTATCTTGAACAGTTTTTGCAGCGCACGCAATGGAAGCCCTCAAGGATGAATAATTTTCCCCGTTTTTTTTCACATTTTCCATTATTTCTTCGCTCCTAATAATTGCATCGTGATGTTATATAGCCTAAAGCCTTCCTCGATAAATGGTCTATTCAACTCAAAAATAATTTTTCAATTCGAACCAGTAGTTCCTGAGATTACCGCGTTCAAACAAACAAACAAACAAACTCTTCACCTTTATAATATTAGGTCCTTACATATGAAATTGGCGTTTTGTATGGGAGGAACAAAAAGTCGAATATTTTTTAATATAATATATTTAATTAATCAAAGTATGAACCATTATTTTCTATGCACTTTTGCCATCTCATAGGTAGTTCATTGATCCCTTTACTAAAAAAACCAGTCGGACGGGAATCAATAAAATCTTTGAAGGCGATTTGGACTGCCCCATCGGAGTTGAATTTTTTCCCTTGCAAGAAGTTATCCAAATTTCGAAAAAAATGGTAATCTGTTGGAGCAAGGTCCGGGGAGTACGGAGGATGTCTTAGACTTTCCAATTGAAGCTCTTCTAATTTAGTAGCCGTCTGTTGCGCAGTGTGTGGTCTAGCGTTGTCGTGAAGCAGCAGTGGCGTGGAGCGATTGACCAGCCTAGGTTGTTTAGCCGCTAGCTTTTCCATCATGGTTTGCAATTGCTGACAATAGACATCAGCCGTAATAGTCTGGCTAGATTTGAGAAAACTGTAATGAACAATACCGGCACTAGTCCACCAAATGCTTACAAGTAACTTTTTTGGGGTTAATTTTCGCTTGGGGCAGGATTTGGCTGGCTGGCTAGGATCCAACCATTGCGCTGAGCGCTTCCGATTATCGTAAAGAACCCATTTTTCATCACAGGTAATGATTCGGTTTAAAATACCTTCATTATTGTGCCGGTTTAGTAATGTAACGCAGCAGTCGACGCGTGTTTGCCGGTTTGCTTCAGTCAATTCGTGAGGTACCCACCTTTCAAGCTTTTTAATCTTCCCAATTTGCTTCAAGTGAATTAAAACAGTTTTATCACTAACATCGCAGCCTGCAGCTAACTCGGACGTGGTTTGCGATGGATCCGCTTCCACAATAGCCTTCAACTCTTCATTATCAACTTGAGTCTCAGGCCGTCCACGGGGCTTGTTCTGCAGGTCGAAATTTCCAGAACGAAAACGTTGGAACCAAAAACGAACTGTGTTTTCTTTTGCAACACGACCGCCATACACATCATTCACCCTTCGAGTTGTTTCCGCAGCACTAGTGCCACGGCGGAACTCGTACTCGTAAATAATGCGATATTTTAAGTTTTCCATTTTGTAAAATGAGTGACGCAAACAGAAAAAAACAGAAGAAAAAAACAAATGAATGACGATCATCGAAGCACAAATACATGAGTCTATAGCTGTACAAATTTGAATTTGGGATTCCTTACCAAAGAGGAGAAATTTGTGATTAAAGTGGCCAGTACGAAAAACGCCAATTTCATATGTAAGGACCTAATATTAGTATAGATATAAAAATGAATCGCTAAATGTCTTGATAAGCGCGAAACTCGAGATCGGCTGAACCGATTTGGCTGATTTTTTTTTTCTGTTGTGTTTGATGAAGTCTGAGGAAGGTTATTACGGAGAGAAATTTTTTAACAATTCCCTGCAACTGTCTAAAAATAACACTTTTCTGTATTCTTATACAAAAAATTCGTTATAAGTCATTTTGAACTTTAACACCATACCATAAAGTTTAAATGTCAGTGAACGGGTTCTGGGAAGGCAAAACAATTGAGTGACGTATAAATATTAATGTCAATATTTGTCAATTTTTATACATATAGCATTAAGGCCAGGTTCCTTCAAACAATTTTCAAAAAACAGCCGACAGGCCAATAGCTATTAACATTAAAAAAAACAATGTGACTTTGTTTTAGAGAAATAGGGCAGAACAAGGTCTGCCGGGACAGCTAGTTATTAAATAATAATAAATAAATAAAGTATGGTATTTAAAAGAAGTTTCACTTTATAATATTGTGATTGTTATTTGGGAGGGTGAGTTGGTTATCGGCGACTGAGTGGCTGGAAGAGTTCAATGCCCGAAGTTGCTACGAGCAAATTCATGATACATTCGCTTTTCTTTGTTTCAAGGGAGTTAAAGTCATTACATCAGTTCCGCCTTCCGTCGCCGCCCTAACGAGGTTTCCGTTTCATAGAAAATTACATAATAACTCTATTAAGACTAGTGATGCCACGAATAGTGAATTGGCCGAATACCGAATATTCGGCAACGCTGTAGGCCGAAGCGCGGAATATTCGGCCGCCGAATATTCCTGGAAGTAGCGTGTTTAGTAATAATAATCTTTATTTCAACAAAAAACTTATACATATACACAGGGTGATAAGTCTCACCGATTAAGTAAATCTTGTCTCTGGTGAGACTCGCACTTCCGTTCGGGTTAGGTATTCAAGGGTGTTTTGTGTTTTTATATGGATATTAAAGGTATAAGTTTATTAGTATGTGTGTGAGCGAGAGAGTGTTGTGTGTGTTTATGTATGAGAGAGAGTGTATGTGTGTGTGAGAGAGGTTATTTTCTGAGGCTGGTAACATTTACGATGAAAAGCGTAATCGTTTGCTACCAAAAAATGTTATATAAATGTTAATACCGAATAGTTGCCGAATATTCGTGGCATCTCTAATTAAGACCCGTGAAATCCATTTACCTATGGTTTCAAAAATTCTGCTTTAAAATCGCATCATTTATAGAATTACGTATCTTCCATGATGGAACCGGCTTAGAAGCTCTCTCTTACCTTTTCGGGTCATTGGGTTTATTTTATACAATTTCGGGTGGTCAGTGTCCTACATATTACATAATAATAATAATATATCGTCACGCTATACCCCTTTCGGGATCAACAGAGATACATTACTGGCTGGATCCACTTTGCGCTTACTTGTCGTGCTCAGCTTGACCAGTAGCGCAGCAGATCGCCGTTCTCACGGCACTAGTATACATGCCAATTCTATTAGATGCTACGCGGGTTTCCTCGCGATATTTTCCTTCACCGGAGAGCATGTGGCGCTTAAATGCGTATGTAATCTGAAAAAAACCCAGAGGTATGTCCCGGGATTCAAACCTACAAGTGCAACCTGCAAGTGATTGTAGCAATCACTTCATTCATTATCCATTAGGTATTTTTTGGACTGCACCATGTTTACCATCAGATATAGTGTGGTCATTATGCCAACTCAGGATAAAAAATAATAATTAATAATAAGTCATATGCAGGCGAAGTCAAAGGTTTAAGTATATTTGTAACAATAACCTGTGAGAATCGCAGTATTTGTGAGCAGAGCCCCGTCACAATAGTAGCTCAACTGATTATTTTCAGAGTCATTCTTGACAAATATCGTCACCACCCAGGGGAAAATCGCTTGCACATCATTTTTCGTTTCGTTGTAATAATCACGAATCTGAAATTTTAGAAAAATTCATTACACTTTAGTCTAAAATATTCTCCTAGGTAGTAATATCGTCACACTATATCCTTTCAAGGATATATAGAGAAACTTTAGTGGTTGTATCCTCTTTGCGCTTATATGTCGTGCCCAATGTGACCTGTAGCGCAGCTGATCGCTGTTCTCAGAGCACTTACACATGAGATTTCTATTAGATTTCTTGTTTCCTCGCGATGTTTTCCTTTAACGGTGAGCATGTAATCGTGTATTCAAGTATAAATAACTTTACGTTGCATTATATGCTTGAAACTACCATTAGCCTTACTTAGCATAATATATGTCATCACAGAGACCGGGGAAAATCAGGCATAGGACCATGAAGGCCGCCGTGAGGGCAACGACGCTGGTGCGTTAGACTCCCACTGACTAAAAACCCCCAGGGTGTCCCTATAATTGCTCAAATCAAGTCAAATTCATCCAGATATCCGGGTAGGAAAAAGTCTTGTTGAGTCTACCTCTTTGAGAGGAGTGAGTGTAAAGAGCTATCACCAAATCTCTTTCTCTACTACGCCAGACACATCGCACCGCCTCCGTTTCATCCCGGCAGCATACTCCTTCAAGTCTATTGCCCGGCTATTGTCAGCGGGGAATGTCGCACTCGCTCTAGACGAATGCATTCCTCCGGCGACGGTATGCAGTGTAGAGCTGCTCAAACTGTCTTTAAGCTAAACACATACAGCGAGCGGGCGCGTCCAGCTGTGTGCTGTACTTTATAGATAAGCTAAAAGTAATAAAACATTACATAATATCTTAACAACGATAATTTAACGCATCTGTATTTAACAATCCCCGTTACACTTGTAATTATAGCCATTATGTAATATTTATAGCCGTAAACAGTTATTCAAAGTGGCTGCCGACGCGAGCGGTAAATTTGAATTTTTAATTGCCAACCGCTCTACGTTTACGTGGTTAAAATAATGAGAATCTACTTAAATGGAAGTATTTATCTACCTTTTATCTCTTAAAATTAATTATACTTATATATCGTATACGACCTTATATGAATTAGAAATTTATCAGGGGTTTAGACAAAGTGAGTTCGATTAGCGCGATCGTTAGTTTTTTTTTTGACGGGATAAAAAGCTTTTAGTCCTTGGAGGGCCTTTGCAAATTCACTAAGCACAGTTATTAGTAGAAAAGTTCAAAATATGTGGAAATTCCACGGAATGGTTTTTTTATAATGAACAGGGTGACGCTTGACCTCAATCACAGCAGATGGAAGGTAAAGATGATTAAATAATTGACCGCGTCCGTTCAATAAATGCCCGTTCATATAATAATACTAATATACTATTTCCACGCTATATGCCTTTCGAGATGAGCAGAGATACATTAGTTGCTGTATTTACTTTCTGCTCATAAGTTGTGCCCCACGCTAGCGTCGAGCAGCGCCGTTGATAGCCGTTCTCAGGGCATTTACACATGAAATTTCTATTAGACGCCATGTGGGCACGAAACTGATAATGGGACGCTTTTTCAACTCTTTGATTACAAACAGACATGCGACGCACCTAACAGTAAGCGGTTATTGCCGTCTATGGACCACTGTAATACAAGCAGTGCCTATAATAAATGCCTACTTACTTTTTCAACAGATTCTTTTATCGGTCACCATTTTCTTGGCCTGCAGTGTATTTATCAATATACTCGATTTAATAATTTTTGAGACAGTGCAGAAATAAACAAGAGTAACCCGGAACGATATTGCTAGAAGATGGATGATATCGTTTTATTTGTAATTACAAAACCTTGATATGGTCACGCTTGTTAAAGATCAAAGAAGGCATCATGGATCGTTGATGTGGTATTTTATTTTTTTATCATTAGCACTGGTAGTTATAAAAAGCTGATATTTAATTCAGCGACGTATTTATACATACTTTTGGCATCTATTTTTAGTTGTTCTTGTGGTAATTAAAATATTCTATAGCACAACCGGCAATTTACATCTATTTCTATATATCTTTGCTTCTTTTAATTAAACCTATAGATTTGCTTTGATTTTATTTATTCATATACATATGTACTTATTTATAAAATGCATTATTATAATTATATATAATACTTTGCTAAAGCCGAATGACATTGAATGTACTTAAATAAAAACAGATAATTTTTGTGCAATAGAGAAATCTGTAACATACTTGTTTAGCACGTTCGTCGGCCAGCGCGATTTGTTTGTGTTTTTCACAACAAAGACACAAATCCGCCTCTCGGCGCGTCGTATCGTAAACAAGCAATACACAGGAATATTATAAAAGTCACTAGTGTATTTGGATTACATTATCATATTATTATCTTCGATTTATCGCAATGAACTTTGTTCCTCACATTAAATATGTTTAGAGTGTTTTAACGAAAACCATGTGTCATAGAATAATGTAATACATTATCTATCTATCTTCTTCTATCTCAAAGGTGACTGACTGGCTGACTGACTGACTGATATAGTGATCTATCAACGCACAGCCCAAACCACTGGACGGATTGGCCTGTATTTTGGCATGCAGGTAGATGTTATAACGTAGGCATCCGCTAAGAAAGGATTTTGATGAATTCCACCCCCAAGGGATAAAATAGGGGATGAAAATTTGTATAAATCTTCTCAGATTTTCCACTATAATATAATATAATAGCTTGATAGTTTTAGCGCCTAATGACAGAATAGGCCCTAATTTTGTATACACGCTAAACAAAGTAAAGCCACAAAAATTAATAGTAATAATTCTTAACGCGAGCATAGCCGCGGGCAAAAGCTAGTCCTATATAAATTAATAAAAGTTATTGAACTATGTGAAAATTTTGTAGTAATTTAATGTTGTATATCCTATATTTACATTTAAGTTCATTTTCACAATTTAACAATCATTAGATGTCGCGTCGAATTCTATACATATCTGGTGGACGTTCCCGCACGTAGAGATCCTCTTCTACATTAATAATGCGAACAGCTTGGGAGTAGAACAGGCTTCCAGCGAGCATATTTCCCCGATCTTATGACTTGGGAGCCTTTAAGAGAAGTTTGAATAGACGAATCTTGGGCGCATACCGTTCATCGTCGGACTCATCTCACCTTCAACCAGTTTTAATTGCGCAAAACCTGAGCTGCCTGAGATTATTTTAATAGTAACATTTATTTTGAAATTGTAATTGACAACGTGTGGCAATTAGTTTACATTCCAATATATCACAGATTTGTTTAAGTAGCAATATAATTCAAAATGACCAAAGTCAGTATATGTTTTTATGCCGCCACGGTAAGCACGCCACTGCAGCAAATAGCAGTAATTTGATGAGTCAAAAAATCCGACCTTCTTTCTATATAAGTAAACTTTGACCACGTATCAAAGACGGTCTAAATTAGTACATCGTTAATTCAATTCACGTGAATGCCACATCCATGATTCACACGTTCCGGTCAGCGCGACCTCACAAAGGCTTTGTGGGCAGTGATTGATGGACTGCATCGCGTGATAACTCCTATCAACACGCACTCTACGGACGGAAGATATATGTTTTCAACTACAAAACATAGACCCATCGACATAAACGATGATCAATTTTTGTGTATTACATGTCAACCTCGAAGAGATAAAAACTGTAGAAGAAATATGTGAACTATATACTAGGCTTGGTAGCTCGTCATAGTGACCACATCACGCTTGGTCCTAAAGTAAATCCTATCTATAATCCCAGTGATAATGCTCGCCTGCACAGATATCTCTTCAAGCGTCGTTTAAAGAATCCAATATTATAGGATACTGGGAACAAGCTCGCCGGAATTTCACGGAAAACTCGACAAAAGAAAGAGTTAGAGATCTTCTTAGTCCTAACCGGGGTATAAGTTGCCGTAAAAGCAGGGACTCCGTAAGTTCGCGAGAATTGTTCTTTTATGGAATGGACAAGGTTAAATAGCTCCTCAGAATCGCCATGATAAAGACAATACAAAACGCTTAGTGTGACAATATCTGTACACAGCTGGAGCGGTTCTAGATGCTTAGTAACCTCTGGATCATTCACAATGCGGACAGCCTTCCGCTGCAACCTATCCAGGACATCAAGCAAGTACTGTACTGTTTCTGTTCTCTTAATGAAAATGGAAATGTAAATGTAAGATAAACTTAAATAAAAGAAAAATTGAATAGGAATAAATGTGAAGTATAGGCAAGATAAAAAATCTAGAATAAATAAAAAAAAGCAACAGACACAAGAAAAAAAAATTGCTAGAAAAAAGTAATGAAATGGTGATACAATTAATTAAAAAAAAAAATAAACGAGATGAATAAAGATTTAAATTATAAAGACAGTCTTGTGCTAGCGGAGTTAGGGAAAAAATCCAAACTTCATTATGAAGACGGCAACCTATGACATGTCAACATGATATTTTTATACAGCTCGATAAAGTGACTAGACTGCAATCGATGGAAAGTACAACGTAGTTATAAACTAGCAGTAATCACCAAGGGAAGAGAATTTATTAACACTTGCCACTGTTATGCCGGTCCACATACACCACTAAATTATAAAGGAATTAGGATGGAAAGAAATACCTATAAAAAGTTTACTAAGAAAGAAAGAGAAAATGAAAAAGTCACGATGAGATCTGAGTCGATGGAATTTATAAAATAATGGGTCAAACTTCGGTACGAACGGCAAAAATAGGATTCTTGTGGCATGGTGGGGAGGTTTTTACTTAGCAAAGTGCTAGCAAATAAGCTGACGAAGTCTATGTTGATGACTTATAGGAAGTCATTTTTAATGACTCGTAGACAAACAACAAGCAAAACAGAAGTGTAGACCAAAAATAAGAACATTCCGTGTTTGTTGATCATAAATTTGAAGTTTCCCTCCAAGTTTAGACTTGTACCATAATTCTGTCTTAATCTACCCAAGAGGCAGCCACCTCTCTCGTTGTTTCCGGCCTGAAATACGGCACGTTCGTATTTAACAGGAGTGAGACTGTTTCAACTTATTTTATCCGTGACACACGGCCGCAACCGATTGCGGACCGAACATCCAACAACTTAAACTTTTTGTCGGATGGTTAGAATTTATCATATTTAAAAGACTGTAAGAGTATTTTCAATAAAAAAAGGTGTTGATAACATTAAAGTTGCACTACGGATTTAAAGCTAAAAGCTTGTAACTAATTAACCCTTCGAAGGCACAATTATTAGGTGAACTAATTGTCTATTATATAAAAATAAGTCCGGTTTTCCTTCCTGACGCTATAACTCCAGAACGCAGGAACGGATTTCCACGGTTTTGCATTCGTTGGAAAGGTCTCGGGCTCCGTGACGTTTATAGCAAACAAAATTCTGGAAAAACTTCAATATAAAAGCAGGAAAACGGGGAAAATCATTTTTCAGATACAGCGCCATCTCTGATACATAGCATGTACTAAAAACCAATATGGTTTTGTATGGTGGTGGAGCAGATCGCACCAGTATTTTAAGTAGATGGCGCCGATGCGTTATACATTGTTTGACAGCTACTCATTGTACTCTGCTCAGTTAATTTCATGTGACATTTATTATGCGCACGTTCTTTCAAACGCTAACTAAAAACCAAAACGAAGCCATCTGGTGGCGAAACGAAGTTCGTCGGGTTTGCTAGTTACTAATAAAATAATAATAACAAACACTCATGGTATCTTAATTTCATGAATTGATGTATTTCCCGTTTACACTTTTAATACAAGCCAACAATATAACTTTTCCCGATCGCCTGTCCTACTTAGCTATGTGTCGTTTGTAGTCAACGTAGGCCAGAATCAATCATTCCCAATGAAAACAGTGAAAAAACGATTCAGAAACGCGTGAAAAACAATTTTCTATTGAAATGGACTGGGTGATGGATGGAATGAATTCTGCAATGGTTTTTATACACTTTTTGGAGGCTTTTAATATATGTTTATGTATATAAGTTAATCATTCTGTATCATTAACACCTCTAGAATAAATTTCATTTAAAACAAATATATTAATATCTAAATATATACATATAACTCAAAGGTGACTGACTGACTGACATAGTAATATATCAACGCACAGCCCAAACCACTGGACGGATCGGGCTGAAATTTGGCATGTTGGTAGGTGAAGTCTACTTTGCCATGACAATAAAAAGTCTCAGGGGCAAACTCTCAAATTTGTGGGTATTGACTTGAAAGAACATTGCTTCTCTCAGGGATAGTTTTATGTTGCTTGCTCACGAGTAAGTTCACCCAACAGCTTTATAGTTTTAGCGCCTAATGACAGATTAGTTAAGAATATTGTATACAATGAAGTTTTGTAGGCCCTAATTTTTTACACACGCTAAACAAAAGTAAAGCCGCAAAAACTATACCTAATTAATAATAATACTTCTTAACGCGAGCGAAGCCGCGGGCAAAAGCTAGTAATATATAATTCCGAACTAGGACAACGTAAATATCACAAAAGCCTCCGCGCAAAGAAAGAAAGAAAGAAAGAAAACGTTTTATTAGCAGCAGCCAGACAGAAGTGACAACATGCTACAATAAATTACATGAAAAACCAGAAAAAAATAAAACATAAAAATAAATAAAAAAATCACAAACAATACACAAGAAAATCTAGGCCGCTGCCAATAAGGACCCTGTCTCAGCTTGTGCTACAGCGCACAAAGAAGAAAAAGCAAAGGTATTTGTATTAGCTATAACAGTAATTATTATCACAGTAATTATAATTTACAGTTTGATACTAAAACCAAGATGCTCTAACAACGGCTATCAACTGTGGTCGTGGTGGTCACGACGTTTACGCGTAAAGTTGATGCAGCCGCTACCTCTGCTCGCCCAGAAAGGGATGAAGCGTGACAATAAGTTATTATTAAATCCAAGAAATTAATGATGCTGCAGCAAATCAACGCCATTGAAAAAGCTATATTTAATAAAGTAATTGAGAATTTCAAATTGTTTTTATTGAATATTTTGTGACTACTCTGACCATGATAAATATTTTCTAAAGCTTTCTTATATTTAAAGCTACGAATCGAAATGTACGAGACACATTCAAAGTATTGGAAGTTAAATAATTTGTAACAATATTATTACTCACAGATGATACACTATCGAAATTAGTGTCAAAAATAGCTTCGTTTAGATTACTGACGTTGGTTACTTCAGTGTCAGTTGTATTCTCAGTATTTGATGATTCAGTTTGTATGTAAACATACTCTTCATTCGTCGTGTCTTTGTAAAATTCAACGTAATCTAATATAGGATAATCAGTGGAATTATCTTCGCTGTCAACATAATAATTCACATCATCTTCTGATATAATTTCATTTTGTTTTACATCTTTAACTTCAACCTGGCCTTTATTATTAAAAACATCTTTATTCGCAGTATCATTCTTTATAGCTTCAATTTTTGTTTCATTTGTTTTTACAGTATCTAAGCTTTCAGCATTAGTGTCCCCTGAATCGATCTCTGTAACATTTTGCACTACCGTATTAGTGAAATCTGTATCAAACTCAAATAAATTCAGGAGAATTTGTGTTTTGTTGTTAATATTTTTGAACAAAGCTAATTCGGAGTGTTTCGATTTATCTTCTACACCAAGTAAAGTTGTTAAATCTTTAAGGGCTTTGTCTATCTTTGTTACATTTACATCTTTCACTTCCGACAAATTGTTGTTTTTATTAACTTCAAAAATTATAGTTTCTTCTCTGCCTTTAAATAAATTATTCACAAAATCCCGAATACATTCGAAATAACCGTGGCAATCACTATTTCCTTGCACCGCATATATCAAAACACTGATCAAAACAAATTTCACATTCATTTTATTAACAATTACAACGTTGTTTCTGAATGTTTGTTCGTAAATAAATGCAAATGCGCTGTGTAGTTCGTTATATCGAAGTTAAAAAAATATAAATTTGTGGTGGATCTTATTTTATAGATATTAAAGGTCATAACTGCATGAATAGTACACAATTTGAAGTTATTATGACCTTACCTCTGTACACGCCATAATAATGAAACAGTAAGGTTATTTTTATTTTAACATTCCTTATAAGTAAGGACTCTTATTGCTGTTTTTTTACTCTGAAATATTCTTTATTATATTAAAAGGTGCCAAAAATGGAAACTAAACAAATTTTATAATTTACAGGAAGTAGCTTAACTTCACGTAAAAGTTAAAAGGTTTTAGAATTTTTAAGAAACTAACGACTTTTTTACTCAATTTGGTTTCATCTGGTTTTTATAGTTAGTTTACTTAGTATTACTTATAGCATGTAGACGCCGCCCGATACGTACATGTGTTAAACGCCCTAATGGTCGTTAGGGTGTTTCGAAACGCACGGGGTAAGAGGATGCGCGCGCGCACGGGATGCTTGCTAAGTTAGTCGACAACTGAGACCGAAGGCTAGAGTACATGCGTGTACATCGCAGTTCGTTGTGCCTTAAAGTGCAAATAAACAGTAAAACGCCAAAATCCGTCTCTTCCTACAACCACACCCACGACCACCGGTCATATACTTTAATTTTGAGTAGGTGTATTGCTTTAAGCTATATGTTTTTGTATTTATTATATATTTTTATAGTTTAGTAATAATTCTGTTAAGATGTAACACGACCGGGGCTCTTCACATAAACCAGCGCTGCAGACATCCTCTGTGGCATTATGCTGCCGCAGCCCATTTCGCCATCTTTATATGTTCTTGTATTTTCTTCTTTTCTGTATGTTGTTCATGTTACTGTTATTATTTTTTTTTAGTTTTAGTTACTTTGTGGCAAAATAAATGTATTTCATTTCATCTGTCTATAGTTTGTGAAGATATTTACAGTTAAATAATTTATTTATTTATAAGAACACTTAAATAGTCTACGTAACACATACACAAACATATAAGACATGAACAAGATACTATTACAAATGCGACTATATTTATAAGTATAGATTACTAACCAAACTTAAATAACCTTTCACGAAATAAAAAAATATAATTTGTAATTAGATTATCGTGAATACTGAATATGTATAACAACAACGTTATATGATTGATTTAAGCTAATTAAATTGATTTAATTAATTACGTACTCTATTCTTGTAAAATTGTTTCTTCCGAATTTACTGGCTGCCCACAAGCCTGACATATGGCTTTACAGTCTTTAATTTGTGATTTATCCTCGTTAGTAATTTAGAACTAATACATTTAGAAAAACTTTCACAGAAGAAAAGAAAAATAAAAATACGAGCAAAACACACACATAAACAGTAACAAAAATAAAACTACTAAATCTAATTTGCAAAAAAAAGTATACATAAAAGAGAAGAAAAGTTTTAACATTTACAATTACAGAATCCCTGTTGGGTATGGCACTTCATTTAATTTTAAGACACTTATGCATGCTATTTCTATTAGACACCATGTACATTTTCTCACGGTGTTTCCTTTATGCGTTTGATTTTTTACAGATCACAGTTGCCATACTGTTCTTTGTATGCTCATGTTTAACAGGCTTTGTGCAGAAAGATGACGCTGTTGCCGTGTAATTACAAAATTACCCGTAAACTTTAGACTTGTCATTTCATCACGAACGTTTTAATTGTTAAGATTAAATACTCCATTGCGCAACATAAATGACAACTTTCGTATTTTTGTCGACAGTATCCATAAAGCCTCGGCCGCATTGCAAACTTTTCAGTGTTTTATTTATTTTCTCTATCTTGACTCGTCACGGTGACCACTTTTTTTTTGAAGCGGATTATCTACTGAGTACCGAGAAAGGCATTTACAGTTCAACCGGGCTTAGGGGGCGAGCACAGAAGGTGCTCAGCCAGCGAGTTTATGGGTTGGGTGGCAATGCAAGGGCCCTGTAGGTACGAAGCTCGACTTGGACCGCCAACCAAATAAAAATACTATCCCTACGGGTGATCTACTAGCGTTTCGGATGTGAATACCTTGAGAAGAAACGCCGAAAGAAACTCCAGGCTGCGTCAGAGTGGATCTGCGCCTCGGAGCTAAAATATGACGACGACCACTCGGCCTGATAGCATTTGTAAGCACGGTGCAGTCCAAAAAACGAAAACGCCCATCAACGGTAAAGAAAGATCACGCTTCCTGCACAAATATCTCTTCACGCTTCGTCTAAAGGACCCTATATTATATGGCGATGGGAACACGCTCACCAGAAGACCATGTAACAGTCCAACGACACGACAAAAGTAAGTTCGAGAATTCATTCGTCATAGCTGGGATGTGAGCTACCATATAGCTGCAACTCCGCCAACCCGCGTGCGTGTTTATAGAAGGGAGAGGGTGGAATAAGGTGAAATAACTCTTCAAACACTCGCCCTGATACAGACGGTAGAAAACGCTTAGTGAGGCAATATCTCTGCAACAGGGAATTCCGCGAATCTGTAACACCATGGGGGTATTATTATTATATTCACATTTCCCCCGTCAATTCCTTCTTTTTCCTTGGCTTAGTGTCTTTTGACCACGTAAATATCAAACAGACAATCAGTTTTATTGATTTCATAGGTTTACACTTGACTTCTCACCGGATGAAACGAAATAAAGAGGCCTATGATCGAGTGCGCTCTCCCAGTAAATACCGACTCACTCGTTGTTTGAAGATTCCCATGTCGTAAGAAGCTGAAAAAATATACGCAGAAAACTTCACTCATTGGCGGTTCGATTGTCCAACACATGGGGGTGCGGGCTCCCACGGCGCGCAGTCATTTGATGGTAGAAGGGAGAGGGGGGATATATGTGTATTGTGAGTTACTAAACTAACTGTAAATAACAGGCAATTTTCTCTCTGACGTAACAATAAATAAACGTTTTGTGTAAAGGCCGTCATAGTGACCAGTTTCGGCTTGTCGCGTTTCGGGATCAGCTTGTGTATATCCAGTGGCTCATATACCTAGAGACCTTCAGTCGTGGTATATGTGGGCCGACATGACGATGTAGACTATCAATGGATTTTCATCCTTTGATAGTCGCTTTCGTTTTTGGACTACACTGTACTTACTGTCAGGAACTCTGTAGTTGAGCCAGGTCAGCCAAAAAAACAATAACATTTACTAATCCTATTTTCGATTATACAAGTCTATTACGCGAAGATATATATGTTCAAAATACATAGTTTTTGTGATGTCGATATTCAGTCTTGATTATTTGACACTTTTAAAAGTTTAGTAGGATAAATTGGTCGGTTTAATTGGTTTGTTTATTTTTATTGTTTCCCATTACTTGATTAGTTACTTATTTAAAATTAGTAACAATATATACGACTATCCTTTACCTCGTAAGTGTGATGAAAACCATCGTAAAACACGTGCGTCGTACATTTTTATTAGTTACAAGAATGTACAAACTACTGCATTCTGAAATATCTCTCTCGCCTGTAATGTTATTTTTTTATTTTAATATTAGATTTATGTAAAAAAACATAACTTCGTCTGCAAAATAACCTTAAAATGTTTTGTATAATTAGTATTTATACGTCCTTACTAAGCCCAACACCCAATTACGAGCTTTACTCAAGCATAGATAACGATCTTCTATGATAATAAGCGGCCGTTTCTCACGAATTTTAAGTTACTGTTATATGCCACATTCGGTTATCTTTCAAATAATTAAATAATCTTTTATTGAAACCTCTGTCGGCATACAGACTATCTGAAACACAAGGAGTGTATTATTGCATTGCAAATAATAGCTGCAGGGGTCATAAACCTTCGGCTCGCGACCCGCACGTGGGTGCGGCTCTTTAGCAAATCTTATTTATTTTACAATATATATATCGTCCTGAATCAATGAATGAATAGACTAGTTTTTTTTATCACAAAACTTTATTTATGCAAACATTATTTATTGCTGGCTAGAATATTTTTTGTGGCTCTTTAAAAATTTGAATATTTGTAAATTGTAATTTTTTGCTTTTCCAACACAAAATGTTGCCAACCCCATACACATACGAAAGTGAGTGTAAGTAAGTAAGAGCGAATGTCGACTTACACAAATCAAATAAATAGAGTTCTGATGGAGAGCAATGTCAAAAGTACGCGGATTCTCCGCCGGGGCAAGAAGGGACTAACGATTGTTAAGGAAGCGAAAGAGGTTTCCAGAATAGAGAGAAGTAGCATTCCATTTTCTCTGCATACCCCAGTAGGGATTTGACGTTATGATAGATAAGGAAGGAAGCTATTCACTGCCCTCTTGAAGAACCTCACGAAGCAGCTCTGGAGACAAAGTATACCCGACAGCTCATTCTATAATTTCAAACCCAAGTTATGAAGCTTGAAATAAAGATGTTATCACATAGGGAATTAATTGGAAGCGATTTGTTACATTTAATAAATCAGAAAAAATATATCACCTCTGTTGGTACGAACCGCATGGGTGGCCAGCCAGGGAAACAACCTAATGGCGATCTACTAGCGTTTGCGGCAAAGAGGCCGCTTAGGAGAAGACGCGTGGACGCTGGTCAACCAGGCGAGCGTACCATCGGAGCGGTGGACAGAGAGGAGACCCCAGCGACAACTCCACTGTCGCTTCTGGGGGCTTCTCTCAAGGAGTAGCTGTCAGCCAGCCTGAGGGGGCGGCTGCCAGCACTTAATGCTCCAGTGGTGTGTGTGTGCTTCTGCACACCACTAGATGAAGGAGTCGTGGGTAAACTCCGCCCACCACCCCTATATCTTCAGACGACGCACACAGAGCGAAACGCGCGCATGGCCGAGGGTTGCGACAATAGCAGTATCTTAGCCAGGCGCAAACTGCGAGTGAAGGAAGCACCCCGGGGGTTTTAGTCGGTAGGAGTCCGGCATACCGGGGGGTGGCCCTCACCACCCCCTGACGATCCATGAGGATTTCCCCTGGGTTAACAAAAAAAAATCTACTAGCGTATCGGAAGCGACTACCTTGAGAAGAAGTGCCGTAAACTCAAGGCTACGTCTTATTGAAACTCGCCCCACGTGGCGTAGAAGTCGAGCGCTCTACCAATTGAGTACGCAATGAACTAATTTAACTCCCTCTAGCGACAGCAATAAGAAACATGTTTCGCTTCAGTTTTTAGTATTATTTATTCACACTAGCTTATATCTAACCTAAGTGGTGCATCAGGTAACCAGTAGATGGCGTTATTATTAATAATGTATAAAAAAATCATTGTTCTTTTCATTGTAATAATATTGTAGAATGTTTTTTATTTTGGCTCGACAAAATAACCACATTGCAGCTCTTCGAAAGCACAGTGTAGGCCAAGAATGGCAATGACAGTCACGGGACTAAAATTCGTTGACAGTCACCATCGCCATGCCGGCCCACACATTCCACGACGGAAGGTATTTAGGTATATGAACAACTGGATACACAAACTGATCCCTGAACGTGACGGTCTTTACTCCTGTCTACTGTTGTCACGACCCAGTTCTGATAATCGTCCTACCTTAGTATCTTGGTATTATGTTTATCTATTTATTATTTTGTTGGCATATTTAAAAATCTCTGTTTCCAAGAGAAATTTTCATTGACGATTTAAAGAGGAATTTCGAAGGTGCCAGTTACTTTTTCGTTGACGCAATATTCAATGTTTTCGTGGATTATTTGGACGGAATTTTTGGTGCGCAAGTTCGACTCGCATTTAATCGATTTTTTGTTCTGACTCAATATAACGACTTCCCAGTATATTTTTAAAACTGGTTACGATAATAGAGACGCAGTGTCTGGTCGTTGTTTCGGCGGGACCTTCGGCTTGAGCAATCTTTTGACAATAGACCATTTTAAACCCTAGATATTATTTATACCTCTCAACATACACTGTAAGGGCGGCCTGCACAACCAAATTCAATCATTTTTTTACCCATAGGGTAAAATCGTACATAGGATCATCAGGGTCGTTGTGAGGGCAGCGACCTTGGCGTGTCAAACTCCTAGAGACTAAAACCCCCGGGGCGTCCCTTTAATTGCTCTACCCGGGCCTGGGAAACCAAATTCACCCAGACGCCTTGTTAAGGCTACCTTTCTGGGAGGGTTGGGAGTAAAGAGCACATTCCTCCAAATCTCTCTCTCAGGTGGCGAGCCGTTCACTAGGCACCGCCGCTCACTCATCCGGGTATCAGACTCTTTCAAGTCTACTGCCCGGAACAGGTTGAATCTAGTTTAAGCTTGTATAAACGATATTGCATTAAAGCGCTTTAATTCGACCTCGATGATGGTTTAAATTGAATTGTTATTAAAATTGGATAATGTTTCCCAGCAAGGCAATAAGTAAAGCTTAACGCTAAATAGCGTTTTAGTGGCTATAGTCGTCTCGTGGATAATGGACCGGTTTACCGGACCATACCAAATTAATACAATATAGAGTCACGGCAAAACTTCCTTCTGATTCACATGTCTCCACTAAACATAAGTTGCACGGTCGCTACAAATCTTAAGTCACACTTCGATTTCCAAGAGTCATTGCGTCGCCACGGCTTCCTGTCAGTAACTGCCAGAATGCAAAGTGTATCTTTAGGATTTTGTTAAAAATTCAACACATTTGAAAGTTTTTCGAATGAGGTTTTTTGCCGAAACCGAAGCTTTCGGCTGGACACTATTGTAAAGCAAAAACCTGACGATATTCGCCGTTATAATTGCAGACAAAATAAATACCTCTACATGGGATTTTTAACAAACCCGATATCTTGTGGCGAAAGGAACACGATTCCCTGAAGGTTATTCCACAGTTCGATGACACGAAAAGGGTTTGAGAATTTATTAATTCCCGCCGAAATAACCTGTTGCATATGAGTATATGTTATCAGGTCATCTGTACCAAAATAGCCTTGTGACCGTATCACGAGCTAAATGAAACAATATTTCTGTTCGGATTTTGTTTGAATGACAGGAATACAGTATAATTTTTATATAGCACTATCGCTGACACATCTCATCAAACTGCTGTCAAACAAAAAGTATGATGGGATCAATACTCTACAAGAGAATTTAGCTGCAAACTTTTTGAGGACTTAGAACTAGTAACTTTCGTTCCCGAAATGTTCATGGTTCCTACATAGGGCTCGGTACTCGCTTATACAATACAATACCTAGAGATATCTTGGAGTTAACACTATTGAAATAATAAAAAAAATATATATTAAAACTATATTGCTGGGAAAGGGATATTATTCCATTAATGACTGTTTGAATGATAAAAGTGCGTGGTCTTAATATATGCAATCGTTCTCGCGGGACATTCAACTCTTTATATATTATACCTGCAAACCTACTTCAAAAGTGCTTAAAAGTAGGCCTATTTGAATAAAGTTATATTTCATTCATTCAGAAAACGCTAGAGTGTTGAGATGATATTTCGAAAGCTTATATGTATGCCAGCCCCATACATTCTGCGCTTTTCTACGAGCTACTAGAAAAATAATCTAGGATCTTGAAGCTTCTTTGATATGGCAATATTTGTGAAATATATTTTGCTATTTATATTGTTACGGTGTTGTAATTTTTTCAGTCTGGCTTAGCTTAGTTGTGTTTTTATCTAGGTACAACAAAGTGACAAAATTTTAGTCGCCTAAATATGATATTTTATTTTTTTAATAGAGTTTAAGGAAATAATCGCTTATATTTAAATATAGGATGTACAAAATTAAAATACTAAAAGTGTTGACATTATACAATACCCTTAATTAATTTATACAGGATAACATATTACATTATATTACGACGCATATTTTTCATTAAAACGCATTTGAGGTGAAAATCAAAATTATTTGCGATACATCCAAGATAATATCATCATAATGTTTTCATATTATTACTCAAGTTACATTGTTTATATGCCGCTTGTTTACGTTACGGCGTGCCGAGAGTCGGATTTGGGCCCCATGAGATACACAAACTAATCGCACTGGGCGAAGAATGTGTTAATGATAATGAACGTTTCTTGTTAATTTACATTTGCTTCCCTGTAAGATCTGCTTAAGTATGCCAGAAACTAAGTGAAAAAGGGAAAGGTTTTATAATTCACTTACCCTTTGCTTAAATTCCTTCACAATTTTACGTGCTCCGTGTAAAAGCTCCACGTCTTTTAAATCTTTCATCTTCAACTCACTATCGTCAATTAAATCTTTGATTATCTTTGCACCTTCTTCAATCATAGTTGTTGTTTCTTCGTCAAACATATAATCTACTAAAACAGGTCTAGCAGGCAATTCTATGTAATCATCATTCCTTGATATTGGAATATCTCTCTTAAAGACAGCCTTCTTTTCAATCACGTTAGTGAATTCCTCAATATCAAACTCAGTAGTTGATACGTCTTCATAATCAATAGGAGTTGTGAATTCCGTTGTGTAGTCAAGATCTATTGTAGACAAATTCAATTCTGATATAGTGGGAATTCGCTTTATAGTTATATTTGTATTCATATACGTGTATATATCTGGCCAATATCTAGCGCTATATAGCAATGCTGATATCAGATAGATGATTACAAATAATATCATGAGAATCAGTAATTTTATAAAGAATTTCAGGAATGATCGATTTAAATTCATCTTTGTTTGTGAAGAAGCGTTTGGTAACGTCTTTAATTTACTGAAATTGAAGACAAAATTGGGATATGTAATTTTTTCTGGAAACAAAATAGAGCAACGAAAAATGGTGCAGTGGTACAATGGTAAATGTAATTAATTGCCAAGTTACATTAAGTTAAATTGATTTACACCACCAATTTTCCCCAAGCGAGTAGAAGCCTATCCAGAGGCCGCACGCCTTGCCGGGTATCGATAATGATCCCGGTAGAGGGAAGGTGGAATACGCCGGGGATTTCAGTCGGCGCAAGTCCGACACACAGGGTGGCGGCCCTCTCCGTCACCTGAGGTCCGTAGAGCTTCCCCTGGGTTACCAATAAAATGATTTAATAGGTTTCATATTTGTATTAAGATAGTATACGGTGCTAAAGTGGATCTGATGTTAAATACAGTACAGTCAAAAAAAGATAACGATCATCAAAGGACGAATGTACATTGATGGTCACCGTCGTCATTTCGGCCCACATTCACCACGACTGAAGGTCTCTAGATATATGAGCTACTGGAGCAAAAGGTCACTATAACGATTTTTACAATTGTGTGTTATGGTCACGACCTAGTTCGGGTTATCGCCTTACCACCTCACAATGGATACCTTCACCTCAGGTTAGAGACATTAAAATATTGGTTATTTTCAAGAACGTTTCAAATATGACATTTATGATCATTATATCAACCTTTCTATAATCTGTCCCTAACTGGCTCTTGACTTGGGAGTCGTAATATCTAGCAATATTTCATGATAATATCTTCTTATTTTTAAAACACTTACACAATAAAGAAATCCTTTGATCTTAACACACTTGTTCTCGCTGAATTTAAAATAATACTAAACGCAATCAAGAATTTAGCAGAGGATTTCTATGGGACATTACCTGGCTCTGATATGGTATGGGATGTGATTCAAACAATAACAATCCTTACCTTTTATGTCTACTACGAACATATTGAAAATTAATTTGATGACAATAGAGAAACAATTGAAACTATTCTTTTATAACCTACTACATTCATACATTGACGGCCTGATAGCGCAGTTTGTAGTGACCCTACTTACGATGCTAAGGTCCTGGGTTCGAGTCCTAGTAGTGGTAAACTTTTCTGTGATGAGCAGATTAGTTTGCCATGAGTCATGGTTGTATGTATGTATTTAAGTATGCATGTATTTAAGTATGTATGTATATCTTTGTCTAGTACCCATAGTTCAAGCGCAAGCTTAATTTGGGACTAGGTCAATGTGTGTAATTGTTAGTAAATATTATATTATTAATGATTTATTATAATCATGAATTGTGAGCACAACGTTCCTCGTGTTAAGCATAGAATTGTAGCAAAACGAATGTACCATAACGCAAGGTTTTTAGATATATGAACAGCTGCATATACGCAAACCGAGCCCGAAATGTGACAAAGCGAAGCGAATCACTATGACGGTTCTGAGACTAGTTCACTGTGGTCACAACTCAGTTCGGGTAATTGCCTTACCACCTCAACAATACAACGATAACAAATAGAAATAAAATAACTGATTGATTCAATCAATACATTTATTTTCAGTAACAATGTGTAATAAGTCTCTAAATATTATATGTTAATTATAATACACCGTCACGATGTATCCCTTTCGGGGTGACCAGAGATACATTAGTGTATAAATCCACTTTACGCCAATATGTCGTGCCCAACTGACCAATAACGCAGCTGATTGACATTCCCACATTACTAGTACACTTGCCATATCTATTAGACGCCATACGAGCTTATTTTTACACTGGCTCGGCATAGTGACTACAGAGTACCTGATGGTAAGTACAGTGTAGTCCAAAAACGAAAGCGACTATCAAAGGATGAAAATCCATTGATAGTCTACATCGTCATGTCGGCCCACATATACCACGACTGAAGGTCTCTAGGTATATGTGCTATTGGATATACACAAGCTGATCCCGAAACGCGACAAGCCGAAACTGGTCACTATGACGGGCTTTACACCCATGCACTGTGGTCGCGACCCAGACGGGCACCGACGCCCTACCACCTCGCTGCTGCTCGCTTAGCACCACCCAGGAGTCACGTGTAGGGAAACTAGGGTAAAGCCTACGGACGCGAGCAGATTGGACTCCCTTCCTTCGGCTTCCATGTGATGTTTCTCTTCACTGGTAAGTGTATGGTGCCTCAATTCAAATAAAAAAAAAAGAAACAAATGACTAAAATGTTGTTTCCAGCTATTTGGTTAAACTTCTGTCAAAATGAGTGACTCTAATGAAAAAAACGATAAATTTTAAAATTTTATTACTCAAAAGACAAATATAAAACACAAGCCGCGAAATATATTTGTGACATTTATGGACTTTTGACTATTCTAGCATGTAGACGCCGCCCGTTACGTGCATGTGTTAAAACGTCTAATGGTCGTTAGGGGTTTAGGGACGCACGGGGTAAGAGGATGTGCGCGCGCATGGTATGCTTGCGAATTCAGTCGACTACCGAGACGCAAGGCTAGAGTACGTGCGTGTACGTCGCAGTTCGGTGTGCCTTAAAGTACAAATAAACAGTAAAACGCCAAAATCCGTGTCTTTCTACAACAACACCCACAACCACCGGTCATACTATTAACTATTTTTGGTCTCAGAAAGAGTAGCACAAAGTTAGGTTAAGCGTTTTGAATCCGGGAATTCTGATCGGGTGTTAATGCATCCGCCATATAGCCCTAACGTTGCACTTTCAGATTTCCACCTCTTTCGGTCTTTTCAGAATTATTTAGGCACTGCCAGGTCAACATCAAAAACAGACTACCAAAACTACTTTTCGGTTTTTTTTTAACAGGAGTCGCAAAATTTTTTCAGAAACGAGATTATGTCCCTATCTACAAGATGGCAGAAAGTCATCGAACAAAATAGCAGATGTACACTGTAATTAAATATAAATAAACTATTAAAAATATGTCTCGAGTTTTGATATAAAATGAGTAGGAACTTTTCTCCAATCTATTATTATCACAATTTTCTAGATCAAGATTGGCCATATCGGAAGATATTTCAACAGAATATTTGAACAGGTCAATACGTAGAGCTATAATTAAAATAAGTTCCCTCGCACATAAGCCCCGTTAAAATATCTATATATACAAAACGCGATAGTTTAAAATGTCTCAATTCTGCTTAACGTGTACTATAAATTCACTATCATACGAATTTAATCCATTATTAGGAACATTGTTTGTATATTTATCTCTGAAATCTTCGCTAATCCTTTCAAGTTCCTTGAGAATAGTAGTATCTTCTACTTTAAAAACTTCTTGAGCAGTTTTCTCATCATCAGTTTTCATTTTTTTCTTTTCAGATCTGCAAAATTGGAATATATTATGTTTACCAGAATAGTACTTGAAAATTAAAAATGTATATCATGTCGTCACGCTATATACCTTTCGGGTTGAGCAGAGATACATTAGTACTCACTGTGCGCTTATATGTCGTGCCCAACGTGACCAATAGAACAGCTAATTGCCGTTATCAGAGCAATTACACAAGATGTTTTTATTAGATGCTGTGTGGGTATTAAATATTTATTTAATATATATTACATTTTATTAGTAACTGTGATGGCTGAGAGAACAAGTAATCGGTATCCTTGCGTGACAACGCGAGCGGTAGTAGGTTCGAGTCCCGGCACACATCACTAAGTTTTTTCATATTATGTACGATTTTAAGCAACACACGCTCAGTAGTATAGGAAAAGATTGTAAGCGAACCCGCGTGACATGTAATAGAAATGGCATATGTACTAGTGCTGTGAGAATGCCTTGCTGCGCTTAGCTGCGCTGCTGGTCACGTTGGGCACAATATATTTTTTTTACACTGGCTCGACATAGTGACTACAGAGTACCTGATAGTAAGTACAGTGTAGTCCAAAAAAAAGCGACTATCAAAGGATGAAAATCCATTGATAGTCTACATTGTCATGTCGGCCCACATATACCGCGACTGAAGGTCTCTAGGTATATGAGAGCTACTGGATATACACAAGCTGATCCCGAAACGCGACAAGCCGAAACTGGTCACTATGACGGGCTTTATACCCATGTACTGTGGACGCGAGCAGCTTCTCGCGTCCGTAGGCTTTACCCTAGTTTCCCTACACGTGACTCCTAGGTTGTGCTAAACGAGCAGCAGCGAGGTGGTAGGGCGTCGGTGCCCGTCTGGATCGCGACCACAGTGCATGGGTGTAAAGCCCGTCATAGTGACCAGTTTCGGCTTAGTGATCAGGTTCGGGATCAGCTTGTGCATATCCAGTAGCTCATATACCTAGAGACCTTCAGTCGTGGTATATGTGGGCCGACATGATGATGTAGACTATCAATGGATTTTCACCCTTTGATGGTCGCTTTCATTTTTGGACTACACTGTACTTACCATTAGGTACACTGTAGTCACTATGTCGAGCCAGTGTAAAAAAAAATCGATTAGGCCTTACAAATATTCTCGAAGACACCGCGAGTGCTTTCCAGTACTCCTAATATACGCATCACGGGTATTCAGAGAAAAAACCAGCCAAGCAAAGTCCGGGTTCAAAAATCTTCAGAAAACGGTCGGCAGTTTATAAAATTATAATCACAAAATGAATGGGAAACTATTTTAAAAGAAAACGGTAAATGTAATATAAAAATCTCGTGTTATGATGTTTGTGGTCGCACTCCTCCGAAACGGCTCTACCGTTTTGTATGATTTTTGTGTGTATTTGGTATGAAAATAAACCGTAAAGTTTGCCTAAAAAAAATACCTATAACCTGAAACTTTAACCTTCCTATGACACCCTTCCATTTTTAAATCACGATTTTAATATATTTGTACGAACAACATCCAATTAATTTAACCAACGTTCGTATTTCAAACAGTTCAAAATTATTGATATTATTGTATGACAGATGGCGCCACATCCGCCTCGGAACCCATCCCCACACACATATATTACATTCGCTATTTTTAATTTAACCACCACACACCAATGGGTGTGCCCATTACATTTACTAGAAATCTATACTTCTATACTAATATTATAAAGCTGAAGAGTTTGTTTGTTTGTTTGTTTGTTTGTTTGTTTGTTTGAACGCGCTAATCTCAGGAACTACTGGTTCGAATTGAAAAATTCTTTTTGTGTTGAATAGACCATTTATCGAGGAAGGCTTTAGGCTATATAAAATCACGATACAATTATTAGGAGCGAAGAAATAATGGAAAATGTAAAAAAACGGGGAAAATTATTCATCATTAAGAGATTCCATTGCGTGTGCTGCGAAAACAGTTCAAGATACCAAAAATATATGTAAGAAAGAATTATTCCTCTTGAAATGATCTAAAAAAATGTATGAAACGGTATATGTCTATCTTTTAAGATTAAGTCACTAGAACCGTTTTTATGGTAAACAAATTTGGTCGAAATTAATACATTATTTGTTAAGAGTTGTATCAGCGTAATAATATTAATCTTTATCCAAATAAATGTGTTATTGATTAAGAGTATTTAATTGTGAACACAATTGTCTTAGACATCACTTAATTTCAATGAACATCTTAGAAGATATTACAAAACCTTATATAGCAAAACAACGTTTGCCGGATCATAATTTATATGATAGAACAACTTTGTCGGGTCAGCTAGAATTTCAATACGAATCTTAATATTATAATTGAAAACTCTTACATAGCATCCAGAAGTATATTGGAGATGTTGATCAGGGGAGCTTCCACCATATGCCACAGAATAAGGCTTACAATGTAGGAGATACACACTACACCCAAACCTGCGATATTCTGCAACGATAATAGTCAACTCTAAAATCCTTACTCGGTAATAGAAAATAATAAGAAAGAAAAAAAAGTTTCTGTCAATTAACTTAGAATAAGGCTGGTTGTCATCTGCCTCCCCTACATAATAAAATATGGTAAAAGTCCGTATTATGAGACACATTTTCAGGTTGGTCGTACATTACCGCTATTATATAATCTGTTTAAGTCAAAAATACTATTTAAATCGTATCATACAATTGTCTTATGATTATATAATTAATATAGCTAGTTTTTATTGAATGTTAATTTGTAAAAATAAAATTAATAGCCTTTTATGAGAGGAACCTCTATGTCCCTATTTATGAGACACTTAAAAAGTAGATGGCCCCAATGTCTCATGATGTATGTCCCTATTTTTGAGACAGTTTAGAAATCAATAAGACTGATTTTAAAATAACTATTTATTAATTTTAAATCACAATACTTATAAAATAGATAATAAACTTGAATCTGAAATAACAAATAATTAGTCTTTACTAAATTAAATGATAAATAAATGAAAATTATAAAAATATTTAATTCACTTTTATTCTTTAATTTTCTTCTGCAGTTCTTTTACTTTGTCCATCAGTTTTTTCTTTTCTTCTTGTAACTTTTTTTTTATTACTTATAGGCGAACGCTTGACCTCAATCACACCTGGTGGAAGGTGAAGATGAGTCCGACGATGAAACGTGTTCGCCCAGCAATTGCCTATTCACTCTTCTCTTAAAGACTCCCAGGTCATAACATCGCGAAAATACTGCCTCTGGAAGCGTATTCCATTCTATAGCCGTTCGCATGATGAATGTAGAAGCGAATCTTTTCGTGCTGATATAAGGAACATCCACCACATACGGATGTTATCCCACACGATGTCTAGTGGTTTCGCGGTGGAATGGTGATCCTTTTTATGCCAACACGCTCTCTGCTTCAGGACAGAGGAGTAAACATCTTTCATCACAGTTAAAAAAAATTGTAGGAGAAATATTACATACATTTTTACTTTCAAAATATGCTCCAGACTTTTTAAACCACTCTTGCAATTCTACACAAGTGACAGCTGCTCTTGTAACACTCAAATGTTGGGGTTTCCTTATAGCTAATTCTGAATGACGTTTTCTAAACCTTTCATACCAGTGGCGACTAGGACGACTCTGTAAACGGAGTTTTTACAGCTAATTTTTGGACATATTTTTGAACACAATCCAATAACTCAGTTTTTGTTACAGGTGCTCCTATTGCAGCCCTGTCTAGCACCCATTTGACAATATCATCTTACTCCTGAGACGATAAGACTGTTTCTGGTTTAGATTTTTTTTTATCTCATCTAGCCCAATACTTTTTTTCTGCCTAGAGTAGCCACAGATACTTCGAAGGCAACAGCTACTCTCCGTAATTATGACCCGGTATCTTTTATTGCTTTTAAAGCATTTTCTACATCTATTGGGTCATATTTAAGTCTTTTATCAAGCACTTTTGAACACAACGCTTTCTTTTTTGCTGATTGAGACGGCTGTTGTCCCCATTACTCCGATTTTCAATAATTTGTTTTTTGTTGTTCACTGTTGACATGTAACCTAAAATATCGAGAGATATGTCGATGGGGGGAGTCGAAGCTGCTCGCGTCCGTAGGCTTTACCCTAGTTTCCCTACAGGTGACTCCTGGGTGGTGCTAAACGAGCAGCAGCGAGGTGGTAGGGCTTCGGTGCCCGCCTGGATCGCGTACATTTTTTTTTTTTTTGGGTTACATGCAGGTAGCATTACATGGGTGTAAAGCCCGTCATAGTGACCAGTTTCGGCTTGTCGCGTTTCGGGATCAGCTTGTGTATATCCAGTAGCTCATATACCTAGAGACCTTCAGTCGTGGTATATATGGGCCGACATGACGTTGGAGACTATCAATGGATTTTCATCCTTTGATAGTCGCTTTCGTTTTTGGATTACACTGTACTTACCATTAGGTACTCTGTAGTCACTATGTCGAGCCAGAGTAAAAAAAAAAAATTTCACTAATTAATAAATGTATAAAAAAACATATTTTAAATATTTCAATAATATCAAATAAAAAAATTAAGAAAAAAAAACTTGCAAAATTAATGTTTTGATTTTAGGTTAAGTTTTGAAATTAACGTAATTAAATTGAAAATACTCTCAGAAATAACTATTTGAAGTTATGCTGATAAATAATTTGTTATATTTAATCATTTTACTTTTTTAATACTAAAAATTATTGATATTTTAATTAAAAACGCATAACAGTACACTGTCTCATTAATGGGGACAATCATAAGACTTGATGTCCGTATTGAGTGATACGCGGTGTAAAGTGTTCCATATACCGGTACGTCTACGTTAACAAGTGTCGGTATTGTGAGACACTCAAAAATAAAATAATATTGCTATAAATTAACATAAATGCAAATAACATACAATATCTATAATTTATAAGCTTTTAGATTACACTTACATTATATATATAAATATAATAAAATATATAATTTCATCCAAGTAAAAAACTGTACAGTAGTTATCGTTCAACTCTTTTAAGCCACGGTTTTGAATACCAACAACAAACCTCATGCTTTTATAATTTTTTTTCAAAACATACAAGTAATAATTAACAATTAGACTTGTTAATTTCATTCAAAAATGATAAAATTATGTGTTTATTATATTTTTTAAAAGTATAATTTGGTATTCTTTTTATAAATGATTATATTCACATTGTGTATCATAAATAGGGACAGTGTCCCATAATATGGACTTCTACCATATAAATATAATATTATATTATTATTATTATAATATTTGCTTGAATCTCAAATTAAATACGAAAAAGTAACTTTAGATATTTCTGTAATTTGACTTGATATTTTATGGAACAGCCTGTATGTATGTAAATGTATTTTATTATCAATCTACCCTATCTCTATTATATTTTATTTAGTATTCTACATTTTTCTATGCTACTTAAAAGTATTCTATGTATTTATTGTCATACTTATTTGTTGTACGTTATAACTTATAAGGTATGTTTTTGTATATTTGGTCCTAATATTTAAATAGCACCGTGACGTCCGCGCAATCGATTCCCCTGAGCGTCGGCTGAAAATCAGTGCTGGCTGGCGCGTGCAGCGTCGCCCAGCATACGCTGAGCTGAGTGCTCATTGAGATGGGTAGCAGCACACAGGATACATGATGTGATGTTATGTATTCTTTCATTGTTGTTTTTTTATATAAATATGTTTGTTGTGTGTTGTTATCTTTTGGCTCAATAAACTTTTTCTTTCTTTCTTTCTTTTTTTTCTACATCCATGGCGAGCGCGTAATGGGGCAACACACGCGCAGGACCGCGACCTAAAGGTATTACTTCTGTGCCATCCCGTAGCCCGGCGCACCCTGCTCTCGGAGGATCACATCGAGGGATTTAGTCGGTACGAGTTCGTTCGGAGGGGAGACCATCACTGCCCCATGACGGCCCATAACGGGTTTCCACAGGGTTATCAAAAAAAAGGCTATCTTTCGTGGTGTGCGTGAGCTGATGACGATATTAACTATCAATGAATTTTCGTCCCTTGGCAAACACTGGTGCTCTTCAACTCCTACTTGACAATGTCCAAAATGACTTCATAATCTTTCAAATATGTCGAGAAAAAAAACAGATTATAATTTACAAAATTTTATATTTATATGGTGGCATGGTGATTTTTTTTTAATTATGTTTATTAGTTACAAGTTAAAGGGTATACACACTGACCTCGCAAAAGGATACAAGGTCACAGGCGAGGCGTGATTCCAGCAACTTTTTTTTTTAACATATATACAAAAAGTTATTACTTTTATATACTATTGAAAGGGGCATGACGATTGCCTGAACTAGGTGGGTCATGACCACAGTATACAAGATTAAAGACCGTCATAGTAACTAGCTTTGGCCTACGCGTTCTTGGACTACACTGTATTTTCCATTAGTAGCAATGTAATCACCAGTATACATTAGGTTTGCCGTTCCGTGGTGCCCACTCCAAAACTGACATTTTCCAGTGATCATCAGTACTTCAACAGAAGTCCAGCCCAATGACAATTAAGCTTGCTAATCTGGAAAATCAAATACCCTTATGTTTTCTAGAACTTACCACAGTTAAAAATTCGTGGGTCATGAGTGATCGTGTGGAATATACAATGCGGTAAACAAATGCCATATGAATCATGTAAACGCCATACGAGAGCCGTCCCATCGGCACAGCAAACTTGAGTTGTAAATAATCACCTACAATCGCTGAAACGCAAGGAATCACATCATATCACACTATCACATCGAAAGAATATTATATTTACTATCCTTATAACAAACAACATATAAGAATAGAGTAACACAACATATAAACTAACAAGAAACTTTTATAATTATTAACATGTTCGTCACCCAGCATGATTCGTTCCTGTTTCACACGGGGCCCAAATCTGACTCTCGGTGTCTCGGTGACATAAACCAGCGATATATAAACAATGTAACTCGAGTATAATGACATGATTATTTACGATCTATCGCCAAGACGCGTCAACTAGGAGGAGATGTTAGCTGCAAGTCGGTGAAATTTCATGTTCTTCTATTTAAAAACGTACGGTACTTACCGTAACTTTAATCTTGTATGTGTGGTTTCCTTATTCTATAGATGAAACCAAAAAATCTTTATACTTACGTACAGTACCATATTCACAACACACAATCAGACAGCATATAGCAAATGCCCATATAATCCTATTAACGCTAACGAACACTGCAATTTGCAATGGATTATAATCATTTACCACCATCATAGCCCCAATAACGAGTACTTTTTCCATAACAAATAACGAAGCCAAAGCGCCAAGAACAGCATATTTCTGAAAAAGAAAAAAGAAGTAATAAAAAATTGTGCGAGAGCAAACGGCCTGTCCCAATCGGAGACGAAGACGCCTGGGTGCCAAAAACCAATCGGACGCATCAGTCCCAGCCGATATGTCAATTTACGACCATTTGACTGATGCTATTGGTATCGTGGATACTAAGCCACCAGCAAGCAACCTCTGGGAAGACGGCGGTGAGTCGTGATATATTTTTCCACAATTTATCCTTATATTAAAGCTATAGAAAGAAATGAAGTTTGAAATATCATTCCTACAACGACAAACATTGGAGAAGGATCGTGATAGATCAATAAAACAAACATTATAATAAAGCTACACACCGTGGGGATAGATTTTCTGTAGTCCGATAGTTTATACACAGTCATGATGTGTCCAAGTATCATACCAAGGAGATATGCGCCTGCGCGATGGTGGCTTTGTATGTACGAACCCAGAAACACCGGATTACTCTTAAGATTGCCAGAGTGTCTGTAAAATAATAATAGTTAAGTAACTTATGAGACATCAAACTCAGTTCAGCTTTTAACTCGAAGAAAATCTGTAAAGAAAGTTAATAATAATTAATCTACGCAGGCATTAAGATCTGTAATAGAAAATATAATATAATTTATATAGTTCTGAGTTTTTTCCGTAATACGAATTAATTCACTTATAAAATTAGGACTAATTTCTCAGTTAAAAAAATATTTATAATAAAATTCGAACTTATTTGACGTTTTTGAACATAAAGATTTCTAGAATTTGTTAGTTCAATTACTACCAGTGTATCTATTGTAGGTACTTACTCAACATCAAAAATCATAATCGCCGGAAGCTTTTCCCAATAAGTCACTAATCCTGGACTTATCAATGATACTACGAATGCGATTGTGAAAAGTCTCAATCCAACATGCTTTCGTTTTTGGTATGTATAGTACAAAAAAGTGCCCAGAATTGAGAGTTGATAATCACAGGAATTGTTCCAACTAACCATGTGACACTGTATACAGAAAATAATATTAGTACTGCATCATTAGTATATCAGCTGTAGGAATCCACTGCTGAATATTGGCCTTCTCTACTGTTTGCCTGACCGACATGTCGCAAGCAGCTTACATAGAGCGTTCACTCATATTTATACGCTTTATTTTCTAGACCCTACACGTTCACTGGTTGGTATTCAATAAGTAATATTTCCACCTAAGCACCTAAACGACAAAACCTGAAGACAAAAGTCTACAATCACGAGTCTACATAACTCAGATGATTAGCAAGTTGAAGTGCTAATGGGCTGGTTTTCTTTGCTGAAGAACCTTGGGTTAGATGTGTTCTTGAGTGGAAACCGCGCCTTTGTAAATAAATATAGGCTAGTACACCTTGTGTCTAGATGGAGCAGCGATTTGTGTAAAGTAGCTGGCAATTATTGGGTTATAAGAGTCGATAATTGGACTCAGTAACGAACCTTGGGAGATGGCTGTGTCGAGCAGTAGACAAATAGGAGCTGATGATATTGAGGTAATAAGATGTTAGTAACCGGCCAATTTATAACAACAACACATAAGTGCAAATATCATTGAAGCCATTCCCCTCGGACATTCACTTTTCGAGATTAGTCGATATAACTCCATCATGATACAATGATCCCTGTTGTCGCTTTCATCTATGTATATGTGTAAGGAGCCACTTTCTATCAAATTATCTGCTAGATTATCGTAGAAAATATAAAAGTCTACATGTATTTTACTGGATATAACCCTGCATTGCACATAGTTAAGTAATTAATAGTATTTAATAATCTACCATATTGGAAGTCTTCACATAGTTATTGATCATCAACAAGTTAGCCCACCAGTTATTAGAGCAATCTTCGACCTCGTCTTTACTTAAATATGGCCAGAGAGGACCACTTCCAGCATGACTGAATACACAAGCAAAATAGAAAACCATGAAAGCTTGAGTTCCAATCAATCTAAAATTAAGAAAAAAAAAATTATGTTAAAGTTACCATTTTATGAGGTCTTCTACACCAATCCGCAACCATATCACAAAAAGTACATAAGCACCAATCATAGCGACTCTCTTCGCGCTGTCGCATTTTCAGATCAGCTCATTTACGTTCAGTTATTCGTACACGGAAACGTTCAGTAGTGGTATATTTAGGTTTGCATGACAATGACCTCATTTAAGTAACACTCGCCCTTTAGCAATTGCTGTTAATCAAAGACTATACTGTATTTCCATCTGGTGAGATTTGAAAGAAAAAGAAAGAATAAATATTTATTTCGCATAAATATATAATACAGACAGAGCCCGTCAACAGACAACCAAAGTTGTCGAGATAGCTCTCTGTCTTAGCAAGCTGGAGTGCCAAAGGGCAAGACATATATGCTAACAAAAACGATGATTCTTGGAATAGGTGGGTTCATAAGTGGATACCGCGAATCGGAAAGCGTAGCGTGGGGAGTCTCACGGCTAGGTAGTGTCGATTAGCGGAAGATGACTGGAAAAGATTGGATGAGAAGAACCTAAGGCTGGTCTCAATGGTGTTTACTAGGAGTGGCCTATACCCAGCAGTAAACTAGAGTAGGTTGATAATAATGATGATACAATACAGAAGAATAGATTTATCAAGGTAGAAAACAACAAAGCAAATACCCTGTGTTGTGATAATGCACCCAAAGGTAACTCAGCTAGAGACGTTTGGTAACTAGGCTATACTATTCGTAATACTATAGAAATAAAACTGTAATGTTAGAAAATAAATTTTGCAAAGCCCTTACCTTACATACCGTGACCAGAGAAGTCTAAAAAGACTTCTTTTTCCGAGCCGCTGATGTGTCACGATACTTCTTACAAGAAGAAGACCAGACATGACGAAGAAAGTGTCTATTACCACATCTGAATGTAGCAGTATGTTTAACGGCTTAGTGCTTGAAACCTAAAAATAACGTGAAGTCTATAAATCTGATGCTGTTAGGCTGGTTTATAGCTTAAACCAATATTTACAACATAAACCATTATACCTGACACAGTTTTGAATATTTCGTTGGATAGATACATAGATACAAGTTGATTATTTTGTAGTAGTAGCCGTGGTGGCTGCCGGCAGAATAGAATAGCACCCCCCTCTTCTTGCTGAGGCGTCGTAAAAGGCGACTAAGGTATCTCTTGAACACCGCAATTCAACCAGGTGTTCCGAGAAGGACAACTCGACCAAACCTGCATCCTGCTCCCTCCCGATCGTACTGGTTCTCCTTTCCATCGGGCCTGAGGGAGCTCGGACGAGAGAGTGCTTTTCTGGCAGCGCGTCCAGTTATGCACTTAAATATCTCCTGCGCAATTGACTGTTTCCGAAAACTGGGCCTTGATTTTCTTAATCGGCGTTGAAACAGTCGCCGTGGCCGAAACCGGCTAGGACATCATCATCAGTAGTAGCTATACAAAAAAGAGATAAAGAGAGGCAAATTGTTTCTGCTTTAATTTTAGAGCAAAGTTATTTCAACTTTATTTTGGCTTAAAACGGGTTGTTGACTCTTTCCATTTCAAACGCGACACAGGGCTTAGACAAAGTAATGTTTGATCAACGACAACTTTAGTACAAAAGTTCAAAATGTATAGAATTGTGATAACGTATCGACGTGATATTTCGAAAGCTTACAAGTTGGTACCTTCTACAAAGGTAACGCGGTATGGTACAATGACTCTTTAAAGAAACCGGTATTATTCGATTTTGATTCGACTCGATCGGAATGATTTCTTTTATTCATTAAGGACAAATTTACGTTTAAACATTCTTGTTGAATTTCAAAATACAATCCAGGTATCCAACGTTTAAAACCCCGATATAGGAGCTTACGCACTGCATCCGTTATCCGTTATTCTCTGATTTAGAATAAAACATTGATGGACTGTAGTAGCTCCAGTAGTATTTGTATGAACGCTCGCGCATTAGACCCGAATTGTATTAAGTTAAAGCTGACATGCGACGCGGACGATGAGTTAGGGACTAGAGTTATATAACTCGTCATGGCGTCCATATTACATTTCAGGTTTTTAATGAAATCATTTGTTTATGTTCCCGAATAGCATAGTTTCCTAGATCTATCTGCATTTGAAGGATTGAGGTCGGAGCTAGTGCGCAATGCAACATCTGAAATTGGTCCGAGTTTTCTAGAGCCGTATTTATATGGATTTGGATTAGATGCAGTCGCCCTTAGTTGTTTCGACCTGTCATGTTTCGGGATCAACTCTTACACACTTAGTTGTTCATACATCCAGAGCCCTTCTACCGTGATGTACGTGAACCGACATGATGAAAAGGACTTTCAACTGATTCTCGTCTTTTGAGGATCTCTTATGTTCTTAGACAAATGTACTTTCTATATTTAATGACAAGCATAATTACCCTGTCGATGTCTAATCCACTGATGGTAAAATTATAAATATTATAGCAAATATAATGGACTAAGACAACTAGGACTGCACTGGTAAACCGCATGCCGTTCAGGACTTGTATATCCTCTTTGTTCACCCTCATCAAGGCTTCCCAGTTTCTTTTCAAATAGAAAGATTTTGCCAATCGGTTAGCTGGAATCCAAAAAATATATAAAATTACCCTATTGACAATAAAGAGTAATATGCTTGATCAAATTTTCAGAAAAGATTCAAATATCAAAGCAAAATTATTGGCCTGAATAATTATTATTTGCGGGTCCAATTTAGATAGTTAAATTAAGCTTCTAGACTTTGCTGTATTAAGAAATAACTGTGACATATTATAATAACTTTCAAGAGCTAGAATTAAAGATATTGAAGCTACAGTTATATAAATATTTAATCACATGGTGAGGTTCTACACTTAGGTACACTTACATAACGTATCCGAGTTTAAATTATCTATGAAGTATGTAGACGATAAAACAGCGGCAAAGAGAAACAGTAGCATGCACCTAGAAACAAAGAACAAAAGAGAATTGTAACAAGGCATAGTAATCAGATATTGAAATGCTACCTGGCTTTTCACTAAACAAATAGGCATTAGTCTACAAAAGGATTCACAAATCAATATTCAAAACAAATAAATTTGCTTCTACAAGTCTATTCCAACCACTTAAAACTCGAGAATAAAATGAATCTACCTTCGATTCAGAAAACAGAATCTACCTAGGAGAGTTGACAAGAAACCCTGGTAGTTGATTTTTTCAAAATATTATTCCTTAGTTACATAATAAATATAATGCTTTGCGAGAGATACTGTAACCACGCATATACGCACGTAATATTTATCAGTCAAACTTTCATTAAGAAAATAGTTTATAATATTTCTAAGAATAAAAATGGGCCTAGAATTAAGCCCAGAGGCACACCCATTAGGACTGGTGATCCAGAAGAACCAAAACTCTGGACCCTAATGTACCGATCTCTATCACTTAAGTATGACCGATACAAATCAAGTGCGAATCTTTTAATACCATAGTTATAAAGCTTGATTAATAAAGTATATGATCAACGTAGTCGAAAGCCTTAGGTAGGTCACAAAAGATACCGATAGCGTTTTTTCCTTTCTCCCAAGCATCATAAATGAGTTAAAAAGAGCCCCTGCTGCATCAGCAGTAGAACCTCCTGATGTAAAACCATGTTATTATGCTTTAGGTTATTAATGTCAAAATGATAAACTAATTGATTCAAAATAATCTTTTCAAATATTTTACATAGTGAGGATAAAATTGAGATAGATCTTAAGTTTGTGGGGTTGTTTTTATAAGCTGATTTGAAAGAGGCTTTATTTTACTTGATTTTATTAAATTTGGAACACCACTCAATACAAACATTAAAAACTCTTGTTAGATAGGAGTAAAGTGCGTTAATAATTCCTTGCATAACTTTGACACAAATCCTCAAAGATCACCAGTCTTTTTGTATAAGAGTTTTAAAGGAATTCATAATATCTCTGAAAGTTACAGTTTTGAAATGAAATAGGACAGCGTATTTTTTTATATTAATTTTTAATAATAGCTTTTCTTGATTTAGCTTGAATTGTAGAATAATTTAAGGAGCTTGTTAAATCTAACGATATTGTTGTAAAGAACATATTAAATGAGTAATCTATATCATAGTCATTATTTAAAATTTTATTATTAATGGATGGTGCGTAGTTATTGTGACATAGTCCATTTTCCGGTTTCAGTCTTAATAATATTTCACGTAGCCGTATTTGATGTTAATCAACTTTTAAGTAATTGTACTTACATAAATGCTTTAAACCCAAAACCATATTCGTTCGTGTATTCAGAGTGCTGGCAGGAGTGTAATTTGATCTGCGAAGCAGTCTGAGCTAAATGTTGTGTTCGCTGCATCGATTGTAGAAGTCTGGTCATCGCTTTTATTGAACACTTGGTCGAGAAACAAACGCTCCATCTCATAAAATTGAGGCGTCTACCAAATCTTGACGCTGTCTGTGAAGATAAATATTTGTAAATAGTCGACCCGATAACTTTGTACCGCCTAAAAGTCAATAAATGTAGCTTTTATGTCATTCTACTCCCGGTCTCCTACTTTTTCTGCTCCTAGTTCACTTTCTTACATAGCCCCTCCCCCTCTACCATCTCTTCTCTATCTCTATCTATCTATTTATCCTTTGTGCTCTACCCTTCACCTCCTAAACTCAATATAAATATCTTGTATTTGTATTCCTAACTAACAAAATGAAAATTGCAATGTAATCAATTGGATACCCTATTTCAACTTTTTAAATTTTATTTTCGCATTAAAAGGTAGCATATATCTGACTCCAAATTTATTTTATACCCAAATTCATGAAAACCGGTTCAGCGGATGTGACGGGAAAACAAAATAAACATACTTTCGAATTTATAATATTAAAGGGCTAAATTTTGTCTTAACTGTATTCACAAAGTCGATGTCATTTAACTCAGTCATAAATAATATCATATAAAAAAAATACCGACATTTATGTACCTCAACTTCATTCATGTGGAAGTAGTTTGTTTTGATAATAATTATTTTAAGCTGAAACCTTTGTATAAACGCCATGGATTCTTTCTTATATAAATTACAACACAATTTTTTATTTATGAACCGATTGAAGTAAAATTAGAACTAAATATTACATCATTCTTTCCACGATATATTATTTGCAACTGCATCTAAACCACTTCAGCCGCTCTGAGATTTACGGGCACAAACACGTCCAGATATATGCATACATTTTTACTAAACTACATCGCGCAAGAGATATTTTTCTGTAAGGCAGTATATATAGAATCTCCTAACAATTTTTTTTATCTAGATGATATTATATAGGTGGCTGAGGAACGGATTTCAGTAATGTTAAAGTATATGATATGACATCGATCTCGCCGATTATGACTTGTCTCTGCGAATTATTATGCAATACTCAACTTCTTATGGTATATTCAATTTTTGTTGAAGATAACCCTACTTTTTTGAGCAAAGTCTAAATAGAGTCTATAAATTTCAGCCTACGTTTGTGTCGCGGTATGAAAAAGACTCACAACATACTTCATACTGTTGGTGGCCCGTACCGGCAGGGCAGCATTTCTATTTTATCGAAGTACTCTCCATACAAATCAATGCAAAACGGTTATTGTAGTTGCTTCCAGCCACAGCAGTGTGCTACTAATGTTATGCTACCTTTATACCACTATAATACTGGTAATTCTGTATACCGTATACGGCCAATTTTGTGTAATTCAAAGATATGAAGACAATAACATCTTACATTTAAATATGGCTCTACGGGTCCATTTGGATCAGCAATACTTTTGCGTTTCTTCGGATTAATATCTGTTAAGTGGATGTCGGCCAGGCAGTACTGCGTGCGAAGGTGCGGATGCGAATCCAGCCAAGGTGGCTTTATACACTGGTCGAAATTACCCAGCTGGTATCGAGACCCATAGAGAACTCCGGATGGTCGCTGCATCGCATCCCATACTAACAAAAAACTATATTAGAGATAAATAAGTACTATATTACATTTCATAACACTTGGTTATATGCTAAGAGCGCTCGTCTACTGCACTGCACATAACATACAGCTATATTCTATAATTCTTACTCCAAGTGGCCCAAAGTGTCGAATTTTTGACTCCCTGGAGCATTTCCAGAGTAGCATCCAAACATGGTTGATCTTCTGCATCCCACTGCTCACTTCTTAATACGTCCAGCAGAGCGCACGGTGTTCCTTCTCCTTGATTTTTGTAAGCATCATCACAGGATGATATTTGTTTAATGATGGCTGTAAAGTAAAAAATTTAATGACATAATAATGACTCGTTTAACGGTAATGGCACAGTTTAAAGAATTTTATGGTTTATATAAGTGTTTTTACCTGCGCACGTAAAGATGCAATTAGCTTATAAAGTAGGTAGTCATAACCATAAAATGCTTATAAATATATTACATATTTAAAAAACCTTTTAGGGCTACACACATAATATACACTACGTCCGACAGGGTACCGTAAAAATACTGATCTAGAATACGAACCGAATTTGAATGTTGCTTTATGCATTGCTTTCGATCTCAGTCATCTAAAATATCGATTTCGAAAGCCACCCAATTCGGGAATTAAATTAGATGAACTTAAATATTATATTATATTATAGAAATAAATAAAAAGTATGCCCCACGTTGGGCGCCAGATATGACTGGTGGTCGTGGATGTGGTTGTAGAAAGACGGATTTTGGCGTTTTACTGTTTATTTGCACTTTAAGGCACACCGAACTGCGACGTACACGCACAAACTCTCGCCTTGCGTCTCGGTAGTCGATTACTCGCAAGCATCCCGTGCGCGCGCGCATCCTCTTACCCCGCATGTCTCGTAACACCCTAACGCTCCTTAGGGCGACAATTACGTATCGGGCGGCGTCTACATGCTATAAAAGAAAATATTAAATCCAATATGGACGCCGCGGACGTTTACGTGGCCGCGAGTCGATAGGCTTAGTTTATTTATTCTGAGTATTATATTATTCAAGTTTCAAGAAATTAGAAGCCAAGCGCGAAGCGAATTAAATGAACCTGAGAAAAATATAAAACCTGTTTTCTCAGCTAATTTGTAAAAAAAAAATCGAATCAGATCACAGCTTTTGTTCCTATGTCCGCATAAATTCAGAATCGAACCACTGTGCACCACGCCGAGCCACATTAGTATTCCCCCTATTCTATCGTCCGCTCCGCTTCCGGGATACAATTCGATTCGGATGCACTGCCCGAGAATCCGGACTCAGAAAATAACGAGTGACGGATAAAAATCGGATGACCAATGATTGATGTGTAAGCTATATTGTTGTGATTTGTAGGTCTATGGTATCATCTGAACGTATTATATCCATTTTTTATAGTTTACAAAAGTCACCTTCAACTAATAATGACCAAGTCTTTATTTACTAAGTTTTATAAAAAAAATTTCATCAATTTTATTGCTATGGTACTATAAATTTATCAAATTATGGAAAAATAAATAATTTAACCATTTTACGATGTTATTAACAATATAAATAACTTATATGAAAGATTCCAATTTTTCTTTTTTTTACAAAAATATTCTTAACAAAGTATATAAAAGGGTTGAAGAGGGAGACTTCCTTACAAATCATACTGGTGCCAAACAGTCATAGCCAGCCGCGGTTAAATCTATGATTGACAGTGAGGGGACTTGATAAAGTGCCACGTCCTTGTGCGAGGCTGTGATGAAGCAAAAGGGGGCTGCTGAAAGGGACAAGGAGCGCACAGCTACCCTGGACATTAGGTAACCAAAGCACTACCGCAGAAGGGACGCGTTTAAGCGCAGCATCCGCCCGTGATACTAGCCGGGCAGTAGACTTGAGGGAGTCTCCTACCAGGATGAGAGGCAAACTGCGCGCAGAATCCAGGGCACTGCTCGTGAGATAGGCTCGGAGTCATGGGCTCTTTACACCCACCTCTTTCGAGATGAAGCTCAAACAAGCTGTTCGCTCCCCGGACGACTGAAAGAATTTGGAATCTCAAGCTCGAGTGAAGCAATTAAAGGGATACATCGGGGTCACTGCCCTCACAGCGGTTTTGATAGTCCTATGCAGGTTTTCCCCCGGGTTACCAAAAAAAAGAGAGAAGATAAAAACAATAAGACATTAATAACTTAGCACAAGTAAGAAAATAGTTGGTGGTAGTAGTTGGTATTCATCATGCGAACGGCTAAGGAGTGGAATATGCTACCAGCGGCCATATTGCCGCGATCTTATGACCTGGGAGTCTTTAAAAGAAGAGTGAATAGGCATTTGTTAGGCGGACGCGGTTCATCATCGGACTCATCTTCACCTTCCACCAGGTGTAATTGAGATCAAGCGTTCGCCTATAAGATATTAAAAAAAAAGTTAATTAATTTTTTTTTATCAGATGCAGACCGTAAACCTTGGTTTTGAGTAATCAAAGTCGGTTTTCGGTACGAATATGGCTGTACAGGGTAACTTGTTACGTGTCACGATCCTTTTAAAGAATTACAACGAAGGTCAAACTGCTTATCAATCGACCGTATACAGTAAGGGTCAAAAGTATCAAATCTCCAAGTAATTTTTACTTATACAGGATGATTATTATAAGACGAGGGAGATATTTCCGAATACAATAATTTGTACCTTCTTGCAACTAATAAAAACGTAAGTAACAATATTCCCTAACAAATCATAAAGATATATTGATGAGCAAATGAGAATTGATCCGTAAAAAGTTTGGACACCGCAGCGCGTGTGGTGCACGATTGAATGGCATATAGATAAAATTCCTTTTACGTAATTTTAAGTAAACAGGTAATTGACTCGTTACTCTTTCGTACTTTATCCTAGCTTAGGAGAGACAAAATACCTACTTAATAATTGTTATTTATTCTATCATGTGTGTTGCTCAAAAGAGTTGGAGAAAAACAGGTTAAAATGGAATTATTCTGTATCAAAGCAAAAAAAAAATTATACATAATGTGGTTTCGCGCATTGCGTTTGGATTAAGAGCTGGTATCAAATGCGCGGAAAGATGTTTGGTCGTAGATTCGCATCCCGACACGTAGCTCTAGGTTTTTCCAGCAACACATGCTCACCGGTGAAGAAATACATTCTAAGGAAACTTGGATGTTACCTAATAAGAATTTCATGTGTACTGGTGTTGTTCTACGGGTCGCTTTAGGCACGATATACAAGCGCAAAAGTAGAAAAAGCTACTAGTGTATCTCTACGCATACCAAAAGGGATATAGCGTGAAGTTATATTATATTCATGAAGATATTTCTCTATTCTTGGATAATAATCTAATTATAAAAGCAAACATACTCACCATTGCAGCATAGAATTAAAAACAGCGCGCGTCCCATTGCGACTCACTCCAAATACATTATGTAAATGTTGACATATTTACAAAGCCCTCGGTTTATATACCGCATATAAAAACTCGATAAAATATACTGAACTAAGGGGGCCGGCCCGGGTTCGTTTGACGGCGATCTACTGTGACATTTATTTTAATTTGTATAATTTTGGGGAAACATACAGTAATCAGTTATGTGCATCCCATGTAAAGCATAAAAAGCATTATCGTGTTTTACTGCGATGTTTAATCGTTATATATACATAAAATTTTGTCCAATTTGGACTCTCAAACTGCTATTTAGGTCAACATCAGATTGTAAGTCAATATATTTATAAAATATCCAAGTATAACAAGATGTTTTTGTGTTTTATATGGAATGCACGCCACTGACATACAGCAATATATAAACAATAAAAATACTAAAAAAATATCAAATAAAAATCGAGCTAAGAAATACAAAACGATAAGAAAAACGAACCAATTATATAAAGTGAAACAAATACAACAAAGAAAAAAAAAACTTTAAGGCTGTTGAATTCCAATTATTGAATTTGAATTGATAGCATTTGGAAGCTCAAAAAACTATGTCATTCGAGAGGATTGTGAAATAAATGTTTTTTTTTTTTTATTCTTAAAATAAAGTTTTTAAAATATTTATGCCATAGTACATATTGAAATCATTGTTTAACGATAACACACTGCATCCGATACTAATCCGTGAAAATACGTAACGAAGTAACCGCAGAAATATTTTTATTTTAGTTTACGCACTATACCCGTCACCGGTCATTCAGTGATCAGGGGACCTAGATAAAATAATATTTGATAAAGGACAACGCTTGGTTGAAATTGATATTTAATAAATTAAATTAATTAAATACGGATGTTTTTCAGTTCATTCTTCTGTAATTTTTTTGTTAATTCTTCTTAGTAATGGTTTTACATTCAAATGTGCTAAGTTCCAAATGTTAAGGACAAGGTTCCGAAAAAACCGTTTCCTTAAAAGTTAGTAAGTCTACGAGGTCTCAGTTTCCCACAAATGCAAAGCATTGGGTAATATTTAAACTATATTAGATAATTTTATAGATGAGGGAGATATTTCAGGATATATGTACATTCTTGTATGAAATAAAACTGTAAAATAACCATATTCCCTAATAAATAAATAAAAAAAATTGATGAACAAATGAGAATTTATTCGTATAAAATGTGGACACCGTAGCGCGTGTAGGGCATGATTGATGATTGGTAGATAGATAAAGTTCCTTTACGTAATTTTAAGTAAACAGATATCGATTAAGTTAACAGGATCGATTCGCATTCCCTTCGTACTTTATTCTGGCTTAGGAAAAATAATGAATTAATCACTAATTGTTATTCATTCATTCATCTATGTAATTGTCCCTAAATATTGTTTTGAAGGAAATAATAATATATCGCTATTTTTATATATTAGGAATCGTAATCGAATGCTGACTATCCCTCCTGAACATCTCCCTTGTCCATAAAATTACTCTGTATAATTAAATATGTTACAGAGTTGTTAGTTTTAAAATGGTTTGTTTTAGAATTCGTTTAAAAATAATTTAAATATTTACAACGTAGTTGCACCTTCCTGCTTGCTCCCTTCAAGCAGTGGCGTGATGTTCCTCCCAGCAACGTAAATAGGATGTACTTAGTCCGCGCTAGATAAGGCGTGACCACCGGGACTGAACACTCCGGGATGTTCAGAGCTTTTAGTTTGTAAGATAGTCTTAGGTTAGGTTCCAATGAATCTAGACTTATATATATAGATCTTAAAAAGTCAGACTGCCGTCTTCTTACTTAGACTATGTTTTCTACCGTTATTTATAAATTATGTTGGTTTCTTTAAACATTTTATGCAAATTTAAATATAATATATATTATAATAATACATAAGAATTAGAGAACAGACAGACGCGCATGAGATTTTATGTTATGTGAAAATAATGATGACTATAATAATTATGATCATTTACTAGCTTTTATCTATCGTGTTACTCAGTTTTTTCTTCCGGTCGGACGTAGCCTTGAGTTTCTTTGGGCGCTTCTTCTCAAAGTAGGCGCTTCGGAAAGGCTAATTGTTGGGCTCCCGGGCTGGCCGCGCGAGTCGAGCATCGTGGTCACAAGGGTGTCGTTGCGTATACATCCAATTCTTAATCGATAACTGAATATCTTAAGAGCTCTCTCTGCTCACACGGGGAAGTTGTAAAGGCTTTTCTGAACACGATAATGCCCTGCAGAAAAATGGTATTTCTCACAAATGTGAAGACATACAAGTGCTTAGTAAGTCATCGGAAGCCTCACAGGGCTATTAGTACTGATGTCATATACAAGAAAAGAATTAGATATCTTAAAAAGAAGAAGCCTAAAGCCCGCGATCTAGTCCTTACCTAGACTGCGCCCGATCCGGAGAGGGCGCGCTGGGGAGTACTAGGCGGATGTGTGACAGATTCGCACACCCTCATCATCCCGATCCCACAGAAGAAACACCCAGACGGACTCCGTAGACTTCCACCAAGAAGGACGCGCGAGCTACCTTCGACCAGTGACCCGTCTGTCGACGCAGACGGAGAAGAACGCCGCCGTCAGGAGGTCCGCCTCGAAACGGCTTCCCGCTCACAGTCCCCTTCATACTTTGTGCTAGGTTAAGTTTAATTGTAAAATAAATCTTCCTCTGTTGTTGTTTTTATTTTTATTTTAAGGCTTAAGTTAGTTTTATTCGTAAACTAATTAAGGTTGTAGTTTGTTTAGTTTTGTTTTTAAATTTATAATGTAGGCTTAAGTTAGGTTTATATTGTAAATTTTTAAGCAAATAAAGGACGCCACTCAATCCTTTTCAGCGGACGGATGAAAGAATGATGTATGAAAGGTAGTAGAATGTGAGTGACAACTATACCTGTCCTAGCGTATGTACAAAAATAGTTTAGCCCTTTCGCAACGACAGGTCTCTAAAAAGAAAGAACCTCGAAAATGGCATTCATATCATTTTATTTTATATATGTATTATATATCTGCCATCTTTAGTAGGAAATCTCAAATAACTTGACCTTTTTTTACTCTTCCGTTTTTATATATATTGTTTATTTGAATTATGCTATTGTCTTGGCTTGTGGCTTTGGTGTGGATTAAATAGTTCTCATATACTTAAAGTCACAATATTCAACATGGGAACAGAAAAAGAAATATAAATTATATTGTAAACTAAATTCCCAGGACAAGATTTAGAGCCTATCAAAATGTTAATCCGTACATGTACTTACAAACATATTTATACAAATCAGATATGGCTTTTTCAAGGTTAGTTTATAGAGTAGCGTATAACTAGAGATGGGCAAAATGTAATCTGATTAATGATGAAGGATTACAAAATGTAGTCGTAATTTTAATTTTCTTGCTCTGTAATGATTGATTAAATCCATTTAAAACATTAAAAAATCATAAATGTGTATACAATCTGGGATTATGTAGTGTTTAAAACATAAATGAGCAAAATTAATGGTAAAATACATAAAATGTAATCGTTAATTATTTTCATTAATTTGATTACATTTTGCCCATCTATGCGTATAACTGAAAACTAACCGAAGGTTCATTTTTGTCTGAAGTCGAAGGGGCAACCGAAAAAGAAAAAATCTTTACATATTTAATTTAGGTATGACTAAAAGGAAACCATATAATTGACATAGCCCAGCAGATTAGCAAATATTGTCGTTTATCCCAGCACGCTGCTTCATGCGCGCTGGCAGGTGTGCATTATGTGCGGAGAAGGTACAGGGCAGCCGATTGGGTGCTGGCAACCTGCTTTCAATTTGGCACGCTATACGACTATACCTTAGTCGGCTTTTACACTCTTATGAAACCTCAGAATGATGAATAGATAGGCACTATTCTCACAGTAAACCTCACGGTATGAACAGTATAATAATTTAAATAATACTAGCAAACAAGGCGAACTTCGTTTCGCCACCAACCTAAACGAAGCCGTTTAGGTTTTTAGTTAGCGTTTGAAAGAACGTGCGCATAATAAATGTCACATGAAATTAACTGCGCAGAGTACAATGAGTAGCTGTTAAACAATGTATAACGAATCGGCGCCATCTACTTAAAAAACTGGTTCGATCTGCTCCACCACCATGCAAAACCATATTGGTTTGTAGTACATGCTATGTATCAGGGATGGCGCTGTATGTGAAAAATGATTTTTTGCCCGTTTTCCTGCTTCTCTGTTGAAACTTTTTCTAAATTTTGTTTGCTATAAACCTCACAGAGCCCGAGACCTTTCCAATGAATGCAAAACCGTGGAAATCGGTTCGTGCGTTCTGGAGTTATAGCGTCAGGAAGGAAAACCGGACTTATTTTTATATAATAGATTTAAATAAATATTTATTGTCGGTATAAATAAACTTTTAGAAATTTTTTGAACCTTCCAACTTGTCAAAAATAATAAAATTTCGAAATACAAATAATGTGCACGTTCGTAACAGGTCGTTTAATTTCAGCGTTTCCTAGAAACTTTAGTTTGCGGCGAAAACTTCAGCCCATTTAGCCGCAGTTTTGGTCAGACTCTAGTGATGCAATATTTTCCAAAAATCAACATAAACTAACCGTTTTTTTTAATTGGGGAAATCCTCACTGGCCTGTCCCGGCCACACATGGGGGCGGTAACCGGTTTGTACAGGACTTTGCCAGCTAAAAACCCCCAAGGTGTCTTCCTCCACGCTAAGACGGGACTGCAGTAGAGGTAAGACATAAACATTGGATTAGGCGCGTGGATTAAGTATTTATGGAGGTATTAGATTACATAATATTTTATGCAAATAATACCATCACAGGTATTAAGTAACCTTAATATTAGGTCAAATACTTTCCTACATGCGAGATAACGTCCGGTACAAAAGGGAAGTACCTAATATTTACAAAATATTGGGTCCCATCTGACATTTATATATTACATTGTCTATGCCTTTCTACATGCCAGATATCGTCAAGTGCAAAAGAGAAAACCTAATATTAAAAAAAATATCAATGAAATATTTTTATTGTATATTACGCAATTAAATAAAAATAATGGTCATCTTTAGTTGACTTTTGCCTATATTAGATCGTATTTCAGTAGACAGACAAAAGAAATTGCGTTAAAGTTTTATATTTTATCTTATATATTTCCTACTTTCTGATTTCTCTTTCTTTTTTTACTTCTTTAATTTCGTAAGCCCGCGCGCGTGTTTCCGCTATGGAAGAAATGGTATTAATAAGGCAATATCTCCACGCAACTGAAGCAGTTCAAGAAACTTGGTAACATGAGGATCACAATGCGGACAGCCTTCCACCGCAACCATGCTGCTTCGTTTTCTGAATTTATTCAAGCTCATCTTCTTCTATCGTATTTTTCTTTACCTCTGCAGTATTTCTTGACGCAAGTACGACACTAAACCGGCATAATGTAAATAGAATCTGGAGATCCCGCCGTATCAACTCGTGACAAATCGTATAAGTACAGATTGCTTTATTTCAGAACAGTTGCTACATTTTCAACATGCGCGGTTCTAATTTTATCTTATTTCCTAAATTTGTGTCTAAAATTTTAATAAGTTCCAGGTCGTGGTGGCTTCCGTTTTTATGTTCAATGCACAGCTGTGCCGTTTAATCAAGTATTGTGGAAATTACTACATCTTTTATACGTATAGTCTTGACCCGTTAATCTTTGAGACATGTACGTAAGTGAAAACAAGTTTTACGAGATTGTATACAGGCCGAGTATAAAATAAGTTTTTACATTTTTTTATAAATCTGTTATCTTTTTGACGCGCCTTGTTTTCCTTGACGTATAATCAAAATTGTGGCGATTTTAAACATACGTTAAGATTTTTGTCTACTTTTGGCGAAATCACTCTATTTTTAAACCCTAAGGCAAAAAGACGGGTGTTTTAAATTTGTTGAGTGTATTTACGTGGGTGAGGGAGTGTACCGGCCCTAGAGTAAGTGAGACACAGGGTAAAAATATCTCATAAGGGCGGTTACTCACTTGACATGGTAGTAAGCTTAATGGAGTCTGCTGCCCGGATGTGAGGGAGACAGCGCGTTATGTCCCGCACGCTGGTTATCAGAATGGTTTGGAGGGGTCGGCTCTTTACACCCAAATCTCCCAGAGATAAAGTCAAAACAGGCTGTTTGCTCCTCGGGCGTCTGAGAAAATCTGGATTTCCAGACCCGGGTAATGGGATTGGAAGAACAACTCGGGGTTTCTAGTCAGTAGGAGTCTGACACACCGGGGTCGCTGCTCTCATAACGACCATAATGGTCCTACACAGGGTTATAAAAAAAGTCACTCACTGTATCCGATGCAAATCCGTGAAAATACCGATCTAGAAAACTCGGATCGAATTAACATATTGCTTTGCAGGGTGTACCCTGCCTACAATATCAATCTATCAAAATACAGATCTACAAAACCACGTAATTAAAAAACAACAACATAAATGAAATAAATAAATATGTAATATTGTATGTATGTTTAGCGTGGTAGGTATGGCGATAGTGACCTACCTTATACTATAGCGCAGGATAGCGGGATAGATGAGATCATGAAAGAATGAAATGAAGAAGTCCAGACAACAAGTAGATAGACGTTTAATGAAGCACAGTACAAAGTTCAATAGAAATAATAAGCACAAGTACAATAATCCCAGTTGAGATAGATTATACAGCACAATAACAAAAATAACAACACAAAAACAAATACTTCGAGACTGTTAGGAATGACGAGCGAGAGGTGCGTGGAGCTAGTCTGAGTGTGATAGCAAGACTGCAGTGCCGGGTCCGCGGGCGGTTCAGCGCTTGCGTCGCGTGCGCATGCGCAGGCCCCCTGCGCGTGCCTGTATTCCACGGCTCTCTAAATTAGAGCCGTTTCCATCGCACGACACGATATTAGAAATAAATATCAAGTGTGTTAATATGAAATATGTTGATAAAATTGCTTAGATAAATAAGTGAAGATATAATAATGTTATTTAAAATAGTTGTTAATTATATGTTAGTATAGTAAAAAGAATTAGAATATGGATAATGTTAAGGACAGAAATAAATAAATAGATAGTGATTAGGCTACATCTGTACTTAAAATATCATAAAAATAATTTTAAAAAGTCTCAAGTCTAATATACACACCGCACCAAGTCACATTACCTTTTATAAATACTTTAACGGGTCCTATGCGCGAATTAACTTTCTGTTATTTATGACTTGATGTTTCGACACGGTTACACAGAAATATCGAAGCATGGAACTTGTAATCAGGATAAGTCTTTTAGAACAACTCCTTTGATCGGAGGCCGAGAAACTATCAACCCCATTATCGGCTCGCTAGTGTTAAATCTAGCTTTTTAGAAACATTCCAAAATAAATCATGCTGTATAAGGTATTAATATTTCAAAGGATCTTTGTGACGTAGATTCCCTTTATTTTTAGATTTTAGTGCCAATATTGTTGATAATATTATTTTGTAAGTTATTTGAAATGCGTTGATCTCGCATGGCCGTAACCTTATCCATTACTCCTGAGTTTGTCTGGAATATATATTTAAATTTCTTGTTGCTGTTTTCTTATAACTTGGCAGCTCCATTACGAAAGGTGTAACACATTTAAATATTTATAGAGGTTGATAAAATTGAAAGAATACAAAATAATCTAAAATATTTAATTTTATAAAACACGAAAGAGTTATCGTAATTTGGCTGACAGAATTACAGATCATAAGGTAGAGAGAGAGAAATGCTATTGATGGATTCTATTAGACAATATTTGTTCATGTTACGTTATCCTAAATATTTTCTTAGCCACGGCACTCAAATATGGATGACGCTTTTCTGGTTGAAGTTAATTGGATTTTTAAAAAGGCTTTAATGAAGTAAACACGAAAATGTATAAGGATATTATATGTTAATGTAGGATATAGAACATTAAGATACTAAAATATGCACATTAGTCAATACCTTTTATTAATTTATATACAATAATGTATTACATTGTACTATGACGCATGTTAAAACACTCTAAACCAGGGATGTTACGGAGCTTCGACTCCGACTCCGATAAGTCGGAACTTCCGATTGATATTACACCTTCGGTTCCGACTTCGGTTCCGAAACTTTTTAATCGGAAATATTTATCGGAGGTCACCACCACTATTGTAATCAATTTATTTGATTTCATTTTATATGTAATCAAACAATCAGTGCTACTTAATTTATAGATCTCATTTTTAAAAATTTAGATTAAGAAATATGATTAAAATTATTAAATTTAGAACTAAATGTACATTTTAATTTATTACTAAAAGGTTTTTTTTTATTTTACATTTACATTAAATTAAATTAAATTAAATAGAAATTAACACAAAAACAATCCTGGAGCAAATTTGATTTAATTTGTGCATTCTTAATGGAAAAATGTTAGTAAGAAACACAGCAATTTTTATTTTCGTTGTCTGTGTATGTGTAAATGTATCACTTTCTAATTAAAAAGGTTCACTGAATAATGTTTTTATTTGTCCCTTAATAAAACTATTTTATTCTGCCGTCACTTGTGACTGACATTGCCTCCGACTCCGATTCCGACTTCGGTTTCGACTCCGATAAATCAAATTTAAAAACTCCGACTCCGACTTCGGTTCCGATAAAACTGCCTCCGTTACATCCCTACTCTAAACATTTGATATAAAGAACAAAATACTTTGCGATAAATCGGAGAAAAATAACATTATAATATAATGACAACACTCGGGTTACATTGTTTATATATCGCTTGTTTATGTTACGGCGTACCGAGAGCCGGATTTGGGCCCCGTGAGAAACACAAAAAAATGGCGCTGGATAACGAACGTGTTAAAGCGTTACGTTTATTATTTTAACAGCGGCAAAGTGCCTTCCACTCACTCCATCCGAGCCTAGTGAATCGAATTCGTTTAGGTACTTGGAGAGCAGATAGTCTATTCAGGCGTCCTCATTGAGAGGGGTGGGTGTAAACAGTCTACTCCTCCAAACCTTTCTCACGAGCGGCATGTCGGACACTGCACGCCGCCTCCCTCTCATCCGGACTCCCTTAACTGCCCGACCACGGGTACCGCGCTCCGCCGTAACGCATTTTGCGTCCCGACACTTCTATTCTTTTTTTATTCTTATTTTATTATTGTGTATAAATAGCTTAATTTTTTACAATTATTATGTGTGAAATATGTACCCACTCTATTTTAATACCAGTAATTATAAATAATAAAAATAAAATAAAATATTAAAAATATATTTATCAATATTCAATTTATGTTCTAGACAAAATTGTTTGTTTTTTTTTTTAACTATCATTTTATTCCGAAATCACTGAATAAAACTACGTTGCCTGGTATAAAACTCCTCAATAAAAAAAGTGCATGAGTCGATTCTTAATTTGAATTAAAACAGTAAACAATTATTTAATTCAACAAACTTAACATTTATTTACAGCAGTTTGGATTTCTCCTCGAGTTTTGAGCCGATCAAAGTAGTCGTATTGACTGACTCCTTCTTCTTTCTTAACGCCGAGTACCTGCGATAAATATGAAAATAAAATAAATTTCTGCAATTAATATATTTCTAGTTATTTATTTAACTATTAATTATGTACACATTTATTCTAATTATTAAATACTTTTTTTATAATATGCAAGATAAAATATAACATCAAATATCACTGATACAATTAATCTGGTTGAGAGAAAGAAAAATGAAAGAATACCAAAAATATATACAGTATGAATGTGAGTGAAAGTAAGGGCCGAGGCCGACCGAAACTAACTTACAGAAAGCAAATAGAGTTCCGATGGAGAGTGATCTCAAAAGTGTATGAAATCGGCGACAGTGCATTAAGGGATTAATTAATGTTGAAAAAGCGAGAGGTTTGCAAGAATTGACATTATATCGAGAGTTCTATTCGGGAAGTCTATTCGTGATATAGTAATATATGTATTATCGGTATCAGCGTTTTCTACCAATTCCAATATATCGATTGTACATAGTTAAGAACGTCTGGGTACCCACTAAAAGGGGGTGGTAGAGCAGGACAGCATAGCAACACGGCGCGTAATATTTCATAGCATTTTGTGCAATAAGGTCGTGGTCATTGTGATTTGCGTTTAGATCGAACATTACGTTATAAATGGTTAAAATTGGTACTATAAGTAAAATTAGTAAGTTATGTGGTTATGGAAGTTCTTTATAAAGTTTGTATTGGTGATTTCTTTTTGTTTTTAAAATAATTTGTAATTTATGATCATTCTGTTGGTTAATTCACAAGTTTTGTTAAATTAATAATTAGAAAAGTAACTTCTATTCACTTTGTATTTATTTTTAAAGATTCCTACTTCTGGATCCTAAATGTCTATGTATATTCTCCGCCATGTTTATCTCAATTCAGCCAACCTCTCGTTGAATTTTACATATTCAATGACATTCGCCCCTTCCGTCAAAAACGTCTAGCCCGAGATTCGCTAGAGCTGTTGCGGCATCTATTTGCAATCGTTCTAACTTTACCAATAATAATAACTTTGAAGAACAAGTTTTTTTACATCTTTTTATAGCGCCATCTATCGATCTACATTCCATACGAGCTTTTAATTACATTAGGCAGTTCACTGACATATATATATTACTATAAAAAATGTCGCTTAAACCAAATAGCCTTTCACCCTTCGATATTCTCTCTGACTACCCCGATAGAGATTAAGCCTGATAATAGATAGATATATAGATAGATTTTGCGAGGTGGTAGGGCGTCGGTGCCCGTCTGGATCGCGACCACAGTACATGAGTGTTAAGCCCGTCATAGTGATCAGTTTCGGCTTGTCGCGTTTCGGGATCAGCTTGTGTATATCCAGTAGCTCATATACCTAGAGACCTTCAGTCGTGGTATATGCGGGCCGACATGACGATGTAGACATCAATAGATTTTCATCCTTTGATAGTCGCTTTCGTTTTTGGACTACACTGTACTTACCATCAGGTACTCTGTAGTCACTATGTCGAGCCAGTGTAAAAAAATAATAGATATTCATGTATTTGCAGTTGGTATAAAGATTGCGAACTATAACGATGTAGAGAGACAGTTGCTTATCAACGATTTTACGGTTTTTATTTCGGTTAAAGCAATGAACAGTACTTTCCTCCATCCCTCACCTATCGATGCGCAAGTCCGAGTTACACTTGTCCGGTTTTTTTTTAGCCATAATACTTACTCAGATCCAAATAGCAGGTTGGCGAAGTTGACGACAGGTGACTCAATGAAGAGATAAACGTACAGAGCGAATGGTAATATAAAAAACGACACGCCAACCCCCGTAACAGTCTGGAAAAATAAAAAAAGTATGCGAGTTTATGTAAAATAATGTACCGTCATACAAGGAGTGTGTATTTTCTTGCAAGAAAAAACATTCACCCCCTTCCTTCTCCCCAAAATGTGTCGGTTGCAATGCGCGACAGCCTAAATATCGTAATTAAGGGACTATCATCTCCGCGACATCACGTAGATTTTATATCCTGAACAGAGATGAAAAAGAGAGAGATTATTTTTCACCCCATATCAACTTCTCCTATTGTAAAAAGCCCAGGTCGGGTATTATACGGAATATTGTCTGCATCTTAGGAATGGTTCCGCGCGGTACTTACTCGACGCCCTGGATAGATTGCACCGGAGGGCTGTCCGCATTGTGAATGATCCTGACGTGACACAGCATCTTGAACCGCTCCAGTTGCGCAGAGATATTGCTTCACAAAGCGTTTTTTACCGTCTCGTATCGAGTATTCTGAAGAGTTATTTAACCTTTTTCCACCCAGGGAGGTTAGCAAAACCACGCGCACGGACTTACGGTGTCACATCTATACGGTAGCTCATATGCCGGACTAGTGGACTTAGAGGTTCCCTAACTTTTGCCGATTCGTTGGCTGTAGAAAGGTCTTCCGGCGAGCGTGTTACCGCCGTACTTTAAACGAAGCGTAAAGAAATATTTGTGTAGTCGTAGATGAACACTGCGACTATTGGTAGGTTTTCTTTACTGATGATATGCGTTTTCGTTTTTGGACTACAACCTACTTATTGTCACTTTTTCTCAGGAACTACATTCTTTGATTCCACCAGCCCCATTTCACCACAAAACCACAAGACATCGTGTCGGATACCATCCGTATGTGGTGGATGTTCCTTAAATCCGCACGAGAAGATTCGCTTCTACATTCATCATGCGAACAGCGCAGGAGTGGAATATGCTACCAGCGGCCATATTTCCGCGATCTTATGACCTGGGAGTCTTTAAAAAAAGAGTGAATAGGCATTTGTTAGGCGGACGCGGTTCATCATCGGACTCATCTTCACCTTCCACCAGGTGTGATTGAAGTCAAGCGTTCGCCTATAAGTTATAAAAAAAAAAAGGAAATTGTGCGGTCAATGTAATAAAAAAATATTTTAAAAATCCCGAATTAGAAATCTATGATAGATGGTATAGATGCCTTGTCAAGTCATATTACTATTCGTCCTACCCACTGTCCATCCCGCTTCTGAGGTACAAGTCGTACTACATTCGGATGCAGTGCGCGAAAGCTTATATAAAAACGGTTATTTAGGTCCGTCCATGTTCTGGTCTAAATCAGAGCATAACGGATAGAATCGGATGCCGGATGTAATGCGTAAGCTACTATACAATATGTCCGGTCATCAGTGTCGGAGACTTAAAGGGGGTAAAATATGGTATTTTTTATCGACGAATATGTATTTGGATTTCGTCATGTCCCTTCCATAACAAAACGGCTGCCATTTTGTTTTTTTACCTCTCAATTATTCTATAGTTATTTCGAACCATATTTTCATTGATTTCTCTTGAAGCATGTGCGTTAACACCTGTACTTCGCAATGCTTACCAGCTCCAATAAGTCGTGAGTCCGAGGAGTTCTCGCGTAATGGATAGTCCTATACACCAAAGCGACGTGGATCATGTACATCGCGTAACAAAGCTTGCTTGCAGCTCGAAATGATTTGAAATGTAATATATCAGTGATGATGGCTGAAAAAAAATTTGAATAATGTGCACAGCCCTAGATGCTGAAATTTGTCCAGACTAGGCAAGAACTACTGTCTGGCACCCTTTCCCTTCCCCGGCAGTACTTAGCTTTTGCTTCCCAATTATATGGATTAATCCAATGGAAAAATGTTAACAGCACAATTTTTAGAGATTTTTTTGGTCTACAACTTTGTAAAAATTTAGTATCGTGTAGGAAGCGAAATATTCACAAAAACACCTTTAATTTTGTATAATTTAAGACACAGCAATAATATCTTTAGAGACTATTGAATTATATTTGAAGATGTTGTACCCTACTCACTATCTATTTATTTTTATCCTTAACATCGCCTATTTTCTACTTCTTTATATTATACCCACCAGTATTTATTTATAACTAATATCTATTTTAAATAATATAATATAATTATATCTTCACTTATTTATCTGTTGTAAGTAAATGTACTTACGCAATACATACTAATACACTTGAACTCTTTGCTTAATATAGTGTCATGTGATGGAAAAACATCCTAGCGGACCGGAGAATTAGAACGCTCGCATTCCGGCGCGCAATCCGAATGTGCGGGTGTGACCGCGTATCAAGCGCCGCCTCCGGCCGCTTCAATGCCGCTACACCTTCAGTAGTGACCGCAACGTATCGCATCTCGTGATCCCAGGTCACATCACATTCTTGTTACTATTTTCATTGTATTCACTGAGATTTTACTCAGTGTTTGTAGCGTGGTAACATGCACGCTGTGATATTCCCCATCGCTATATTTAGGTATAGTATAAATTAATAATATAGTTCTCCAACTAATCAAGTTACCCAAAAACCTGCGAGACCAATTTTAACGTAACATCGCGCATCGCAAATGATACTTAGCGGACAGATGCATAGGCTGTCATTTATAAACGCTATTTCGACTTTTCATAGCAAAGTTCTCAAAAAACCAATTCCTTTTGACAAAAAATTGTATATATTATAGGGACTTAAGTATAGTCATAGTATTTTCAGAGCCAAGTTCATACTGACAAAAGCGGTGACTTACCAAATCCTTTGAGATTCATTCTATAAATCTCGGCCTCAAAGCCTCGCTGTCTCCGCACGCACTCATAGTAGTTTTTTTATGTCAATATACGATATATCATATACTAGGTACCATGGGGTTTTCCCACAATGTTTTCGATCACCGGTGGGCATGGGATGCCTAAATCCATACTTAATCAGGAAAACCTCAGAAGTACGTGTTGGGATTCGATCCCTTTTAGTGGCATTTCTGCGCATAAATATTGCTCTCTTATCCACTAGGCTACCACAACCACAGTTAGTATCTCTCGATTATATGATACATACGTGCATATCCATATTCACTGATGAATATCAAGACACCAATTGCAAGAGCCCAGCACGGCTTATCGAATATCACGAAAGTGGTAGCTTCAGTCAGGTCGTATTCTTTGTGTAAGAACGAGCCGCCAATCGCCAACACCTTATACATCACGTAAAAGGCAAAGCCCACTCCGAGTATTGACCATTTCTAGCAAATTAGGAAGAATCTTAGTTAAAATTAAAGGTGCCAGTTGGATGTTTGCGGTTCCGACTCAGCAGTCGCAGCTGGCAATTGCTACCCGTTGCGTCTTAGGAGCGCGATAAAGCACATTAGGATCTGCGGCACGCAGTCCCTACGAACTTTGCAAGCAGTAGATATACAAATGTATTATGGAACGCTTGTGTCAAGATAATGATGTCTGACCGAAGAATTCGGTTACAGTTTCGGTCACTTTCGGCCAAAGAAAGCACATACGGTAAAACTTTTAAATGTGCAAAAATTTTAGTTAAAGCAGAAGGTTTCTTGCCAGCGTTTATCTAAGACTTGTGGGAGACGTATAAATCAGAAAACAGTCTTAGCTTGAATTCTTTTTTATTTGGTTCTCGTTTCATATGATTCGCGTGACCTAGATACATATAAATTGCCGGAGTCGTTCATTTGTTTAAAAGAGAATGTTCAACTAATATGTAGGATGTAAGTTTTAAATTAATTTGGTATACTGTAAAACTAAAAGAAAATCCACAATCATGAAAATATGATCTAAATTAACAATAACTGACAGTAAAGGGATTAAGCTAACGATTTTAAACAAACGATTTAATTAAAAACAAAGTTGCAGCTTTGTTTTAAGTTTACTCTTTAACAGAAACCTGAGTATAAACTAAGCATTCTCAAAGTAGCGTCTATAAATCTAAATCTAAGACTTCTTTTAAACCGTAATAATGTGTGAAAATAAATGTAAGCTATAAAATGTCGAATGTAGCCGATAAATACCTTAGACACAGTGTTTCTGTATGCCGCAGGGTTGTAGCGACACATGTAGTACCCCAGCAGCATGCCCAGCATGTACACGGCAGCTCGGCAGTAGCTCTTTATGTATATTTTAACAAACACTTCATTACTGCAATGGTTAATCATTTTTCTGTAACAAAATTAAAAGATATACATACATTTAACTAACATATTTAACTACATGTATATACATCATTACAGAGCGGTATTTCGCGACCTCGCTGCCGTTGCCGGGCTGGTGCCAGAATCAGAAGTTCGCCTTTATGAATAATCCCACAGTTACAAGAGATCATTGTAAACTTACTGCATATCATGTAACAATACTGCTGGCATCTCATACTGGTAGGTCAGGAAGGCCGGTAGCAGAGCAGCGATCACAAAGCTTATGCCAAACAACCACTTCCCGAGATTATGGTTCTTCTGATAAATGTAGAAGAGAGCACTACCAAAAGCTACTAGATGGAAGTCTACTGCATTGTACCACGTTATAAAATGACACTGAAAAATATAATATTCTGTAGAGAGGTTTTCTTGTTCTCATTTGACACAACTACACGGGAACTGATAAGAAACCACAACGGTATCTTCAAACCGAAGATGGCTATCGAGAGACAACCATCTACCGATAGTCGCTCGATGATGCCGGCCCACACAAATACAAGTATCACTTCATGCTGCGCTTAAACGACCTAATATCAGAAGGCCTAAGGTTTGACGCTCGCAGAAAAACCATTTCAAATCCAATAACAAGATAAATGTAAGACTTAGAGAACTTGTTCATTCTAACGGAAAAAGAAGTTACCATAATTTTGTGCGACCGCAGTCAAGCGCGTGTGATTCATATACCCAGAGGCCTGCTGTCATGGTATATGAGAGCCGACATGATGAGAGTTGTCAATCGATGCGTCTTGGCGGTTGCTGCGTTTTGAGACTACATTGTACTTTCCACTAGTTGTGATATAGTCACTTTTATATTATTATAGCCCGTATAATAAAAAACGAAGCGTGAAGAGTTTTGTGCGGGCATATACAATTCGGCTATCAAAAGGATTTTCTTTGCTGTTGATAGTCAAAATCGTTTTTTGAAGTGCACTATCAGACGTGAAGCGATCAATTACCCGGTCAAAATAAAAAAAAAGGAAAGGTCAATTCTGACGTGTCCACTCACCATGTCATCACATCTGACAAAGTTATTGACCATTAGAATATTTGTCCACCAGTTCTTAGTACACAGCTTTTGTTCCTGTGAACTGAACTTTGGCCACAAAGGACCAGATCCAGTGTACACATGAACTGCCGTGAAGTAGAATATAGTCACCGCTAATGGAACAAGCATTCTGGAAAATGAATTAATTCCCTTGTATTAATTGGATTCTAAAAGCTCAACTTCTCCGTTACCTAGAAGAGATCACTCTGTCATTACTAATCGTCAATACAGTTTTTGACCGAATAGATCTACGAATGATTTTTCTAGCCTACGTAATGCATCGCTAGGTTGAGGCTATCACGGTGAATCGTTGTCGGTTATCCTCGATATAACCAAAGCCTTTGATATGGTCTGGCACCGTGGCCTCCTCTCCAAGCTTCGAGCGTACGGTCTTACCGACAACCTGTGTTCGTGGATCTCTGGCTTTCGGCACGAGCGTAGAATTCGTTTCCTCATTGATGGTTACAGATCGCAGTTCGTGTCAGTTAATGCCGGAGTTCCACAAGGCTCTGTAATTTCACCCACACAGTTTCTTCTGTATATCAATGATATGCTGTCTTTGGACGTTGTTTATTTATTTATTTATTTATGGGCTGTCAACAGCTCCATTACACTTCACATTCACAATCTGAATCACATATAAGCTAAATGTCGGTAACGGATACCAATAATAGACAGCCACAGCAGTGTTAGTGTTCAGTGTTATGCAGATGACAGCACGCTTCACGGTGGTTATTGCAGCAGGAACGTCCGCTGAAGGATAACAATGAATTGACAGTCGCAGTCGTCGTGACAACCTACATATACCACGACAGAAGGTCTCTAGGTATATTAACAACTGGATGCACAGAAGCTGATCCCAAAATGCGACAGGCCGCAACATCTTTTACCTGAGTACTGTGGTTATGACCCGGCTCGAGCAAACAGCTTTACTAACTTACAACAGACGTATTGTTTTTGCGCTCATGAGACTCATCTTCATCAGCCCATCCTAGTACAATTGCTGGATATAGGCCTTTCCTAACAAGTGGCATTGAGATCGGTCTTCGGCCCTTGACGTCCAATCTTTCCACCAACCTTCCGCATATCGTTGCTCCACCTTGCTGAGGGCATCCCACGCCACCCCTTCCAATTCGGGGTCTCCATTCAAAAACCCGCGCGCTCCAACGAACATCGGTTTTTCGGCACATGTGGCCTGCTCACTGCCACTTCAGCTTGCTAATAAGGAGAGGTATCTCGACAATTCTACTCCTCTATCAGATAACCTCATTTCGGACTTTATCCTTCAAAGAAAAGCCTAACATATCCCTTTTTTTGTATTCCGGGGATGAATTCTGCATGAGACCATCAGGGACGCTGTGAGGGTAGCGACTTCGATATGTCAGACTCTTACTGACTAAAAACCCCCGGAGTGTCCTTCTGATCGCTCCACCCGGGCCTGGGAAACCAAATTCACCCAGATGCCCGCCTAACATAGCCCGCTCCATAGCACGTTAATAGAATTTAAACTAGTGAACTCATGAGACTGATCTCAACAAATATATCGTAGATGTATTAATTAAATTCCTTTTGATATTATAATTCTAAAATCAGACGCTGGTACTGAATTCCACTTCTCGACATCATGCAATATATTGTAGTTTAAAAGAATATTCACCTTATATATCGTTTTATCAAGCCAACCACAGGATTATTCCCTTTCCCATACAACCCCTTCATCAAAAGCAAACCAGATATGAAAAGAAATGTATCCGAATTGACGTCTGCGTGTGCTAACAATGTTCCAAGCAACTTTTCTAAGTCCTGTATTTATTTACAAAAACAAAATTTAATTCTAAAATAAATTGATTTTGAAGAAAAATACTTTATAAAATGTCAAAATTCTTGTGTAAAAATGAAGAAAGGTATCATATTTAGACTCTTATAAATTCCATTATATCTAAATTAGGGTTTAGAAATTGTGGTGGTTCCTAGGCAAGAATAGCTTCATACGCGGCATCTCGAGTGGTCATAGGATCGTAACTATGTATTGTAACAATGGAATAAAGTAAGGATTCCGACCACGCGGGCTATCTTCAATTTCGGTATATGCGGGACTGGATTTTTCAATTCCGGCAATTTCGGGACCTCACATACAGAAATAACAATCTTTATAAGATACATTAAAGAATGAATTATTCAACATTACTTTCATAAAGTTGTATTTTAATCTGTATTCAATTAATTTACACTATTTAATTAAATGTAAATGTGTTGTTATTTGTATCTGTAATTACATATACTAAACACAAAAAAGCTATTATACAATAAAAACTAAAATCAAAATCACTTTAACTTAATCAACTGAATTTTGATAAAACTAATTTACACTTTAATTATTTAGTTTGTTCCATTTGGTAAACCTTCAATTGGAGGTGCTTGTAAAAAAACAACATATCAAAAGTGCCGTCTGCCAAACTACTGTGTATTCAATAAGTAGGTATATATGAAAGTCAATAACTTAATTAAGAATATTGACGTAAATAAAACATGTTAGTTTATGGCTACTTTCAAATACGAGTAGTTGCGTCAAATAGTCAGTCGTGTACAAGTTTTTACGGGCCCGTAAATCTTCACGTGGAAATGGAACATGGTGCTGGATCTCGGAATACCGGGATCTCGGTATAGTGGGCTTGGAAGTCTTAGGGTTAATCAAGAAATAATAGATTAAAGAACACATACCTTATCGCCATCAATATTGTTAAATACGGCAAAATAATGAAAAAATATCATGTAATGAATAGCGATAGTCGCCATCGAATTTAGAAATTTTATACCGTTCACTGAAGCTATCTCATCTTGGGGTTGTGCTATGTATTTATGCCAATTTCTCTTCAAATCAAACGATTTTATCAGTTCTTTTCCTGAAATAAAAAAATTAAGTGTCCTTTTAAGGTACTTCACGCCATTGTAACATTTTGTTTTTTATCAGGCACAGGTACTGTTGAGTGTGAAGTAGTGGTGTCACCTTTGGGACGAGTCAGCTAATTATCATTTGGCCGATCTGGACTTAATTGATCGTAGATATCATAAACTTGTGGGTGATGACTCTTGGACTGTTGCTAAGATGCAGAACATCAAAAATCGACGGAAAGTCGCCTGCTTTGCAGTTACCGTTTGCACAATGGAGAGTTTTCTCAAGAGCAACGTTCTCCAATTCCACCAGCCCCATTTCATCACAAAACCACTAAAAATCGTGCCAGTTACCATCCTCATGTGGTGGACGTTCCTTGTATCCATAAAAAAAGATTCGCTTCACATTTTTTAATATTAATAAACACCACCTATAATATGGCTTTAATAATTAACAAATTTAATAAATTTGTATTTACCTAAAGAATTATCTGTTGTATATCCAGAAATGAACATAGCTAAGACGGGCATCAACGTCAAGATTACTAATAATAATCTGAAAGAAAAAGAGGTTTTATTAGCCAAATAACACTACTAGACCAGTTCATTATATCAACCCTGTGTCGCCCACTTCTGGACACAAGCATCCCTTAATGTTTTCCAGAACACTCGATCGGAAGTGGCTTTCAACGTCGCTCTGTGATTTGGATCAAGTCGCTTGTTTACCTTGGACATTGAACGTGATTAGACGTCCCCTGCTGCGCAGGCCAGTTCGTGATCTCCACTCAACAACTTTAGTACTTCACCCACTTAATGATCTACGAATTATGTATTCTGCGAATTGACGCCTCGATCTGCTAATAATCTGCTGGACTTTGTTAGTGAGTCTCGCTCATGTACGGTGTTCTTGCTTTCTGATTTGATTACATAAAGAAGCAACAAGTATAGTCGACTGCACAGCTCAATGTGTGATAGTGAGCTTTCTAATGTGACCATAATAAAATACGTTTCTGCATCGTATGTCTTCATTGGCGAAAACTTTCGTTTTGTCTTTAGATCGAAAAAGTGATAATACCGTATCTGATGAAAAATACAGTATAGTCAAAGAAGGGCAACAACTGTCAAGGGGCAGGAATCCGTAGGCAGTCACTGTCGTCATGTCGGCCCACATATACCAGAGAAAAAGAGCTTTAGGTATATGAACAAGTGGATGCATGAAAGCTGATTACAAAATGTGACAGATCGAAGCAAGCCACTGGTGATTTTCAATCTGTATTTTGGAAATTTTAGATCAATTACCGACCATTAATTCCCTGTAAAATTATTGATACTTACAAAAAAGCATTGAACTCAAGCGAATATTCGATCGGTTCTCCGGCTCGTTGACAGGAGTCAATGGTGATGTGCAAACGTGATGCGGAGGGAGGCAGGTGTTGCGTGTGGAGCATCGCTTGCAGCATCTTGTGCACCGAGCTCTGTGAGCATACACTCGGCAAGCATACTCCCCAAGTCAGCACGTTGAGGAACCGACCAAACTTGGAGGTTCTCTGGAAAGAAATCTGAAGCTTGTTGTCACTGTTACTATCGATCTTCACCTAGATAACTTCTTATAGTAAGCAAAGACAACTTTGAAGAACAATCTTTCCATATAACCAATAATTCACTGTTTACTTTGTTCATATATTGGATAGTAAGAACACTATATCTGACTAGATTGCGTCAACAGTACGTATATACAAGAACTATCATAGGAACTTTTTTTTTGGTAGCCCAAGGCAAAATTCTACAAAAAACCGTCAGGGATGCTATGAGAATGGAGACCCTTGTGTGCCAGATTCTCACTAAAATATCACTAATCGACTATCCACTAGCTGCAAGCTGGTCTGGTCGTCGGTATTCCTGCTACGAACTGCTAACGAATAGCTTTCTACAAATACCTTCTGTGAAAATGGTGAATGTAAAGAGCTCACCCCGCAAAACCTTTCTATACCAAGCGGTGTATAGAGTACATACTATCTCTAGCAGGTAGCAGACTCTCGTCTTAGCGTCCCTTCAAATATCCACATTGAAGGATCAACCTTGCATATTCAAGTTCGTTTTCTCTTCCTTTAATTTTACTGTCGGCAGCACGCTGGAAATACTACTGGAAACGTATAAATCTTAACTTGTAATGAATGAGCTAATATGGTAACGTTATTGGTAATATGGAATTACTCAAATCAGTTAACAAGTTATGGAGTTTAAAAGATGATGGCTTACTTCAAAGTACGAGCTTGTGGTAGCGTAAGGGTCCAGCGGAGCGCGTTGTCTCCTCGGCGTAGCGTCGGTGAGGCGGACGTCCGCGAGGCAGTACTGCGTGCGGAGGAGCGGGTGCGAGCCCAGCCAGGGCGGCTTCAGGCACTGGTCGAAGCTGCCCAGCTGGTACCGGGACCCGTGCAGGAAGCCCACCGGACGTTGCATTGAGTCCCAAACTGTTAACATTATACAATTTAACCATAATACATAATATTTACAAGCGATTCTAATCAATGATCCATTTGAACAGACCAGTAAACTCGAGAATTGTTCAACTGTTTATAACTTACTCCAAGTAGCCCAGAGTGTTGAGTTCTTGACTCCGTGCAGTATCGCCAGCGTGGCTTCCACGCAGGGTGCCTCATCCTCACCCCACTGCTCCAGCTGTATAGACTTCAACAATGGATCCACATCTGAAAGTCTTCTGTCTTCGTCTTGTGCTTTTACGGAATCGGTTATGACAGCTGTATATACAAATAAAGTAATCTGATTTTTTTAATTCTGACTCGACATAATAACGACAGCTGACCTGATGGTAAGAATGGTATAATCTAAAAACTACTACAACTATCAACAGTAAAGGAACATAGTTGAAAAACCTTCGCACTCTCTCCAGGATACCAAGTCAACGTGATGTTGCAGAGGTGACAGTCCATATATAATCCCTATGCAAGTATGTACTGTAGTAATATTAAATAGCAAAGGGAATAATGGATGACCTCAAGCGAGACTGCGGCCCGTACTTCTAAAAATGAATCAATTAACTAGCGAAAGAAAGATTGAAAAGTTAGTGTAAGACAACCAAGCTAACAATATATAACAGTGACGTGCAAAGGGTATTTGAACAAGGTAAGCAGACTTCTGTAATTAATTTGAATATTTATTATTATGTAAACATTCTATTTCACCATAGGAGAAATACATGGCGTATAAATAGAATAAGTATGAATATAAATATTTCCTTTTTTTGTTTACTTTAATACCAGACTTATTTATTGCAAGGGCATGCAATGCTTTCATCCATCTATGGAATGAACGCTACTGATGTATAATAATAATTGACACATTTTTCGTACTTTTAAGTTACGTTGTTTGAGGAAACTTATCATTATAGATATTTTCACCTACCTTTAGATTGTCCATAATTTACAACAAACTAGTGAGAACAACTTTGCTGTATGTAATATTGATATATACATATATAAAACAACCGATGCCGGGCCGGTACCGGATAAAAACCCCGAGGTGACTACTTCTACGCATTAAAGGAGGCTGCAGGTCCTCATTAATTTACCACAGTCCTGTCGCATGAGTTCAAGGAAGATTCTTCCTCCCCCCAAAATTATTATATGTATTTCGGCAGAGCACATCATAATGCTCTTTTTTTAGTAATCCGGGGGAAATCCTCGTGGACCATCAGGGCGCCAAAAGGGTGGCATCTCAGTGTGCAGGACTGTTACCAGCTAAAACCAGCAGGGTGTTTCTTCTCCCGTATGCCGGGGCAAGGGCACGGCCGGGCCAGCTGTCTCGGCACCCGGCGAACATCACAATGCTCTGTCTACAACTCAAGGGTCCCTAAACGGTCGCTCAAGAGACCCAACCTTGATCTGCCACGCCCAAAAAGACATCGACCGATCGGCCGGAAATTATGTACCCGGAGAATTGCCGGCACCCCGGCTTCTTCTTCGAGCAGGATCGGATCTCCTTGTTTAATTAATATTAAAATATGTAGTAAGTCTCCAATTTTCTCAACTTTGACTTGGCTCTCTAAATACTACGGCTATAGTCAAGTTCCTATTATATATTCAGTTCTTTGGCAGAGAGTCAACATATTTTCTAAACAAAGCATAATCAGCGTCTAACTAATAATCTTAACTTTAATATTTTTTTTATAACCTATAGGCGAACGCTTGACCTCAATCACACCTGGTGGAAGGTGAAGATGAGTCCGATGATGAACCGCGTCCGCCTAACAAATGCCTATTCACTCTTCTTTTAAAGACTCCCAGGTTATAAGATCGCGGAAATATGGCCGCTGGTAGCATATTCCACTCCTTACCATTACTATAATATAATATAGTATAAATAAACAGGCCACTCTGACGTATGTTGTGGATGCCGCGATAGGAACTGTACATTGTTGATTGTAATTGTGTATATGTATTGTGTAAATGAGTTATTGTACCGTGCCACTGGCGACCCCAAAAATAGTAAATAAATAAATAACTTTACTAAATTGATTTTGTGCAGACCAGGTGACAAACTACAGTAACCGCTTACCATTAGTTAAAGAGTAAGGCTGTTAGGTACCTTGTAAATAAAAAGTACACGTAAATACTTACATATATGAACAATGAACCACAAAACACATCTGACATTCATGGCGATTCGGATAAAACTATTATTTTTATAATACGAGCAAGTCAAGCAAATCTAAGCAACATGTTTTTATTTGAATTTTACAATGTTTTTTTACATTATGTGTGTTTTTATAATTGAAATAATCATTTTAAGGTCATACTTATGTAAAAATAACAACTATGACCGTCAAGTTTTTTTTTTTTGTAACCCGGGCGAATATTCTAAATAGGACCATCAGGGTCGCAGTGAGGGCAGTGATCCCGGCGTGTCAGACTTCTACTTACTAAAAACCGTAGGGGTGTCCCTCTAATCACTCCCTCCAGATGTGGAAAACCGAATTCGTTCTGTCGGGGAGCCAATAGCCTTATTCTAGCGTCCTCTGTGGAAAGAGTGAGTGTGAAAAGATCACCCCTTCAACCTTTCTCACGGGTGGCACTGCGCGCCGACTTCCTTTACGCTGGGTAGCAGACTCTCTTAAGTCTACTGCCCGATCAGTCAGCATTCTTAACAACATTAAAGTGAATTGTATCATGCGCAGTACAAACTCATGGACCGTCATGGCAGCGCTGAGGGCCGCTGCGTGTGTATTTGATTCTTACCGACTAATACCACCGTGGTACTCCTCCTCCCACCTGATGAGTGCTGAGGGAAATGTAGGGCCAGCCCCCTCACACAAACTAAACTTTTTTAAAACAAAAATGAAATGGTTAAACTAAATAAATTTCTTGTAAAAGAATTGGTTCAAAAATTGTCTGCACTAATCTATTATATAAAAATAAGTCCGGTTTTCCTTTCTGACGCTATAACTCCAGAATGCACGTACCGATTTCCACTGTTTTCCATTCGTTGGAAAGATCTCGGGCTCCGTGAGGCTTAAAGCAAACAAAATTCAGGAAAAATTTCAACTGAAAAGCAGGAAAACGGGGAAAATAATGTTCACATACAGCGCCATCTCTGATACATAGCATGTACTACGCAGATCGCACCAGTATTTTAAGTAGATGGCGCCGATGCGCTCAGTTGTGTTAGTCAGTGATGCTCAGTTAATTTCATGTGACATTTATTATGCGCACGTTCTTTCTAACGCTAACTAAAAACCAAAACGAAGCCATCTGGTGGCGAAACGAAGTTCACCGGGTTTGCTATTAATCATCAAATCGAATATTCTGTTAATGTTATCCTGCGGTAATCGCTCCTAATTGAATTTTAGCAATTCAGCTGTTGGTTTATTGTGACTCCATCTAAATCCTCCAAAATATATCTCTGAAGCATATACCACACATGCTCGATGGGGTTGAGGATTGGCGATTGCGTATGCCAGGACAAACCCAGGATGTTCTCTATCGCCAAGTACTCACTTGTTCGCAAAGCTGTACACGAACGCGCATTGTCATGCATTAATTTGACCTCGCAGTCAAGGATTTGTGGAAATGGATGCACATGAGGTCTAAACATCTGCAACATTGTTGTCTTACACTATCTTTTATTGATTTATATTGGATAATGTATTGACATCATACTATGACGCATGTTTTTCGTTAAAATATTCGAAAGAAATTTGAGGTGAAAAAAATTCCTTGCGACAAATCCTAAATATCCAAGAATAATATAATATTCTTGACTAATACTCGAGTTACATTGTTTTTATTCCTATATGAGGAGTCTAATTTCAAACCCCACAATAACATATTTTTTCATATCCCATAAATTTATAAACACTTATAATTAATTTTTGACTTAACAATCACATTATTATAAGGTATTTAAATTATTATTCTAGAGTGAAAAAGCAAAAGAAAAAATTCATATATAATATTTGCTTTGATAAAAACATTTCAAATTATTATTAGGACTATTAAGAAATTTTGTACCAAAAATCGTTTTAGCGGGTTTTGAAATTAGACGCCTCATATATCGCTTTTTTACGTTACTGGTTACGAAACACCGACAAAGAAGTCCTCCACTTTTACTTTTGCAGAGTCATTGAGCTGTGGTATGGTCTTCCAGGGATCGTGTTTCCAACGTTCTATGATAGGAGGTCCTTTAAACGAAGCGTGAAGAGATATTTGTTCAGGCTGGAATCATCGCTGCGACTATTGATGTTTTTTTTTACTAATAGTATTCGTTATAATTTTTGGATTATACCACGTTTGCCGTCAGACAGGGTGTAGTCACTATGCCAAGTCAGGATTAAAAAAAATCGGATTTAAGCATCATGAGAAACACAAAGAAATCGCTTTGGTAATTTGACGCTATTTTTGTGAAACTGTATAGGGTGTGTTTGTTGGGAGTCGAAGCTGCTCGCGTCCGTAGGCTTTACCCTAGTTTCCCTACACGTGACTCCTGGGTGGTGCTAAACGAGCAGCAGCGAGGTGGTAGGGCGTCGGTGCCCGTCTCGATCGCGACCACAGTACATGGCGTAAAGCCCGTCATAGTGACTAGTTTCGGCTTGTCGCGTTTCGGGATCAGCTTGTGTATATCCAGTAGCTCATATACCTAGAGACCTTCAGCCGTGGTATATGTGGGCCGACATGACGATGTAGACTATCAATGGATTTTCATCCTTTGATAGTCGCTTTCGTTTTTGGACTACACTGTACTTACCATCAGGTACTCTGTATTCACTATGTCGAGCCAGTGCAAAAAAAAGGCTCTCATATCTCTTAAATTACATAACTAATCTTAAGTAAAAAACCTTCATGAGCGAATTTATTTAAAAGAGTTACACTGGCGTTTTATACCCTTACATTTTTTACTAAATCAATCAATTATTTATTATTATTTATTTATTTATTTTAAAGGGAAACATACAGCAATATAAAAATGATAATAATATACACAAAAAATGTTACATAAGCCAGCAAAGTTTCCACAAAAATTAGTACAAAAATAAAAATCAAGCTAATAAATAACAATAAAAAAATCAATCAAATATACATACATATATATGTTAGATATAAATAGTACATTTATATTAAAAAAAAATACATTATAGAACAAAATTGAACTTAGGCTAATATTTTCTTTCTCACCATTCGCTTAAAGGGCCCAAAGGCACAGGACAGTATATCTATATCGCAAAAACGTTTATTATATAGATCACAGGCACGAAAAACAAAAGTATTATTAACATAGTTTGACCTTAAGAATGGCACCTTAAACAGCGAAAAGTCTCTTGCATTGGAATGCGGACACCTAAAACCTATTTGACTAAGCAAATAGGACGAGTCCACGAGACCGTTAACAATTTTAAATAAAAAGAGTTGATCCCTCTCAATTCTACGATGACACAACGCAGGAATTGAGCTACAAGGAAGGTTGTGTAAATCAGATTTATACTTTAAATGTTTTAGAAACTTGTTAATTATGTATGTTAATTCTCAAGGGTATACGAAATCGACACCGAGACTTACTTGGAACTTGTAATAATTTATTTTTAATAACTTCCATAAATTATAGTCTAGGTTAGACCTGCTAAGGCGCTATTCGTATTCTGTCAGTCGCGACTGGATTATACGACCCTGTAGCGACTGTCGGGTCGCATTGTACGGCTCTATGTGTGCAGTGACGTGCATAAGGTATTTGGAAAGGGTAGGCAGAATTCGTGTGATTAATTTGAATATTATATTATGATACTTCCGATCGTACTGGTTCTCCATTCCAACGGGCCTGAGGGAGCTCGGACGAGAGAGTGCTTCTCTGGCTGCGCGTCCAGTTGTGCACTTAAATATCTCCTGCGCAATTGACTGTTTCCGAAAACGGGATCTCGATTTTTTTTAATCGATGTTGAAACAGTCGCCGTGGCCGAATCCGGCTAGGACATCATCATCATCATCATATTATGATAGTAAATATTATATTGCTTTCATAGGAAAGATATATGACGTGAATATAGAATAGATATGAATATAGATAGTTCACTTTTCTGTTTAACTTTAAACAATTTATTCTAGATTTATTTATCGTAAAGGCATGCAATGCTTTTATACATCTGACGAAATTAACGCTACTGTATGTGTAGTTGTCTAAAGGCGTGCGATGTCGCGAACGGGGCACGCCGTCTTACAGCGCTGTGAATGAATAAAAAGCGGTACACCGCAGCTTCCAGCCGCTGCCGGGTCGCTGCTGCTAAAAGCAACTGTCAGAATCCAACAGCTACATTTAATTGTTTACAAAACAAAATAAATTCATTTAGGCGAGTATTTTATTTCAACAAACAACATTTACATCACTTTAAATTTCTCCTCCAGTTTTGAGCCGTTCAAAGTTCTATTATTAACTGCATCTGTCTCCTTTCTTAAAACCGATTTCCTGCAACAAATATAAAATAAATTTCTTGTATTAATATATTTCTTATACCTTTTTTAACTATTGATCATTTACATATATTTTTCTAATTATCAAATACGTGTTTTATAATCTAGCTAGAGTTCTGGCTAGAGTTTGACCTCAACCAAGCCTGGTGATAGGTGAACATGAAGAGGATTATGGACCGCGTCCACCGAATAAATGCCTATTCACTCTTCTTTTAGATTGAGATTTATAAATGCTGCTTTGACTTTATTTAGATTTTGCTCAGGAAGTTAATCTCTGTTAAGTTAAGTCTGAAAATCAAGTCGGGCAGTAGACTTGAGGTAGTCTGCTACGCGGATGAGAGGAAGGCGGTGCACGGTGTCCGGCGAATCGCCTGGGAGAGAGGTTTTGGAGGGGTGGGCTTACTCCTTCCCCTCCCAGAGAGGTAGCCTCAACAAGGGTTTTTGTTCCCTGGGCGTCTGGATGAATTTGGTTTCCCAGGTCCAGGTGAGCAATCAGAGGGATACCCCGAGGGTTTTTAGTCAGTAGGAGTCTGACACACCGGGGTCACTGCCTTCACAGCGTCCCTGATGGTCCTAAGCAGGATTTTCCCGCGGGATACAAAAAAAAGTCTGAAAAGAAAAGCAATACCCAATAGGCAATAGGAAATCCAGTTACAGAGAGCGTAATCCACTTCGTTGCTACTCGCATTATGAAGGATGAAGTTAATTTTAAGTAGCATGCATCATATAAACAGAATTTATAGCTATTCATATCGTTTCAAATTAAATATATTTAGTTCGTCTCAATATATAAATTTAAAATATAGAAACATAAACAACATAGTGAAAGAAGACATTACAAAAATATATAAACATGGAAAAATGGGCCCCGTCAATTCAATGCTACAGAGGAAGTCGTGTTACATCCTATCAAAATAATTAATAAAAAATAAAACAATAAAAATGCAAAAAACATGTAACTTAAAACAATACTCCTACTTAAAATTAAATAATACTAAATGCAAAACAACTCATGATTCCTTTTATAATAGTCCGTCACCATCAAAACGGAATCACGCACACGTGTTTATTGAATGACTAACAGCTTTAAAGTGACTAACGTCAACTATCCACACTACCAATACTATTAATTCGTAGATATATTACAAAACAAAGGGTTTTTGCGATTATAAATGTATTTGCAATTGATAAATAGATTGCGATCATATCGATGCAACAGAGCAGCAGTTTACCAACGACAGAGCTTAGTTTGTCCTACATCTAATTTATCTTTCAGTTAGAGCAATGTACAGAACTTTTATAGACTTTTAGCGTGGTAAGTACGGAGCTGGTAGTGACCTACCTTATACTATAGCGCAAGATAGCGTGATAGAGATGAGATGATAGAATAAAATGAAGAAATCCAGTCAGAAAGTAGATAGACGTTTAATAATGCACAGTCAGTAGAAATAATGAAGCACAAGTATGATAGTCCAAGTAGAAATAAAGTAAAGAGCACAACAATACAAATAAGAACACGTAAATAACAATAACTTGAAAACTGTAAATAGCGAGCGAGTGGTGCGTGGATACGTATCGAGTGTGATAACGAGACTAATTTGACGGCTACGTGAGCGGTCGAGCGCCTGCGTCGCGTGCGCATGCGCAGTCCCCCCTCGCGCGCCTGTATCCCACGGATCTCTAAATTTGAGCCGTTTCCACCGCACGACACGATATTAGAAATAAATATCAACTGTGTTAGTATGAAATGTGTTGATAAAATTACTTAAATAAATAAGTGAAGATATAATAATGTTTTTTAAAACAGTTGTTAATTATATGTTAGTATAGTATAAAGAATTAGAAAATAGATTATATTAAGGCCATAATTAAATAAATAGATAGTGAGTATGCCACAGACTATTTGTACAGAACTCTACCGTTTTTTTTAATACATTATACTTACTCAGATCGAAATAGCAGGTTAGTCAAGTTCATAACAGGTGACTCGATGAAGAGATACATATACAGAGCGAATGGTAATAGGAAAAAAGACATGCCAATCCCCGTAACAACCTGGAAAAAAAAATCTGCATGTGTACACGCGGTTAAAGTAAAATCATATACGGTCTAACACGCCAAGGGTGACGACATTAAGGTAAATGTAACAATCTCAAATCAATCCGCTTATGGACGTTTTATTTAAGAGGTCTATTCCAGACAACGTAAGAACATTAAAATGTAGACTTTGTTTGGTAAGCAGGAGAATAATCCTGTATAGGACCTTCAGCGCCGCCGTGAGGGTCACAGCATTTGTGTACAAGACCCTCACTTACAATATACGCGGTGTGATCTACATACCACCTCCACCTCTCCTGGGCAGCAAACTCCATCAAGTCTACTGCCTCATTATTGTCAGGAAGGGTGGATACGCGCAAAATCGCGAGCGGACCCCCCACCTGCATTTCGTTCCAGAATGCCGACTGCCACATCCGGCTGTCTCCTTCTGAATCATAAAAATCCCGTAAAATGCGAGTATAGTTTCCCATGACCGCTTGTTACCGAAGGCGCTATAGATCATCACCGGCAGCTTTATATTAGAGACTGTATCAACGACACGGAACAATCTTTTAATATGTAATCACTGGGTGAGAATTGGCACAACTAATCCACTGGCGAGTTGTAAATGAGATTTTGTAATAATGTATACGTGTTTGTATTAGGATACAAGGTGAGTAAGACAATAATAATAGCACTTTAAGCGTAATATGCTTTGAGAATTCAAGCCTGCAAATTAAAACAATATGCACAGTTTTCGCACTTGCCTTACGCAAGCGCGTCAGTCTTCTTTCTACCTGCATATTTGTTACCTAAATTATATTTCGGAATATCATTGACACAGACTTGCGTATTTGATCAAAGAAGTAACAGCAAAAAATAGAAATATTTTAAATAAAGGCATTCCTATCAATGGATTTGTGTCACACTTGGCTTGGTTGACATTATTCTCTCATAGGATTAAGCAAAGAGAGTTGTTATAGCGTTCTCCTTGCGTTTTTCCTGTGGCTACGTCTTCGGCTAAGATTTATGAACACCACTTTGTCTTTTCTTATACTTTACCAGAAAATTATAATAGGAACTTAATTATTCGCAGAGCCTAGTCTAAGTTGGTAAAAACGGTGACTTACCATATACTTTGACAGTAATTAAACAATATAATTTGTAATATTATATTTAAGCAAAGGCTAAACAAAATGGAAGTAGCGTCTAAAAATTTCAGTTTCATAGCAGTTACGCACTACGTCCGATCTCAATCCGAGAAAATACAGATCTAGGAAACCACACCAAACAAAATGAAATAAGTAAATAAACTTAAAATATGTTAAACGTGATTATAAATTGTATTGGTGAATGTAGAATGTGCTCGTTTTTGATGCCTTGTCTTAAATTGTTTTTTTTTTTTTTATATTTATTATTGTAGATCTTTTTGTGCCTGTTTTTGAATAATTGAAACAGTGATGGCTCTTGGTATCTATTGTTAACTTTAGTCAATGTTTAAGATTTTATTTATTGTTTTCTGGTTTTTAAATATTAATTAAAAATTAATATTGGAATTGCGCAGGGGATATAAACTACACTGATTAGAACCTATTTAAATAACATCTTTTTTTCTATATAACACTATTGTACAATTTTAAAGAAAATAAAGTAGTTCTCAAAAACAATAAAAATGTAAAATCGCCATGTTTATATGTTTTTATATTTTCTTTTGTTTCTGTATGTTGTTTGTGTTACTGCATTTAAATTTTTAATTTTTTTGTTAGTTTGTGGCGAAATAAATATATTTCATTTCATTTAAAATACATGAAGCGCATAAATTATTCAATTATTGCCTTCAACGTAAACATTTGGTGTTCCGACGTGATCACATGTTTGTGTAATTATTATTTACATTATTGTCATACAGAAAAAAAAAGATATTACAATAAAATACACGAAACATATTATGTGATATGAATAACTCTGACACCCGAGACACAGGCAATCTCAGTTTCGATGTCAGCTGACGATAATATACTGCTTTAAAACTGTTCTTTTTTAATAAATAATTTCTCATTAAAAAAAAACTTATATATAATATGGACGGCCGTCAAATCACATTAGTACGTCCTAGTCCACCATCCAACAGCTTCTCGGATGCAACTCGTATTCAATTCAGACGCAGTGCGCGAGCATTTATAAAGATTGGATCCGTCAATATTCTGGTCCGAGCCAGAACTGGAGTATAACGGATGACGGAAGTAATGCGCAAGCTACCATATAAATTGTCATGCAGCTACTTCGGCGAGTATTCCTATTGATTTCTTTGAAGCAAGTGCGGGAACGCCTGTACTCTGCAATGCTTACCAGCTCCAACAAGTCTGAAGTCCGAGGAGTTCTCGCGTAATGGATAGTCCTATACATCAAAGTGGTCTGGATCAAATACATCCCGTAACAAAGCTTGCTGGCAGCCCCGAATGGCTTGAAATGAAATATATTAGAGATGATTGCTGAAAAAAAAATTAAATAATGTCTACAAGTCATGGTCTTAAAATTTTCGAGGCGGAGCACAACCCCATATCTGGCAAATAACACCCCCTTTGCCCGCCAGTATTTTTACATTTGCTTCTCAAAAATACAAATAATCAAATGCAAAAATGTTAAGAGCACAATTTTGAGAGATTTGTTCTACAACTTTGTACACTGTCCTACTATGCTCTCGATTTTACTTCCTCTTCCACTACCATTACTACTTCTCCTGCCAATACCCGCCCTAGTTCAAAACCTGTTTCTATAGCACAGAATCTCCTAGTTCAGGACAACGTCTGAAAAACACTTTCGAACTGAAGAGTCCACTTCGTAGATTTTAGTAGCGCGGCTGCTTACTGTTGTCAGGGTACATACACATAGCGTTTCTACTAGATGCTATGCGTATTTCCCCGCGATGTTTTCGTTCATTGGTGAGCATGTCGTGCCTAAGACTATATTTAATCAGGAAGACCCGAGAGATGCGTCTTGGGATTCATATCCAGGATTATTCGCGTTTCTGTGCATAGAAATCGGTCTCTCTTCCGCTAGGCCAACATTATCACCGTTAGTATCTCTCAATTATATAATACATACGTGCGTGTCCATACTCGCAGACGAATATCAAGACACCAATTGCGAGAGCCCAGCACGTCTTATCGAATACCACAAAAATGGTAGCTTCAATCAGGTCGTACTCTTTGTGTGAGAACGAGCCGCCAATCGCCATCAACTTACACATCACGTAACCGGCAAAGCCCACTCCGAGTATTGACCACTTCTGGCAAAATAGAAATAATCATGGTTAAAACTAAAGGTTGTAACCAGTTGGATGTTCACCGTTGTAACTAAGCAGCCGCAGCTGTCAATTGCTGCCCACTGCAGCATCCTTGCAGCGCGGCAAATCACATTAGGATAAATGCGGCACGCAGTCGCGAAGAACTTTGCAAGCAGTAGAAATACAAGAGTTTCGGTTTCGGTCACCTCCTCCAAAGAATCCACATAACTAAAGCTTTCAAATGTGCGAACCTTAGTTAAAGCTGAAGGTTTCTTATAAGTGTCAATCTAAGACTTGTTGTGGGGTCTCTACCGCTTGTGGGAGACGTGTAAATCAGATGTCAGTCTTAGCTTGAATTCCTCTATATTATTTACTAGCTGTCCCGACAGACCTTGTTCTGCCCTATTTCTCTAAAAGAAAGCTATATTGATTTTTTTATGTTAACAGCTGTCCCGACAGATTTCATTCTGTCATAAGTTATTGGCCTCTCGCAGTCTAATAGAAATAAAATAACATTGAAAGACTTTAGTAATATGTAGGGTGATGAAATTTGTATTGTGATGCCTTATGGTACACAATATATTTGTTTAATAACTTGCCGCATAAATTATTATTTTTATTAATGACATGCAATCTCTAACATGAAGGCATACCAAAGAAAATACTAACGCACTTTTGTTTTGTTTTGATTGACGTCAAATTATTGACATTTGGGCACAGAATGGTTTGTATGGGAAAAGAAAATTGATATTTTTACTACTTTCCTCGTATTATCACTACGTTTTTCCTTTACGAACATTTCTCAGACTTGATCAAACACAACAAAAAAGAAATTATATATTTATTTATGGGCTGTCAACAGCTCCATTACACTTCACATTCACAATCTGAATCACATGCATAAGCTAAACGTCGGTAACGGATACCAATAATAGACAGCCACAAATCAGCCAGTTGAGCCGTTCTCGAGTTTCGCGCTTAGCAACACATTTAGCGATTATTCATATAGATTTGGTGCGTGTTTTATATGATTCGTGTGACCTATATATAGCAGTACATTAAACGCACTAGTGCATCGAACATGAAACAACCTTACAAGTGCAATGACTCCTGTAGACTAATTGATCTTATTACAATGGTCAAATCACTAAATGAATGAATGAATGAAGTATAACTTTATTCAAATAGACCTACTTCCAAGCACTCTTGAATCGTCAAAATAAAAGTAATGCGAATCTACCACCGGTTCTGAAAGCAGAATCTACCGAGAAGAGCCGGCAAGACTCTGGTAGTTGCTCCTTTTAACATTAAATGCCCCGCGAGAAAGATTGCATATATTAAGACCACGCACTTTTATCATTCAAACAGTCATTAATGGAATAATATTCCTTTTTTACTAATTTAGTTTTAATAGTTTTTTTTTTATTTCAATAGTGGTAATTCCATAATGTCTTTAGGTATTGTATTGTATAAGCGAATACCGAGCCCCATGTAGGAACCATGAGCCTTTTTAAGCCGCAAATTAGGTAACACTAATTTGTGTTTATTTCTAGTATTAACATTATGAATATCACTGCTCGCCAAAAATAGATGCAGAATTTGTCGTATGTATATATACAAGCGTAAATATATTGCGATGGAACTGTTAAAATACCGAAGTCATTAAAACGTTCTGTAAACGAGACTCTAGTCCTTAAACTATAGATAGCACGAACAGCCCTCTTTGCAAAACGAAAAATCGTTTTCAAATCAGCATCATTACCCACAGTAAAATACCATAGGACATAACGCTGTGAAAATAACTAAAATAAACTAATCGAGCTGTTTCAATATCTGTGAGTCGCCTGATTTTACTGACTGCATAAGCAGCCGAGCTGAGATTCCCTGCAAGACGAGTAATGTGCGCACCCCACTGTCATTTTGAGTCCAAAGTCACTCCCGGAAACACTGCGGACTCTACTATATCAACGTTTTCTCTATCAAGTATTATGTTTGTACTGAGCTGTCGTACATTAGGCATTGCAAATTTAATACACTTGGTTTTCTTAAAATTTAACATCAAATTATTTACTGTAAACCAATTTAATATCTCCTCCATAGCCCCACTTACATCGTCATAGTTGCTTCTATTTCTATTAACCTTAAAAACAAGGGATGTGTCATCAGCAAATAGAACTATATCCTAGAATAATATTACAAAATTTAATTATGTATTTGAATTGAAAACATGATGTTTCCACAATATATTTTTTTAATGTGCTCTTTACATAACCCTGATTCTTACCTTTTTTGTTTAATTATTATTACAGACGGGTTTGCGCTTGACCTGTTGAAAAGAAATGATGAGGCCGATGATGGAGTTCGATCACCCAGCAAATACAGATTCATCCGATGTTTAAAGCATAAGAAGAAGAAAAATGTCATAAGATGTTGGAAAAACAGACGCAGGAAGAGAATTTCATATATGGCGACTCGCAGCAAACAATAGGAGGCGAATCGCCTCGTTTACCTATCTCGTTTTTGCACAATCTGATAGCACGATACGCCATAATAAAATTTATTTTATGAATACAATATGATGACTCTCCTGAGTAAGAAATGGCGTTTATGAGGAGCGTTGGATGTATATATTCATCCAATTCATTGAACATCACTTGAACGGTTAAAGCTACGTGTAGTCAATTAATAATCTTAGCAAAAAACTGTAAAATATCAGAGCGTAGCCGATAATTACCATAGACACAGTGTTTCTGTGTGCCGCAGGGTTGTAGCGACACATGTAGTTCCCCAGCAGCATGCCCAGCATGTACACGGCAGCTCGGCAGTAGCTTTTTATGTATATTTTAACAAACACTTCATTATTGTATATGTTATTCATTTTTCTGTAATAAAATTAAACTGGTGAACATTTTAAGACTGCAATATTTACTCGCAAATGCATCCTAGACTACCTTGTTACACCTGGTCATTTATTTCACATATTAATTTAAAATTTGATCCAATTTTGATTCCGATACTCCTATTCTGGTTAATACCAGATTTTAAGTCGTCAATCATCAATGCATATAGTAAACTTCTAGGCAGGAAAAGGTCGACTCACTTTGGACCAGGTCTCGCCGCTCTCAATCCCACGCCGGACACTCTGTGAGAGTATGTTGGGTTAAACCCAAGTCCGAGATTCAGTAATAGCACCAGGTTGTTTCTTCAAATTCAAGCCGGCACAGGTACTTAGTGAAACTTTCTTGTCCGGTGTGTACCTGTGTCAGCTGATAGGTGACGCGATCTCTGCTTTGTAGCCAGGCTTCGAGTTTCGGGATGAAAACGCCAATCACGCGCTGGCGCGTGCATCGTACTTTGTTAAGTAACACGCGCCAATTCATTAATACAGGTCGGCGCACTTTCGCCTTCAACCTTTCGAGCGCCACGGGAGACACGCTTTCGCCCCGCAGCCGCATTTCGTGGACTCGTTCAAATGCTAATAAGTCTACCTCCCCCTGAATATTCAAAAGGAGAAAGCGCGTATTTTAATGCAAATACAATAACCTAGCCCCCAAAGTAAAGCAAATGTACAACGCCGTCAGTCTGTCTGTCTGACAGTCGTATCAATGCATACAAAGAGCGGTATACCGTGACTTAGCAGCCGCTACCGAACGAGAGCCAGAATCGGAAGCGCGCCTTTATGAATAATCCCACAGATGCAGGAGAACATTTTAGACTTACTGCATATCGTGTGCCAATATAGCTGGCATCTCATACTGGTAGGTCAGGAAGGCCGGTAGCAGAGCAGCGATCACAAAGCTAGTGCCAAACAACCACTTCCCGAGATTGTGGTTCTTCTGATAAACGTAGTATAGAACACTACCAAAGGCTACCAGCTGGAAGTCTACTGCAATGTACCACGTGATTAAATGACACTGAAAAACATAATATTCTGTACGAAGTTTGTTCTCATTTGTTATAACGACAGCACGGCACTTGATAGAAACCACAGTGCTATTCAAAAACCAAGTTCGACTATTGTGAGACAACCTCCTGCTGGGAGCCGCCGCGATCATGCCGGCGTAAACAAATATCCCTTGACGTTCCATTTAAAGAAACCAATATCATAATCATAGGAGGAACGGAACACACGCGCAGGAAGACCATTCCACAATATAATGACAAAAGTATGAGTTAAAGAACTTTTTGATCTAATTGAAAATAATGGTTGCCGTAAAGCTCTGGCACCGCAGTCCAGCGCTTTCCTACTCATAAGAGCAAGAATGTGTGGTGCGAGGTACTAGTGGTGGAAAAGGTGAATGTCTTTAGTAAATGAAGAGGCAATTGTAAGATAAATAATGAACGAATAAACATTTAAAGTTCAAAGCTATATTCGCACAGTCCAGACACAGTTTAAAAAAGAAGGACATTTGTTGGGCTGACGCGGTCTACCGACGTCGACTCATATTCACCTTCCACCAGGTGTGATTGAGGTCATAAGGACGCCTGTAAATTATACAAAAAACAAACTTCATTATCCTATCCTTCTGTGTTGTATGTTATGTTGTGTGACCACTAAATAATTTTTCTTTCTTATATGTAGGCTGACATAACGACAACTGTCGATAATTGAAAGTTCGAAAAAAAAATTGAAATTTCAATCCTTACGTGCTAACTCACCATTTCGTCACATTTGACTAAGTTATTCACCATCAGAATATTTGTCCACCAATTCTTTGTACAAAATTTTTTTTCCTGTGAACTAAATCTTGGCCACAGAGGACCAGACCCAGTGTACACATGAGCTGCCGTGAAGTAGAATATAGTCACCGCTAGTGGAACAAGCATTCTGGAAAATGAATTTATTCCTATATAGAGTTTAATATGTCATAACGACAAAGCACATTTTATATCCTTGTAAGTACGTAAAATTTATGACATGAACAAACTTATATTTTTATTTAGACTCGACAAAGTGACTAGACCACACCTAGGGAAAATTACAGTGTAGTCCAAAAATGGCAACGACCGCTACTGGACATCCATTGACGGTCTCCGTCGTCATGTCGGCCCACACATATACTACAACAACTGGAGGTACACAAACTGATCCCTAAACGCGACTGACACACGCATATCATTACGACAGTTTTTGCACCTGTGTACTACGTTCAAGATCCAGTTAGGGCAATAGCCCTTCCACCGAGCCAAGTACTCGGTACGCATCATTTGATTGCTTTGACTTTAAGTCTTTCAGAGTCACAAGGGCTTGCACACCTCAGCTTTTGATATTAATTTCCAACTGATACCTTCACGTGCTTTTAAAAAATTATCCTATAAGGAGTTCTTTTAACCCCCGACGCATAAAAATAAGTGTTTTAAAGTTTAACGCGTTTCTGTATGATTGTTCCCGGCCTAAAGTACTCCACCCGGGCCTGAGAATCCAGATTTTTCCAGAGGCCCGGGGGCAAACAGCCTGTTTAGGCTTGATCTTTGGGAGAGTTGGGTATAGAGAACCTTCCAAACCTATATTACAGGCGGTGCCAGACGCTACGCGACAAACTCCCTAAAGTCTACTGCCAGGATTACAACCAGTCTACTGTCTATTATCTTGCAGCCTCAATGACATTATAAATAACTTTTATATGATGCTGTAGTAACATCTGTGTTAGCGCAGGGAAGTACCGCTGGCTTTACATTTTTACGCAATTAATTAGAGACAAACAGTTCGTTCAGGCACAGTAACGATGATATAGGTGAAAAGGCACTCACCTGGAAACTGGATGCTAAGGACAGGCTACTGGAGCTCCACACAGTTCACCGTACACAATTATATTAATAGAGAATAATGTTACTTCGTATTGTCTAAAAGAAAACTAAATATTCCGATAAGTGTTATTCTTTTTGACGTTCAATCATAAGCCTATGAATTACTTTGAACCGAGGGTTGAGTGCGGTGAGGGAGTGGGGAAGGGAAGACAAGTACCATTTTTTCTGTTCATTTATTACAACTAAACAATCTGAGATCAGCATTTCTCTATCGTGTTTGAGCACATGGGACGGGTCTTAACAAATAGCGCGTCCGCCCCGACCTGCATGATATGCAGTTCGGATCCCGACAGGGCCGTTCTACGATAGACGCAATTTTAAGGGTTCGGTCCCTGTCGCAACAAGCCGTTGCTCAGGGTAGGGTGGTCCTAGGCGTAAGTTTAGATATTTCCAACGCATTTAACACCCTGCCCTGGGCTGCAATCAGGGGGGCGCTCGAACATCATAACGTGCCCCCCTACCTGCGCTGTATCGTCGGGGCGTACCTGCGCGACAGGTACATCTCGTACGTGGGTCGAAACGATATTCGCTATACGAGGGAGGTGTACTGCGGGGTTCCGCAGGGGTCGGTTCTGGGTCCTCTCTTATGGAACCTCGCGTACGACGCGGTCTTGCGTGCTGAACTCCCCGACGGTGTCAGCGTCGTCTGTTATGCAGACGATACGCTAGTACTTGCCGTCGGGGAATCCTTCGCAGGGACCACCGAGCTCGCTGAGCATGGGGTAGCACGGGTCGTTTCTAAGATCCATGAATTGGGTTTGCGGGTAGCGCCTCATAATTGCGAGGCGCTATGGTTCCATAAACTGCCGTGAAGTAGGGAACCACCCGATTCGTGGATCAGAATATGTTCCGTACATATAAGGGTGGGCCGGTTCATTAAGTATCTTGGGCTCACCCTTGACGGTCGATTCGAGGAACACATTGAGCGCCTCGTCCCCCGGGTTCAGAGGGTAGTGGGTGCTTTGCATCGACTCCTACCCAATCTCGGGAGACCGTCTGAGGGAGTGCGCCGCCTCTATGCCGGAGTCGTGCGGTCTGTGGCTCTCTACGGGGCGCCAGTCTGCGGTCACAGACTGCGCGTCCGCCGCTGCAGGCACAAGTTACACAGTCTGCAGCGGTTGATGGCCATACGGATCGCACGTGGCTGTCGAACAATCTCCTATGAGGCGGCGACGATCCTGGCACGCTTTTTGCCCTTTAATATCCAGGCGGAAGTGGACTTGGCACTCTTCAACCGGGTCCACGTATCCCGCCTGAGAGGCGAAAGCGTGCCTCCTATAGAGCTCGAGAGGCTGAAGGTGCTAGAGCGCCGATCAGTCCTAAATACGTGGCGCGGGCAGCTTAATGAGGAGCGCTGCATGCGCCAACGCGTGGTCGGCGCCATTTTGCCGAACCTCAAAGCCTGGCTTGATAGCAGAGATCACGTCACCAACCATCTGACACAGGTACTCACGGGTCATGGATGTTTCCCTGAGTTTGTACGAGAAGCAACGACCCGTTGCTACCACTGCAGTTCGGACCTGGATTCCGCCCAGCATACGTTCCCACATTGTCCGGCGTGGGACAGCGAGCGGCGGGACCTAGTCCGATGGATCGGACACGACCTCTCCCTGCCAGCAGTGGTGTCGGCCATGCTGGCAGGGCATGACAACTGGAGGGCCGTGGCCTCCTTCTGTGAGGAAGTTATGTCCCAGAAGGAGGCTGCAGAGCGAGAACGGCAGAAGGCCGCTCGAAGAAGACGCCGGGCTGTCGACACCCCCCCTGGCATATCAGTCCCAGCGGATCGGTCGAACCACGACCGGCCAGCTGATGCCTTAGGGGTTGTGGCTGTTCAGGGTGGGGGCTCTGAGCGGCCGGTCAGCAACCCCCGAGAAGACGGCGGTGCGTTGTGACGCGCTCTGCCGAAGTATACTAGGTGGCATCGTGGGAGGCGGCGTCTCCCCCCCGTGATTGGGCCTGTCAGACGCGGCGTAGTGGGGTTGCGGCGATTTGATTACAGGAACCGCAGTCCCCACTAATTCACAGAAGTAGTCACCTTGGGGTTTTTAGCTGGTAATACTCCGGCACACCCCGGCTGCCACCCCCTTCGCAGCCGGGACGGTCCTATGAGAATTTCCCCCAATTAAAAAAAAGGTCTTAACAAATAGGTCATAGTTATATAAATAGTCGAGTTTTGGGAGTTTTTTAATACTTAATTCAATTCCTTTTGAGATAAGGAATTCTAAGATCAGACGCTGGTACTGAATTCCATTTCTTGATAGCATGCAGCATAGTTTAAAAAAATATTTACCTGATATATCTTTTTATCAAGCTTAACACAGGATTTTTCCGTTTTCTATACAACCCCTTCATCAGCAGTAAACCAGATATGAAAATAAATGTATCCACTCCGATTTCTATATGTGTTACCCATGCTCCATACGTCGTATTAATGTCCTGTATTCATTTAAAACAACATTTTAAGGTCAAAATAATTCAATTTGAAAAAAAAATCATCTTAAAATGTCTAAATTCTTGTGTAATTATGACGTACAGTGTGAGTAACTTTAATTTTCGGATACTACGAGATTTTTCCTATACACGTACGTACAGACGTACCTGTATATACGTAGGGAATATTTTGTAGTTTATAAAGCCCTGCTTCGATTTTTGTCCTATCATTACTTCCCAAGTAATCGATTGTTAAAGTCAATAAAGACTTTTTTGCTTTGATCATCAATAACTCAATATTAAGTCATCGTAGAAGGTTCGTAGGTAAGTAAAAAAAAGGGAATTAAATTATCTAAAACAATTTTAAGATAAGACAATTAAATAAAAAAAATTAAAGTCCATAGATCATTTTGAAAACGAGGAAAATTTTTAAAACTCTTTCTGCCTGTATTGTTCTTACGATTACTCAAAAACCCTATGCGTAAATTATATTAACGTTTAAAATTGAAAACTAGAAGCTTTAAACTGTAGCCTTCTTACTTTTAAAACTTCTGTACTACCATTTCCCTCAAAATAACAGCCTCTTGAAAATCACCTAAAAATTGAGGACCTTTTTTAATATCCTTTAATTTCTGCGTTTAGTGTATTTTAAAATGAAAAAATGTTACAGATAAAATAAATAAAGAGAGTAAATGAATTATGTTGCACTGAACTCGACAATTTCCTGTTTAATTATAGTAACACTGCACCACAAAATTTCACGTATTAATGAAAGACAATAATTTATTAGTCATTTCTTGATTAAAATAATTTATTAAAGAACACATACCTTTTCGATATCAAGATTATTAAATACTCCAAAATAATAAACAAATAGTATGTAATGCACTAAGATTGCGGCCATAGAACATATACATTTTATACCGTTGACTGAAGCTACTTCATCTTGGGGTTTTTCTAAGTATTTATTCCAATTTCTCTTCAAATCAAATGAACTTATAAATTTGCTTCCTGAAATCAAAAGAACTGGAGTAGAATCGTCGATGAGGATTAGTTCTTCCTTTAGAGAGAAAGAATCCCTTCGTTGAGTAACTATACTCAAAACCCTTTCCTGAGGAATACGTGGAAATGTCATGTATATATATAAGGTATAAAATTCTTTGTAGACATGACAAAATCAATATACTTAGTCAATGCAGAGACTTTTTAAGTTACATATTTTACGTTTTTGAATCGTAACCTACCGTTGACTTACGTCAGGGATGTGACTTAGAGTGGAAAAAATCAATTACTTAATAATCGATTTTTTTCTTTCGTTAAATAAATCGATTGGTAAAAAATTGATTAATTAAAAATTATTCGAATTTTGCATGTAATTCGATTTCTTTTTAACTATTCGAAAATATAGTTACCGTGGGCGCCATTTTTCTACTGACTTAACTTATTCTTTTTTGCATTTAGTAACTATACCTTGTGACAATTAAGTACCCGGAAATTGTGATTTATATTCCTCTCCCTGAATATTATTGAAATACGTTTAATCTGCTAAGTTAATAAGACTGTCCTAGAATTTACCGAGACGTTTTAAGACGTTTACCGGTTTATTTATAACAGCTAGTTTAATCAGTTTACCTCAGTAGCGTATCACGATTTTCACAATTAATAAGAATATTGAACAGAGTTTGTCTCATATTTTGTGTTTCCAACGGAATTTCGTGTGCCGAATCGTTACAAATGTTAAAAATGGCTTATAGTGAATCAGTTTTATCAAAAACTCAATTCTAAGATTGGTATAAAGCATATAAAGACGGCCGTGAGACCGTCGGAGATTTGCTTCGTTCTGGACGACCTTCAACTTCTAACTCTGACGATAACATTGAAGAAGTGGAAGAAATTGTGCTATAAAATCGTCATTTGAGTGTTAGAGAGGTAGCACGATACCTCGACGTCTCTCGTGAGTCCGTTCGTTTGATTTTTAGAGAAGCAATTCATGGATCTTGCACAAGGACAATGCGCCGTCACATAGAGCCACAATTGTGACCGAATTCAAGGTCAAACACGCGATAAATACCATCGATCAACCACCATATTCTCCGGATTTGGCCCCTTGTGACTTTTTTCTGTTCCCGAAACTGAAAATACTGCTGCGTGGAACCTGTTTTCAATCGATTGAAGCCATTAAGCAAAATTCGTGACAGAAGCTGAAGGCCATAACCAAGGAGTGCCTACCTATTTACTTAATGCCTTATCTATTTACTTAAAAAAGACTAAAAAAGAAAGAAAAAGATAGTAAACAATACAATTTATGAATTAAAAATCGATTGGTCATATTTAGAAAATCGATTATAAGGAAGAAAATGTAAAATAGTTCGATTAATGTAAAATTATTTTTTTCACATCCCTGACCTAAATTAGACGCGTACGAGCGCGACATCTCTCCGTAATACTAGCCAGGCAGTAGACTTGGGGGAGTCTGCTGCTCGGAGGGGAGAGAGATGGCGCGCAGTATCCGACGCGCCACCCGTGAGATAGGTTGGGTGGGTGGGCTCTTTACACCCACGCCTCGCAGAAATGAAGCCTAAACAGGTTGTTTGCTCCCCGGGTATCTGGAAGAATCTAGATTTCCAGGCTCGGGTGGAGTGATTTGAAGGACATCCCGGAGGTTTTTGGTCAGTAGAAATCCGATACATCGGGGGCGCTGCCTTTACAGCGGTTCTGATGATCCTATGCAGGATTTTACCCAAAAAGGTAATTATACAAAATCCATTAATTTGTAATTCAATCGCAAAACTAAATCCGATTATTTAATTATACCTACAAGTTTGTAGGGAACCCTCTCTACGAGGATTTTTTTACACTGGCTCGGCAAAGCGACTACAGTACACCTGATGGTAAGTACAAAGCCAAAAACGAAAGTAACTCTCAAAGGACGAAAATCTATTGCCAGTGCCCGTCGTCACGTCAGCCCGCATATACCACGACTGAAGGTCTCTAGGTATATGAGTCACTTGACGTACACAAGTTTATTCCAAACCGCGACAGGCCAAAGCGAGTCACTACGACGGGCATTACATTAGTGTACTGTGGTCACGAACCAGTTCGGGCAATATCCCGGCCACCACAAAAGGAACTAGTAAAACCACGAGGCTTTGATTAACCAGTTACTTTTATTGGATTGCCTAAGTCTACTTCTTTATACATTTTATTAATATTATCAAGTGGCAGTAGTGTAGCAATGAGAATCTTGGCTCATTATCACGCAAGTAGCCTAAGGTAGACAAGTCCGCTCTCACCCACGGCTCACACAATACTGTTAGGCTTGTCGAATAAATATCGATATATCGATATTTTCAATACAAAATATCGATATTTTTGGGCGATATATTTTATAATGATATATCGATATATCAATACAAAATATCCAGTATAGAAAATTGTATCGAAAACGATATTTTTTTAATTTTTTTAATAGTGAAGTCGCTGAAATCTGAAACTGTAGAAAATAGGACCGAAAGAAAAAAAAACTATATTGTCTATGACTGTTGAGTATTATGTTTTGTTACGTTGCATTTGCCGCCATTTATTTATTTATTATTTATTTTTGTGTGATATCTTAAATAGGTCTTAAAGTTAGAAGATAGCCTTTTAGTTCTTGATATTTTTGTAATTTTGTCTAATAAAAATGAATACTAATAGAAAAATTTCCTATGTATTGAGATTTAATCGATATATCGATATTTTTCCTTCGATATATCGACGCCGATATTGATATTTTAATAAATATCGATATAACGATATTTTCAATACAAAATATCGATATTTTTGGGCGATATATTTTATAATGATATATCGATATATCGATACAAAATATCCAGTATCGAAAATTGTATCGAAAACGATATTTTTTTAATTTTTATAGTGAAGTCGCTGAAATCTGAAACTGTAGATGATAGGAACGAAAGAAAAAAGAACTATATTGTCTATGACTGTTGAGTATTATGTTTTGTTACGTTGCATTTGCCGCCATTTATTTATTTATTATTTATTTTTGTGTGATATCTTAAATAGGTCTTAAAGTTAGAAGATAGCCTTTTAGTTCTTGATATTTTTGTGATTTTGTCTAATAAAAATGAATACTAATAGAAAAATTTCCTATGTATTGAGATTTAATCGATATATCGATATTTTTCCTTCGATATATCGACGCCGATATTGATATTTTAATAAATATCGATATAACGATATTTTCAATACAAAATATCGATATTTTTGGGCGATATATTTTATAATGATATATCGATATATCGATACAAAATATCCAGTATCGAAAATTGTATCGAAAACGATATTTTTTTAATTTTTATAGTGAAGTCGCTGAAATCTGAAACTGTAGATGATAGGAACGAAAGAAAAAAGAACTATATTGTCTATGACTGTTGAGTATTATGTTTTGTTACGTTGCATTTGCCGCCATTTATTTATTTATTATTTATTTTTGTGTGATATCTTAAATAGGTCTTAAAGTTAGAAGATAGCCTTTTAGTTCTTGATATTTTTGTGATTTTGTCTAATAAAAATGAATACTAATAGAAAAATTTCCTATGTATTGAGATTTAATCGATATATCGATATTTTTCCTTCGATATATCGACGCCGATATTGATATTTTAATAAATATCGATATAACGATATTTTCAATACAAAATATCGATATTTTTGGGCGATATATTTTATAATGATATATCGATATATCGATACAAAATATCCAGTATCGTAAATTATATCGAAAACGATATTTTTTTAATTTTTATGATAGTGAAGTCGCTGAAATGTGAAACTGTAGAAGATAGGAACGAAAGAAAAAAAACTATATGTCTATGACTGTTGAGTATTATGTTTTGTTACGTTGCATTTGCCGCCATTTATTTATTTATTATTTATTTTTGTGTGATATTTTAAATAGGTCTTAAAGTTAGAAGATAGCCTTTTAGTTCTTGATATTTTTGTAATTTTGTCTAATAAAAATGAATACTAATAAAAAAAATTCCTATGTATTGAGATTTAATCGATATATCGATATTTTTCCTTCGATATATCGACGCCGATATTGATATTTTAATAAATGTCAATATATCGATATAACATATTTTTTTCATTTTCGACAACCCTAACTACTGTCCCTTCTTCTGCGTGTCCGAGGCATGGATATTGCCAGCATACACATATTCACAACCACTACGTTTATAACATCATAAAATTGTATTTACCTAAAGAATTATCTGTTGTATATCCAGAAATGAGCATAGCTAATATTGGCACCAACGTCAAGATTACTAATAATAATCTGAAAGAAAAAGAGGTTATATTAGCCAAATAACACTACTAGATCAGTACATCATATCAACCCTGTGTCGCCCACGGCTGGACACAGGCCTTTGTTAATGCTTTCCAGAACACCCGGTCAGAAGCGGGTCGCATTCAGCGTTGTCTTGCGATTTATAATCAGGTTATCTGTTCACTTTTTGGGTGGATATACCACGCTGTGCTTGTGCCGAACGTTCCCCAAGCTATATATTCTGCCCATTGCTGCTTCAATATGCTAATCCAGTTAGCTGCATTAGTAAGTCTTGTTCGTCTACTGTGTCCTTTTCCGATTCAATCACGTAGAGAAACACCAAACATAGTCCTCTTCACTGCTTGCAGCTTTCTAATGGGACCCATAATGATAGACTAACTTTTTTTTTTGACCTGATTCGACACAGTGACTACCGCACACCTGATGGTAAGCATGGGGTAGACCAAAAATGACAACGACTATCGACTGTTAAGAAAAACGCATCGGTAGTCACAGTAATCATGCCGGCCTGGACAAATGTCTCTTCACGCTACGCTTAAAGGATCCCATATCATAGAATGAAGGGAACACGCTCGCCGGAAGACCAATGAAATAAGACGGAAAAAGTAAGAGTTAGAGAACATAGTCCTTTTTTGGAAACCCGGGAGAAATCCCGGATCTCGAAGAAGCGATGAGGGCCGCCCTCCGGCGTGTCAGACTTGCACCGACTTAGACCCCCACCTTCCACCTACCGGGATCGAGGGTACAAATAGAGCCTCATTCTAGATACCCGATAAGGCGTGCCGCCTCTGGATAAGCCTTTACTCGCTTGGGGAGGAGTGGTGTAAAGAGTCATCCCTCTCTCTCGCCTCTGCGCTCTTGAGCGGCACGCGGGTACACATCGCGTGCCGCTCATACCCTTGTTGGACGAGACAGACCCTCAAATGTGCCGCCAGAGAACTTATTCCTGGCAGGGATGCGAGATGCCGTATAGCTGTGATTCCGTAAACCCGCGCCCGTGGCTCTATTAAGGAAGGGAGAGGGCGGAACAAAGTTAAAAAACTCTTCAGAACATTTACCATGATACAGACTATAGAAAACGCTTACGCTTACGCTTTTTTGCACTGAATGTTTTCACTGGCTGTTACCAAACGAAAATATGTGTTTTTTTATGGCTCGAAAATGCGTCTATTCAGTTTCTAATGACAAATACAACGTAGTCAAAGAAGGTCAACAACGAGCAAGGGACGATAATCGGTTGACAGTCACTGTCGTCATACGTCGACTCACATACAAAGGACGAGAAAAAGGCTCTAGCGAGCTAAATGAACCGCTGGACCTATGAAATCCGATTCCGAAACTCGGCAGGCCGAAGCAAGCCACTACAATGTTCTGCGTTGTGGTGGTTTTCAATCACTGAGGTATTTAAGACCTTTGGAATTAATTACCAACGATACATTTCTAACAAAATTACTAATACTTACAAAAAAGCTTTCAACTCAAGGGAATACTCGATTGGGTCTCCGGCTTGTTGGCAGGAGTCAATGGTGATGTGCAAACGTAATGTGGAGGGTGGCAGGTGCTGCGTGCGGAGCATCGCTTGCAGCATCTTGTGCACCGAGCCCTGCGAGCATGCGTTCGGCAAGCACACGCCCCAAGTCAGCACGTTGAAGAACCGACCAAAGTTGGAGGTTCTCTAGAAAGGAATTTGGAGCTTTATGCTACTGATTGTTATTGGGTTTGAGCTAAATCACGCCGTGTGTTAACCAATGATATGTTTGATGAGCATTCACAGATTAAAACCAATAATGCTCTGTTCACTATGCTCTTATATGAAGGCCGTGAGACATCTATGTTCGACTAGATTCGCGCACAAACGGATATGTTAAGTCTTCCATAGGAGCACTTGTTTTTTGGTAACCCGAGAAAAAATCCTACAAAGGATCGTCAAGACCGCCATGAGGACGACACCCTTGTGTGTCACATGCCCTTTAAACTCCCCGGAGTGACACTCTACTAGCTGAAAACTAGGCCTGGAAGTTGGTATTCCCTCTACAAACCGATGAAATAAAAGCTTTCTACGGGCTTTTTCTCTGAGTGTGATGAATGTGAAGAACTCACCTCGTAAAACCTCTCTATATACCAGGCGTTGTATTGAATACATACTCACCGGATCCTTCCCATCCAGGCAGCAGTCTCCTGTCTCAGCGACACTTCAACTAATCGCATTCAAGGATCAGCCTTTGTACATTTTTCCATAAACGAATTCCTTTTCTCTTTCTTTAATAATACGCAGCACGCTTGAAATACTACTGGAATCGTATAAATCTTAACTCGTGATGAATCGTCTACTAAGGTACCAGGTAGTAGACTTGAGGGAGTCTGCTGCCCGGGTGAAAGGGATCGGTGTGCAGTGCCCAGTGATCCTTAACACCCACCACTTCCCAGAAAGGAATCCTTAATATAATTGTGTTCGCTGCTCGCGCTTCTGAATAAATTCGGATTCCCAGACCCGGGTGGAACGATTAGAAGGACACTTCGGGACTTTTTAGCCAGTAGGAGTCTAATACACCAGAATCGCTGTCCTCACAGCGGTTCTGATGGCTCTACGCAGGACAATTCCCCGGGATAAAAAAAAATCTTATATGGTAACGTTATTGGTTATATGGAATTACACATTCAGTTCAGTAGTTCCACTTATAATGTCATTGCGATTTATGTAACAATACATAACAGAGAAGGCAATTGACTACGCAATAATCGGTAATAGATTCATAAAAGTGGAAATGGAACATCGCTCTAAGATCAAAGTAGTCAGAGATCGGATAATACCTCTCAAAGAGAATATGGTAGGATACTTGGCTCAGTAAGTTATAGGAGCCATAATCACGAAATGCATGGTGGCTTCCCATGGGTAAATAGAGCGTGAAACGTTCAGCAAGGAGGTAGATAATGTTTTTAGTAGTGAACAAGCTATAATTTCATGTAACTATCACATAATTGGTGGCACTATATAAATCAGGTCTAGTTTCGGATGTATCCCAACATGAATAGTAAAGGAAGTGGTAAACATGGGATTTTAGGATAGTCTATAATGAAAAAAATATGTTAAGCCTTTAAAACATGATGACTTACTTCAAAGTACGAGCTTGTGGTAGCGTAAGGGTCCAGCGGAGCGCGCTGTCTCCTCGGCGTAGCGTCGGTGAGGCGGACGTCCGCGAGGCAGTACTGCGTGCGGAGGTACGCGTGCGAGCCCAGCCAGGGCGGCTTCAGGCACTGGTCGAAGCTGCCCAGCTGGTACCGGGACCCGTGCAGGAAGCCCACCGGACGTTGCATTGAGTCCCAAACTGTTGGCATTATATTATTTAACCATAATACATCGCTTTGGAGCGGTGTTAATCGACATTGCTCCATTGTAACAGACCAGTATTGTCGGAAATGTTCAAGTATTTTTACTTACTCCAAGTAGCCCAGAGTGTTGAGTTCTTGACTCCGTGCAGTATCGCCAGCATGGCTTCCACGCAGGGTGCCTCATCCACACCCCACTGCTCCAGCTCTATAGACTTCAACAATGGATCCACATCTGATAGTCTTCTGTCATCGTTTTGTGCTTTTACAGGATTGGTTATGACAGCTGTATATAATTAGAAATAATCTGAATGAAACAACTTGTATTTGAACAGAACTTCAATGGTTCCTTTTTATTTTATTAGTGGCCGATGCAAATTACAACAGTTTGACTACTGAACGGTTTTCTTCTAAGAAAAATAAATAATAATTAGCCTGGAAGATTATAAACTCCCAACCTGTTAAGCTTTAAATATAGGGCGAAATATCTGGTGCAGTTGATCAGATTAGAAAAAAAATCGATCTTCAAAGTAACTCTTGTTCGTCAGATTAAGACAAGGTGAATTAAGTACATGCAGAAAATTTTGCATTTCAACATTCTGACGATTTTAGTGCAACAGAATAAAATGAACAAGAGACAAAACTGCAGAAAAATGTCCCCTAGACATATTTGAGCACAGATGAATTTTTTTTTTTTCAATTTCGTGGAAATTATGTTAAGATCATGGAAATAAATTGACGATTTTGGCAAGCCAAAAAAGCTATAAGAAATAAATAAAATTATAACGTCAGACTATAAGAACTCCTAAAAAAAAAGTTTCAGATTATTGGTCAGCACGACAAGTACATCGCGCTGAACCGACTGCATTAGACTGACGGGCTCGAGCATGTTAAAGGTCAGATTCTTCTACATTTTCAAAAATCGGCTATTAGTTCTAGTTGTGTACAAATTTTCTGTCTTTCTTCTAAACGTTTTAGGGTTCGTTTAACATTCTCCATGATAATCTGACGCGCTCGAATTTTCGCGGTCACCTTCATCTAGCAAGCCGTCAGATTAACATCCCTCTGTTACCAGAAACAGGTTGCGCGTATACATTGTTAATGTTTGACGCGCTTGTGTATGTTTGTGACTGATTTTTAAGCATTTTTGAAAATGTATACTCGTTCCCCCGCCAGTACTATGGCATATATTATATCTTGTTTCCTACGAATCGCGTTTGTCTCACTTTAAACTGGAAGTACTTCATACCAGGAGAAAAGTATTAGATATACTGTTCCTATTCAAAATAATTAATAATTTTATTGATAGTCCGGCATTGTTGGAACATGTTGGCTTATTGGTGCCTCGGCTGGGTACCCGGTTGCAGAACCATAAAACTCTGTTCCAGCCTGCATGCTCCACGAATACTGGCACTCACTCGCCACTGTACCGTATGCTTTCTTTTTGCAATAATATAAGAAACGATATTGATATTTTTGGCGATTCTTTTTATACTACTAAATTAAAACTATCCAAATTGTATTTTTAACCCAAAATTTTGTTCTTTTTTAATTTAAACTGATGAAGTATTACTTCTTTTGGTCTTTGTTCCTCGACATGGTTCTGTATTTTGTGCGCTCGTTTCTATAAGTGTAATTGTATGTGTATAACATTTTGTATATTATATTGGCACGTTGTATTCACATCAAGAAAGTTGTTTCTCGAAAATGTATATTTTAATATGTTGTATTTTACAAGTCTGAGATATAACCACTTTTGTGAATTAAATAATATATATATATATATATATATATATATATATACTAGCTGTCCCGGCAGACCTTGTTCTGCCCTATTTCTCTAAAACAAAGTCACATTGTTTTTTTTTAATGTTAATAGCTTCCCCGTCAGATTTTTTGAAAATTGTTTGAGGCAACCTGGCCTTAATGCTATATGTATAAAAATTGACAAATATTGACATTAATATTTATACGTCACTCAATAATTGTTTTGCCTTCCCGGAACCCGTCCACTAACATTTAAACTTTATGCTATGGTGTTTAAGTTCAAATTGACTTATATCAAATCTTTTGTATGAGAATATAGAAAAGTGGTGTTTTTAGACTTTTTCAGACAATTTTTTTAATTTTTATCTCACAACACAACAAAAAAGAAATCAGCCAAATCGGTTCAGCCGTTCTCGAGTTTCGCGCTTATACACATTTAACGATTCATTTTTATATTATAGAGAGATATACCAAATAAACTTTATTTCTATTTAGCATCTAATCTTAACAATCCAATAGGTTCCGACAACACACGAGCAACTACTTATTTAACATCTTGGGCTCCCCTACATATTAATTCTAATATTAAATCATTATTTTTTACTTTACAGTAAAATACCATAAGACACAATGCTGTGAATGTAACTAAAATAAAGTAATCGAGCTGATTCAATATGTGGGAATTTACTGACTGCATAAGCAGCCGAGCTAAGTTTCTCTGCAAGACGTCTAATGTGTAATTTGGAATCCAATGTCACTCCCACCGACATTGTGGACTCTACTACGAGTATATCAACGTTTTCTCTATTGATTATTACAATTGTACCAAGCCATACATTAGCCATTGAGAATATAGTATTTACATCTGGTTTTTTTAGAATTTAACAATAAATTATTTACTGCAAACCAATATCTGTTTACTGTAGTTCAATATATCCTCCATTGCCCCATTTACATTGTCATAATTGTTTGTATATATTAATGTGTTATATTAACCTTAAAAAATACGGAATGTGGTATCAGCAAATAGGACTATGGCACAGATATTGCTAACAATGAATGAGAGATAATAGGAATAAGAATGGACCCAAAATAGAGCCTCGAATACTTACTAACTAGATGTAAATACTTACAAATATGTACCATCAACCACAAAACACACCCGGCGTACATGATCACTCGATTAAAACTAGAAGACATCAAATAAACCTCAGCAACATGGATTAATTAATATTGTAGAATGTTGTTTTTCCATTACAGCGTATGTTTTTTTTTCATAATATAAATAATAATTTTAGTATCTAAGTATCAGTAAAAACAGCAACTGCTTTTTGTAACTTTGTTTTTAATAACATACAACGTGTCCCAAAAAATCAACATCTATTGTCGTAAAATTGTGTGGATCAGAAACATTTTAACTAAGTAAAATGGATTCACGAAAAATAGGGTCGTTTCAGGTTTTTTTTTCTTGTAGTTTTAGTAATAACTTGATAAGTGTTGTAACATTTTAAAATCCTTATTAAATGCATCAACTTTTAATGGTACTTGTCTTACTGCCCTAGTACAGAGCTTTTTATAATATGGGTCGCTACCCCCAGATGGGGTCGCGTAGCAAAATTCTGCGGTCGCGAGAGATTTTAATGTCAAATATTTATATATACCATTTTATAACGTGACTAGAGTTGGCGGAATACAGTGGACTTGCAGCGTCTAGACAAGCGCATTTGTTGATTGAACCTATATTAAATCCCAATATCGTTCAGCGCTAAAAAATGTTGAAGAGGTCTTACGTCCAGCAGTTTCAAACATTCCACCAAGATTTGATTTGTTATGCAATAAAAAACAGGCACATCCATCTCATTAAATTTTTTACTTATATTTTAATTTAATACTTACCACGCAACTACTTGAATATATTCGAGCGAATTAAGACGGTCAGAATCCACTTCTAATTTTGAAACTATAATAAATACAATGATATAATTTTTTGTGCAATTTTGAATTTTAGATTTTTGTATTTTTCAAAACGAATTAATTAATCTAAAACTATATATTTTCATATGTATATGTATATTGTTACCAAATAAATAAATCATCTAAAAATATTTTTTTTTATATTTGTATTAGACAAAATTACAAAAATATCAAGAACTAAAAGGCTATCTTCTAACTTTATGACCTATTTAAGATATCAAACAAAAATAAATAATACATAAATAAATGGCGGCAAATAATATACATACAACAAATTCAGATGTCAATGCATGTAACGTAACAAAACATAATACTCAACAGTCATAGACAATATAGTTCTTTTTTTTTCGTTCGGTCCTATCTTCTACAGTTACAGATTTTAGCGACTTCACTGCCCTAAGAATTAAAAAAAAATATCGTTTTTGATACAATTTTCGATACTGGATATTTTCTTTCGATATATCGTCACAAAATATATCGCCCATAAATATCGATATATTGAATTGAAAATATAAATATTGATGTATCGATATTTATTTGACAAGCCTATTGCCAAGTACACTCTCGTTTGCAAAGCTGTGTACGAATGCGCATCGTCATGCATTATCTTCCAATCGCAGCCAAGGGTTTGTTTCGCGCAGGACTCCCAGCGCGACGAGCTCCCCTCCTGACGCAGCATGGGTGGGTGACGTTGAGGGCGTCCCCGCCCAGCGGAGAGAGGTAGGGTCGGTGTGTGTTTGCCCACACGTCGTTCCCATAGAGAGGAAGTGAGGGGTTTCAATTCCCCTCCCTGAGAGGAGGCCTGGCCAAGGCCTACTGCTCGCAGAGCCGTCGGAAGTATCCGGATTACCAAGCTCGGCGAAAGCGAAGAGAGGGCAGTGCTGGCACCCCGGTGGTTTTATTCGGAGCAGGTCCGACACACCGGGGGGAGTGACCCTCACCACTTCCCCTGACGGTCCGTAGGGATTTCCACCGGCTTAACAAAAAAAAAGCCAAGGGTTTGTGCAAATGGATAACATGGGGTCTAAGTCCTTTCACATAGTTTTCAGCATTTATGTTTCCATTTACAGAAACGAGCTCAGTTCGTCTATTCTTCATTATACCCGCCTGCATCATAATTGCGAGCCGCTGTGTGGATGAACTTCCTGGACACTCCTAAGCCTTTCAATGTTATCCGGACGACGCTACACTCTTACTCTTCTAGTATCAAGCCAAATCCTTGCTCCTGGGTCCATGTTATGTGTTCTCTACAACATTCATTTCGACTAGCACTATTCTCGTACGAGTTTGTAAACCGTACTAATGCGATTTCGCACGTTTTGGGCACTGACCACAATACCGCTTGAGTTTTGTAGCCTTACACCTATCTATTGATCGATTAACATCGGCTGACATCTAGCAGTCAGTCGATGTATCGGACTTGCCTAGTAGTCGTACTTCTTCCACGGCCTGGGTTCTAGGATTTAGGGTTCAAGTTTGAATCAAGTTCCGTCGTAAGAATACTTACCTAACTTTGATAAGAAAAAATATAACATTGGCTTTAAAATACCAACTTTTTAGGAACGTCAAAGAATTCTTAGTGTTTAAGATACTTGAGATTTAAAACGAATCATTTCCGCTCAGTTAGTATCATAATACTAAACGAGATGGCGTTACAACCGAATTAGAACACGCAATTGTTTCGTAACATAAAACCAAATATATTGAGAATTTAATATAAAATGGTTCAACAGTATGGTCTTTTATTTAAACATCCAGCAACAAAGTGCAGTGCTCGCGATACTTAGATAAAAACTTAAGAATTAGAATTAGAATTCTAAGAATTAGCCGTAAAAGAAATGTAAAAACATTCTAAAAAAACTGCTGCAATTGCGTGGTAAATCAACTTTTAATTCAATTAAGTAGTTTATTAGAAAAACTAAACTTAGAGCGTTACACAATTATACCCCTTTATCAAAATGATAAAGTAACTAAAGCTGCTTAGCCACAGCGACGACATTCAGCCTAAGGACGTGGGTACAACTGAACTTTCGTAGTTACTGGGCCTCCGATACCCGTGACCTGGGCTTGTGTAATCAGAGTTACAACTTCAACTCAGCCAGAGCAACTACAATTATGCTTTTGATAGCTGGAATATTATAATAACAATGCTCGTATTTGAAGCGACTTACTTTTTCTATTCCTAAAATGTGACGTTCAAAACGCGTAGCTCGTACTTTATTAAAAAAAATGAAAACTTTTATACTTATTTAGTTTAATAGATGTAGTAACAGAAAGATATTGTATATTTAATATCCTAAGATTATTGATATGTCTAGATGGCGTCCGTTCATACGTTGACCATGAAAATCCCGCGTTACAATTTGTAAGCTCATGGCCTACTAGATTACGCCCCGCCCACTAATCAAAGTTAGAGTTGCCATATTTCACTCCATGTACCCTAAAACTTGATTATTTTAGCGAGTGTGTACTCGAGTGTTGCCCGACCCGGACTGCTTAACGCACGGTTAGGGCAAACATCCTGTCGCATTCATCACCCCACCTTTAATCTACCAATCAGAAAGCGCGCTCATTACATCACCCGACTTTCAACAACTTCTAACGGCTGGGACCGTTGTCTAGGAACTAAATATGTCTGTCTTACATTATATAATAAAAAATGGAATAGCATTAAACTTGTGTCAAACATACTATTTTTACGCTCGACTTGTCTTGTCGAGAATTAAAAACCATTTATTTAAATAATATACATTAAATAAATGTTTTTCTGTGATATATAATCATTTTAATCCTCTACAGGCGAATCAAATTTCTTACCAAAATTTCCAGCAGACATTTTATTCGACTGCACTTTGTGGAAATTATTAAATCTAAAATTAAGATGGTGACCAAATTCCGCCAATATATAAGCCACAATTTTTGACAGCGCCGCGCAGTCGCCTACATCGGACGCATTTACATACAAATGCATACAAAGCGGTACGTCGCGAGCCGGTGCTAGGTCGCCACTGCTAAACAGCAACTGCCAGAATCCAACAGCTACATTTAATTGTTTACAAAACAAAATAAATTCATTTAAACAAGTATTTTAACCATTTGTTGATGGAATGTGTCCGATCTGAATCTGTGAGAGAGGCGTTTGTGAGTGCCTTTGCTCTGAACAGACTTGACGTCGGGATGTTTAACAAAATCTTAACAGAACTATTATCTGATGAGGCGTCTGGCCTGTTCAGATCAATGGCCCCATATGTAATATGTCAGGTATGTTTCTGTATTAGGGTACGATGGGGCTGACATACGTACACACGTAAAAGCCCCTTAAATAAATAGAATAAAAAAAAAACAAGTATTTTATTTCAACGAACAGAACATTTACATCATTTTGATTTCTCCTCCAGTTTTGAGCCGTTCAAAGTTGTAATATTGCCTGCATCTGTCTCCTTTCTTAAAACCGAGTTCCTACAATAAATATTAAATGAAATAAATTTCTACTATTAATATACTTTTAATTAGTATTTATCTATTAATTTTATATTAGATGCACACATATTTCTAACTATAAAATATTATTTTTTATAATTTGCATACTAGAGTTTGACCTTCACCACACCTGGTGATAAGTAAGAGGCCGACGATGTACCGCATCTGCCCCACAAATACCCATTCACACTTATTTTAGGCAGAGATTATTAAATTCTGCTTTGATTTTGCTTAGATTTTGTCCAGGAAATAATTTCGTATTTGACAAAAAAAAGTAAATATATAACAGGAGTTTGAGTATTAAGTCCGTTTAGGGTTCCGTACCTCAACAGGAAAAACGAAACCGCTTATAAAATCATATTATTGTCTGTCTATCTGAGTATCAAAAATTTATTTCTTAGGATAGCTTGGAGATACAAACTCCAAATTAATATTAAATGCTCAAGTCTGCAAGTTTAAAAACAACGCAATCAAAAGTTACGTCCGTTTATATCGTATTTTCAACGAATTTGCCGATTTCGCTAGGGAATCAAGACATATCGCTGGGTGCCGAGGAAGATGGCTCAGCCTTGCCCTTGGCACTCGGCAGGCGGGAGAAGCAACACCCCGGGGGTTTTAATCTGTGCAAGTCCGACACACTGGGGGGCGGCCCTCACCTTTCCCGGAGGTCCGTTAGGGATTTCCTCCGGGTTACCAAAAAAAGGAACACAAGACTTATAGAGCACCATTGATCTAGAATCGTAAAGTTTGGCAAGAAGCCTGTTTTATTAGAAACAGTATATATGGGGTTATATTAAAACAAAGCTTTACATGATTATAAACGTATTTGCAGCTGGTAAACAGACTTCAATCTATATCGGTGCTAGAGGACAGCTGTTTACCAACGATAGAGTTAAGTTTGCCATAAGCCTGATTTGTCTGTTAATTAGAGCAATGGACAATACTTTCCGTCCTCTCACAACTCTTGGTGCGCGAGTCCGAGACGCACTTACAGATTTTATTTTAAGTCAATTATACTTACTTAGGTCGAAAAAGGTTGTTAGTCAAGTTCATGACAGGTGACTCGATGAAGAGATACACGTACAGAGCGAATGGTAATAGGAAAAAAGACACGCCAATCCCCATAACAACCTGGAAAAAAAATGCCTGTGTACACGAGGCAAAAGGAAAATAATGTAAGGTAAACTAAGGCAAACGTGAAATTAAAGCAAGTGTAACAGCTTCAAATCAATGCACTTATGCAGGTTTTTTATTCAGGAGATCTATACCAGACAACGTAGAAACTATATTATTGACCGTATCAACGACACGATATAAACTTTAAATATTAAATCACAAGACGACATCCTGCAAAACTAAACCAATGGTGAGATCATGGTAATGTAAACGTGTTTGTAAACAGGTACAAGGTGAGTCTAACAAGTTAATTATAGCACTTTAAGCGTAATATGTTTTGAGACTCCTAACTCACAAATTAAATTATGGAGGATTGTCACACCTGCCTCACGTAAGAGCAAGCGTGTCAGTCTACTACCTGCAAATGTTTTACTTAAATTATATTTCGGAATGTCACTGACACTTACAGGTTTAATCAACGAAATAATCACAACAAACAAATGTTGTGATGGTTTCATTCAAACGCCTGTACTCTGCAATGCTTACCAGCTCCAACAAGTCGTGAGTCCGAGGAGTTCTCGCGTAATGGATAGTCCTATACATCAAAGCGGCCTGGATCATATACATCGCGTAACAAAGCTTGCTTGCAGCTCCAAATGGCTTGAAATGTAATATATCAGTGACGATGGCTGAAAAATAATTAGAAAAATGTGTGCAGCCATAATTTTGAAATATGTCGGAGCGGAGAAAAAAACTACTTACAGGCGTCCTTACCCTTCTCCGCCAGTACTTTCACTTTTGCTTATCTATACTAATATTATAAAGCTGAAGAGTTTGTTTGTTTGTTTGTTTGAACGCGCTAATCTCAGGAAGTACTGGTTAAAAATTGAAAAATTCTTTTTGAGTTGAATAGACCATTTATCGAGGAAGGCTTTAGGCTATATAACATCACGATGCAATCATTAGGAGCGAAGAAATAATGGAAAATATGAAAAAAACGGGGAAAATTATTCATCCTTGAGGGCTTCCATTGCGTGCGCTGCAAAAACGGTTCCAGATAACAAAAATATATGTAACAAAGAATTATTCCTCTTGAAATGATCTAAAAAAATGTCAGGGACAGTATATGTCTATCTTTTAAGATTAAGTCACTAGAACCGTTTTTATGGTAAACAAATATGGCCGAAATTAATGCATTATTTGTTAAGAGTTGTATCAACGTAATAATATTAATCTTTATCCAAATAAATGTGTTGTTGATTAAGAGTATTTAATTGTGAACAAAATTGCCTCTGACATCACTTAGTTTCAATGAACATCTTAGAAGATATTACAAAACCTTATATAGCAAAACAACGTTTGCCGAATCAGCTAGTCAATTATATGAATTAGCCCAATAGAAAAATGTTACCAATATACATAAATGTTTGGGATTTTTTGGGAGGTTTGGGAAAAATCACTTTGGCCTTGTATAACGTAAGACACACACGTAACGGTTTTTTTTTTGTCTGTCAATATATAATATATCATTTATTACTTGCTCATATAACTCATATAATAGATTCAGTGCGTATTTCTCCACGATGTTTTCGTTCACGGTGAGCATATGGAACTTAAATTCATACTTAATCAGGAAAAATCCCAAAGATTCGTGCCAAGATTATTTGCATTTCTTCGTATAAATGGAGGTCTATTACCCGCTAGGCTACCACAGCCACAGTTATTATTTCTTAATTATATGATACATACGTGCGTATCCATACTCGCTGACGAATATCAAGACACCAATTGCGAGAGCCCAGCACGGCTTATCGAATACCACAAAAATGGTAGCTTCAATCACGTCATACTCCTTGTTTAAGAACGAGCCGCCAATCGCCAACACCTTATACATCACGTAAAAGGCAATGCCCACTCCGAGTATTGACCATTTCTGGTAAAATAGGAAAAATTTTGGTTAAAACCAAAGGTGCCATTTGGATTCTGGCAGCCGCGACTCAGTAGTCGCAGCTGGCAGTTGCTGCCCACAAGCAAACTTGTACCTTGACAAAGCACATCGTAATAATCGCAGCATATACTCTAAATAAATTTTGCAAGCAATAAACGTGCAAAAGTGGTGTCAATCGTTTTTGTCAAGATAAAACTTGTCCAAACGAAAACTTTGCTTTCGCTTTTGGTCACCTTAAGCCTAATAAACCATACACAGTAAAACTTTCAGATATGCAAAGATTTTAGTTAAAGCTGGAGGTTTCTTACAAGCATTAATCTAAGACTTGTGGTGGAAGCCTCTACCGCTTGTAGGAGTTGTGTAGATTAAAATGCAATTTTAGCTTGAATTCCTCTTTATTATTTATTTGGTGCGCGTTTGAAACCAAATGTGAGCCGTAAAATTTCTGAGTGTGGCCGATAAATACCTTAGGCACAGTGTTTCTGTATGCCGCAGGCTTGTAGCGAGACATGCAGTGCCCCAGCAGCATGCCCAGCATGTACACGGCAGCTCGGCAGTAGCTCTTAATGTATATTTTAATAAACACTTGATTACTGTAACGATCAATCATTGTTCTGTAACAAAATTAAAGAGATATACATTTTAAGATTACAAGCTTTTCTTCTAACTTCATCCAGTTTTAGTATTCTTATGTTAATTTAAAATTTGAGTCATTATCAATTCTGAGTCTCAAAGTATCACAAGATTACGCTTTTAAAGTATGCTTACCAATGTGCAGCTTAACATTATTGAATTAATCACTTTTGAAAATGAACTAGATGAGTCGTAACGAAAGGGTTTGCCGGCTAGCAAATGGAAGACACAATCCCTTGTTACATACGTTTATTATTGGCAAACAATTGTGTATATTGAGCACGTGGGTTGACAGACGTATAGGTCACTTCTCTCCGGACAAAAAAGAGAAGAGAAAGGACACAGCTGGTCCCCTGAAAAGGTGTGATGCGCGGTAGTGTACATTGCGTGTGCGTGTTCCGGCGATAGGCTCATCCAGGCGCTTTGACAGCGCGCCAGACAGACGTATAAATGCATTCAGAGCCGCTACCGAACGAAAGCCAGAATCCGAAGCGCACCACAATGGATAATTCCACAGATATAAGAGGTCATTGTAAACTTACTGAATATCATCTAACAATACTGCTGGCATCTCATACTGGTAGGTCAGGAACGCCGGTAACAGAGCGGCGATCACAAAGCTTATGCCAAACAACCACTTCCCGAGATTGTGGTTCTTCTGATAAACGTAGAATAGAGCACTACCAAAAGCTACCAGCTGGAAGTCTACTGCAATGTACCACGTTACAAAATGACACTGAAAAATATAATATTCTTAATAATTTTTCCAGTTCTCATTTGGCGCAACCGCACGGTACCTGGCAGGAAATCATAACGCTATCTTAAAACCGAATACGACTATCGAGAGGCAACTATCTGCAGATAGTCAACTCGATCATGCCGGCCTACACGAATATCTCTTCATGCTACGTTTAAAGAACCTAACATCATAAGGCCGAAGGGTTGGCGCTCGCAAGAAAACCTTTCCACAGTCCAATAATCCGAGGAAAATAAGAGTTAGAGAACTTATTAACTCAAGCTGAGATATAAGTCAAAGCAATCTGGTAGCACGTGTGATTCATATATCCTGAAGAATGCTGTCATGGTATGTGTGCCGACATGACGAGGGCTGTCGCTGTACGCCTCTTGGCAGTTGCTGAGTTCTTAGGCAACACTATACATTCCACCAGCTACAGTGTACTCGAGCTCCTATAATAAGGAAAGAAGCGTGAAGAAATTTCTGCAAACATGCTGGTTGCAGCTATCAAGAGGCTTTTTTTTGCTGTTGCTAGTCACAATCGTCTTTGAACTGCACTACCGGCGTAGTGTCATCACTATGCCGGATCAGAATTCAAAAGAAAACCTACCATTTCGTCACACCTGACAAAGTTATTGACCATTAGAATATTTGTCCACCAATTCTTTGTACACAGCTTTTGTTCCTGTGAACTGAATTTTGGCCACAAAGGACCAGACCCAGTGAACACATGAGCTGCCGTGAAGTAGAATATAGTCACCACTAGTGGAATAAGCATTCTGGAAAATAAATGTATTCATATATAGTTTATATCTCATAGCGACAATTGAATGGCTAAAACCCTTGCAAATAGGCAAAATGTATGGCATAAACGAATATTTAAAATAGTTGAAAGTTAAAATTAATCACTTCCGCTCATTTAGTATCTTTGTACTAAACTAGATGGGGTTACAATCGAATTATAACTCACAATTATCTTGTTACACAAAATTGTAAATATATTTAGAATTTTAATATATTATGGTTCGACAGTACGGTCTTTTATTTGAACATCCAGCTTAGCGCAATGCAGTTTAATATAGCGCAGCGCTCGCGACACGAATGTAGTGTAACTAGGGGCTTCACGTCTTTTACGAATAACGATGCCGCGCATAAATTAATGTTGTTTTATTAAATTAGTAATTAGTAACATCAATTAGTGTTGTTGTTTATACAATACTACACCCACAATATAACGATGGGGATATCGCAGTGTGGATACTACCACGCTATAGTATTTTTTTATTCTAGGTTGACAATATAGTTACGGTGTACCAAATGGAAGGTGCAGTGTAGTCCAAAAACCGCTACGACCGCCGAAGAGTAAGAATCCATTGACATTCGACCGACATATAACACGGCAGAATGTCTCTAGGTTTATGAAGCTGATCACGAAACGTGCCAGGCGGAAAAGTCTTAGCACCTGTGTACTGCGGTTATGACCTATTTGAGGCGATCGGCTTCACTAACAACAGACGTATCTGAGCCCATAACACTGGTTTTAACAAAATAGATCATAGTTTTATTAATGAAATTCCTTTTAATACAATTATGATAATTCTAAAATCAGACGCTGGTGCTGAATTCCACTTCTCGACAGCATGCAATATAGTTTAAAAGAATATTTACCTTATATATCGTTTTATCAAGCCACCCACAGGATTATTGCGTTTCCCATACAACCCCTTCATCAACAGCAAACCAGATATGAAAATAAATGTATCTGTTGTGACGTCCAAATGTATCAGCGGTATTCCATACGACGTGTCCATTTCCTATATTCATTTACAACAACCAAATTTTAATCTTAATTGAATTCATCTTAACTTAAACTGTATAACTTCTAAAATATTTAAATCTATCGGTATCTATGCGCGGCAACGCGAGTGGTTGTAGGCTCGTATCCCGGAAAGTACCTCTGGGTTTTTCCAAATTAATTGTGGATTTAGGAACCATATATTGCCGGTGAATGGAAGCATCGTGAGTAGTGATGAAAATGCCCGGGAATTTTCCCAAAGTGCCCAAAACTTGTATGGGGAATATTCCAGGGAATTTACGAAATGTTCGCGGAAGTGCTGGGCACTTTGGGAAAATTCCCGGGCATTTTCATCACTAATCGTGAGGAACCCGCATCTAATAGAAATGTCGCAGCTGATCGCGTTGTGCACGAACTATAACCGCACTGGATACAGCCACCAATGCATTTCTGCTCACCCCGAAAGAGCTATAATATTGTTAAGTTTTTTTTTTCCTTTTTTTCACATGTTTTTAATTTGTACTTTGTTGTCACTTTTGTTTGGCTGCTGCGGATTAAATGTTTTCTCTTTTTTTTATATCGCAACGGTATCACTATAAATGAAGATTTATGTTAGGAGACATATGTGCTACTGAATAAAAAATAGGGTAAGCAGCACCAAGTCACAAGCTGTTTGGGTATTTTGTTGGATAGAAACATTCTTTTTTGGTGTACATAAAATAGGCTGACGTTGCTGAGTAGCTCAGCTGTGGCCTATTGCGCAACGATTATGAATCGAGGCGTTAAGTAGCGGTTCGAGCACTACATTGAAGCAACTTTTTATGATTGTCTCCCACAAAAAAACTAGCGCCATTTAGCGGAGAGGATGTCCACAACAACAATTCTGAACGGCCAGAGACATAATCTGTTTATCTATTATCTATTGTCACAATAGGGTAAATTAGGGCAACCCCAGAATCTTTAATTTCAGTATTTGCAGGATCCAGGTATTTCTGGGACCTTTAATACAGAAGTTAATAATGTTTATATAAGTTAAAAAAGAGAATGTATTAATTAAATTAAATAAATGTAGGATGGATGTTATTATGTGAAATATTATTATGTATGAAGTAGTAAATGCGTAGATCGGAACGTATGTGAGAGAAAGACAGGAAAGATAGAAAGAGAGATAGGATAAACGGTTTTTTTTACGACGTGAGCGCTCTGTAAGATAAAGACGAAAAAAGTATTAATCTGTAAATTTTTTTTGAATAAGTGCAATAAAGAAGTTCATAAAGTTTATTTTGGTATTAATTTGATTTGAAGATCTACAAAACTACATAAATAATTAACATTTTTTTTTTATTTAAGTTGACCTGTCGACTGAAATCAATTAAATTACAAAGTTTAATTATCTATAATTATAGATACAAAAAAAATACCGATTGTATAATTGCAACAAAAACTAAAAAAAATTAAGCTTGAATACCCCCATTTTGGCAAAACTAACTAAGAATTTAATTATTTACTTATGCTTACGAAGAACCGAATATTGTCTGCTAATGTATTATATATTTTCAGACACTTTAGCCAGCACCAGAAAAGACCCACACGTATTCCATAATCCTTATTCCTTTTAAAGGCTTTAATGTAAATATTAGAAAATAGGAAAAAGTTTTTTTTATCCTGATTCGACACAGGGTCTATACCACACATAATAGTAAGCATGGTATAAACCAGAAAATGAGAACGACTGTCAACAGCAAAGAAAACACCAACGGTAGTCTTAGCGATCATCGAATGACCCTATATCATTGATGATGGGAAAGAGAAGAGAGACTTAAAGACCATTCCATAGCCCAACGACACAGCAAAAAGCAAGAGTTAGAGAACTTCTCAGTCCTGGCCGGTATGTGAGATACCGCATAGCTGTGAATGACTTCCTAAATCCGCACGCGTGTTTTTATGAAAGAATTGAAAGTGAATAATTTGAGTAATTGAGAATATTTGAGTTAAATAAAACATGTTTATTTTTGTTTACTTTCAAATGGTTGCGTCGAATTCTTGTGTACACTCTTTGGTACGGGATTCCACGCCCGTAATCCGGCAATGTGCGGAACTGGAGAGTGACGCGGGAACTTGGTATAGCAGAATCTCCGTATTGCGGAATTGGAAGCTCTAGGGTTCTTCAAGAAATAATTAATCCAATAACACATACCTTCTCGCCATCAAGATGATTAAACACAGCAAAATAATGAACGAATATTAGATAATGAAGCGAGATTGTCAACAGCAAATTTAGAAATTTTATACCGTTCACTGAAGCTATCTCATCTTGGGGTTGTGCTATGTATTTATGCCAGTTTCTCTTCAAATCAAACGAACTTATCAATTTACTTCCTGAAATTAAAAGAACAGAACTGAAATTGTCGATCAGAAAGATTTTTGGAGCTCTTCACTTCAGAAAGGAAAAGATTCCTATAGAATCACTTGTCCCAGCACCCACACACACACATTTACAAATACTACATCTACAATATTGGTATAATAATAAACAATAAATTTGCATTTACCTAAAGAATTATCTGTTGTATATCCGGAAATGAGCATAGCTAATATGGGCACCAACGTCAAGATTACTAATAATAATCTGAAAGAAAAAAGCTTTTGTGAACAATATAGCACGTTTAAACCAGTTTATCATATCGACCACAGGTCGACCTCAGCTGAACATACACCTCCCTTAATGTTTTATGGAACACCCTGTCAGAAACGGCTTTCATTCGGCGTTATCTTGCGAATAGGATCAAGTTATCTATTCACCGTGTTCGTGGGCGTGCCACGCTGCGTTTGACAATTCGTGGTCTCCACTCAAGAACTTTCCTGCTCATCCGCCACACCTTCTACGAACTATAGGTCCTGCCCACCGTCGCTTTAATATCCTTATTCGCTGAGCTATGATAATCAGTTTCGTTCCTCTGTGGAATCCTTCTTTTCTAATTTAATCACGTAGAGAAGCACCGAACATAGTCCAGTCTATTATTTTACATAGTGTGACAGTGAGTTTTCTAATGGGAACCATAATAAAAGATAACCTTTTTGCACTGTATGCCTTCCATGGGCTGTTGCCAAACAAAAATATTTGTTTGGCAACAATTGTCAAGTTAACAAATGTACTACACCATCCTTGATAAAAAGTACAATGCAGTATAAGAACGGCCACAATTGCCAAGAGACCAGAATCTGTTAACAGACAATATCCCCAGGTCAGCCCACATATACCACAAGAAAAGGTCTCTACGTATAATAACCACTGGACATATGAAAACTGATTGACATATGAAATATGAAATGCGAGAGGCCGAAGCAAGCCATTACGAAGGTCTGATTATAGTTTTCTTGCACTGAGGTATTTTGGACTTTTTAGATCAAGTACTGACGATTAATTTCCAACAAAATGACTTTTACTTACAAAAAAGCATTGAACTTGAGAGAATACTCGATTGGATCTCCGGCTCGTTGGCAGGAGTCAATGGTGATATGCAGGCGTGATGTGGAATGAGGTAGGTGTTGCGTGTGGAGCATCGCTTGCAGCATTTTGTGCACCGAATCCTGCGAGCAAGAGCTCGGCAAGCATACTCCCCAACTCAGGACGTTGAAGTACCGACCATACTTGGAGGATCTCTGGAATGGAATTCGAAGCTTGTTGATAGTCATAGTGATGATTATCGAGCTTCAACTAAATCATGGCATGTGGAAAGAAAATATATGTTTGAAGAAAAATTCCAACCCAATAATTCACTGTTCACTTTATACATATTTTGAGGTATTAAGACACCTACATATGTCCTTTTTTGTTAATCATGGGAAATCCTCATAGACCCTCAGGATGCCATGAGGGTGGCGGCCCGATGTGCCTGACTGTTACTGACAAAAACACCAGGTTGTTCCTTTTCCCATCTACCGGGGCCAAAAGTACGGCTGGGCCAATTTCATGGCACCTGCCGACGTCTGGCCTTCTGCAGGCTACACCTATTGTGCGCTAGATGATAAAGACGTCACCCCCTCCTCACTTCTAACATAATTAATAAATGCCAAACTCCTCGACTCCATGAATTTTCACTAAAGTGGTATGCGGCAACACATCGCACACCGCGCACGCCTGAATGTTGAACGATGTATTCCCTCAAGTGTGCCGCGCGAACCTTTTTTTGACCTGATGGAAATCCTCATGGACATTCGGGGCATCGGTGGGAGCCGCAAGAGCGCCACCCGCTCCCTATTTGACCTGTGAGTCAGTATTCCACCTAGGAATCGATGAGCAAAAATGCTTTTTAGAAGCGCTTTCTGCGAGAGTAGTGGATATAAAGAGCTCAGCCTTCAAACGTCACTGTATACCAAACGGTATATAGAATACATACACATTTCCTACTCCTCATGGAAGCAGTAGACATACTGGTTATATGCAATTGCACAATTCAGTTTGCAAGCTCCAATAATATGGGCATGCTATGTAGAATAAACAGCAGAATGTAATAGAAACCGCAATAATCGGTAATGGATTCTAAAATTTGAAACGGGAGAGTGCTCTAGGATCAAAGAAGTTGGAGATTAGATAATACCTTTCAAGGAGAACCTGGTAGGATTCTTGGCTCAGTAAGTTATAGGAGACAAGAATCGTAAAATGCATGGTGGCCACGAATGGGTAAACGGAGCGTGAAACGTTCGGCAAGGAAATAGATAATAATGTTAGCAGAGCACAGGCTGTAATTTCATGTAATTATTACTTGATTGGTACCACAATACAAAGCAGATCTAGTTTTCATGTGTAGCCTAAAATGAATAATATATAACATAAGTCTATACACTACTATGGAAACAAAAACTTTTTAACACTTTTTTCAAAAATTTGCGGACGGAGAAGTATAAAACTTGACACACTTATAATTTATATAGAGGAATGGAGAATACTAAAATTGACACACACTACCACACGTTTGGAAAACACGCATGTATACTCTTTTGTTTATAGTTCAAGTCTGTGGTCAAATTGAGAACAGATTAATATTGTTTGCCTTGAATATTTATTGTCTATATAGTCTTACTGAATCTAAAAGTATAGTCTATGACAATAGAACTTTAATAATATTCAAATTTATAATTTACATTAATTATGGTCGAATTACGACCACCAGTGATAATAAATAGGCTAAAATAAAACTACATCGCTTGTTAGAAGATTCCCTGCCGGACACTCTTGAAGAAATAATATATTATAATAAAAAAAATGTTACAGCCTTTAAAATAGGATGACTTACGTCAAAGTACGAGCTTGTGTTAGCGTAAGGGTCCAGCGGAGCGCGCTGTCTCCTCGGCGTAGCGTCGGTGAGGCGGACGTCCGCGAGGCAGTACTGCGTGCGGAGGAGCGGGTGCGAGTCCAGCCAGGGCGGCTTCAGGCACTGGTCGAAGCTGCCCAGCTGGTACCGGGACCCGTACAGGAAGCCCGCCGGACGTTGCATTGAGTCCCAAACTGTTGGCATTATATTAGTTAACCGTAATACATCGCTTTGGAGCGATGCTAATGAATGGGCTCTGTTTTAACAGACCAGTAAAGCCGGTAGTATTCATGTGTTTGTTATAACTTACTCCAAGTAGCCCAGAGTGTTGAGTTCTTGACTCCGTGCAGTATCGCCAGCGTGGCTTCCACGCAGGGTGCCTCATCCTCACCCCACTGCTCCAGCTCTATAGACTTCAACAATGGCTCCACATCTGAAAGCCTTCTGTCATCGTTTTGTGCTTTTACAGGATTGGTTATGACTGCTGTATATAATTAGAAATAATCTGAATTAAACAACTTGTATTTGAACAGAACTTCAATGGTTTATTTTGTTTATTTATAAATTAATAAAGTAGCTAGTGGCCGATGCAAATTTGATGTATATTGTTACAATAATAGAGAAGCACAACAGCAAATATCACTAATAAGCTAGGATGGATATAATATAAATAATAATTATTAAATGCTAAATATTAATGTCAACACCATTAACAATTAAGTTATATTTCAGAATAATTATATTTTATGTTGGCAAGCATATAAAATGACAGGAAGGATATGGAAGTGTGCAAAATCTTAATGGCGGCGGTTTAAGTAAAAATGTTGTGAAGAAGGTTTTTCGATGTTAAGTATTAATATTCTGTAAATGAATAACAAATAATTACAAGGCCAAGGGTTGATACAATGATCCAAACAGGTGTCCATCGATTCAGTACGAGGCCAAAGGAGAACCTAAATAAAAGAGTTGTTGTATGACGTGTGGTACCGGGTAAGTTTTTAGAGTTTATAATATTACTAGCTGTCCCGGCAGACCTTGTTCTGACCTATTTCTCTAAAACAAAGTCACATTGTTTTTTTTAATGTTAATAGCTTCCCGTCAGATTTTTTGAACATTGTTTGAAGGAACCTGGCCTTAATGCTATATGTATAAAAATTGACAAATATTGACATTAATATTTATACGTCACTCAATAATTGTTTTGCCTTCCCGGAACCCGTCCACTGACATTTAAACTTTATGGTATGGTGTTAAAGTTCAAATTGACTTATAACAAATATTTTGTATGAGAATATAGAAAAGTGGTGTTTTTAGACTCTTCCAGACATTTTTTTTTATTTTTCTCTCCGTAATAACCATCCCCAGACTTCAACAAACACAACAAAAAAGAAATCAGCCAAATCGGTTCAGCCGTTCTCGAGTTTCGCGCTTATCAAGACATTTTGCGATTCATTTTTATATTATAGAAGATAATATCCTTTAATAATATGTTACGCAGCGCCGGTATAGTTGGCTCCAGGAGCATGCGCGGAACAGCAGCGGGAACTCCGCGCATGCGTGTGAGATTAAAATCTGTCATTAAAAATCTTAAATGAAACTAACATTGTTTTATTTGTATTCACGAATATTATTAGCCAATTATTTGTAATTGGCCATATTCATTTCAAAATTACAACAGTTTGACTACTGTGTGGTTTTCTTCTAAGAAAAATAAATAATGATTAGCCTGGATCAGATATGCCCGAGCGGTAATGAAGTATTAATATTGATTGATTTCGCTAAGTTCAAGGTGATGTTTTGAAAATCTTATTAACAGATGTAAGGGTTGATGATTCGATGATCTAAAATTGAATGATTTAATATGATCTAAGAGCTGGTTTATAAAATAATCGATTCATTCATCATTCTATAACAAATATTCCGCATAGAAGTCTGCTTGTGTTTTTAAATTGCTTAAATTTATATTACATACGGTGACAATTGGCAAGTCGAGGAACTCTGTGATATGTTAGAGGTTGCCGTATGGGCGGTATGAAATTAGTTTCTAGCTGCTTCTACAGGCAGGAAACCATGGCATGATAAGAAAAGCAAAGCAAAAAAAAAAGTTTACTTAACTTGTTTCGAAACAATTAGTAAATGAATTAGTGGAAATTAACTTAAGTCTCCTCAACAGAATATATCGGTTTTATATGTTTTTATTGTGTTGATATGATTTATTTCAAAATTTAATTAATGTATATGCGTGGATTACTGTTCCTATGCAAAACATCCTTCCTTAAACACTGGTCGGCCACCATTCGTATCCTTAAACCTGGTCTTGATTGGCGAAAGCCCGGAACGGGTGATGCAATGTTTGAAGGCTAGAGCCGGAATGGGTACGTCTTGCAGTTATTTTTGTTGTGGTGTTTTGGTTGAACCCGATGTTACCTTTGGGTACCTTTGAGTTGGCGTAGATACAGAATTGGTAACAACTCGTTTAAAATTATGTTATGATATAAGCACAAGCAACCACGAACCAGCGCAAGGGACGCGCGCTCGTTCCCCCTCCAGTACTACGGCATACATCAAATAAACTTTATTTCTATTTAGCATCTAATCTTCACAATCCAATTGGTTCCGACAACGCACGAGTAACTACTTATTTAACATCTTGGGCTCCCCTACACATTAATTCTAATATTAATTCATTATTTTTTACTTTACAGTAAAATACCATAAGACACAATGCTGTGAATGTAACTAAAAGTAATCGAGCTGGTTCAATATGTGGGAATTTACTGACTGCATAAGCAGCCGAGCTAAGTTTCTCTGCAAGACACGTAATATGTGCATCCCGCTGTAATTTGGAATCCAATGTCACTCCCGGAGGCATTGTGTACTCTACTATATCAACGTTTTCTCTATCGATTATTACCAGTGACGTGCATAGGATATTTGGAAAGGTTAGGCAAATTCCATAATAAACTTTAATATTGTATTATATAATGATAATAAATATGATATTACTTTCATAGGGAAGAGACATGGCGTGAAAATAGAATAGATATAAATCTAAAGGTTTTTCTTTGGTTGAAGTTAAAGGAATTTATTCTAGACTTATTTATAGTAAGGGCATGCAGTGTTTTTATGCATTTATGAAATGAACGCTACTGAATATTACATATGTACTGAGCCGATGTACATCGGGCATTGAGAATGTAGTACATCTGGTTTTCTTAGAATTTAACAATAAATTATTTACTGTAAACCAGTTCAATGTCTCCTCTATTGCCCAATTTACATTACCATAATTAATTGTATTTCTATCAATATATATGAATATGTCATCAGCAAATAGGACTGTGTCACTGATATTATTAACAAAGAATGAGAGATCGTAGGAATAAGAATGGACCCAAAATAGATCCTCGAATACTTACTAACAAGGTGTAAATAAATACTTACAAATATGTACAATCAACCACAAAACACACCCGGCGTTCATGATCATTCGATTAAAACTAGTATACATCAAATAAATCTCGGCAACATGGATTAATTAGTATTTTAGAATCTTGTTTTCCTATTATATCGTCTGCTTTTTTATAATATAAATATTAATTTTAGTATCTTCTATCAGTAAAAACTGCAACTGCTTTTTGTAACATTATTTTTAATAACATACAACGTGTCCCAAAAATCAACGTTTAAACGAAACAGGGGGATAGAAAAGATGTTAACAAACAGCAGAAATTAAAAAAAAAATCCTGATAAAAAGTACAATGCAGTCTATCCATCCTCGTATCCACATCTGATAACCTTCTGTTCTTTTCTTCTTCTTTTACAGAATTGATCATGACAGCTGTATATACATATAATCTGAATTCATAATTAGTCATTCATCCAGCATATTTGACCAGCCCACTGCCACTTCAAGCTGCTATTCTGGAGAGATAAACTGACATCCTTGGCTCTTGGTCATTCAAATTTTTATCCTTCCGGTAGATACGCGATTTAAGAATAAGTGCAATGAAATAAATAAAGGAAAGGTAAGAAAAACTTAACACAGAGTGTGTTGCGCTTACTCCCACCCCTCCCCCAGAGAGATAGCTTCAACAAGGCCTTTTGTTCCCTGGGCGTGTGGACGAATTTGGCCTCCCAGGCCCGGGTGGAGCAATCAGAGGGACACCCCGGGGGTTTTTAGTCAGTAAGAGTCTGACACACCGGGGTCGCTGCCCTCACAGCGTCCCTGATGGTCCTATGCAGGATTTTCCCCCGGGATACAAAAAAAAGAGTGTGTTGCGTTAGGTCGTAAACGACAACATCTCGAAAAGCTTTCTTGTTAGTATAATCATTATCTACTTCTGTTATTACTTTACCTTAAATAATTAGTTCCTGAATTAATTGAATTTTAGTTGTATAGATTGTGTTTCATACAAACGAAATTTATATATATTATTATTATATTATTTTATTATATATATATAATAAAATAATATAATATATATATATATTATATTATTTAGAAAAAAAACTAACGAATGAAACGATAAATGGTATATCTTTGTATAGAAAAAACATTTTTTTTTTGTAACAGACTACTCTTATTAATTTGTCCTGATGCCCACGAAATAATTTGTAATGACCACGAATTTAGAAAGTTGTGAGTATGGGATTTTATTATACCCACTTGCACTTGACAGCTTTTTTTTAGCTTTGAACCAAAAGCACCGGAGTGGATAATAATATCATAAAAATCATCATCAACACTCCCGAACCGATTACTGATACAGTACCTGCTTAAAAAGACTACCTAAACAGTTTTATTGTGCTGCGAAAGTAGTTCCACCCTAAATATAGCTGCTTTATGGCTCAAACTACTGTAGAACTATTATTCGAAATATAATACAAGTGTCCAACATCAGGCAAACCATCTGCGCGCAGTCTTCGAAAATTCCGGAAATGCGTCACGGGCCGCTCTCCCAAGCGCCATCTATCGCTCAATGTTGTAAAGTTTTTGGAGTATATAATTGAAAACTGGTTATTGCAATAGTGTTAGGACGCAAAACTTTACACGCAAATACATTTACTCGCACTTTTTATATACAACGTTACTGGTAATTAACGCAAAACCTCTTAAAGGTAACTTAGGTACATCAAGACTAACAACTTTTGTTTTATATCTTTTGCCAAAACTTAACACATCTTAAGATATATATTTTTTTAAGTATTAGTGGAGATGTCTATCAATCGTTAGCTCTATGTTTTAAGTTTAGTCAGCAGATCCTACGAAATCGTCTGCCCCAGTTGCATCGCGCCGCCTTTCATAGTGTTAAGAAGGTCAGAACTGCAAATTTGATTTATTTATTTTTGTATGGGAAAAAAAAGGGTTGAATTAGAAAAAGCCGTAAAACAAAAGTTGTTACTCTTGATATACCAAAGTCAGCCTTAAGAGGTTTTGCGTTAGTTACCTGTGTCCCTGTATATATACGTCACTTCTAATGGCACGGTGTGTAGTGACCCTAACTGCAACGTTAAAGACCCTGGGTTCGAATTCCAGTACCAGTAAACTGCATGATGAGCGGAGAAGTTTGTCGCGAGTCATGCTTGTGTACATGTGTTTAAGAATGTTTTTCTTTGTCTAGTAATCCTAGTAAAGCTCGGTTACGTGTTAAAGTCAGCATTTTGTGCTGTCCAAAAAAAAATTGTAAAACACACACGAAACAAACTTACAGAAGGAAATAAACTGTCATGGTCCAACTGCGTTTCCTTCAGATCGTTGCGAACACCCTCAAGTCTTTTTTTTTTGTTCTTTTTTTGTATCCCGGGAGAAAATCTTACATAAGACCATCAGGGACGCTGTGAGGGCAGCGACCCCGGTGTGTCAGACTTCTACTGACTAAAAACCCCCGGGGTGTCCCTCTGATTGCTCCACCCGGGCCTGGGAAGCCAAATTCGTCCAGACGCCCAGGGAACAAAAGACCTTGTTGAGGATACTCCTCTGGGGGAGGGGTGAGGTTAAAAATCCACCCCTCCAAAACCTCCCTCTCATCTGGGCAGCAGACTCCCTCAAGTCTTCTTCATTTATCGCTAACAACTATCCTACATATGTACTTTTTGATTACATGCACTAGCTTATATGAAAGATAAAAACCAATGTGTGATTTATCATACACTGGCAATTATGACGCCATTATTAATAATGGCGTCATCCATGGAATTAACTTAATCATAATTTTTAATTTACTAGCTGTAGCGTCCCACTGTTAAATAAATATCAAAAGATAGGCTAAGTCATCGATTTCGTCAACTTGACTTTGGCTTTGCGTATGCTTAGATTACAGTAGAGGCCCAATTATACATCAGTTCTTCGTTAAGGCGAACTTAATAATCTAAAGAAAATCGAAATAACATCTATAAAATCTTAGTCTTACTAAATTTATCTTTTGCCGATCAAATACTGACGATGTGCAGCAGACAAAAACCATACAAGCTCTTTTTTTGAGCTGGTGAAAATCCTCGTAGATTATCAGGGCCTATGTCGGACTTTGACAAAATAAAACTACTAAAATGTTGCTCCTGCCGTCTTTTGAGTGCTAAGGTAAGGCAGCTACAAAAAAAAAATACAAACTACAGTCACCGCTCACCATAAGCATATTGAGCACCTCTTAAATAAAGAAATACACATATATACTTACAAATATGTGCAAAAAACCACAATACACGTCTAACTTTCATGATGTTTTGAGTAAAACTAGTTTTAAAGTTTACAAATCAAAAACGTCGAAGCAACATATATTAAATTCAAGTTTATAATGCTTTTTCACATAAACAGTTTTGTTTTTTTTTTATTAATATAAATTGACAACATTAATAGGAACCCTATCATGCGCAGTACAAACTAAGATACTTAAAAAACTAACTTTTTTTTTTTTAAATAAATAATGTACGCGTAACGTAAATTTAAGTACAAACTAAGATACTTAAGCAACTAACGTTTTTAAAAGAAAATTAATAATGTAGGCGTAACGTAAATTTAAATTATTAATTTTTACACAATATTCATCGGTTCACGCGAGCTGGTCAATCACAAGAGTCTATATGAGTGTACCGGGACAGTGCGTTACCACCATTAGTTCTAAGCCAGTGGTGGGGGTGTTCTGTTAGCATCGTATAGACAGCCGCGCTGAAAAATGTTCTCTCTAACAAGGACTGGAACAGCGCGCAAATAGTTATCGTGTGTGCAAAACTACTACAAGACTGCCATAAAAGAGTCCAAAGCCGCCAACTGATATTTAGCGGATCCGTCCCAAAGATGACAACAGTACTCAACACCCGACCGCACCTGTGCCTGATACAGGTTAAGAAGTTGCGAAGATGAGAAGAATCTTTAGCTGTTGGATTGTTGTGACTCCGTCCAAATCCTCCAAAACATATCTCTGGAGCATATCCTATGCATGCCCGCTGGGATTAACGTCTGGCAATTCCGCAGGCTCAGAACAATGCACAATGTTTTCCATTTCCAAGTTTATGTTTGCAGAGTTGTATGGGAACGCGCATTGTCACGTATTCATTTGAAATCGTAGCCAAGGGTCTGTACAAATAGATGTAAAAAGGAGGTGAAACCTCTCGTGCAAGCATATGGCTTTTAATTTGCTGAAGAGGTATCTCACGTACTGAATTGAGCACTAGGCTACTTTTTATTCTGAGAAAGTAAGTCATAGTAACTGACTTCGGCCTGTCGCGTTTCGAAATTAATTTTGGTATGACCAGTACCTCCTATACCTGTAGATTTTCAGTCGTGGTATATGTAGACCGACATAAAGACTGTAAAAGGATTCTTGTCTCTTGGTACTGGTTCTTGAACTATACTGTCGCCACCATCAGGTGCGTGGTAGTCACTTAGTTGAACCAGTATAAAAAGAGCAGATGGATAGTAATGATCCGCTCCAGTTACGCAGAGATATTGCCTCACTAAGCGTTTTCTACCGCCTGTATCACGGGGAGTGTTTGCAGGGCGAATTGCTCTCGCTCCGCCTTCTCCCTTCCATAGTAAAACCAATTGCGTGGGCTTACAGAGTAACAGTTATACGGTAGCTCATATCCCGGAAAGGACTAAAAATATCTCTCTTATTTTTGCAGAGTTGTTGAGTTGTAGAATGGTTTTCCGGCGAGCATGTTCCCACCGTCCTACTCGTATAATATTGAGTATTTTAAATAAACTGGGAAGAGATATATGTGTAGACCAGCATAATCGATGCGATTTCACTGCTCCCTATCAGGATTTCGGTCGGCTTTGATTGCACTGTTCTCATCTGAATCCGCTTGAGTGTAACCGGATTAACTAATATGTTTTTTTTTTATTTTGTTTATACTTGTGCTGTATATAGTTAGATATACCTAAAGATAGTAGTAAAGATGTAACACGCGGTCTTAGAACTTATAAATATATGTTTTTATTTTTAATTATTTCGTGTATATTAGGTCCTTACATATGAAATTGGCGTTTTGTATGGGAGGAACAAAAAGTCGAATATTTTTTAATATAATATATTTAATTAATCAAAGTATGAACCATTATTTTCTATGCACTTTTGCCATCTCATAGGTAGTTCATTGATCCCTTTACTAAAAAAACCAGTCGGACGGGAATCAATAAAATCTTTGAAGGCGATTTGGACTGCCTCATCGGAGTTGAATATTTTCCCTTGCAAGAAGTTATCCAAATTTTGAAAAAAATGGTAATCTGTTGGTGCAAGGTCCGGGGAGTACGGAGGATGTCTTAGACTTTCCAATTTCTAATAATTTTCTTCTAATTTAGTAGCCGTCTGTTGCGCAGTGTGTGGTCTAGCGTTGTCGTGAAGCAGCAGTGGCGTGGAGCGATTGACCAGCCTAGGTTGTTTAGCCGCTAGCTTTTCCATCATGGTTTGCAATTGCTGACAATAGACATCAGCCGTAATAGTCTGGCCAGATTTGAGAAAACTGTAATGAACAATACCGGCACTAGTCCACCAAACGCTTACAAGTAACTTTTTTGGGGTTAATTTTCGCTTGGGGCAGGATTTGGCTGGCTGGCCAGGATCCAACCATTGCGCTGAGCGCTTCCAATTATCGTAAAGAACCCATTTTTCATCACAGGTAATGATTCGGTTTAAAATACCTTCATTATTGTGCCGGTTTAGTAATGTAACGCAGCAGTCGACGCGCGTTTACCGGTTTGCTTCAGTCAATTCGTGAGGTACCCACCTTTCAAGCTTTTTAATCTTCCCAATTTGCTTCAAGTGAATTAAAACAGTTTTATCACTAACATCGCAGCCTGCAGCTAACTCGGACGTGGTTTGCGATGGATCCGCTTCCACAATAGCCTTCAACTCTTCATTATCAACTTGAGTCTCAGGCCGTCCACGGGGCTTGTTCTGCAGGTCGAAATTTCCAGAACGAAAACGTTGGAACCAAAAACGAACTGTGTTTTCTTTTGCAACACGACCGCCATACACATCATTCACCCTTCGAGTTGTTTCCGCAGCACTAGTGCCACGGCGGAACTCGTACTCGTAAATAATGCGATATTTTAAGTTTTCCATTTTGTAAAATGAGTGACGCAAACAGAAAAAAACAGAAGAAAAAAACGAATGAATGACGATCATCGAAGCACAAATACATGAGTCTATAGCTGTACAAATTTGAATTTGGAATTCCTTACCAAAGAGGAGAAATTTGTGATTAAAGTGGCCAGTACGAAAAACGCCAATTTCATATGTAAGGACCTAATATATCGATGGTATTTTAAAGAAATAAATTATCAACAGAGATGGGCAAAATGTAATCTGATTAATAATGAACGATTACATAATGTAGTCGTAATTTTAATTTTCTTGCTCTGTGATCATAATTAAATCCATTTAAAACATTAAGAAATGATAAATGTATAAACAATCTGGGATTTTGTAGTGTTTAAAACATAAATGAACAAAATGCAGTCATATTAATGGTAAAATACGTAAAATGTAATCGCTAATCATTTTTATTAATCTGATTACGTTTTGCCCATCTATGATTATCAATTGTTTTTCTTTACCGTAGATAGTTGTATTCGTTTTTTGGACAGCATCACACTTACCACCAGGTGTTATGTGATCACTACGCCGAGTCAGTATAAAAAATAATAAAAATAAAACAAAATATAAGAAGTAAGTTTTTTTTTATTATGAGATAAATCATGTATTTAATATATACCGACGATTGTACGCGTTCAATACTTACTATTATTTGTACTCGTTCAAATATTTTATTTATTAGGATACTTAGTTACTAAATGGTCTGATGAACTTTGTACCGCCTAACAGTCAATTAATATCTTGTTAACTTTTAGCAAAATTCCCTCTCATTCCATTCCCTGCCACTCTCAAGAGAGTCCAAGCTGCTCGCGTCCGTAGGCTTTACCCTAGTTTCTCTACACCTGACTCCTGGGTGGTGCTAAACGAGCAGCAGCGAGGTGGTAGGGCGTCGGTGACCGTCTGGATCGCGACCACAGTGCATGGGTGTAAAGCCCGTCATAGTGACCAGTTTCGTCTTGTCGCGTTTCCGGATCAGCTTGTGTATATCCAGTAGCTCATATATCTAGAGACCTTCAGTCGTGGTATATGTGGGCCGACATGACGATGTAGACTATCAATGGATTTTCATCCTTTGATAGTCGCTTTCGTTTTTAGACTACACTGCACTTACCATCAGGTACTCTGTAGTCACTATGTCGATCCAGTGTAAAAAAAAACTCTCCTTGAACATGCTCAGTCAGCCTCTTCCTCCATTCCCTTGTCACGTATCTTTCGCCTAATCAAAGCTTCGCCTCTATGGTGAAGATTCTATCTTCTTGTATCAGTATATGTCTCTATACTTTAAAAATAACCATTTCCCTATAGTCTATTGCATCTGCTATATCAACCCCTTCAAGTTTCATATCCACATCCAAAGGTATGCCAATTTCCGAGGTCTAATCTATTTTTAGGATAAAATTCATCCAAATTGGTTCAGCCGTTTGTACGAAAAAGCAGAACTAACAAATTTAAAAGCATGCTTTCGAATACATATTGGTAGTAAGAATTTCTATGTACTTGTATTTCAAAAAAATCAAGTAACCTTACTACAAAATAAACGTGACAGTTTTGACGGACGTTTGTCACACAATCACACCTGAACGTCTGAACACATCTGGATAAAGTTTGGTACAGAGATAAATACTCTGGAATAAGACATGGGCTGCTTTTTATCCCAAAAATATAATCGTTTCCTATGGGAGAGCTGTACCAGCTGGCTAGCCTTGAAAACTATATGACCTAGATCAAACCTATCTACTCGAGCGATGCTGGATAACTACAGCTAGTTAATAATATAATAATTAATTTAATAGTTTTAAGCAAATTTTGATTTTCTTCCATTTTTCGTCTCGTCAATGACAACGCAACCGTTGACTGACCCATTTGTGTATGAAGCTCCAGGTTTTCTAAAAAAGAAAAACATATAATTAATTAACACATTTTAGCAATAACCATCATTGTTATTTAATTCTCGTTTATTCGTACCCACTAGGTACTAAACATTTTCACCAGTGACAAAAATAACACTGTTCAAGGAGGTTTATGATGTCATTACAATTAACAATTTAGCCACTAATGCCAAAAGTCGAACTGTTCATGGAGCTACAACCATGTCAAAAATAACGCCCCTTGAATCCACCTGGATAAATGAAAATTTATTTGTGATCTGTCAGTTTGACCGATTTTAAATAACATTAGTGTGAGAACAATTAGATTTATCACGGGCATTTTTTTTACTACAGATAGACTTGCGTTTTACCTTTATTATACTGGATCAACAAAATGAGTGTATTATACCTAATGGAAGGTATAACAGTGCAATCCAAGAACGGCAACAACCACCAAGGGACCAAAATCTGTTGACAGTAGCCGTCACTATGTCTGTCCACATAGAAATAAATTCATAGCCTCAGTTTTAGCTTTATTAAAGTTAAAACGGCAATAGGAGGTTACAGACACTGCATTCATTTAACATAGCTTACACACACAATATATATATATTATATAACAGCTTCCTATCACTCGCCTTGCCATAACAAACACACACACGCAGACAAACACACACAAATTTATTTCTTATTGTTGCGAGCTTACTGCTATTTTCTTAGAAGTTTTTTTTTTAAATATTATCATTGTGTAATTGGCACAGCTTGTCAACTGTACCGTATGTAAATTGATTGTATGTGCTGTTCAATGATTGTGAATAAAATAAACATATACCACGACAAAAGTTATCTAGGTATGTGAACAACTGTATATACATAAACTGATCCCGAAACGCGACAGGCCTAAGCGAGTCACTATGACGATCTTTACACTTGTGTACAGTGGTCAGGGTATACAGTGGACCGTTACCGATTAAAACCACCAGGGTGATCTTCTCCCATTGTTGAGACCAAAGGTTTTGGCCGTGCCAACTTTGTAACGTAAACAAAATATATATACACAATGTAACTCGGTTGTTATGACTATATTGTGATATTATTATCTTAGATTTATCGCAATTAAGTTTTATTCTTCACATGAAATGTATTCAGAATATTTTAACGAAATATATATGTCAATTTATAATGTAATATGTATCTACCTACATAAATTAATAAAAGATATTGTATAATGCAGTGGCTTTCATCTCATACAAGCATAAAAACAATGCTTGCCCTACACTCTGCGATCATATAATTCTAACATTATGAATTCATCAATCAATAATAGATAAATTCACCATTGTGATTGTAACGGGAATGTGTGCTTATCGAAATGCATAAGAAATAACGTGTATTCACAGTCCTTTACTAAAAAAAGAGCAATAAAAAAGTCGAAATAATTTTTATAATTGATTGCTTGCCTTGTATGAAAACAATATGCACGCCACTGGTATAATGTAAGTATTTTTAGTATTTTCATGCTGTACATCCTATATTTACATAGAAGTGTTAATTCCATTAAATTCTTTATAAAAACCTTATTGACTTTAATAAGAATAGCGTCGCCCAGATATGATAGACGTACCGATGAACCTGTGAAATGAAATACTCAAATTTGAGCCTCATCCAGAAGTTATAAGTTGAATAACAAGTCTCACCTAGATCTAAATAGACAGTTCGCTAGATTCCCCGCAGGTGCCTCCACTATCAAATACATGAGTAAAGCTACTGGTAATATAGAAAATGTAACACCCACGCCGGACACTATCTGTAAAAAACAATTTTCATCTATTTCTCTGTATACAAATTTAATTTATAAGGTACCATAGTTCTTTTACAGGGTTTGATATATTGTAGAAATTAATAAAATAAAAAATATCTTTCGATGAAGCTGTATTAGCACTATATTAGCTATTAAAATATTTATTTCTTATTGTTTCAATGATATATGACTTAACTACTTGCTTAATATTGTAATTTCATATACAATTTAAGTTACCTTTTTTTAATTTGGATCAAATCAACATAAAACTTGGCTGGTTTTATAAAACATATTAAATTATTAATTTTAAAAAATGCTTGCTTTTTTATCAAATATTTTAATGAGCCTTTAGTGCATCATTGATAGCTATGCCAGCCTCGTAACGTATATTATAATGTTTAAACTCACTTCTGGCAAAGTGACAACTGTATGGGTTAATTCTTTTTGCATTAACCGGCTCTCCCAGTATGATGTTTATTCCTCCGACACTTCGCCAGTCCTGAGATAGAAGTCTTCTCCTAAACTTTTCATTGCAGCTACATTCCCAAAGGAGATGATATATATCATCAACCACCTTGCAGCGCTCACAAAGTGGGGATGTTTTCTTTTTTATAAGAAAGTAATAATTGTTTAAAGGAATATATCCCGATCGAATCCCAAATGCAGCTACTAAAAGACCTCTAGAGAGACTGGCATAGTGAAATATTTTTATACTATTCAAAATAATTCTAATGTCTTCTATCTAATAATAATAATACTAGTATATCGTCACGTTGCATCCCTTTTGGAATGAACAGAGATACATTAGTAACTGTATGTACTTTGCGCTTGTATGTTGTGACCAACGTGACCTGCAGCTGATCACCGTTCTCATAGCACGATATTTCTATTAGTTGCCCTGTGGGCATCCTCACAGTGTTTTCTTCCTCCACCGATGAGCCTGCGGTGGCTAAGTCCGTATGGAACGCATAACGGACGGGCCGAATCTGCTCTGCCTTTCATTTTTTTTTACTTGGGGAAAATCCTCATAGGACCTCTCGGCCGCACTGGGGGGTTGCGCGAGACCGAGGTGTGTCGGACTTATAACGACTGAAAACCCCAAGGTGACTGCTTCTGCGCATTGGCGGGGACTGCGGGTCCTGTAATCAATTCGCCACAGCCCCGTCGCGCCGCGCCCGCTGGGCACAAACTTGGAGGAAATGTATTCCCCGACATTGCTCATTGTATTTAGGCAGAGCACATCACAATGCTCTGCCTACTTCTCGAGGGTCGCTAATCAGTCGTTCAGGGCCCCCACCCTGAGCGGCCACGAGCCAAAGGCATCAGCCAACCGGCCGTGGATCGACCGATCAGCCGGGACTGATGTGCCGGGGCGGTTGCCGGCACCGCGGTGCTCTGTCTTTCTTAGTCTAGCTATAGTGCTAACTAATGGCACCAAGAAAAAATCTGTAAAATAAAAATACTAACGCAACGTACATAAAATTTGAGCAAAATCGTAAATCTACTTGGCCCGTCCGTTAAGTGTTAATCTAGAAAAACCTAGATGTGCCAGCCGTGATTAAATTTACAATGATACAAAATTTAAGTGAACCTTAAAAGTTACTTACCAATGCAATACCGTCATGTTTGAACGGTGACCTTGTAGAATGGATATTTCTGTATACTAGTACCATGTGAGTAAGGTATATACCATAGCACAACTTGCTAAAACCTCCAAATGGTTTAAACTTCAAAATATCAGTCACTATCGCTGAAAAATGATAAAAATTTCATAAGGATAAAAAATACATCAAACCTATTTTACGAGGAATACAAATGTATTAATAATCTTCTACTCTTTTTTGTTAATATATAAATTTAAATTATATATTAATATTGCATATATAGTTGTTGGAAAAAGAAAATTGATAAATTAACATTGCGTTACTTTTATGACAAAAATGTTAGGTACTTCTGTTCTTTGGCCCGGTGAATGAAAAGCCTAAATATGCGTCATTTCTTAGAAGAGTGAATGTAAAATGTTGATCTTAGGGCTAACATACTTATAGATAATGATTCTTTGGGTTAAGCAAAAATGCAGAATATCGAACATCCAAGTCGAAGTTTTGGGAGTCGAAGCTGCTCGCGTCCGTAGGCTTTACCCTAGTTTCCCTATACGTGACTCCTTGGTGGTGCTAAACGAGCAGCAGCGAGGTGGTAGGACGTCGGTACCCGTCTGGATCGCGACCACAGTGCACGGGTGTAAAGCCCGGCACAGTGACCAGTTTCGGCTTGTCACGTTTCGGGATCAGCTTGTGTATATCCAGTAGCTCATATACCTAGAGACCTTCAGTCGTGGTATATGTGGGCCGACTTGACGATGTAGACTATCAATGGATTTTCATCCTTTGATAGTCGCTTTCGTTTTTGGACTACACTGTACTTACCATCAGGTACTCTGTAGAGACAAGGTCGTACCAGTCTAAAAAAAAAACATCGACATAAACCCGCCTGCCTCAATTTTTCACCAACTGCAATCTGGAGAGTGTGCTCAAAAATTTAGTTCTCCCATTCCACTCTCCTCTTTTTCACCACTAGACACGGTAATTGATAATCTTCAGATCCCTAGAACCGGAGTGAAATATGTTCGCTGTGTCTGAATTTCCACAATCTTACGATTTGGGAGTCTTTAAAAGAAAAGTAAGCGTTTGTTGGAGAAACGGGGTTCACCATCAACCTTATCTTCACCTACCACCAGGTTTGATTAGGGGCCAGCGTCGGTCTATAAATAATTAAAAATGCCTCCTGGGTGTGCTAGCACCACACACCACTTCCTTCTCTTTTCGGCAGCAAACACTCTTAAGCATCCCGTGTTCCCAAGTTTATAAGGACCCCGACAACACATACTGCTTCACTCATTAATTTTATTTGCTGCGAGCAGTATTGGTGCTCCTTCTTCGTGCTGCTGATAAAGATGAAATCCTGGCCAATTTCAACCTAGGCGACGTTTCCAAGTGACAGAAGTAAGCGCAGATTGCCGCCCCATTCAGCGATTTTGTCCTTGCTGATTAGTATATTTGGAAACAGTCAATTGCGCAGAATATAAATATTTGGTGCGTGAATACAAACACGGACCAAATATTTATATGTTTGTGCGCTTGCATAAACGCACCCTCTCGTCCAAACCCCTCATAATCAAATGGGACGGGGAACTGACATAACTAGAGAGAGGCAGGTCGCAGTGTCTGGGAACTGATACCTGACTCCTGTCAGAACCCTGGTTTTTTTTTACACTGGCTCGACAAAGTGACTACAGTGCACCTGATTGTAAGTACAGTGTAGTCCAACATCAAAAGCGACTATCAGAGGATGAAAATTCATTGATAGTCTCTGTCGTCATGTCGGCCCACATATGCCACGACTGAAGGTCTCTAGGTATATGAGTTACTGGATATACACAAGCTGATTTCGGAACGCGACAAACCAAAGCCAGTCACTATGACGGTCTTTAGCAATGCCTTGCTAACTCGCCAGAATCATCGGGTAGAGTAGGCTGCCATTAAATTATACAATATACATACGTGCATAGCCATATTCGCTGACAAGTATTATTACACCAATAGCAGTGGCCCAGCATATTCTATCGTAAGCCACGAAAGTAGTGGCTTCCATTAGGTCATAGTCCTTGTGGAAGAACGATCCAGCAATCCCCAACACCTTATGCATCATGTAAAAAGCGATGGCAGTTCCGATTATGGACCATATCTGTTAACAAGAAACAAGCTCTATATTTAAAATGATAAAAACGTAATTAAAGAAAAAATCTTGCAACCTTGGTGGTTGCAACCTATGACCTACGTCAGTACGAAGGAGGCTAAAACTATTCTTTTATGTTACTTTGGAAAATCTTCGTTGGGCAGTCTCGGTCGTACATTAAAGAGATGACGGCCTAAGTGTGCCGGACCTATACCGGCTAAAAAGTTCAAATTACTTCTACGCATTGAAAACTGAGATCTTTGTAATGAATTATCTATAGCTCTATGGCAAGAGATTATTCGTAATAAATATTCAAACTATAAATATTCAGACAATACATGGCTGTATCACGATCTGGATCATTAAAATAAAAGAAAAAAGTTTCTTCCTATTATTATAAATGATGTTGTATAGAAATTATATGGACAATGCCATGTTAAGTCCAAACTCGATTTATCCATTTCAACTTTTCACATGTATTGTACATCTGAAAATTTGAAGTAAGAGTTTAATAGAAGCTTAACAATCCATTGGAATATTATGAAGAAACCTACAAGAAGCTTAATAAAATAAATGTGTATTGTAGCCTTCAAAAAGATGCCCATAACACAAATTCAATTCATTTTGAGAGAAATTTAAAAGCGTAAAGTGGAAAAGCGTAATATTTAGTGTTAAAATGAGGTAAAGAATGATTACGGAGCGCTTGGAAATTTTCTTCGTGAATTTAATATGTGCCTTAGGAAATATAACTAGCAATCGTCAAAACTCTATACTCTACTATTATAAATGAAAATAACTGTAAATATTAGGGCGTTTAAAAAAAAAGCGTTATTTTCTCTAGAAAAATAATGAATGGGTATTGCAATACGATATATCGTTCATTAATTATAAAAGTCAAAGGAAAAAAAAAACTTTTGTCCTGTGTTATTTGTATGGGAAATTGAAAAGTGCGATGCGGACAACCTAAATATTAATATTAAGGGCTCATATTTTCAGAGGCCTATTTTGGCATTAAAACGAAACTTTCGAGCGTGGTTCCGAGGAAAAATAAAAAAAAAAATTTTTTGAAACGCCCTAGTAAATATATACCTTTGGTATGCTATTTTTGTAGTTCGCAGGCTTGAAACGTGACATGAAATATCCCAAGAACATCCCTAGCAAGTACACCGCTATCCTGCAGTGAGTTTTTATGTGCACATTGAGAAAAACTTCATTAGAATAAATATCAGACATACTCCTGTAAATAAATAGGAAAGAAACTAGATTATCTTATTGAACTTTATAGGAACTTTATCTCAAAGAATTTGCTTCTAGAAATCTAAAATATGAAAAATCTGATTGAGGTAGATAAACTTATTTTCTTGCTACAGAACGTTTCGTGATTATTGTGTTAAGTTTAATATATCTTGCTCAAAAATTTTATTCTGTATCACCGATTTCATTACCGGTTATCAGCTGCAGGTTTCCATGCTCGGTGCCGCGCAGGTTTGAATCCTGGCACATACCACTGGGTTTTTACAGATTATGTGATCAGATTCAGGCACTGCGTGCTCATCGATGAAGGCAAACATTGTGAGGAAATACGCATGGCATCTAATATTATAGAAATGTATTGTGTAAGAGGCCAGAGAACGGTGATAAGCTGCGCTACTGGTCACGTCAGGCATGACATATGAGATCAAAGTGGGTATAGCCACTAATGAATCTCAGATCAGGAGAGAACGGCGGCGAACTTTATGAGAGCCCATGTTCGGAAGCAAGTAAGAAATGGCTGAAATGTAAAAATAGATGAACTATATGGAGTAAAACTTACTGAATACTGGAGAAATATAATGGTGATATCTTAAACCAGAAGGTCACGAATGCTGGTATTAAAGCGGTGACTGCAAAAATGATGCCAAACAACCACTGGCCAAGCTTGCTGTTCTTTTCATGGATATAAAAGAGAGCGCTTCCAAGAATGGCTAGGTGAAAATCAGTTGCAATGTACCAGGAAACAATGTAACACTGAGAACAGAAATTAATTAATCAATATAGGATTTTTTAAGAACACTACAATAATTAGACTACATCATTACCAAATGATAAATAAATCGTAGAAATATAGATATGTAGATTTAACTAACACAAATAGTTGTATGTGACCTGGTGAATAAAGGACTGGTATCCATGAGCGGCGACGTAAGTGGTTGTAGATTCGAATCGTGTACATCTTTTTTTTTTGTCAACCCGGTGGAAATCCCTTTGGACTGTCAGGAGAGTGGTGAGGGCCACTCCCCCGGTGTGTCGTACTTGCACCGTCTAAAACCACCGGAGTGCCAGCACTACCTACTCTTCGCCTTCGTCGGGCCTGGGGATCCAGATACTTCCGAGGGCCCGGCGAGCGATTGGCCTTAGGCAGGCCTATTCTCTGGGAGGGGTCGTAAATTACCCCCTCATTCCCTCTCATTGGAAGGGAATGTTTACCGTACCGACGGGATGAACCTGAAACGTTTGACAGATACGAAACCCGTGAACACTTTGTATGGGAAAATGCCTTTTCTTTTTGTTTTCGTCGATTTTCACAACGTTTTTTATAGCTAATCTGCAATTCGAGACGAAGACAAATACAACTCAAATACAAATCAAATACTTTCAAAATCGGACCACCCCTTACAGTTATAAGTCCCACCCGCACTCTCCGCTGCACGGCGGACGCCCTCAAAGTCCACCGGCCACATCGTGTACATCTTGGTTTTTCCAGATTAAGTATGGATTTAGTTACCACATGCTCACTGGTAAAGAAAACCGTCGTGAGGAAGTTCACATGGCATCTAATAGAAATGTCATGTAATAGTGCTCTGAGACTTTTGATCAGCTGCGCCCCTGATCACCTTGGATACGAATATAGCGAGGTGGTAGGGCGTCGGTGCCCGTCTGGATCGCGACCACAGTACATGGGTGTAAAGCCCGTCTAGTGACCAGTTTCGACTTGTCGCGTTTCGGAATCAGCTTGTGTATATCCAGTAGCTCATATACCTAGAGACCTTCAGTCGTGGTATATGTGGGCCGAAATGGCGACGGAGACTGTCAATAGATTTTCATCCTTTGATAATCGCTCTCGTTTTTGGACTACGCTGTAATTAAAATCAGGTACTCTGTAGTCACCATGTCGAGCCAGTGTAAAAAAAAAAAATAAACACTAAGTGAATATAACCACTATTGTATCCCTGTTCACTCCGAAAGGGATATAGCGTGACGATATATTGTTATAACTAATACAAGAAAAGAGAAGTAAGAGTAACAAGTATTTCTTTCGATAATAGTCAAAAATATAACAAATTCGCTGTCTAATATTGTAATGACGAACACGGGTTTCAAACACTTTATAATCTACTTTTTAATTTAATCAGTAGGCTTTCAATTTCGCTCATAGAGTTTTTCGGATTTTCTTCCTTTGATACTACTACTATACTGTACTTACCATCAGGTGCACTGTAGTCACTTTGACGAGCCAGTGTAAATAAAAAAACTCACAATAGTCATAATACCATTGTAAACTATTTTACCGAGGATTCTGGCGCCGCAGCAAGGTATTGTAAATTGCTGAGAGTGCTGATAAGGTTCAGTTATCAGTTCCCAAGCAGCTCTCTAGTTATGTCGATTTCCCGTCCCAGTAGGTTAAAAGGAGTTTGAACGAGAGTATGCATTTATGTAAGCCCTAGCACCAAATGTAGCCTTGGTAGTTTTGGTAACCCGGGGGAATTGCCTAACGGACCTCAGGGGGCAATGAGATTTGCCCCCCGGTGTGTCGGACTTGCACCGACCAAAGCCCCCAGGGTGTGCCTTCTCCCGTCTGCCGAGTGCAAAGGATAAAGCCGGGCCAGCTTCCTCGGCACCTGGCGATCCAACTGTAGCCAGCACAATTGACTGTTTCTGAATGTGTTCATTACCGAACTCGCCTTCACCAAATGGGGCCGCAGCCTACGCTTATTTGATGTGATTTGGAAACGTCGTCAAGGCCGAAATCGACCAAGACTTCATCATCCAAAATCAAAGAAGTCACCAGAAAATGCCAGTGTTATTGTTTTTCATCAGATCCAAATGGATCTCTTTTCATATCACAAATAAGTCAGTAAAACCAATACTCGCCATTTCGGAACAGTTGAAGTAGTTAGGCAGCATGAGTAAATTCAACCACCAGTTTTTGTTACAGAATTCCTGTTCCTGTGAAGTGAGTCTTGGCCAAAGGGGACCATCTCCTATATATTTATGAACTTTAGCAAAGTAGAATACCATTACTGCCAAAGGACCGATGATCCTGGAAAGCAAAATAGCATTTAACACTCATTTGAAAAGCGTTTTTTTTTTATATGGAACTTCATTATCATAACTATCTAATTGACATAGGAAATTTACAGCTGATTTAAATAATATGAACTGTTTTTCTTCTTATGAACTTGCAAATATTCTTTTATTAGTTTAAGATGAGGAGGTACATGATATATATTTGAAAAATTACAAAAATAGTATTTTTCAGCCTTGAGTAGTTGGAATTTCTTCTTATCACATTTATTATCTATTATTTTCTGCATCACCTTCATCATAATCTTTTTGGATGACTGCCTTGCTTTCGCTTACCGCCTTGAAGCTCACCGTAAAGGTCATACGTTAGCCGGGTGAAGGAAAATAACTAGCGTAAATGTCTTACGCAACCTTCCTTATCATTTTCGCTTATCTAGATGGCCAAGTATCCGAGCCTAGTCATAAATCGAATTCACTCCACGTATAAATAATTATAGACTCATATTATAGTTCATTTTCGCATCGCTGCATTAAGGCAAGGCAATATAAACTTCAGTATCTCTAAAAAATACGCGCATCATTTAACTTTTTTTACTAATACAAAGCTAAGGAGCATGTACCGGCCACGCCACGCTTGATGGTAAGCATGGTGATCATGCATAGACAATGCATTAAATTCTCCTGGATACTGCTAATATTGATTTGTCTTTGAATACTTCTATAAAAGCAAAATTTTGAATGGATGTGTTACTTAAATCACGCCAGAACGGCTAAGCAGATCTGAATGTTTGGCACAGAGATAAATTATAGTCTAGAATAACATATTGACTTTTTATTACAAATATATAATTGGTTGCACTGTTTGGACCACATAGTGAGGTCTAACTTCGAAAACTATAGAACATAGAGCAAACGTAACTATAAGCTACACGTCGAGGTATCAGAGCTAATAAAATTTGTACATTTTTTCGAGTTCTTAGAAAAGTTAACGTAAACCATACCCAACTTAAGATTAATAAATAAGAGAAAAGCAACAATAAATAGAAGTATAACAAAAATAGCAAACGTTAGAATGAAAATACAAACATTGAAGTGGAGATAGACAGGTCATATGATGAGATCACTAACAGAAAAGTGGACAAAAAAAATTACAGAATGGTAACCAAGAGATGGAAAAAGACGTAGAGGAAGATGAATCAATAGGTACGAAGATGATCTACCTAAAGTCTGGAGGAGCATAGCACAAGATCGCCATATGCAAAGAGAACTTTGGAAAGTCGCAAGACAACCTGACCAGGAGCCGATATTTAATAAATAAAAATATATTTAATATATCTTAGTTTCAGTAATTTCGTATTATTTAGTTTAAATATTAATTTCTTAAAAATGTTTAATATTGTATAAAGGTCAGAGGTAATAAAGGTTATTTTTATTGTACCCAGAATAAAAATATAACTTACCGTATATATCGTTTTATCAAAGACACTACAAGACTATTCCTCTTTCCGTACATTCCTTTCACTAACAATAATCCAGATATAAAAATAAATGTGTCTACTGTTATATCAGAGCGAATCATTGATGTTCCAAAGGATGTATCCAAATCCTGTAATTATTTTTAGATTAAATAATATAATTTTAATAATAAATGTGTGATTACTTAAATGAAAAATATATAATAAAAACTATAAAATAAAAAAACCTATAGTATGTAGACGCCGCCCGATACGTGCTTGTGTTAACCGCCCTAAGGGTCGTTAGGGTGTTACGGGACGCACGAGGTAAGGGGTGCGCGCGCGCAAGGAATGCTCTTGCTAAAGCAGTCGACTACCGGGACCCAAAGCTAGAGTACGTGTATGTGCGTCGCAGTTCTGTGTGTCATAAAGTGCAATAAACACTAAAACGCCAAAATCCGTGTCTTTCTACTAACTCACCCACGACCACCGGTCATAAACCTCATTTATATCAAGCGATGTAAAACAAATTCTCCTGTTATTTATTATTGTAACTACTTGGACTACTCCATATAAACCACAATGAAACGGTCAAGCAGAAAAGTTAAATGAAACTTTATGTCTAAACATTCAATTCTATCTGCGTTCTACTAAATTAGAACTATCTGATTGGGAACAAGCATTACCTATAGTTCTAAATTCAATACAACCTTTATTATGTCCTTTTACAAACCGAACTTCTCATGAACGAATGTTCAATCATACGAGTACAAGACAATCAGTTGTGGAGGACTCTCTTTCTATTTGGATTATGACACCTAGTCCAATATTAATGAGAAACAATGTGAAATCTTTTAAATATGATACCCTGGTTAATATGGTAGAGATTCTTGAAGTAGATCCTTATTACTTTTATATAAAATTATCCAATTGTCGAGAAACCATGGTATCCAATACATAAAAGATACCGTTTCCTGAATTCGAAGAACATAAACGAAATGATAGTAATAAAAATGATAAAGAAATTGTTTTACAATACTGGATATAAATGAATTTCCTCTATCAAATTTATCAAATATTGACGAATGTCAAATGTGAAGGACACATCTTTTAAGCAGTTTCTGAAGTTATCTTTTAAAATCTGTTTAAAAGCAATTATTTCAGATTTAAAATTAAAACGAATATCATAACGGAACATAACAAATAAGATTATTTTAATGATATACAGGTGGACGCTTGTCCTCAATCACACCTGGTGGAAGGTGAAGATAAGTCCATATATGAACCGTATTCGCCCAACAAATGCCTGTTCACTCTTCTATTAAAGTTTCTCAAGTCAAAAGATCGTGGAAATATGCTTGCCGAAAGCATATAATAATATTGAAATAATGTTTAAATTAATATTTATGATATCAGGAGCTTAATAAACCATTTAAGAAACCATCAGGAATTTAATAAACAGGTATTTTTATTAAAGCACTAGCTGTCCCGGCAGACCTAGTTCTGCCCTATTTCTCTAAAACGAAGTCAAATTGTTTTTTTTAATGTTAATAGCTTCCCTGTCAGATTTTATTCTGCCAAAACCTATAGGCCTGTCGGCTGTTTTTTGAAAATTGTTTGAAGGAACCTGGCCTTAATGCTATATGTATAAAAATTGACAAATATTGACATTAATATTTATACGTCACTCAATTGTTTTGCCTTCCCGGAACCCGTCCACTGACAATTAAACTTTATGGTATGGTGTTTAAGTTCAAATTGACTCTTAAATATTATTCCAATTTTTTGGATGAGATTATATTCAGACAATTTTTTAATGTTTCTCTCCGTAATAACCTTCCCCAGACTTCAACAAACACAACAAAAAAGAAATCAGCCAAATCGGTTCAGCCGTTCTAGAGTTTCGCGCTTATACACATTTAACGATTCATTTTTATATTATAAAAAAAATTATATAAATTTAATATAAATGAAATATTTACCCTCTCGACATCCAATCCATTGAAGACGATTGTATTGTTAACAAATAACACATAATGGATTGTGTTCATCACTCCTGCGTTTATACTTTTGATGCCATTCACTGAAGAAATCTCGTCTCGGGGCTCTTCCACGTATTTCTGCCAATTTCTCTTCAAATCAAAAGAGTCAACCAGTTGACTCGCTGCAACAGAAACATGATTATCGTCATTATACCTATCATTAGCTTTAGTTTCATGGCCATTATACTTTGGGAGTCGAAGCTGCTCGCGTCCGTAGGCTTTACCCTAGTTTCCCTACACGTGACTCCTGGGTGGTGCTAAACGAGCAGCAGCGAGGTGGTAGGGCGTCGGTGCCCGTCTGGATCGCGACCACAGTACATGGGTGTAAAGCCCGACTACACTGTACTTACAATCAGGTACTCTGTAGTCACTATGTCGAGCCAGTGTAAAAAAAATACTCCTTTTTAAGGTCAGTGATAGAAACCATATCTGTTTGACTGTTAATTTCTGCACTATTTAAGTCAGTCTCTTATTTGAATAATTTCCTTTGCTTATTCATGTTTGGATGTGGCGGTCTAGTGGGTAAGAGACCGGTAACCATGCGCAGTGACACGGATGTTCGTAGGTTCGAATCACGACACGTACATTTAGGTTTTTCCAGACTAAGTACGGATTTAAGCACCATATGTTCACCGGTGAGAGAAAACTTCGTTTGGAAACTCGCTGGCATCTAATAGACATGTCATGTGTACTAGTGCCGTGGCAACGGCGATCAGCCACGCTACTGGTCACGTTGGGAACGACTGTAAGCGCAAAATGGATACAGCCACTTATACCTAAGTAGCAGCCCATCCCGGCTTCGCACGGGCATAATAATATAACAAAAGAACTCCCTTGACTCCCCTTCCGTACCTCTTCAACGCATAGCTAGCCGAGCGGTGTTTTTTCTATTATTTAAACTCGTGATATCTTTTAAATGGAATATCCGAATCGAATCATTTAAAAGGTGATATGATGAAGGTATTGAAGTAGTCTTAAATAATGATTTATTTATTTTGATAAGGATCAATACCTACGTACGAATAAAGAGCCTTTTCAAGCGGTGGTATTTTAATAAAAAAAATTTAATAAAAGGACGCTTATTGTGACGTAACTATAAAAGATAGAGACATGCTATCGCGACATTTTTTATAGATAGTGATGTGTCCTAAAAAATTGTAATACATCATTTTGTTCTATCATTAATAGTTTTCGCAGCGCACGCGATTGAAGGAAGTTTTTTGTTTATTGTTTTACACCTTGGGTTAGATTATTCAAGTTTTAGTAAGCATCCCTAATTTTTTTGAAAATTAAACATAGCCTTTGTCACTCGGGTATAGTGTAGCTTGCCAACGGCGAAAGAATTTTTTAAATCGATCCAGTAGTTTCGGAGCCTATTCCTTTCAAACAAACAAAAAAACCTTTCCTCTTTATAATAGTAGTATAGAAAACGCTATAGCTTGACGATATATTACTATTCATGTGGTTTGATTTCAGTTTGCTATGTCAGTATCATATTCTCTGTGTGTAACAATGTTAAGCTATCTATGTAACCTTTTTACAAAATATGTTTCTATTTTTACATTAACATATATCTAGACATCTTTATTTTAGCCACTGTTCCTCTGAGCTGCATCCCAAATCTCTTTATGTAAAGGCACACTTCGAATTTGGGCAGCCAGTACTAAGTCACGATGTACTGGACATACAAAGCGGTACATCGACACACAGCCGACTCTGCCACACAGTAACTGCTAGAAACTAGTGTGCCTTAAGAAATATTAACTGACAGAAGAGATGAGTATTGGCGCATAGAAAAAAACAGTTGCAAGCAACGGCGCCGTGCATTCGACCATGTGATGTTCATCCATGCGGATATAAGTTGGCATTGAATGTGATATAGATTATAAATATGTAGTTTTTGCTATAATACAATGTAATATTAAACACATATAACTCCAATGTACTTACCTAAAGAATTCTTACTCAAATAACTGGATATATTCATAGCTAATATTGATAACAATAATAAGCTTGATATTAAAATTCTGAAATAAAAATAATTGTATCAGAATTATCGATGTAGCTTGTCCGTCCAGTTACGTCCAGTGGCTCATATACCTAGAGACCTTCAGTCGTGGTATATGTGGGCCGACATGACGGTGTAGACTATCAATGGATTTTCGTCCTTTAATAATTTTTTTTTTGGACTACACTGTTCTTACCAAACTCAAGGCAAAATGTAATCTAATTAATGATTAACGATTACAAAATGTAGACATCATTTAATTTTGTTGATCTGTAATCATGATTAAATACATTAAGGAACTATCAATGTGTATGCAATTAAGGATTCCGTGGAGTTTTAAACGCTAATGGGCAAAATGCCGTTATATTAATAATGAAAAACGCAATGTATAATCGTGAATGTTTTTCATTGATCTGATTACATTTTGCTCACCTATGAGCGCACTGTAGTCACATTGTCGATCCAGTGTAACAAAAAACTTTTGATTAACTTAAGAAAAAACATTTATTAAGAAAATAGTAGTCTTTATCTAGACTCTTCATGTATATAAACAAATTAAGCATCCTTTATTGTTTTACTGGCTTGACAAACTTATGCCACAGTTGTTAAAAAAATACAACATAGCAACCGATATATCTAGTAAGAGATAAAAATCTATTGAGAATCACCATCATCAATGAAAAGTCTTTAGACGTATAAATAACTAGGTGTGGTAGGTAACCAGGGTTGGCCTGGGTTGAAATAATTTATTTTATTGGAGATGTGGAGATTTATTTTCCCAAAACGTCGAAGCACAAATTTTTTACCAAAAAGCTGACTAAGCAGTTTTCATAGTGATGACTTCCAAATTAATGAAATTTCGAACAAATTTTAGGCCCCTATTTCATTCTCTTAGGGGTAGAATATCTCAAAATTCGCCCTTTGTTAATGCCTAGATCATGTAAAGAATATAATACCCAAATTTCATGTATCTAGTTGTATTGGTCATGCTGTACTATGTTATGTCAATAAGGGCAATCAATTTTATATAAACGCATCAACAAAGTCTGAGACACGAGCACACTTTGATGCCTCAATACTCAATAATTTTCAATACTTTACAAAAACGATGAAGCATAAAAAAATCACATTTTTAAAGACGTGATAAGTATATAATATAATATAATATAATATAATATAATAAATAAGTAAATTTTTAAAACGGTAAATTAAAAACTTGTACTTTTTAGGTAATTGTGTATGAAGAGATTGGGCCCCTCTTTAGATATATTATTCAGTGGTTACGCTAGATAATATGCTCATGTACTACCCGTGAATTTGGTTTCCACTCCACCCACTTTCAACATCCAGGCCTAAACACACATTTGGACTGTCCCAGAATAACATACGTACAAGAAAATTTTGAACTCAGACGAATACTCGACTGGGTCTCCGGCTTGTTGGCAGGTATCAACAGTGATGTGCAGTTCAGGTGTGGAGGGTGGCAGGTGCTGCGTGCGGAGCATCGCTCGCAGCATCTTGCGCACCGAGCCCTGCGAGCATGCAGCCGGCAGGCACACGCCCCAGCTCAACACATTGAAGTACCGACCATGCTTCGATGTTGTCTGCAAAAGAGTGACAAAGAAGTCGTATTCAATCTTCGTTCTTTGTTAGTTCTTCGTTCTTTGTTTGTATCTTTTTATTTCTTTTTTTTTTATACTGGCTCGACATAGTGACTACAGAGTACCTGATGGTAAGTACAGTGCAGTCCAAAAACGAAAGCGACTATCAAAGGATAAATATCCATAGATGTCTACATCGTCATGTCGGCCCACATATACCACGACTCAAGGTCTCTAGGTATATGAGCTACTGGATATACACAAGCTGATCCCGAAACGCGACAAGCTGAAACTGGTCACTATGACGGGCTTTACACTCATGTACTGTGGTCGCGATCCAGACGGGCACCGACACCCTACCACCTCGCTGCTGCTCGTTTAGCACCACCCAGGAGTCACGTGTAGGGAAACTAGGGTAAAGCCTACGGACGCGAGCAGCTTCGACTCCCAAAAAAAAAAATCCCTGTCTTTCAAATCCACCAGCTAGAGCACCGCAGTTAGAAGGCCCAGCCTTGGCACTGGCACCTCGCGCTCCCTCTATGCATCACGTAGGATTTATGGATTTCATATAAATTAGTTTAAGTTTTAGGCTATAATTTATGTTTAATGTTACTTGTGGTACCTTCCCTACTATGTGTGTATGTTTTGTTTTGTTTAGTCTTGTAAGGTTTTTACTGTAAAGTAGCTTTAAGATAAAACGTTTATGGGACTGAATAAATGACACGTCACAGCCTTTTCAGTGGATGGATGAATGCGAGACGTAAGCAAGACGGTTTGGAGTGTGTGATGTGTGAAAAAGTATTAAAGTATCCACCAGCTCATAACTTCTGGAATTACAGCCATAGAACTGCTGACGCTATGACCCAAGATTGTTAGACTATAAGCGATTGATTCTGTAGGCGTTAGGAGGTAGATGCAACAAGTTTTTTTTTTTAATTACAGAAAGGCAGCGCTTCAACTCCGTGAAAATCAGACGCAGGAAGCTAATCCCACTCCTTGGCGGTTCGCAGCAAAAAAAAGAAGGCGAAGTGTGTGTGACACAGGATTGTGATGTAGGTTGATAGGGATTATCATAGTCTAGGTAAGTCATCAATATATAGAAGGTCATTGCTCTAAAAATATAATTAAAAAAACATAGCTTTATTAGTTTTTATATAACCACATTAGCATCCGTTAATTAATTTACACATGTCTAATTAATTTACAATTTATATAAATGTACTATTTATATGTAACATATATATGTATGTATATTTGATTGATTTTCATTTATTGTTATTTATTAGCTTGATTTTTATTTTTGTGCTAATTTTTGTGGAAACTTTGCTGGCTTATGTAACATTTTTTGTGTATATTGTTATCATTTTTATATTGCTGTATGTTTCCCTTGAAAATAAATAAATAGATAAATGTCTGTGCGTTTGTGCGCGCTAATCTCAGAAATAGCTTAACCGATTTAGATGCAGTTTTCACTAATGTATTCTGAAACGATTCATTTAACATTTAGTGTTAATTTTATTTCAATCGCTTCATAAATAAAAATCGTTATGTTTCAAGTTTTGTGATTTATATAATAAACAATCGATGACATACTACACATACATACTTATACAGAGATATTAATAATATATCGCTATATCACTTTCGGAGTAAGCAGATACATACATTAGTGATTATATCCACTTTGCGCTTATTTTAGCGCTGCAGGCTTTCTTTGTGGCTTTAAGCTGATGGAGGTCCCATTTTCGCCATGTTTATATATTTTGTATTTTCTTTTGTTTCTGTGTGTTGTTTGTATTGCTGCATTCAAATTTCTGGTTTTTTTGTTGGTTTGTGGCGAAATAAACACATTTTCATTTCATTTCACTTCATATATCGTGCCCAACGTAACCGGCAGCGCAGTTGCTCGCCGTTCTCATAGCGTTAGTACATGATATTTTCGTTAGACGCCATGCGGGTTCCCTCAGGATGTTTCCTTCACAGGTGAGTATGTGGTGCCTACATCTGTACATAATCAGGAAACACCCACAAGTACGTGCCGGGAACAAGGACCGTTCGCGTCACACCGCATAGATTCCGTTCCTTATCGATCATGCCACCACAGCCAAGAAGATTCCAGCTTGAAAAAAATATTATCATAATAAAAATACTTCTTCCAACCACACGAAGTCATGGGCATAGCTAGTCTAAATTAAAACTGGCTCCTAAATATTCCATAAATAATTTGTATATTAAAATATCTTGTAACCTAAGATGACTTTATAACTTATAAATAAATGATAAATGGTGCGGTTAGAGACGGTTAGAGGTTATGACGTCATTTCGTAACAAGTCTGGGAAACCAGATAAAGATTATTAATACGAATAAAATTGAATTATTATTTACTATTAGCTGACTTACAGTCTATATTGAAACATATATTTCAATCCTAAATAAGACACATTCTAAATAATCTAAATGGCACTGCTTTAGGAAGTGAAGGTTAGTAAGAGGAAGAGAGAAATAAAAATCCAGTAACATACGGATAAGACAACAATAAGAAAACAGTAAATTGAATTTGCCAAAAATACTTAAAAGAGAGATACAAACTGCTTATTCCTCAATCTTCCAGAAACATCAATTTCTTAAGTTTCAAAATACTATCTTGAAATATAACAAAATCTGCAGAGCTCGACATAAAATTATAATACAACCCAAAAATTTTGCATAAGCATCTATTATGGTAGAGATTCGTAGAAGAATTTGATATCTCTCTATGTATACAACGTTACTGGTAACTAACGCAAAACCTCTTAAAGGTAACTTAGGTACATCAAGACTAACAACTTTGTTCTATGACTTTTGCCAAAACTTAACACATCCTAAGATATATATTTTTTTAGTTTTAGTAGGGATTTCTATCTATCGTTAGCTCTATGTTTAAAGTTCAGTCAGCTGATGCTACGAAATCGTCTGCCCCAGTCGCATCGCGCCGCCTTTCAGAGTATTAAGAAGATCAGAACTGCAAATTTGATTTATTTATTTTTTTGTATGGGGAAAAAAAGATTGAATTAGAAAAAGTCGTAAAACAAAAGCTGTCAGTCTTGCTATACCAAAGTCAACTTTAAGAGGTTTTGCGTTAGCTCCCCCCCCCCCCCCGTTTATTCGAACACTTATAGCTCACGAACGGAAGGTCCGATTTTCATGGTATTATATGTTGTATTTGTCTTCGTCTCGAATTGCAGAGTAACTATAAAAAAACGTTGTAAAAGTGACGAAAATAAAAAGAAAAGGCATTTTCCCATACAAAATGTTCATGGGTTTCGTATCTGTCAAACATTTCATGTTCATCGCGTTGGTACGCTAAACATTCCCTAAAAATTAAAAAACGTGCTTAAATAAAGGTTTCGAATCGACGAGACATGTCTACAATATCGGATTATGGTGTATTATATAATAGATTTTGAACTGTAGAATAATGGCAGTAATGAAAAGGGATTTACATATATTCGTTATCAAATATTTATGCGTGCGTGTGTTCCGAAATGTATTTTGTGTAAAGTAAGGAAAATATATCAAAATATTTATTTTGTATTCATTGTATTACTTTAATAAAATCATAAATTTAGTTCAGCTAATCTGTAACACGACATTCATTGACTGTAGGCGGTGCGGAGTGCGACGGGTCAGCTATTATTTATATACTGGAATGGAATTCGCTTCCTGCGTCTGTTTTTTCCTACATCTTATGATATGGGAATTTTCAAAGGACAAGTGAATCGGTATTTGTTCTGCAAGCGCGCTCCATCATCGACCTCATCATCACTTTCCATCGGATGAGATTGAGGTCAAGCGCAAGCAATAAAAAACCGAAATAATCGATGGCATTTATGTATTTTATGCAAAAATTTCAGCTTAAATTGTTATTATTATAGCAAAAGTACTTCTTCCATGCGAACGAAATCGCGGACACGGCTAGTATGAAATCAGTTAAAGGACATGGCTGAAATATTCCCCGAAAATCTAAATATCGTATAATAAAAGTTTAACCAATGTGTTCTGCCAGTTATGACGTAAGGAGCTGAGACCTAGACACTATCGGTTGCGCTAGTCCATCAGTTTGAAGACGTTCAGCGAGCGATGGAGCAGTCTATGTTAGGCATCTCTTTGAAGGATAAAGTCCGAAATGAGCTTATTTGACAGAGAACCAAAGTTGTCGACCTAGCTCTCCGTTATAGCAAGCCGTGGTAGCAGTGGGCAAGGCAAATATGTCAAAGATCCGATGAACGCTGGAGCAAGCGGGTTCTTGAATGGAGACCACGAATCGAGAGGCATAGCGTGAGGCACCCCTGGCAGAAGGAGCCCGGAAAAGTTTGGATGGGACGAGCGGAAGCGGGCTCAAGAAGTCCTTTGTGTTCCAGTTCCAACTGTGGTCTAAATTGGGCTGACGATTATGATGATATAATAAATGATCACAAATAGTACCATAAAAATAAATAAAGATTTAATGCACCATAAATTTTATTTCAAAACAGCGGAGGAAAAAAATTTAAATTAATAACAATTTGACGAGTATTTCATTTTGTTTGATAACTATGGATATCCCCAAACCTTGGGATAAATAAAAAAATAATGCAAAAAATCTGAGTAAGGCTAAAAAAAAAAACGATTACCACAAAACCAATTATTAAGACGTATCGATTTATAACTTGAGGTTTATATTAATTAACTCGAAACATTTATTTTTACCTTATCAAGAATTATAGTTAATTGTTTCAATGAAATACAGTCTGTTACATAAGAGCGTGCTCACTGTCACATGTAGAAAAAAAAACGTAGCGATCCATTTCTTTTTTATGACACAGAGGACACCCAAGTCATCCATGCTTTATGGAAGGAATCAGCTGTTAGTCGAATTCAGTCGCTCTTCAAGTGATATTTCGAAATGAGTGCTGCTTACGCTTCGCGCTTCGAGGCATTTCTTTTATGTTCGCGTGAAAAAGGACATAAATTAACGTAAGTAGCTGCTGCAAAATACATGGCGAAGTCAAAGCAGTTCGTAAGTAAGAGGGTGAATAGCTAAAAAGGTTGGTAATGTTGATAATTTTCCTAATCACGAGAATGCAAGCAAAGTGCAAAAAAGACGAAAAAAAGTTTATTATATTGTTTTCGAAGGATCCAACTTTGACTCTACGTTAAGTTGCTGTAAAATAGAAAGCAAAAAGTGTCGGAATATCATACGGAATGATTCGTAGGGATTTGCTTGCAAATAAAGTGAAATATCGGAATATTTTAGAAAAGCCAATGTGAAGTGAAAAAACACGTTGAAAAACTTGGAAAGGGCAAAATGGAATTATCACTTTAGATTGGCCATTTCAGTCACTGGATGCGAATTTAGTGAAAAATATGTAGGCCCTAATAAAAATGCAGCTTCCCAAACACAAGTCATGTAATTTGGATCATATTTCTTGACAAATTCCGAAAATTTGGGGGTCTATTCCAAAAAAATATGTCGAAAACCTCATGGAAAGCATGACCCGACGGTGTCAAGCCATAATTGATGCTGGAGGAGGTTTTACTTGCTACTAAGGTATTTGCATTGAGCATTGACGACCAATCAAATAATAAATGTGCGATTTTTAGAAAAATCTATTGCTTTTATTATTTAACACTGACCACGCTCTTATGTAACAGACTGTATACGGAAATATTCAGATATTTATTAAAATAAAGAATTCGAGTCTAAATAGTTATTTTTATGATGCATGTGTGCTATGACCAGAATTTGTTTTCTAATATTTATAATAAAAAATATTGCCTTTTTAGTTGAACTAGTGGTGAGAATTGGCGACATTCGTCGAAATTCGACCATAATTATAAACATTATTAAGGATCTATTATCAAAGACTATACTTCTATAATCACAGATTTCGCCAAGGTTACTGTTCTATGTCGAGGCATAGTAAAAGTAGGAGACCTCTCGCTGCCGACATTGGTTTCACTAATGGTCGGCAGCGAAGGTGCATAGAGGACGGTCCTGCAATTCGTCGAGGACGTGCTAGCTAGGAAGGAGGCGGCGGAGCGGGACCGGGAGACGCTGGCTACAACATCTTTGGCAGCGTCGTCCCCGCCTGCCCGCTGGCCTAAAAGAACAGGGCGTCGCAGAGCGGCGTTCCTCAGGAACGTCCGACTCTAGCGGCGACACCGGGGGGCACGCTCGAGGGAGTGTGTCGTCCAACAAGAGTGCGAGCGGCGCGCGACGTGTTCCCGCGTGCCGCTCTACAACACAGAGGCACGAGAGGGGCGGCTCTATACACCACGCCTCCCTAAACGAGTAGAGGCCTACTCACGGCCGCACGCCCAGCCGGTCATTGAGGATGAGACCCCAGTCGTGCCCTCGATGCCGGTAGGCGGAAGGTGGAACACCCCGGGGGCTTTAGTCGGTGCAAGCCCGACACACCGGGGGTGGCCCTCACCTCTCCCCGAGGTCTGTTAGGGATTTCCCCCGGGTTACAAAAAAAAGGCATAGTAAAAGTAGAAAAAATATTTCATGAAATTGCTGAAATCAAGACGAGAAAAAGATTTTAATAGTCATCAAAATAATAAAAAATACAAAAAGATCTTTGAACCAGCAATAATAAATATTTATTTAACTGTATGATATTGTTAATTCAGATTACTGTTACACAACTTTCTTTTTATATTGAGATTTTATACTAGATTTATATTTCTTTACTGACCGAATGGTATTTCAATAATATCTAATATATTTACTATAATGAACAAATTTCGTAACAATAAACATGAATACCTGTTATAGATTATGTTTGACGTTCAGCAAGACTAGACAAATAATATTAAAGACAATAGCATATTGTCTATTCTCAATTGGACCACAGGCTTTAACCTTAATCAAAAGAGCATATATGCATGTGTATTTAAATGCATGGTAAGTATATAATGATATTTTTTTATTGATTTAATGTATTTATAATGCGTTATTTAAAAAAAATTAGCTTTCTCCGCTCCTTCTCCATATCTAAATATATATAACTCAAACACTGACCTAAGGCCTAATTTTTTACACACGCTAAACAAAAGTAAGCCGCAAAAACTATATCTAATTAATAATAATACTTCCTAACGCGAGCGAAGCCGCCGGTAAAAGCTAGTTAACTATAAGTGTGCCAAATTGCATACTCCTTACACGCATTTTTTGTAAAAAGGGGTGCAAAATTTTTGCGTCACGTATTAATATATAGATAAAAGGAATAAATATCTGAAATAATCATATACTATTGATTTCGAATTAACAAGTCTGGGTTATTGGAATTCGAATAATAGTCAATAATGGCACGTCTTGTAATGCGCTTGTTCATAAGCGACAATAAACGGCTCGAATCAGGTCGAAATACCTGTACTCATGTATAAATTCCTCAGAAAACCAGACTTATTGCGTACTATTAAGTACGGATAAATACTAATAAAAGTTATAAAGGATACGTAATGACATACCAAAGCATCTATGATAAACAAGAAATTATCTGTTTGGCGTGCAAAAATTCAGTAATCAATTTTGTGTCCACTTTCGTTCAGCCTTCTCCTTCAATTTCGTAAGGTCAAATGAATCCACAAAAAAATTGTGATGCAATTCAATATACGACCTTCCGTTATTTTATTCGTTCAAATTTACAGACCGGTTGAAAACTCTAGAATATATTTTTTTATATTCCAACAACAAACTTAACAAAGTTAAGGTCTTTGACTGCGCTCGATACGACCTTGTAAGTTTGTTTACACCAAGTGCTTAAAGGAAAAGATTTAGAGATAATATAGGGCTTAATTATTTCAATGGAACCCGGGTCTCTGTTCAACAAAAACTGCAAAAAGATCAAGCTTTTTTATGATATATGTCTGAGCATTCACAGAGAACAAATTTTAGTAAATAATGAATTAATGAGTGAGGTGAGAAAAAAATTCTACCCTCATTTACATGTAAGGAAAACCTTTATATTATATTTTTTATGACTTTAAAAATCATATCCGGCATTGGATTAAAGGTTAACATAATACCTAATTTAAAATTACAGACGGATGGACGGAAAAATTGCCGAAGTCGTCAACTTAACTTGGAAAACTGGCTTCGCTCAGTCAACTACTGCTGAAACTAAGCAAAAACTTAAATGAATGCTTAAATAACCGTGAGATTCAGGACATTTTTCTTTAGAGCTGTATAAAATGGCTTTGATAAGAAGAGGTTAAGTTAGAACGTGCACGTGGTGCTATGAACGATGAGAGCATATTTCACTCCCGTACTACTCATATTATGAATTAAGAAGCGAATATTTTCGGGAAATATTTGGTATATTAACCATAACGGGTGGGATCCCATTTTACTTCTGATGGTTTGCGTCGAAATGTGGCAGGTGGAATTAGTGATGTGCACGGGGGCTGGTGGAGATGCGAGTTAAGGAGCACTCCAGGGGTTTTAGTCGGTAGGAGTCCGGCATAGGGGGGGCGGCCCTCACCGCCCCCTGACGATCCATGAGGACTTCCCCTGGGTTACCAAAAAAAAAAGGTGGAATTAGTGAATGGAGCCTTGATACCAAACTGCAGAGTGTAATCGGTAAAAGAATACAAAACATGCGAGGAAAGATAAGAAGGAGAAATAAATATACTCTTTTGTACCGAACAACGATCCGGTAGTAGGAATATGGAGAGACAGGTGACCAGATGAACCAATTATCTGGTGAAGTTGGCTGAGAAAAACTGATTAAACAAAGCTCGCGCCCGTCATGAGCGGTAAAAAATGGAACTTTACTCAGCATTACGTAGCTGATGGTTGAAGAGAGGAAAAGATACGATTTTGAAATAAACGAAGAGCAAATAATTGTGTCCTTACTTCAAAATACAGTTCCAAGTTGTTGTAAGGGTCCAGCGGAGCGCGCTGTCTCCTCGGCGCTGCGTCGGTGAGGCGGACGTCCGCGAGGCAGTACTGCGTGCGGAGGAGCGGGTGCGAGCCCAGCCAGGGCGGCTTCAGGCACTGGTCGAAGCTGCCCAGCTGGTACCGGGACCCGTACAGGAAGCCCGCCGGACGTTGCATTGAATCCCAAACTAAGAGAATATAAAAGTTATCTATATACATAAAGAATGGCTTAACGGGACATATCATTGTAAAGCCTGATCCACTAAAGTTAGGAACAAGGATTTTGAACATTGTACAGTATAGACATTCCACTAAAGGCGTATTTTTTATACTCCAACCCTTTTTTTTTAAACCCTGGGAAAATCCCTAACGGACCTCAGGGGACGATGAGAGTCACCCCCCGGTGTGTCGGCATTGTACCGACTAAAACCCACGGGGTGCTCCTTCTCTCCGTCCAGCCGGGACCGGAGGCACAGCAGCGTCCAATTCTCAGGATTATACTCCACCCCTGAGAGGTTGAAATAGACAGCTATACCTAGGGTCGTTTCTCTGACTGCTTGATAATATTGTACACTCTCTTCAATTAATAAACCGATTGTTCGACAGCACTAGTGTCTTGTCCCACTCTAAATGGGATGAACATAACGTTTTTTTTTCGGCATGTCCTACGTTGATTGCCTGGGAAAGACCTTCACAACAAAACCGGGCTTGGTGGGCGAACGCAGAGGGCGCTCAGCCAGCGAAATTTATGGGTTGGGCGGCTACGCAAGGGCACTCCTGTGGGTACGGACCTCGACTTGGGCGGCCGGCCAGTTGAAAAACGAACCTAACTGAAGGCTGCATCGGAGGACATAACCTGTCGAGATGATAACTCTTATATATTTTAAACTCTTTTACAAGCTTTCTCGTTGAATCAATGTTACCTTGTGAAGACCTTTAGGTTTAATATTATATGTATTTAAATATATAACAAAGCGAATAAGTAACAAGTAACAAGATTTGTAAGAATAGAGAGAAACGGCGGTCTATTCTCTCTGCCTACACCATAAGGAATTCGTCGTGATGATATATAAATAGATTGATACAATAAGTAACTTTTTCTAAAAAATATATTGATTAAATATCAGATATAGATTATACCTCCAAAGTTTGCATTCTTTCAGAGATAAAATTTTGCAAAATAGTATAGTATAATACTTTTTTCTATTTAAGATCAATATGTTGATGGCCGAAATAAATCTACACAATTAAACCTGGTGTTTTAATATCCTACCTATCTTGAATGTTTATAGATCAATTCTTTTTTCCTTATTATAATTTGTTTTGCGGTTTTATATCCAATACATATTTATAGCTATTAATTGGCCGTGGGATTTACCGGCAGAATAGAATAGTGGACGCATTGGATAAGCGTGAGACCGTGGTTCCTGTAATCGATTCTTACGCTCCCTCTGGGAACTGTTTAGGAGGGGGAGGGGAGGGAGGGAGGACTCTCTCAAGATACCTAACAATGTTTTCGGCAGAGCACGTCACTCCGCTCCACTAACTTGTCATAACTTGCTATCTAGTCCCTTAGAACCTCCTCCCTGGGTGGTCTTGACCCTATGAACCTCATATCAACTAATTATAAAACGACTTGTCGTTTAAAAATACGTAATGTATGCATACTCTCAGACAGGTTCAGATTTGAACTGCTGACGATCTACCTCAAAATCGTTAGACTATAAGCAATGGACTGTGCGGCAGGGATGGGCAAAATGTAATCAGATTAATGATTTACGATTACAAAATGTAGTCGTAATTTTCATTTTATTGCTCTGTAATAATGATTATATCTCTTCAAAAGATTATGCAGTGATAAATATGTATGCAATTGAGGATTCCGTAGTGTTTAAAACATAGATGAGCAAAACACAGTTATATTAATGATGAAAAACGCAAATTGTAATCGTAATCGTTAATCTGATTACATTTTGCCCATCTATGCTTTGTGGGCGTAGGGAAGTAGATACCGCAAGTATGTGTGAAACTGGATTGTAGTGTAGGCTGGTTGGTTGGTAGCGTTTGTCCTACCTTAGATATCTATTTTAAAAGTTTGGTAAAAACGTCATAACATCAAAACATGATTATGGGTTTTTACATAATGACGTTATTGGAACCGTCTTTCGCGGCTTGACGCGGGCTATTTCGATATTAAAAATGTAATAAGATATGTCTGGCTTTGCTGTGAATGAACTTAAATTTGAATCATATAGTCATTGAACGGAAATTCTAAAACAACTGATGTAGACCAATTTATTTCTTATTAACGACAGTGTTTTTTTTTTGTTACTGTTCCTATCTGCGTGTTATTCGTATTTTTTCCCTCCTTCTGTGCACTAGGCGTTTGCCAGAACTGGGTCGTGACCATAGTACACAAATGTAAAGACCGCCATAGTGACTCGCTTCGGCCTGTCATGTTCCGGGATCTGTTTGTGTATATCTAATTGTTCAAATACCTAGAGAATTTGTGTTGTGTGATATGTAGGCCGAGATAGTGCTGGCAACAGTCAATGGATTCCCCACCAGGGGAAACGTATTCCAGCCTTGCCCTTGGCACTCGGCAGACGGGAGAAAGAACACCCCGGGGGCTTTAGTCGGTGCAAGTCCGACACACCGGGGGGCGGCCCTCACCGCCTCCTGCAGGTCCGTTAGGGATTTCCCTCGGATTACAAAAAAAAAGGTGCAATGTATCCGCTGTGTCAAAGCAGTATAAAAAAAACCTTAAATGCACTCTAATTTGCAATGTGCCTTATTAATGTCTCATACAAAGTGAGTTTATAGAAGAGGGAGATATTTTAAAATACAACAGTTTGTATCTACTTACAACGAATAAAAATATTAAAAACTGTAATCCCCAATAAATCATAAAGAAATATTGATAAACAAATGAGAACTGATCCGTAAAATGCGTGGACACCGCAGCGCGTATGACGCACAATTGATTGGTAGGTAGATAAGGTTCCTTTTGCGTAATTTTAGGTAAATAGGTATGGACTCGTTGCACCTTCGCACTGTATCCTGGCTTAGGGCAAGCATAATACCTACTTAACGATTAATTGTTATTTATTCTATCATTTGTGTAAATGCCCCTAAATATGTTGAGCATAATTTACTTTGTTTTAATGGAAATATTAAGATATCACTATTTTTACCTATTTCGAATTAGAATCGAATGTTGAATATCCTCCCTCAATATCCCCCTCGTCTATAAAATCAACCTGTATATTTATGTTTGTTTTTACTATGTAAATGTTCAAATAAGTAAAAAAAATTATAAACCGCTTCAATTAAATACCGTTTTATACAAGCTTAAACTAGATTTAATATGTTCATGCAAGCCGCCCTAGGTACGCGGACAATGTTTCGTGCATTTATTACAATTTAACTTTTCCGTGAAATCGTATACTATTTTGATAACTTACTCCAAGTAGCCCAAAGTGACGAGTTCTTGACTCCGTGCAGTATCGCCAGCGTGGCTTCCACGCAGGGTGCCTCATCCTGCTCCCACTGCTCCAGCACTATGGACTCCAATAACGGCTCCACATCTGATAATCTTCTGTTCCCTTCTCTTGCCGTTGCAGCATCTTTAACTACAACGGAAGCTGTGGATATAATAATTATACTTAAACAATAGGTACTGCTAAAGGGTGTCCCAAGAAGAACGCAATTTTTAAATCTGGCAACATTCGAAGTGTCGTTGTTTGATATTTGAACAATTGTTATTGTTTGCTAGTAGAAGGTACGAGGTTAGTAAAAAATGGAGCGCTACAGGAATGAACAACGCATTCTCATTTTGAAATTGTTTTACCAAAATGGTGAAAGTTTTGCGGCTACAGTTCGCAAATTGCGATCAATTTGGGGTCACAATAATGCTCCAAAAGAATCAACTGTAAAGAGATTAATGGATAAATTTGCCGAAACTGGGTCTGTTAGACAACAACGCGCCATCGACCAGGTCGTTCGACCGAAAATGTCGCAGCTGTACGTGATGATGTCGCTCAAACTCCATCCACCTCAATTCGACACTGAGCTCAGCAAATTGGTGTCTCCAAATCCACTTTGCAGCGAATTTTGACGAAAGATTTGCATCTTCATGCATACAAAGTTCAATTGACTCAGGAACTGAAGCCAGCTGACCATGGACAGCGAAGGGAGTTCGTTAATTGGGTATTGGAGAGACAACATGAAAATGCTGATTTTGCCGATAAAATCATCTTCAGTGACGAGGCCCATTTTCATCTTGATGGCTTCGTCAATAGGCAGAATTGTCGCATTTGGGGTGAGGAAAATCCTCGAGTGATTCACGAGAAGCAAATGCATCCTCAACGTGTCACTGTGTGGTGTGGTTTTTGGGCTGGAGGAATCATTGGACCTTTTTTTTATGAAAATGAGGCAGGTCAAGCGCAAACAGTCAATGGTGCTCGGTATCGTGAAATGATAACCAGTTTTTTCTTGCCTAGAATTGATGAAATGAATGTGGAGGGCATGTGGTTCCAACAAGACGGCGCCACATGTCATACAGCCAGAGAAACAATTCAATTGCTGCATCAGTCATTTCCCGGTCGTGTTATTTCGCGTTTTGGAGATCAGAATTGGCCGCCTAGATCGTGCGATTTAACACCAATAGATTTTTTTCTTTGGGGTTTTTTGAAGTCGATGGTTTACGCGAATAACCCGACGACGACCCAAGCCTTAAAAGAGGAAATTGGACGCTGCATTAATGAAATACCGCAGCATTCATGCAAAACGGTCATTGAAAATTTCATTAAAAGATCGCGAGCATGCCAGCAAAGCCGCGGCGGCCATCTGCACGATATATTGTTCCATACATAACCTCATTCTATCTACTTTACGATATAATAAAGTCTCACAATTTTTTTTAACATATCTGTGTTTTATTTAAAATTTAAAAATTGCGTTCTTCTTGGGACACCCATTATTAGACTACTGTTTGTATCTATACTAATATTATAAAGCTGAAGAGTTTGTTTGTTTGTTTTTTATTTGTTTGTTTGAACGCGCTAATCTCAGGAACTACTGGTTCGAATTGAAAAATTCTTTTTGAGTTGAATAGACCATTTATCGAGGAAGGCTTTAGGCTATATAACATCACAATGCAATTATTAGGAGCGAAGAAATAATGGAAAATGTGAAAAAAACGGGGAAAATTATTCATCCTTGAGGGCTTCCATTGCGTGCGCTGCAAAAACGATTCAAGATACCAAAAATATATGTAAAAAAGAATACCAAAAATATATGTATTCCTCTTGAAATTATCTAAAAAAATGTCCACGACAATATATCTCTATCTTTTAAGATTAAGTCACTAGAACCGTTTTTATGGTAAACAAATTTGGTCGAAATTAATGCATTATTTGTTAAGAGTTGTATCAACGTAATAATATTAATCTTTATCCAAATAAATGTGTTGTTGATTAAGAATATTTAATTGTGAACAAAATTGTCTTTGACATCACTTAATTTCAATGAACATCTTAGAAGATATTACAAAACCTTATATAGCAAAACAACGTTTGCCGGATCAGCTAGTTTCATAATAAAATATCGTCACGCTGTACCCCTTTCAGCTATATCCAGGAATGCATTATTGGCTGTACCTTTGCACTTATATGTTGCGCCCGACGAGACCAGCAGCGCATCTGACCACCGTTTCCATAGCACTAGTACACATGACGTTTCTATTAGATTTTGGGAGTCGAAGCTGCTCGCGTCCGTAGGCTTCACCCTAGTTTCCCTACACGTGACTCCTGGGTGGTGCTAAACGAGCAGCAGCGAGGTGGTAGAGCGCCGGTGCCCGTCTGGATCGCGACCACAGTACATGGGTGTATAGCCCGTCATAGTGACCAGTTTCGGCTTGTCGCGTTTCGGGATCAGCTTGTGCATATCCAGTAGCTCATACACCTAGAGACCTTCAGTCGTGGTATATGTGGGCCGACATGACGATGTAGACTATCAATGGATTTTCATCCTTTGATAGTCGCTTTCGTATTTGGACTACACCGTACTTACCATCAGGTACTCTGTAGTCACTATGTCGAGCCAGTGTAAAAAAAAATTAATAAAAAAAGATGACATGCGGGTTTCCTTACAATGTTTTCCTTTACCGATGAGCATGTGCTGCCTAAATCCGTACGTAATCTGGACAAACCTAGATGTACAGGTTGGGTTTCGAAACCAGGACCATTCGCGTCGCCGCGCATGGAGTACAGCTTTCTAAATATCACGTCGTCACACTATGTCCATTCCATACATTTCATTCTTTTCTACTAGCGTTGCTAGCAGCTGGGGTGGTCTATTGAATAGAGAGCCGGTACTCACTCGTAAAAACGCCGATAATCATAAATTCAGATCCTATCAAGTACCTCTGGATATTTCCAGTTTAATTACGTACTTAGGCACTATATATTCACCGGTGGAAGATAACATCGTGAGGAAAACCGCATAGCATCTAATAAGAATGTCAGGTCTATTTACGCCGTGAGAACGACGATCCGCTGCGCTACTGGTCACGTTGGGCATGAGATATAAACGCAAAATAGGCACCAATGTATCTCTGTTCGGCAGGCAGGTCTTCTCGAGGTTCTACGACGATATCCCGAACTGGGTCGTGACCACACAACTCAAGTACAAAACCGTCATAGTGGCTCGCTTCGTCCTGTCGCGCTACGAGATGAGCTTATAATCCTCCAGCTGTTCATACCTAGAGACTTTCAGATGTCGTCTAGGAGGATAGGTACGGCGATGGCGACTGTAAACAAATTCTCGTCCCTTGGTAGTCGCTGCCGTTTTTGGACTACACTTTACTTTCCACCAGGTGTGCTGTAGGCACTTAGACAGCAACCTTAAAAGGACTCTCATCCTTTGACGGACGTCGCCATTCTTCGACTACACTGTTCTCACCATAACGAGTTAAATTGATATTTTAAAAAAGTTGGTGCGTAATTTTTACTGCGTGGCAAAACAAAACACAGTAACTATAAATGTCAATTTTTTTCTTTTTTTTTTTTCAAAAACTTGTATACAAAATTCCTGAGTCGTATAAAATAATATGAAACCTCTCGCTCCAATTCAATAAGCGTGAAAATTCAACGAATCGCCGGTTATTTATCACAGTTATAAAATAAAATCACAGAGACCAAATGGAGAAACACTACAATACAACGCGCGGGAAAGAGTAACATTTTATTTTTAAATTCTGACTCAGCTTAGTGACCACTGTTCACTTGATGGTAAGCATGGTGCAGTCCAAAAAGAACAACGACTATCAACATTAAAAAACCTACCGATAGGTCGGCACAAATATCTCTTCACGCTTTGTTTAAAGGACCCCATATCACTGCACGGTGGGAACACGCTCTCCGAAAGACCATTCCACAACCCGACGACTTCGCAAAAGTAAGAATTAAATTCTTAGTCCTCGTCGGAATGTGCATTACCGTATAGTTGCGAATCCGTAAACCAGCGGTTCTACTATGGAAGGGAGAAGGTGGAGCAAGGTTAAATAACTCTTCAGAATACTCGCAGTGACAGAAGTGGTAGGAAAACCTCAGTGAGGCAATATCTCTACACAGCTGGAGCGGTTCTAGATGCTTAGTGACGTCTGGATCATTCACAATGCGGACAGCTCTCCGCTGCAACCTATCCTTCGAGTAAGTACTGAGCAGAACCTTCCCAAAGATACGAAAAGTGTGACGTGAAAAACCATCGCGCTCTGTTCAGGATACCAAGTCTACGTGATATTATGGAGATGACAGCCCCTTTATTATCCCTATGGTTGAGATCACAGCGAAAATCCGTACCTAAGATACTAAGGCTGTCGCGCACTGCGATACATTCTGGGGAGTATATATCAGTTAAAATGTATCTTATGCTCAGTTATGTTAGTTAATCAAATCTACTGTATATTATAAAAACCATGCCCAATCCGTGAAGGCATTACTCGATATCCTTTTTAGTTGAAGAGCAAGAAAACTTTTTTTTTATTAAATGGGGAAAGTTACACGGCAACACCGAGAGTGTTTACACGTGTGTAAACTAAAGTACCACCACCACCGCCTAGAATATCCAAATCTAAATTTACTTTCAAAAATAGAATTAAAATGATATTTATTTAATAATCTATTAGTTACACGTAGTCTATTTTATTTATTTTTTACTTATACTTTTGCTCTTTTTTTTAGGTATACATATATTTTTACTATAGTATCTATCACTAATACATTTTATAGTCGATTTATTTATTGTATGTAATAGTTTATTTTAGTATCACTTGTATTTATTATTAAAGCTATATGTATTTTGTTGTTTATCGATAATTCTTATAAGATGTAACACGACCGGGGCCCTTCACGAAAATCAGCGCTGCAGGCTTCCTCTGTGGCCTTAGGCTGATGAAGGGCCCATTTTCGCCATGTTAATATGTTCTGTATTTTCTTTTGTTTTTGTGTGTTGTTTTTAATGATACATTAAAATTTCTGTTTTTTTTGTATATTTGTGGCGAAATAAATACTTTTTCATTTCATTTCATTTCAAAGTTTTGTGCTTTCCAGAGTATAACTTTTAAATATTGAACTAAATTAGACAATAAAGCCCAATATAAAAATTACTATTAAAACTACGTCTAATTTGTTTCTAGATGAAAGAGCAGATAGTGATTTATCACCAGTTATATAACAGTGACAATAAAACGATGACATCAGCGCATACGCTAAGAACAGGGTACTTAAAATTTCCCGTGTCTACTTTATGCACGTAAATTCCACACAAACTCAGATCATTATTAAATTACCTAGATTATGCAAATTGCTAAACGTTTTTTTTCTATAATTAAGCTCTGTTTACAGAACACCTTTATCTGCAATATGGTGCACAACAAATTACACTAATCTTGTAATAAAATAAATTGTTCGAAGTCAATCTTTTTTACTTTTTGTTCAGAAGTATTAAAAAACTGGTATCGATTATTTCGAGCCTTCTAAACACGAATACACCTACTCGTATAACACAGATCTACAAAAAAATGGGTTACGATTGTTGTTGACCATCTGAGGATCATTTAAGAAGTAATTTTTTGCGTACAATCCGAATTCGGCATCAGAATAGCTCTGTCACGACAAGTTTTCAAAATACCTTAACCTAAAAGGGCAAAAAACGGTATTTAACGAAATCAACACATTACTTCAATTGCCGATATCTCAGAGGAAAGAAAAGATTTTCCAAATATAAAATAAGGATTGTGAAGCGTAGTGCTACAAACTGGCTCAGCTCGTTAAAAAAAAATCATAATATTACATTAGTGCTAATATAATAAAAACCGATTTTGTCTCACTTTTACGTTAATATATTTTAAAAATCTGACCTGATGGAGCAATTCTGACGCCAGATTCGGCTTCTCTGCAAAAAATGACTTCGAAAATGACCCTCACTTGGCCAACAACACTGCCTTGCAGATCTGGGTATAATCATTACTGTTTACTTGCCATTAGGATGGGCGGAAAGAAGTGAGCGCCACTCCTGTCTATGACATCTCTACAGATTTCTTTCGTTTCCTTAACATTCAATAATCCCATCGCGCACTGTCACTGAATTCGCGTAATTTTGACAGTTTCCTCCATCGGAATTCTATTTAGTCTGTGTAGGAAAGCCGAGGTCGACCTCGGGACTTATTTCCACTCACATTCATATTGTAAATCCTTTTCGTCATTCTTTCATAATTCATTCTCTGCATGTGTCCGAACCAGCGAAGCGTTTTTTTGCTGGTTGTCAATGAAGCTATCACTGAAACCTCACAAATCAGTCGTCTTTAAACAATTTGTTATTTTTGAATGAATTGTGGTGATATTACTGTTTCCAAATAAAATGGACTTTGACAGAATTAAGACATTTTCCAATTTTAAATACAGGCATACTTGGTCATAAATGCTTGGGCAGAACTAGAGATATGTGGAGTCATTCTGTGAAGAACTCATGCCTCAAAGAGAAACCGCTGAGTAGCTATGGAACAGGGCGGACCTCCCAGGAGAAGACGTCGGGGCGCGGGCAACCGTCTCAGAACATCGTTACCAGCCGAACCGTCGATCTACTTCCTTTATCGGTATCCATTACATATAGAGCGGTACATTGCCACCTGCCAGTCATTTATGGGTAGCAGCTGCCAAGTAGCCGCTATCAGGAATCCACGACTGCCTTGACGCATTCTACCAGAAAACGTAGTGACGTTCTCTTGTGATCGTGCCCCCAATAGCGTGGCACAATAATTGCAGCATACAGTCTCTACCGATCACGCCGTCACGGGTGTCTTGTGCCGCAACCGAGCATCAGATCTTGCGCGGCTGCGAGATCGCGTGGCACAAATCAAGGAAAAAAACATTTTTATCGCCGGGAGCCGAGGAAGTTAGCACGGCCGTACCCTCGGCCCTGTCGGATGGTAGAAGTGACACCCCGGTGGTTTTGGTCAGTAAAAGTCTGGCTCACCGAGGCGGTAGCTCTCACCGTTGTCCCGACGGCTCATGAAGGATTCCACCGGATTCCCAAAAAACGAACAGAGTATTTATCGAAGTGCAAGCGCAGTCTTGGAGTTTCCTACCGGTACAAAGCAAAAACACCTCAGTTGCCAGCCCTCGTGAAGCTAAGTCGTTCCAAAGATAAATTTCCCCAAGTAAATAAAAAAGTAGATTTTCATGGTCACTGTATAACATAGATGGAAATGTCAGATGTCAAAATAAATGACGATACATCTATGTGTCCGCATTTGCGCAAAATCAATAAAGATACTCAGAGGCAACTCCTCGGGGCAAGCCAAAAGGTTTAAGCTCCAACAAGTACTTTTAAGACTTTCCGGATTAAGGCACACGCTCACCGGAGAAGGAAAACACGAAACTCTCGTGTCCACGAGAGTAAACATACGTATTAGAGGACTCTAATAGAAATATCATGTTTACTAGCCACGTTAGACAAGACCTAACATATAAGCGCAAAGTGGATACAGCCATTAACCCTATGTATCACGCATTTTTGTTTAGTACAATCGGCTTAAAATGTAGTACTCAGGGGTTTTCGGGGCGCTGATTACGATTCCACCCTCAAAATTTCAAAATTCTAAATGGCGGATCCAATATGGTGGACTGAAAATGCAAAAAAATATTCTAATCGCGTGATATTTGGCACTAAATTTTGAAATTTTTAGGGCGGAATCGTAATGAGTGACCCCAAAAATTCCTGAGTACAATATTTTGAACTAATCCCACGTAAGGAAAAATGTGTACTTCGAAAACTTCTGGAGATAATGAATTTTCTCCAGAACCATTTTGTGATTTGTTAAGGTTTGTTTATGTGCATAAGCAAAATTATCCATGATTTTTAATTATTTCACATCAATTCTTATTCTTGAATATATCACTGATGCTGAAACACCAAAAAAAAAATCGAAAATTCGGTCGAAAATGTTCAGAAAATGGTTCTAAAACAGGTGGCATTCTGAGAGTGCCGCCGTGACACAAAGGGTTAACGTATATCTGCTCATGCTGATACGGATACAGCGTTACAATATTATATATATATTTATTTATTTATTTACTAGCTGTCCCGGCAAACCTTGTTCTGTCCTATTTCTCTAAAACAAAGTCACATTGTTTTTTTTTTAATGTTAATAGCTTCCCCGTCAGATTTTATTCTGCCAAAACCTATTGGACTGTCGGCTGTTTTTTGAAAATTGTTTGAAGGAACCTGGCCTTAATGCTATATGTATAAAAATTGACAAATATTGATATTAATATTTATACGTCACTCAATTGTTTTGCATCCCGGAACCCGTCCACTAACATTTAAACTTTATGGTATGGTGTTAAAGTTCAAATTGACTTTTAAATATTATTACGAATTTTTTGTATGAGAATATAGAAAAGTGTTGTTTTTAGACTTTTTCAGACAATTTTTTTAATTTTTCTCTCCGTAATAACCTGCCACAGACTTCAATAAACACAACAAAAAAGAAATCAGCCAAATCGGTTCAGCCGTTCTCGAGTTTCGCGCTTATACACATTTAACGATTCATTTTTATATTATAGATTTAGGTCAATATTATATCGACAATATAATAAATGTATTATCTAACCTTATATGAATTAACATTAAAATATTTTCTTTCAAAAATAAAAGAAAGTGAGTTCAAATAATGGTATATTATTAAAAGTCAATGCTATGTCATACTATGTTATAAAAACCCTGCCAGACCCGCGAAGACGTTACTCGGTACCGATATTAAATTATATTTTTGTTATCCTTTTTAGTTAAAGAGCAATAAAAAACCAAATAAAATTAAAATTCATTGAAACGGGAAGCTTACATTGGAACACTAAGAGCGTGAGTAGCTGGTGAAGAAAGAAAAAAGGAAAGTAAAGGATCATGTTAGTAAGTTATGATCCCTGAGGATCCCAAGCACCGTTAATGAATATTATTTTAGTCTTTAAACTGATTTTTCTTAGTAATCCAAGCTCAGATCGCAAATAAAATAATTCAATTTCAGCAATTTTATATTTAACAATAACTTTTTTAAATCTCACGAATAATTTTCTTATGTATTATGGTAATGTTATATTGTCACTAATATGCCTCTTTTGGATCGAACAGGGTTTTCAAAACATACTTTATATTAAAAATCCATTTGTCTTCCTAGTTAATCTATATTAGTTCTATTATTTTGTAATAATACTGTAATTTTATTATTTAAATATATATAAAAATGTATAAATAAATATACTTACGTATGTAAAATATGAGAAAAAATGCACATCCAGCGTTCATGGTTGCACGAATGAAATTGAAAACTTATTCAATAAAAGGGGCGCTTAAGCGGTATATTAACATAAGATAATAATATAAACATGTTGCAGTCAATATGCCAGTGTCGGAAATCTCTATACATGAAGGCGCCCTGCGGAGAGCGGCTGGCAACATTGTCAATAAAAATAATGAAGTATTCATAATACACTTGAGCTACCTTCACTTTCCCTTAACAATATTATTAACAATCGAATTCATTTGTTAGTCCATTAACAATTGTAATTTAACAAAAGGATCTTGTACTTTTTATATGTAACATATATATGTATGTATATTTGATTGATTTTTTTATTGTTATTTATTAGCTTGATTTTTATTTTTGTACTAATTTTTGTGGAAACTTTGCTGGCTTATGTAACATTTTTTGTGTATATTATTATCATTTTTATATTGCTGTATGTTTCCCTTTAAAATAAATAAATAAATAAATAAATAAATAAATAAAATGAGCACTATAAACGATTACTTTGCAACACGTCAACTAGGCAACCGTTGCCGACCAAATGATCACCAAGAGCAGTGCGTGTTACCTTTTTTACTTAATCTGGCCATAAATACTGTTACAATTAAAGAAAAATAAAATGTTTCTTTTAAGTTAGGGATCTGTCATTTTTAGTCGATTGTTCATCGTGTTTTCTTATTTTCGCGTCATTATATTGTAAAATATTTTGTGATATTAAAATTGAGTGGCATCATAAAGATTACCGAATCGCTGTGATTACATTATATAAAGTAAGTATGGTGCGAAATACAATTTTTAAAATCCTCCATACAGTTGGTATTGTGGTTGGTATTGGTTGTGTTGGTTGGTTTGGTTTGTTATATTTGTATAACAGGCTATTGATTGGTACAATGAAACCTCCTCTGTTTGTGACATAAAATGATCTAGCTGTTCACGTAGTTTTCGTATAAAAAAGGCGATCAAAGCAGTAAGGGAAAGAATTCTTCGAATTCCCGGCACTTGGCGACGTCTGGCCTAAAGGTAAGGCAACTTATCAGACTTTGCGGAGGGGTGGTGTAAATGGCCACCCCCTTGCTCACCGTCTTTGTCTTGGAACAGTGCGCGGAACACATCGCGGACCGCTCTCACCTTGAAAAATGTTGGGCGACGCATTCCCTCAAGTACGCCGCCCAGAGCTTCTAAGCCCGTTCACAGCCACGAAACAAAAGTATTATTAACATAATTCGCACTTTAAAATATCTATTATTATCTATATATTTGTTTTTGCGAAAGAAACTACATTTAAACAGGCTAGACATAATTATTACTATATATTCCAAAATAACTTGAATTGTTATTTGTTTACGGAATAAATATTAGGTCCTTACATATGAAATTGGCGTTTTTCGTACTGGCCACTTTAATCACAAATTTCTCCTCTTTGGTAAGGAATTCCAAATTCAAATTTGTACAGCTATAGACTCATGTATTTGTGCTTCGATGATCGTCATTCATTTGTTTTTTTCTTCTGTTTTTTTCTGTTTGCGTCACTCATATTACAAAATGGAAAACTTAAAATATCGCATTATTTACGAGTACGAGTTCCGCCGTGGCACTAGTGCTGCGGAAACAACTCGAAGGGTGAATGATGTGTATGGCGGTCGTGTTGCAAAAGAAAACACAGTTCGTTTTTGGTTCCAACGTTTTCGTTCTGGAAATTTCGACCTGCAGAACAAGCCCCGTGGACGGCCTGAGACTCAAGTTGATAATGAAGAATTGAAGGCTATTGTGGAAGCGGATCCATCGCAAACCACGTCCGAGTTAGCTGCAGGCTGCGATGTTAGTGATAAAACTGTTTTAATTCACTTGAAGCAAATTGGGAAGATTAAAAAGCTTGAAAGGTGGGTACCTCACGAATTGACTGAAGCAAACCGGCAAACGCGCGTCTCCTGCTGCGTTACATTACTAAACCGGCACAATAATGAAGGTATTTTAAACCGAATCATTACCTGTGATGAAAAATGGGTTCTTTACGATAATCGGAAGCGCTCAGCGCAATGGTTGGATCCTGGCCAGCCAGCCAAATCCTGCCCCAAGCGAAATTTAACCCCAAAAAAGTTACTTGTAAGCGTTTGGTGGACTAGTGCCGGTATTGTTCATTACAGTTTTCTCAAATCTGGCCAGACTATTACGGCTGATGTCTATTGTCAGCAATTGCAAACCATGATGGAAAAGCTAGCGGCTAAACAACCTAGGCTGGTCAATCGCTCCACGCCACTGCTGCTTCACGACAACGCTAGACCACACACTGCGAAACAGACGGCTACTAAATTAGAAGAGCTTCAATTGGAAAGTCTAAGACATCCTCCGTACTCCCCGGACCTTGCTCCAACAGATTACCATTTTTTTCGAAATTTGGATAACTTCTTGCAAGGGAAAAAATTCAACTCCGATGGGGCAGTCCAAATCGCCTTCAAAGATTTTATTGATTCCCGTCCGACTGGTTTTTTTAGTAAAGGGATCATTGAACTACCTATGAGATGGCAAAAGTGCATAGAAAATAATGGTTCATACTTTGATTAATTAAATATATTATATTAAAAAATATTCGACTTTTTGTTCCTCCCATACAAAACGCCAATTTCATATGTAAGGACCTAATATTAACCGGTAATTGCAATGTAAACCGTATTTATCACTTTGATCGTAACATCATTAAGCACTACACATTACGGACTGTATATTTTTTAGTATTTGGAAATATCCTTTGATATAAATATGGTTACAATAAAATTTCAAGGTCATTGCGTCAGTTTATAACGTAGTAGATGACGTGGTTTCGTTTCCTATAATTCCGTTGCAATTTTTTTTAAGCTTCCGCAACTCAAATGGTATCAATATATAACAATAATTATAATAAATAATTACTAAAAAAAACACTCAGAAAGCGCTACATTATCGTAAGCTAGTACTCAAACTAGGACTGCCTGTAGCTTGATGAGAGGGAGTGTGAAATAGGTTTGCAGCAGTAGCGTTCATTCCATAGATGCATGCAAGCATTGCTTGCCCTTATGACAAATAAATCTGGAGTAAATTGCTTAAAGTTAAACAAAAAAAGGAACTATTTATATTCATATCTATTCTATATTCATGCCGTCTATCTTTGTCTATGACCTTATGAAAGCAATATAATATTTACTATCATTATATAATATTCAAATTAATTATATGAATTCTGGCAACCCTGTCCAAATACCCTTTGCACGTCACTGGTTTGGAGGGATGGGCTCCTTTACACCCACCCTTCCCAGAGATGAAGCCTAAACAGGCTGTTGGCTCCCCAGGCGTCTGGAAGAATCTAGATTTCCAGGCCAAGGTGGAGTTATCGGAAGGACACCCTGGGGGTTTTTAGTCAGTTGGAGTCTGACATACCGGGATTATTACCTAAAAATGTAACATATGACCGATTTTCACAATTTTTTATTATATAATATTACTATGTTATGGTGTATGTTGCTGTGGTAGCCTATCGGATAAGGGACCGGTGTCCATACACGGCGATGCGAACGCTCGTAGGTTCGAATCCCGGCTCGTACATCTGTGTTTTTCCAGATGAAGTACTGGTTTGGGCACCCCATGCCCCCCTGGGAAGAAAAACGACTTGTTTAATAATAAAGTAAAACAAACCTAAATGCACATATGGTCAAATAAAAAAAGTAGATATCATTGTATATTATAGAATATGACGTTATCTAAAAAACAAAATTATCTAAACCAGGGCTTCTTAAACTTTTTCATTCACGACCCCATTTATGATTGCGAGTTTCTTGACGACCCCATACAAATATAAAAGAAAAATAAATTAATATTTTTTGATAATATATTTATTAGGTAACAATATACATATGAAAATATATAGTTTTAGAATTCGTTTTGAAACATACAAAAATCTAAAATTAAAAATTGCACAAAAAATTATAAAATTGTATTTATTGTAGTTTCAAAAATAAAAGTGGATTCTGACCGTCTTAATTCGCTCGAATATATTCAAGTAGTTGCGTGGTAAGTATTAAATTAAAATATAAGTAAAACATTTAATGAGATGGATGTGGCTGTTTGTTATTGCATAACAAATCAAATCTTGGTGAAATGTTTGAAACTGCTGGACGTAAGACGTCTTCAATATTTTTTAACGCTGAACGATATTGGGATTTAATATGTGTTCAATCAACAAATGCGCTTGTCTAGACGCTGCAAGTCCACTGTATTCCGCCAACTCTAGTGATCTTATAAAATGGTATATATAAATATTTGAGATTAAAATCTCTCGCGACCGCAGAATTTTGCTCCGCGACCGCATCTGGGGTCGCGACCCATAGTTTAAGAAGCCCTGATCTAAACGAATCTCATTCATTATTCAGTATATTTGTCCATATCTTAACATGTGTAATTTAGCAAGATATTTGTTGTCACTAACCGTCCTAGGTTTGAGATTAAACCTAACTTAATTGATGTCCAATATTGAAAATGTATTATAAATGCCACTGGTTCATCCCCCTTCCAAAAGGTAAGTATATACATAATAAATTTTAATTTCGGTGAGTCAATGTGTACTTTATTTACAAACGCATAAAACTTAACTAGTTTTTGTTATATTCCATTCTACACTTAAGTGCAGTCGGAAATCAGTGAAAAACACAATTGAAGGTGATCAATTTGCCAAATACAATATTAGCTTAGCAGGGGGTCTACCCAAAACTATAAAACATGGCAGGGAGTCTATATGACAAAAAAGTTTGAGAACCTATGGTTTATAGGATCACTGATCCGTCTGCCATTCTGAAGATATTTTTTTAAGTAACGTGTGGCGATAAAAGCATGAAATATCATATATCGAATACTAAGACATGCGGTTTCTTGTGGCCCTGAAAAAAATATATTTCTAAGTTAAACATAACACAAACAAAATATACATCCGATTTTTTATTGGTTTTGCCTTTTTCGCGATTGAATAAATACCTATTAGTATTTGCCGTTGACGTAAAATCGTAAATTCGGCAAAAGGTAAGGTTATCACAAGTACAGGAAAAATATACCAAATCGCTAAATTTGTACATACGAGTACATTAAAAAAAAATATTATTTTATGTTTTCAAATATATTTTCCATAGATAAATCCCCCGACTTATATATACAACAATAGATACAGTTTAATTGGCGTCAAAAGCTATCGTACTGTATTCAGGATACCAAGTTCACGTGATGTTGCGGAGATGACAGAACCTATATGTATGATTCCTAAGGTTGAGATCATAGCGAATATCCGATTTGTAATGCTTTCTCTTTAAACTTTAGGCAATTAAATCTATTGGTACCTGTATCTCATTACTTATTCATTTGTAGGAAAAATTGTAAAATTAAAGGTGTTTGTTGTCTTACTTTTTTCATGTTATATACCCCAAATGTATAAAACCATGTACATATATTGTATATACAATGTGTCCTCAAAGTCAACGTCCAAAGCTAACGGGCTGACAGAAGGCCGGCTCTATGGCTTACTATAAATAGAATGCTCCACTTCCAGCTCATTTAGGAGATACATAGATTTTTTTAAGATATCAGGCATACTTTAAATTTAAAGCTTTTCTAAAAATTCTCGAAGTTTTAATATGAAAATTGTCTATTACTATGTTTGGAGATTAATCTATACTAATATTATAAAGCTGAAGAGTTTGTTTGTTTGTTTGTTTGTTTGTTTGTTTGTTTGAACGCGCTAATCTCAGGAATTACTGGTTCGAATTGAAAAATTATTTTTGTATTGAATAGACCATTTATCGAGGAAGGCTTTAGGCTATATAACATCACGATGCACCTATTACGAGCGAAGAAATAATGAAAAATGTGAAAAAAACGGGGAAAATTATTCATCCTTGAGGGCTTCCATTGCGTGCGCTGCGAAAACGGTTCAAGATACGAAAAATATATGTAAGAAAGAATTATTTCTCTTGAAATGATCTAAAAAAATGTCCGCGACAGTATATGTCTATCTTTTAAGATTAAGTCACTAGAACCGTTTTTATGGTAATCAAATTTGGTCGAAATTAATGCATTATTTGTTAAGAGTTGTATCAACGTAATAATATTAATCTTTATCCAAATGAATGTGTTGTTGATTAAGAGTATTTAATTGTGAACAAACTTGTCTTTGACATCACTCAATTTCAATGAATATCTTAGAAGATATTACAAAACCTTATATAGCAAAACAACGTTTGCCGGATCAGCTAGTTACAAATATTAGAAAATTAATTTCATCTCTGAAATGACCACATTAGTAAAGTAATAAGCAAAAATTGTGAGCTAATATTATTCATTCTAAAAATTTGTTAAAATTCAAAAGAAAATATTTTTATGTATAAATTATGCAAAAATATATAGCGGCATAGTCCGTAGGTAAAATTATTGATTTTTTTTTTCAACGAAACAGTGAAACATTCACCAATTCTTAGCATATATCATGATCCATGACCTTGTCTGTCCAATTAATACTTGTCGTGGTAGCTTTAAGCTTCCGAGTAAGAAAGATTACGCAATGCATCCGTATAAACACGTTCCAAAGTATCCATTGTACTATATGGTAGCATACTTAACAGTTTCTGCAATTACTATCCGTCATCCGTTAGTTTCTGATTCCGATTGGAAGTTGTCATACTGCTAACAACAATGTATATGTATGTCTAGGCGTATGTATGTATGTTCATGTCATTGTCTATGATACTTTGAAATAATTTTCTAGAGCTGTGTATCTATACTCTATTAACCCTTCCTCGCTGTTTTCTACGCGGTGACTAAATATTAGAGTCCGACCGTAACTGGTTTTTCGGCCGAAACCGAAACCGAAACCGAAATTTCGGCCGTGGCTTTAGTTTCGGCCGAAACCGAAACCGAAACCGAAACTCACGTGGTCAAGTATAAAAGTCAACGTGGTCAAGTAAAAAAATGAAACAAAAACTTACATGTAATCAGTTCCATCAAAGCATAACCTCTAAAGAATGTTTACGTCGGGTGATAACGCACTGACTAAGTTGTGTTGCTATAGAGCAATGCGAATTAGATCCGTCAACTGTCGTCTAAACAACGGAGCTACACTCCGACGCAGCCTTGAGTTTCTTTCAGCGTTTCTTCTCAAGGTAGTCGCTTCCGAAACGCTAGTAGATCACCGTTAGGTTTCGTATTTCTGGCTGGCGATCCAAGTCGAGGTTCGTACCCACAGGGGTGCCCTTGCATTGCCATCCACCCCATAAATTGCCGGCTGAGCACCCTCAGTGTTCGCCCACCCACCCAGTTAAGTTGTGAAGACCTTTCCCGGTCAACAAACACGCGTAAATTCGAAAAAAAAAAGCAATGCGAACGGCGCACGAATCCTGAACAGGGTCGCCAGCGTCCGTCAAAGCGTCGCCGCGAGAAACGAAGCTAGGCAAGCATGTACGACAACTACCGAAATCAGTTTCGGTTTCGGCAAAAGTTTCGGCCAATTTTTGCCGAAACCGAAACTGCCGCCGAAACTTGAGTTTTGGCCGAAACTCGGCCGAAACCGAAACCGAAACCGAACTTTCGGTCGGACACTACTAAATATATGGCTTCCCGCAGAAAATCGGCTCTGGGTGGCTCAGCTAGTCACTTAGTTTTTTTTTTTTACACTGGCTCGACATAGTGACTACAGAGTTCCTGATGGTAAGTACAGTGTAGTGCAATAACGAAAGCGACTATCAAAGCATGAAAATCTATATGAGCTACTGGATATACACAAGCTGATCCCGAAACGCGACAAGCCGAAACTGGTCACTATGGCGGGCTTTACACCCATGTACTGCGGTCGCGATCCAGACGGGCACCGACGCTCTACCACCTCGCTGCTGCTCGTTTAGCACCACCCAGGAGTCACGTGTAGGGAAACTAGGGTAAAGCCTACGGACGCGAGCAGCTTCGACTCCCAAAACCTAACCACCTCCTGTTTAACCTTGTTCCACCCTCTCCCTTCCTGAATAGAACCACGCGAGCGCGCTTGCGCAGTCATAGCTGTACTAAGACTAAGAAGTTCTCTAATTCCTTCTTTTGCCGTGTCGTTGGGCTGTGGAATGGTCTTCCGGCGAGCGTGTTCCCACCATGATATGATATGGGATCCTTTAAGCGTAGCGTGAAGAGATATTTATACAGGCCGGCGTGATCGCTGCGACTACCGATGGGTTTTTTTCTTACGTTTCGATAGTCGTTGGCGTGTTTTGGACTACACCATGCTTACCATCAGGTATGGAGCAGTCACTATGTCGGGTCAGTTTTTAAAAAAGCATTTCCTAACCTAACTTTCCTTTGACGCATCATTACATCACAGGGTATTTGCTTTTGTTGTTTTGTATCTCGATTAACCTATCCTTCTGTGTTGTATGTTATTTTGTGTGCCAAATAAATGCTTATTCTTTCTTTTTTTACTATTCGTATTGCCTGGAGAAGAAACGCAAAAAGAAACTCAATGCTACGTCCGAGTGGATCAGTGCCTTGGAGTATAAACGCACTACTAGTCGCTAAAGGTGACTGAACTCGCCTTCGCCGCCGATACCGGTATTGTGAATTGAATACAGTGCGTGTGTGCGCCTCACTGCTTTTAGAAACTGCGGCTGCTAAGGTCGCGGTAATTGGATCGTTGGGATCCGACAGGACAGCACTATTTGACTCAGCGCAGCATTCATATTAGTGTCCGACCGAAAGTTCGGTTTCGGTTTCGGCCGCCAAAATTGGCCGAAACTTTTGCCGAAACCGAAACTGATTTCGGTAGTTGTCGTACATGCCTAACTTCGTTTCTCGTGGCAACGCTTTGGCGGACGCTGGCGGCCCTGTTCGGTATTCGTGCGCCGTTCGCATTGCTCTTTTTTTTCGAATTTACGCGTGTTTGTTGACCGGGAAAGGTCTTCATAACTTAACCGGGCGGGTGGGTGAACACTGAGGGTGCTCAGCCGGCAATTTATGGGTTGGGTGGTAATGCAAGGGCACCCCTGTGGGTACGAACCTCGATTTGGACCGCCAGCCAAAAATACGAAACCTAACGGTGACCTACTAGCGTTTCGGAAGCTACTATCTTGAGAAGAAACGCCGAAAGAAACTCAAGGCTGCGTCGAAGTGTAACTGCGTCGTTTAGACGACAGTTAACGGATCTAATTCGCATTGCTCTATAGCAACACAACTTAGTCAGTGCGTTATCACCCGACGTAAACATTCTTTAGAGATTATGTTTTGATGGAACTGATTACATGTAAGTTTTTGTTTCATTTTTTTACTTGACCACGTTGACTTTTACACTTGACCACGTGAGTTTCGGTTTCGGTTTCGGCCGAAACTGAAGCCACGGCCGAATATTCGGTTTCGGTTTCGGCCGGAAAACCAGTTTCGGTCGGACTCTAATTTATATACTGTTACGTAAATAAGAACGTCCTATTTACTATAGACGTTTACACATAGTCATCACATAGACACATCACACATAGACATATCACATAGATAGGGTGTATGTGTGTTGTGTGTTGTTTTGTTGTTTTGTTGTGTGTGGTGCTTGTGCTTTGTGTGTCTGTGCGTGTGTTTGCGTGTGTGTGTGTGTGTGTGACTCCGTTCCGGGCATTATCCGGCGGCAAGTTTTGCATATCTCATGAGGAAAACCGAGTCACCCAATTGTGACACGTGTGGGAAGATAGAAGATGTGCATCACTTGCTGATGGAGTGTGCCCGGAACGAGACACAAAGGGAGTCGCTGATGAGCAAGTTGAAAATTAACAGACAAAATATTGGCACATGACGCGGTACTTTGGCGAATCATTTGTCCAGTGAAGTCAGAACGCTGTGCCAGATGGTGACGCTTGCTCATCCGCGACTCCCCTAGGATGTAAGGACGTAGGTTAGGGCACAATGGGGCTGATATGTTCAATGTAATAAAAGCCTCTAAATAAAAAATAAATTAAAAAAAAACACAGTCGTTGTAATCACATATATAATAATAAACAGTATTGACAGCCTGGCGTGGTTAGGAAGGGTCGGCGTGTGTGTGCCCACACGCCGGTCCCACAGAGAGGAGGCGAGGGGTTTAAATCCCCCTCCACGAGAGGAGGCCTGCCCAAAGGCCAACGCCCGCCGAGCCGTCGGAAGTATCCGGATTCCCAGGCTCGGCGAAGGCGAAGAGAGGGCATTGCTGGCACCCCGGTGGTTTTAGTCGGGGCAGGTCCGACACACTGGGGGGAGTGGCCCTCACCACTTCCCCTGACGGTCCGTAGGGATTTCCACCGGGTTAACAAAAAAAAAAGCCTGGCGTGGTTTATTTACATGCTCATACGCATAACATATACTATTTTGTTTTTATAATATACAGGTTTATGCTAGATCTCAATCAGACCTGGTGAAATGTGAAGGTGAGTCTCACGATGGACTGCATCCGCTCAGCAAATGCCTATTCACTCTTCTCCTAAACGTTCACAAGTCATAAGAACGGGGATATATGCTCGCTGGAAGCATATTCCACTCCTTAGCTGTTTGCATGACGGATGTAGAAGAGAATCTTTGCCTACGGAAAAGAAGATTACAGGAGATTTTTGAAATTATTTAAGCGCATTCCCTTTTTTATTGGTCCCAAATTGCGTGGTTTCTTAGATCTATATTTTGACAAACTCAAATCTGACGCATTGTAGAAACAATATCCGTATAGAACCTGAGTTTTCTAGTTCTCTATTTTCAAGAAATTCTATCGGATCTAGTGCGTAACCGCTCTAATTGTAATGATTATCTGCTGACCCGGTCTTTTTCTACGAAACTTTTGTTTTCAACCAGCAATTAATAGTCATGGACCCTCAAAACCGCCATTAGGTTGCGGCGACGGTATATTTCTAAGCTTTTTTTTTGGTAACCCGGGTGAAATCCTTCACGAGCATGAGGTCACAGTTATGTCGGCATCATGGTGTGCCGGACTCTTACTGATTAAATACCCCCGGCGTGTCCCTCTAATCAGTCCACATACTCCTGGAAAACCAAGAATCAATCGTCCAGTCACCAGGGCAGCAAATAGCCTTATTCAGGCTTCATCTCTGGGAGAGGTGTGTGTACAAGCACACCCTTTCGAACTTTTCGAACCTTTCTCAGTGGTGGCGTGCCGGACACTAGGCACCGCCTTTCTCCCTCAGTGCCGCAGACTTCCTGAAGTCTACCTGCGTTCCTAATCTAAAGTAACCACAGGGGTTCGTTCTACTGAACTGCCGGGGTCAAAGGTGCCTGCTCCTAAACTTAAATTCGAATTGACAATTTGCTACATGGCCAGCAAGCTCTGAAGGGAGAGGTCACACCACTGGTTGCTTTTTTTCGAAATGGCTGCGAGCACAATATCACGTGAGCAAATTTAATATAAAAATTTCATAAAATAGTTCCTAATAATTAAAACCGTATCAGTACAGTAATATAGTTTACTTTTGTAAAGCTGTTTTTAAATGCAATTAAGCTCTTTTAGGTATACTGCTTTTTGTTTCACGATACCAGTTTTACAGGTCTATGAAGTAAAGAGGTGATATTGCTTTTTACATTGACTCGAAAACTCAGTACAATGCACCTGCTGGTAAGTACAGTGCAGTCCAAAAATAAAAGCAACTATCAAGGGTCGAAAATATATCGAGTCTCCGTCGTCATGTCGGCTCCTGTACCACGGCTGAAGGTTTCTAGGTATATGAGTTACTGGTCATACACTAGCTGATCCCGAAACGCGACAGGTAAAAGAGAGTCACTGTGGCGGTCTTCACATTCGTGTAAAATTGTCATGACCCAGATACCACCACACATGGATGCATATGTTAGTTTTTAGTTAAAATAAACGAAACGTTTCAATCTAAAATCTGAGGTTTATAGACGCTACTCCGACTTTACTTAGCGTTTACTCAAATATTATATGAAAATTCATATTATTTCATTAATGTAAAAATAAGCTAAATATATAAATAGGCTGTGATGGCCTAATCGATAATAGACAGGTTTCCATGCGCGACAACGAGAATGCTCGTAGGTTCTAATCCCGTACCTCTGTGTTTTTTTTATATTATACACCACATGCTCACCGGTGAAGGAAAGCTCCGTGAGAAAACCCGCATTGCATCCATTAGATACGCGATGGGTTCTAATGCTGTGGGAATGACGAACAGCTTCGCTACTGGTCACGTTGGCCACGACATTAAGCGCAAACTGGATACACCTACTAATGTATCTCTGCTCACCCCGAAAGGCATATAACGGGACAATATAATATGATTATTATTTATTAAAATATACATATAGTAAATCAACGATTTCGACAACTTTGATTTGGTTCGGCGAATATTTAGGCTATACTCAAATTCCTCTTGTATATTTAAATTTTTAACAAGGACGAACTTATTTTCTTAGCAAAGTGTAAGCAAGGTTAATGTTGCGTCTATAAACCTCAGCTTAACATCGTAGTCTACAGTCGTTCGACGAAGGCATTTCGACTGAGCAGCAGTGGGCAGTGACAGGAGCGAGACGCGGGAAGGTCGTACCCAAGCTGCATACAACCGCAACCTTAGTAACTTAGCAAAGAACTTTCAGGGTCAACGCTTTAAATGATTTTTTTTTTTAAATAAAATAATGTAAAGGTGGTTTTCGGGTTTTTGATATAGCGATTATGAAAATAGCGTCCATTATTTATTCCAAGAGAGCGGATATACTATTTTTAAATAAAAAACATTGTGGATGCCGATTTCAAGGTTTTTTTGAGGTGGTGACTTCAAAAGTGTTGTTTGAGGGTACAAATACAGAAGGTTTGGAAGAAATTTAGATTGAGTATATGATACTCAATCTCAATAGATATAGAAGATTTTGCAATATATATAACTAGCTGATCCGGCAAACGTAGTTTTGCTATATAAGGTTTTAATATCTTCTAAGATGTTCATTGAAATTAAGTGATGTCAAAGACAATTTTGTTCACAATTAAATACTCTTAATCAACAACACATTTATTTGGATAAAGATTAATATTATTACGTTGATACAACTCTTAACATATAACGCATTAATTTCGACCAAATTTGTTTACCATAAAAACGGTTCTAGTGACTTAATGTTAAAAGATAGACATATACTGTCGCATACATTTATTTAGATCATTTCAAGAGGAATAATTCTTTCTTACATATATTCTTGGTATCTTGAACCGTTTTTGCAGCGCACGCAATGAAAGCCCTCAAGGATGAATAATTTTCCCCGTTTTTTTCACATTTTCTATTATTTCTTCGCTCCTAATAATTGCATCGTGATGTTATATAGCCTAAAGCCTTCCTCGATAAATGGTCTATTCAACTCAAAAAGAATTTTTCAATTCGAACCAGTAGCTCCTGAGATTAGCACGTTGAAACAAACAAACAAACAAACAAACTCCTCAGCTTTATAATATTGGTATAGATAACACGGTGTATTGAATTTATTAACGGATATAATATACAATTAAAACTTTAAATAAACATCACATTTCCTTTACGATACTTTGGGTTTCACGTCCATAGCTTCATCATTCGGAATGACGGCTGGGTCTTCGACGGTAATAGGCTTCCTAAAATAAATAAAAAACGATAATATGATTACATGGCGTTGATATATTTCTCTTTTTTTGTAGTAGTAGAGTTTGGTTGTTACAATAATCATTTTTTCCCTTTCAGACCCGGATCCACAAGATGTGGGGAGGGGGCAAGCTGGGGTCAATGCCCCAGGCGCCAAATTAAAGAAGCGGCAGTCGAGCCATAGCATCCAGCGTATCCACTGATTCCCATATAAAAGAATAGTCCAACTTCTTTATAAAAATGTACGCTGAAAGTTTATTCACGTATTTGTTTTGATTTAAAAGTTAACTCAAAAGTCTCATAAGATAAAGTTACGCACGGTCTAAAGAAGTTTTTCGTGAATATTTAATGTCTTATGCCATAAATGTTATTTACATTTGTACAAAGTTGTAGACCACAAAAACTGTTATAATTATGCTGTAAACATCCTAAAGAGTTAGTTCATAACGTATGCAGTCATACATCGTTAAGCAGCGTAACGCCGGTTGTCTATCGCCCGCGTTATGCACTGTTGGACCCAGACGTTCCAATTACCTCGGCTTTAGACGCCGCAATTTCGAAAACATTGAACTGCAGTCAGACGAATTACATGCAACACGGAATTAACCTCGCATAGACACATACACTCGCATTGGACCCGGTTGTTGACCGGAAAGCTCCTAGACTTTTGACGGTGACTCTTCGACGGAGATTAAAACGCGGAACATCGAGCATCGATGTAAAGTCGTCCATCTTGCAGTCTTCTACTAGTCGCAAAGTGGAGAGTGTTCTCAGGAACTGCATTCTCTGATTCCATCAATCCCGATTCATCATAAAACTTCTAGACACTGTGTCTGATACCATCCGTATGTGATGGATGTTCCTTTTATCCGAATAAAAAGATTCGCATATAAATGCATCATGTGAACAGTTGAAGAGTAGAATATGCTTCTAGCGAGGATATTTCCACGATCGTATGACTTAAGATCTTTTGAGAGAAAAGTGAATAGGCATTTGTTGGGCAAACGCGGTCCATAATCGGACTCATCTTCACCTATCACCAGGTGTGATGAGACCAAGCGCACGCCTGCAAACCATAAAAAAACTCAACATTCATTCGTCCACTCGCATACTATAGAACAACCCAAAACACACTAACACGTGACTAAGCATCCTGAACCGCTCCAGTTGTGCAGAGATGTTGCCTCACTGAGCGTTTACTACCGTCTGTATCATGGTAAGTGTTCTGATGAATTGTTTAACCTTGTTTTACCCTCTCCCTTCCTTAATAGAACCACGCGCGCGGGTTTGCGGAGTCACAGCTTTACGGTTTCTCACATCCCAGCTAGGACTAAGAAGTTCTCTAAGTCCTTCTTTTGCCGTGTCGTTGGGGTGTGGAATGGTCTTCCAGCGAGCGTGTTCCCACCATCCTAAGATATGGGATCCTTTAAACGTAACGTGAAGAGATATTTGTGCAGGCCGGCATGATCGCTGCGACTACCGTTAGGTTTTTCTTACCTATCGATAGTCGTTGGCGTTTTTTTGGCTGCACCATGCTTACCATCAGGTATGGTGCAGTCACTGTGTCGAGTCAGAATAAAAAAAAAAACAAATGTAAAATGCTAAAAGTTTAACTTCGCAGCTGGCACCGTAAGTTTTATTTTTATTTTGTGTTTAATTGATTTTATGTAAATATGCGTTGAAGTTGAATTTAAAATAAATTTAAAAAATAACTGCCGCTAACCGGTGGATTTACGCTCCGAAGGGCAGTCCTACTCCGATGTAGCCTTGAGTTTCCATGTTGCTTCTCAAAGTGTTTGCTTCCGAAACTATAGTAGATAGCTGTATATAGAGCTCTTTCACTGGCTGGTCTCCCAAGGCGAGTTTTGCACACACAGGAGTGCTTGCGTTGCTATCGAACCCACAATTCTCCCTGGCTGAGCGCCTCAAGTGACGTGAAGATGTAAAGACCCTCCCAGGGCATCAATAATTTGTCACGTGGAAAAAACTGTACAGTTATACTTACCTAGATTCAAATAAACTATTGGCCAAGTTCCCAGCAGGAGCTTCCACAAAAAGGTACATGTACAAAGCGAATGGTAATACATAAAATGTTAAGCCGATACCAGTGACGACCTGTGAACAATTAGTATACAATTTAAAAATGTCATTTTCTTACAACCGATCATTGTAAAAACTTTATATGTTAATAAATGACATACCATTTCAAAATATGCATGAGTCATCGGTGCTCTCGTCGAATGGGCTATTCTTAACAATATAGCCGAGTGGATGAGGTATATTCCATAACACAGTTTGCTTAATGTTCCGAATGGCTTGAAGCGCAAAATATCACTGACGACGGCTAAAAAAAATAAATAATTTTTATACCCTGTTTGTCTATTTTGTTACAACTTGTACCTGTTTTTACACAATTTGTACTTATTTTAACACATTTTAATTTATTTCTACACAACATATACTTTTTTCATAAAACTTTTACCCAAATTTCTCTTTAATCTATTTTCACAGAATGTTTTCACTATTTATACCTATATTCGCACATGTTTGCTATTTGTGTATTAGTTCATTTTCATCATACTTACGTGCGTGTCCATACTCGGAGACAAATATGAGGGCACCGATGCCTATAGACCAAAATGCTTTGTCAAAATACACAAATATAGCGGCTTCCCCCACATTATACTCCCTGTGGTACAAAATACCACCGATATTCATTACAATGAACATTAATAAGAGAGCTAATCCTGCGCCAATCATAGACCATTTCTGTAAAGAACAAAACGCACACTTATAACCAAAAAAACATAACTAAAAAACACAAAATATTATGAATTCCAGATTACTAATTTGTAAAATCGGGGCTAACTTACAGAAATTATAAAAAAAAAACTTTTATATATTATATTTTATAGGGCATTATTAAAAATATTACATTAATGTTCGAAATTTTTTTCACGAAATACATTTATTAATATAATAATATATCGTCACGCTATATCCATTTCGGGATGAGCAGAGGTACATTAGTGGCTGGATCCACTTTGAGCTTATTTGTCGTGCCAAATGTGACCATGGGCACAGCTGATCGCCGTTTTCACAGCTCTAGTATACATCACGTTTCTAATAAACACCATCCATGTTTCCGCACGATGTTTTCCTTTCCTACCGGCGAGCATGTGGTGACTAAATCTATACTTAATCTGTAAAACCTAGATATATGTGCCGGGATACGATCCTGCAACAACTAGTGTCGCCGCGTATGAACACCGTTCCCTTATCCACCAGGCTACCACAGCCACAAATATTAAAATATCTCAATAGAATAATAACTTTGTTAAACCAATGAAAAATATGCAAAGAAGTGACACTACAAAGTCACTACCGCGCACTATACTGTGTGTGTAGTCTTATTGGTGACGAGTTTTGGAGTAAAATTAAGATGCACAGCATCGAGCATCGACGTAGAGTTGCCTGCCTCGCGGTCTTTTACCGGTTGCACGGTGGAGTGTGTTCTCAGGAACTGCATTCTTTGATTCCACCACAAAACCACTAGATATCGTGTTGGCTACCATCCGTATGTGGTAGATGTTCCTTATATCACTTCCGAAGATTCGCTTCTACATTTATCATGCGAACGGCTAAGGAGTGGAATACGCTTCCAGCGGCCATATTTCCGCGATCTTATTACCTGGGAGTCTTTAAGAGAAGAATGAATAGTCATTTGCTAGGCGATCGTGTTTCATCATCGAACTCATCTGCACCTTCCACCAGGTGTGATTGAGGTCAAGCGTTCGTCTATAAATAATAAAAAAAGACTACTGTGCACCTGATTGAAAGTACAGAATTGAAAATCTCACTTCCGAAAAATATTTATCTTTATTTTTTTTAGCTGATTACGCACATTGACCCCAAAACACCTGCAACGCAAGCATGGTGCAGACCAAAAAACGCCCTACGCTTACGCTACGCTTAGAGGATCCTATGTCATAGGACGGTGGACACACGGCGGTCAGAAGAGCATTCTACAGCCCAACAGCTGGGCTACAGTAAGAGTTACAGAATTTCTCAGTCCTAGCCGCGATGTGATTTACCGTATAGCAGTGAATCAGCAAACCCGCGAGCAAGGTTCTGCTATGAAAGGGAGAGAGTGAAACTCTTCAACTCTTAACTCTTTAGAACACTCGCTATAATACAGATGGCAGAAAACACTCAGTGAAGCAATATCTCCATGCAACTGGAGCGGTTCGAGATGCTTAATAACGTCTGGATCATTCACAACGCGGACACCCACCGCTGCGACCTATCCCAGGCGTTAAGCAAGTACTGAACCGTCCCAAAGATGAGAACAGTATTCCATACAATACAATGCAATAGGAACAGTTGAATAAATGAGAAAAACAGTCTTACTATGTTCAAGATACCTAGTCTACGTGATGCCGTGGAGATGGCAGTCCCTATATGATCCCTAAAGTTGAGATCACAACGAAAATACTAGGGTTGTGGCTATTTTTTTTTAATTATTTATAGGCGAACGCTTGACCTCCAATCACACCTGGTGAAAGGTGAAGATGGGTCCGATGATGAACCGGGTCCGCCCAAAAAATTACTTATTTACCAATTAATTACCTTAGATAGAGTGTTTCTGTATGCCGCAGGGTTGTAGTGAGACATGTGGTGCCCCAGCAGCATGCCCAGCATGTACACGGAAGCTCGGCAGTAGCTCTTAATGTGTATTCTCAAAAACACCTCGTTATCACAAATATCAATCATTTTCCTGTAAAACGATTAACGTAATTAAAATTGTTGTTGTTGTAATTGTTGTTGTAATGTTGGTATTGTGGTGGCCTGGTAGGCTAGAGACCGATAACCATGCGCGGCAACGCGAATGCTCGTGAGTTCAAATCCCGACGCCTACATCTGGGTTTTCCAGATTTTCCCAAATTAAGTACGAATTTAGTCACCACATCCTCAAAGGCGAATGATAACATCGTTAGGAAACCTACACGGCGTCTAATAGAAATGTCAGGTGTACTGGTGCCGTGAGAACGGCGATTAGTTGCGCTACTGGTCACGTTGATAACAACGTATAAGCGCAATGTGGATACAGCTATTAATGTATGTCTGCTTACCCCGAAAAGGATATAGTATGATGATATATTAATCTATTATATAAAAATAAGTCCGGTTTTCTTTCCTGACGCTATAACTCCAGAACGCGCGAACCGATTTCCACGGTTTTGCATTCGTTGGAAAGGTCTCGGGCTCCGTGAGGTTTATAGCAAACAAAATTCACGAAAAATTTTAACAGAAAAGCAGGAAAACGGGGAAAAATCATTTTTCACATACAGCGCCATCTCTGTTACATAGCATGTACTACAAACCAATATGGTTTTGCATGGTGGTGGAGCAGATCGCACCAGTATTTTAAGTAGATGGCGCCGATGCGTTGTTTGACATTGTTTGACAGTTCCTCATTGTACTCTGCTCAGTTAATTTCATGTGACATTTATTATGCGCACGTTCTTTCAAACGCTAACTAAAAACCAAAACGAAGCCATCTGTTGGCGAAACGAAATTCGCCGGGTTTGCTAGTATTATATGAAATTATGACATACTGAGGATCGTAAATGAAGAGTGGTTTCATATGATACCAATATGTCAAAAATGCCGGTACGGCCATGGCGGTTAATAGACTTATGCAAAACAACCATTTTCCAAATCTTCTGTTGTTTTGGTAAATGTAAAATATGAAGCTACCGACGATTGCAAGCTGGAAGTCTGCAGCAATGTACCATGTCATAATATGACACTGAAAAGAAAAATACCAAATTTTGAAAAAGTTAGGGTGTCTGTGTTGTTTCAACAATGATTACCTACATATATTGCCAACCCAAAATTTGTATAGTTCACTTTACAGTTAGTATATGACCTTTTTCTTGAACAGGTGGAAATCCTTATGAACTATAAAGCTGGCCCCGGTGTCTTGTATTTTTACCGCCTAAAACCACCGGTTCCTTTTCCCGTCTGCCGAATACTGAGGGAAAAGCAGAGCCAGCTTCCTTCGCAAGTTAATATAGGGCCAGACTGTTCTACTGTATATAGTCACAAGTAGACTGTAGCCCAGCGAAGTTTTCTATTCAGGGCGGGGGTTTTTTTTTTGGGAGTCGAAGCTGCTCGCGTTCGTAGGTTTTATTCGTAGGCCCTAGTTTCCCTACAAGTGACTCCTGGGTGGTGCTAAACGAGCAACAGCGAGGTGGTAGGGCGTCGGTGCCCGTCTGGATCGCGACCACAGTACATGGATGTAAAGCCCGTCATAGTGACCAGTTTCGGCTTGTCGCGTTTCGGGATCAGCTTGTGTATATCCAGTAGCTCATATACCTTGAGACCTTCAGTCGTGATATATGTGGGCCGACATGACGATGTAGACTATCAATGGATTTTCATCCTTTGATAGTCGCTTTCGTTTTTGGACTACACTGTACTTACCATCAGGAACTCTGTAGTCACTATGTCGAGCCAGTGTAAAAAAAAAAAGGAGAAAAACATCCTCTACTATCTTTTGTTCTTAGCAATGTGACTTAGTCACGGCACACAACACTAGCATCTTTGCAGGGCGACATAAAATTAAGCAAAGTGAGAAGCAATCGAGATTAAAAAGCACAATACTTTAAATCATGATATTGGCCTTAAATTATCATCGGCGTATAACTTAGAAAACTCGTACCTGGTTTTATATCGCTTTATAAGAAAGAATGTACTGATCGTATACTATTAGGCAGAGATGGGCAAAATTTAATCTGATTAATGATCAACAATTACAAAATGTAGTCGTAATTTTAATTTTCTTGCTCTGCAATCATGATTAAATCCATTTAAAATATAAAGAAATAATAAATGTATTTGCAATCTGAGATTCTGTAATGTTTAAAACATAGATGAGCAAAATGCAGTCATATTAATGATAATAAACGTAAAATGTAATCGTAATCATTTATATTAATCTGATTACATTTTGCCCATCTATAGTATTAGGTATGATGTTGAATCTTATCTCCTTCTGAACATGGTATAGTTTTTGTCCCGGAAATTATAAAGGAGGGAAGGACGAAGTAAAAGAGGCATGAAAAATGAAAATAATGCGAGCGGCCGGATATCTGCCGTAATCGCGATCGTTGTGTTGCGCGGCTCCTCCGCGCGGGCTCCTCCTACGGTTGGGGGGATTTTATATAGAGGAAAAATAGATAGCTCGAACTACTAATACTATACAGAGGAAATCATGGGTACGGTAAAGGAATTCAATAAAGCGTAAGATACTAATAAAAACTCACAATTTCTTCACAATTGATGTAATTAGTTAGCATCAGGAGGTTTATCCACCAGTTTTTTCTACACGATTGTTCATGGTGTAAATTGAACTTTGGCCAAAGCGGTCCACTTCCAATGGATTTGTGGACTGCTGCGAAATAGAACATCATTACGGCCAAAGGGCCGAAATTTCTGAAATAAATCACACAAGATAAATAAAGAAAGGTAATACGAATCAAGCAATCAATCGGTAATCAAGCAATACGAATTTTCTCGGATAGCTTGGACTCGATATCTAATACCTGCAGCACACATCAAAACATACGTAAAATATGAAGGAATGTACTATTTTAAAACCAGAGCTATTATTGCTATTAGGAAAAATTAAAAATAAATTATTTATTTATCCTTTTTAGGGTTCCGTACCTAAAAAAGAGAAGAAAAATCTGAAAAGATCTCTTCGTTATCCATCTGACTGTATGTCTGATTGCGAAGATCCATTTTCTCAAGAACGCTTGTCAGTGGCCAGTTGAAATTAATATCAAATATTCACTATGTGAACATTAACCATATAGTTACTTGTAGCTCTAAAAAATCATACGTCCATGCCAACGCGTTAAAAAGGAATGACTGCGAATGACGCAAAATCATAAATGTTTGCAAGGAAATCATAACCTACAGACAGAGATGGGCAAAATGTAATCTGATGAATGAATGATGAACGATTACAAAATGTAGTCGTAATTTTAAGTTTCTTGCTCTGTAATCATATTTAAATCAGTTCAAAGAGTTTATTCTCATTAAGATGCAAAATCACTTACATGAGAACAATTTGTTTAAAAACTATCTGGAACAGTAAGATACTAAGAGCTCACTTGGCAAACACAGAACCGTATTTGTTAGTATTTATCTTTAATATATTGTAGTAATTTAGTTCTGTATATGCCAAGCGAGCCAGCGTTTCTAATGCAGGAGGGTAACGCGTTGTAGAGTTGTGCTCCCTCAAAAGTGATATTCCGTTTTTCATAATTGGTCCGTGGTTTAGGAAGCACAAGCAAACTTGCTCGGCGAGTACTGCGCGCTGTATCAAGAGAGAGTCTTTTTGTAAAAAATAAATTTAAATTGATTTTTTTATCAATATTTTTTTTAATAATGATGCATGTATTATAAATATATAGTTGTTGTAAATCCATTTATAACATTAAGAAATGATAAATGTGTATACAATCTGGGATTTTGTAGTGTTTAAAGCATAAATGAGTAAAATGCAGTCATATTAATGGTAAAAGACGTAAAATGTAATCGTTAATCATTTTTATTAATCTACATCCATCATCCATCTGCCCATCTATGCCTACAGATTCCCGTTGACCTAGGAGTATGCTTAGCAATCAATAATGACCTTATAGTACATATATATGATGTTTGAACCCACTTCAAAAGGCGTAATATCCAGGACGATCAGTGAGAAGAGCTGGCAGGACACAGGAGCGAATGGAGCCTTAACAGCAGAAAGGATCTCTGATTTTGAGACCTGTCAACGTACTGAATCGGATGCCAAATGCGACGAGATTGAAACCCGACCATCAGTGCTATATGATGATGTCCTAGCCGGATTCGGCCACGGCGACTGTTTCAACGCAGATTAAGAAAATCGAGGTCCAGTTTACGGAAACAGTCAATTGCGCAGGAGATATTTAAGTGCATAACTGGATGCGCAGCCAGAAAAGCACTCTCTCACTCTCCGATGGAATGGAGAACCAGTACGATCGGGAGGTAGCAGGATGCAGGTTTGGTCGAGTTGTCCTTTTCTGAACACCTGGTTGAATTGCGGTGTTCAAGAGATACCTTAATCTCATTTTACGACACCTCAGCAAGAAGAGGGGGTGCTATTCTATTCTGCCGGCAGCCACCACGGCTATATACAAGTATGTTGAAGGCGTGCACACGTGTCCGCATTGTGCCAGATCCTGAATCAAGAAATTAGCGTACGTGATTTACGTGAAGGCACACGAAAGTTGTCAACAGCGGAACTGAAGCGGTTGCAATAGTCGAAATCGATGATGGTGAAAGAAATAAAATGCATTTATTTGGCACACGACACAATACACCTTTGTAGGATAGGTTAATAAAGACTGGAAACAACAAAAACGAATACCCTGTGTTGTGATGATGCGTCAAAGGGAAGTCAGCTGAGCAAATGCTTAGTGAGCATTTATTGCGTCAACACGCAGGAAACAGCGCGGAAGGTATCAATAGAGTATAGACACTCAGCTCCAAAGGCTAATTTCAAAGTATCATAGATAATGGTATGTACATACATATACAAAAACACAATTATTTACCGTATATATCGTTTTATAAGTCCGACGATTGGATTCTTCCGCTTTCCATGCAGTCCATTCACCAATAATAGGCCGGATATGAAAAAGAAGGTATCAATAATGACATCAATATGCGTCATCATAGTTCCAAAAGGTGTTTCAAAATCCTGAAATGATATGAATAATATACATAGTAAAGCAAAAACGTTCTAACTGACATCTTCTTCCAATTTTTAAAAATGTGATATCAAATATTAGATATCGCCGTGGATCATCCAGTTTCCATGTCTTTATGACTGTTCTTAAATTGTATTCAGTTGTTTTTATTTTTAACCGTGTTCACAAAGAAGCAAATCCTATTTTTAATTGTATGTATGTTCAGCCATAGCTTTTTTACTGGTTTCCGTAATGTGCAACCACTAGATGCCTCTATTTTAGTTGTTTAAATTTGTTTTTTTGTTTTATATTTATTTATTTTTGTATGTTACTGTATATTTATAATAATAATGAATAAACACGTTGATACAATAAATTGGTATCAACTGACAATCAGCACTGGGCGACTCAATTGGTCACTTAGCATTTGCTGAGCTGACTTCCCTTTGGCGCATCATCGCAGTACAGGATATTTGCTTTAGTTGTTTTGTATCTCGATTAACCTATCCTTATGTGTTGTATGTTATGTTGTGTGCCAAATATATGCTTTTTCTTTTTTTAGGCTATTGGGTGTATCATACAGTTAGTCCCGTTTTAATATCGAGCAGTTCTGATGAAGCGTTTCAGAGTTAAATTCCGTTACTCTTGAAACAGCTATAAAGTTTATAGCTTTCCCTCTATATCTATGTAGACCGATCTTGATGATCATTTTTGAATTTAATAGGATATACACCAAGGTTGCTCGCGGTTTAATGTGGAGATGGTCTGATGATGACCTTCTTTGATACAACAGATTTATCGTGTTTAGATTTATTTCGATCAGTATTTTGACTCTAACACGATTAATAACCTAAATTTAATGTCACGACAACACAAAACTTATAAAATTAAAACGTTTATACAAAAAAAAAAACGACTTAAAACAATTAATAATAATTCTATAATGTATCACAGTTTGTGGTTTTAACTTAAAAAATACGAACTCTTATTAGATTTAAGATTATTATTATTTTTTAAGCTTGTTGTTTTTTTTTTATTAAAATATAATTGTCTTTTTTATAAGCAACGCGTTCTTTGTAGTAAATAGCAAAATTTCTTTAGGTGTAATTTTATAAAAAAGCATTTTATAATTTAGCACGTACCTTTTCTACTTGAAGTCCATTGATTACTGCCGCGGAGTTCACAAAAAGTATGTAATGGACTTTGGTAACAACTGCTGCATTTAAAAATTTAATTCCATTCGCTGACGCTATTTGATCCTGAGGCTCTTCAATGAATTTATTCCAATTCCTCTTCAAATCAAATGAATTGACCAATTTATTTCCTGAAATATACATCAATATTTGTAAATATACGGGATTAGTTCTAACCGGGATTTCAACAAGCCTTCGCACGTGGTTCTCTCATGGAAGGGAGAAAGTGGAACAAGGGTAAATAACTCTTCAGAACAAACGCCGTGATACAGATTTCTGTGCATTTTTACAAAACCTGAGCTTACTCAACTATAATTTCCAACCAGCACTATCTGGTATAGCTATTCAGTTAGCATTTGCTAAACTAGCTTTATTTTCACAACTCAGTATACTAACGTTTACTATTCTCTGTCTTTTTTTTTTGGTAGCCCGGGGGAAATCCTGCATAGGGCCATCGGTGCCGTTGTGAGGGCTGCGGCCCTGGTGCCACATTCCTACTGGCTAAAAACCTCCGGGGTGTCGTCTCCTCACCGCTGATAACCGAGTTTGGAGTTCCACATTCGTCCTTCGGCCCGGTTTGCGAAAGGCCCATAGCGGACTTATCTCTTGGAGGGTGGAATAAAAATGAAGCCCCCTCTATTCACCACATATCAATTGATCGTAGAGCTCGTAGACTTATTGGCGACGTCTCTTTGTCAAAAATTAAAATGCAGAGCATCGACGTAGAGTTGCCTGCCTCGCGGTCTGTTACCGGTTGCACGGTGGAGAGTGTTCTCAGGAACTACATTCTTTGATTCCACCAGCCCCATTACATCACAAAACCACAAGACATCGTGTCGGATACCATCCGTATGTGGTGGAAGTTCCTTATATCCGCACGAAAAGATTCGCTTCTACATTCATTATGCGAACAGCTAGGGAGTGGAATATGCTTCCAGCCGCCGTATTTCCGCGATCTTATGACCTGGGAGTCTTTAAAAGAAGAGTGAATAGGCATTTGTTAGGCGGACGCGGTTCATCATCGGACTCATCTTCACCTTCCACAAGGTGTGATTGAGGTCAAGCGTTCGCCTATAAGTAGTTAAAATAAAAACATAGGTGGTATACTCCACACATCTTCACCTCATCTGGGTAGCTGACTCTCTCAAGCTTACAGCCCGATTACTGTTAGAAAGAGTGATCACGCGCAAAATCGCGTTCGAACACCTTATTCCTCCTGCGTCTTTTTCTAGGACGCTGATTGTCTAGGCTCAAGATTGTTTTCAGTCTCCCCTGTACAGCCATCTCCTTCTTAGTCCTCATAATCTCGCAACAAGCGAGTACTGCTTGCCATGACCTCTCACTGCCGACGACGCTATGGATCACCGCCGACAGCGACAGGATTCCGCCAATATTTTCTGCCAGCTTTAGACGTTCTGCAGTCCAGGCTGGGCATTCCTTTAGCACATGCTCTGCTTTCTCTCGTCTCAGTCGTGGCACTCTGCCACCGGCTCACTATCCTACTGTCCACAGTTATGTATAAGTATACATCTGTGTGTGTATACATGAGGCAAATAAATATTTCTCTTCAATTTCTTTCAGGCAATATCACAGATTGTCTAGCACTTTGAATTTACCCTCCATCAGAACGCTCACTATTTGTTCTGTATAGGTAAGTGCAGAACGGCCTCGACTCTTTTTTCCACTCATATTCCTATTGCATATATATTTTTCATTCTTTCGCCATTCATTCCATCTACGTATTGGAATTACATTACCGAAGAGAAAGTATTCATTAATAAATTCATATCCGCACACTCATTTTCGGGTAAGCAGAGATGTATTAGTTAGACACTCATATATATCGTCATCCATTCATACAAATACACATTAATTTAAATACAAGTTATAAGGAAAGTGCTCACCTAAAGAATTTTTAATCGTATATCTTGAGTAAAACATGGCTAAGATAGACACGACAGTTAAGCCAAGTAGTAAGATGCTGGAAAATAAGAATTAAATTAATGCATACTGGTTATAGATTCAATTATCTTTGTCCTGAACGTCACATAGATGAATGATCTGGTTGTAATGAATTTCGATCATCAATTGTCAATACTCGTGTGTAACGTTTGGATCAAAGGGGACGTGATATTGTAGGTTTTTTTTTTTATTTTGGGATTTCTATAGCTTTAGTATTAAAACGTCCTCTAAATGAGGTAATGGCAGAAAGCAAGTACAATTAAACAGCTATAAAGAAGTGAGATGATTTTTACAACTTTTTGGAACTAGAATACCTATAGTAACTCTAAAGTTGTACGGTCCTAAAGCTAACTCAAGTCATGTCGTTTGAACTTAAAACCGAGAATATAATTATTTTACAATCTAACTCAAGGAAGAAATAACTCTATATTTGACACGTGATATAGCTTGCCATCAACCAGCCTTGTAATTCTGCTCTAGTCAAGAATCTATCCCAATTATGGTGCAATCTGGATTCACAGATCGCAGAACTGGAGATAACTTTAATCTATTGAGTAGTGTCGGTCACAGACGAATGTTTTGTTATAGTCCTATACTCGTATAAAATCCACAACAGTACAAGACAGGGAAGACGCTGGAAGATATTGTATGTAGCTTAGGGTCACTGCAAAAGTTGGCAGCCGCCTGACTTTAAGCTCCAGAGGTGATGCGCTGATGGAGGGTGGTGTTACTCGTCTCCTATCCTCCTACCAGTGAGACGAAGCCCATTAGGCGGATTACGCACCGGACCGCGGTGAGACCAATGATGATGATGATGTCCTAGCCGGTTTCGGCCACGGCGACTGTTTCAACACCGGTTAAGAAATTCGAGGTCCAGTTTTCGGAAACAGTCAATTGCGCAGGAGATATTTAAGTGCATAACTGGACGCGCAGCCAGAAAAGCACTCTCTCGTCCGAGCTCCCTCAGGCCCGATGGAAATGAGAACCAGTACGATCGGGAGGGAGCGGGATGAAGGTTTGGTCGAGTTTTCCTTCTCTGAACACCTGGTTGAATTGCGGTGTTAAAGAGATACCTTAGTCGCCTTTTACGACACCTCGGCAAGAAAAGGGGTGCTATTCTATTCTGCCGGCAGCCAGCACGGCTTAAGTGAGACCAATACTCATATACCAGCAGCCTGGCGCACCCTGCGTTTGGCGATACATCGCAGTGGTTTTAGTCGATGAGGGTCCGACACACCGGGCTGTGGCCTCCACCTCCTCTGATAGTTGTTACCTTTCTTGGACTACACTGTACTTTCCATCTGGCGAAACTTAGTCAATTTGTCGAGCTAATACAAAAAATGCTATCGAAGTTATTAGAACAATTAGTTTAATGGTTTAATTCATTAACAATTTGAAATAGTCAGCAAACCTTAAACTTTCTCCGAAATTGTTCATACTTACAAGAAAGCTTTGAACTCAAAGGAATACTCGATTGGATCTCCGGCGCGTTGGCAGGAGTCAATGGTGATGTGCAGATCCGGTGTGGTGGGAAGCAGGTGCTGCGTGCGAACCATCGCTCGCAGTATCTTGTGCACCGAACCCTGCGAGCATGCGCTCGGCAAGCACACGCCCCAACTAAGCACGTTGAAGTACCGACCTTGCGACGAAGTGTTCTGGGAAGAAGTTGGAAAATCTAAATATCTTCAAAATGTTGCGGAAAATGTTCAAAATTCCCTAGACTAGATTTATCACAAACACCAAGTCCAGGTTATCGGCTTTTGCAAAAAAGAACTTCTAACGATCATCATTCATGAGAAAGAAAGTAGCCTTTTTCGGACATACGTAAAGAGGATCCCGGTATGAGTTTCTTAGAATGATCCTCGAAGGCAAGATTCCAGAGAAAAAAAGCTCAGGCCGACAGAAACTGGAGCGGCTGGACGACATCAAAAAGTGTAGCGGACTGAACGTTACTGTTTCGAAGAGCATGGCATGGGATCGCATGAAGTTTTGCTTATTGATCTCCAAACTTTATTATGTAGATGGTACTCCATGATCATGAGACATCTCACTTCAAATCTGTCTATTATCAAGAGGGCGTAGAGCATCATTCGATGCATCCCGCTCAGTCACAATCGCTTGGAATAGGCTAATAAAGAAAACAGAAATGCTTAAAGATTTGTTGCATTTGTAGCTGCTTTCTGATTGATCGACCAATTAGAAAGCGGCAGTACTACGGTCGAGAGTGCATATAAGCCTGGGCAACACTATATTCGGGTTTTCTGTTTTCGATCGTGGCGCCGTGCAGACATGCAGCTACACATTTAATTATGATGGAGATTTACTTCAAAGTACGAGCTTGTGGTAGCGTAAGGGTCCAGCGGAGCGCGCTGTCTCCTCGGCGCTGCGTCGGTCAGGCGGACGTCCGCAAGGCAGTACTGCGTGCGGAGGAGCGGGTGCGAGTCCAGCCAGGGCGGCTTCAGGCACTGGTCGAAGCTGCCCAGCTGGTACCGGGACCCGTACAGGAAGCCCGCCGGGCGTTGCATTGAGTCCCAAACTGTTGGCATTATATTATTTAACCATAATACATCGCTTTGGAGCGATGCTAATCAATGCTCCATTTTAACAGATCAGTAAACTCGATAATTATTCATGTATTTTTACTTACTCCAAGTAGCCCAGAGTGTTGAGTTCTTGACTCCGTGCAGTATCGCCAGCGTGGTTTTCACGCAGGGCGCCTCGGCCTCGCCCCACTGCTCCAGCTCTATTAATTCCAATAACAAATCCACATCTGACAATCTTCTGTTCTCTTCTGTCGCTTTAGCGGCATCGCTGCCTATTATAGTTACTGAAGACATTTGAGAAATATGTAATGAAATACCTATTCTATATTGACAAGACCATATGTACACGCTATATCCCTTTCGGGGTGAGTATACATTTATGGCTGTATCCATTTGGCTCTTATAGAAAGTCCTGCCCAACGTGACCAGTAGCGTAGCTAATCGCCGTTCTCACAGCACTAGTACACATAAAAATTGTATTACATGCCATGCGGATTTCCTCACTATGTTTTCTTCACCGGTGAGCATGTGGTGCCAAAATCCAGACTAAATGATATTTCTTTTTTAATTTATGTTATTTATATCTGGATAAGCACAGAGGTACGTGCCGGGATACAAACCTACAAGCATTCACGTTGCCGCGTATGGATTCCTGTCACTTATCCACTAAACCACCGTAACCATAATACTATTCTACTCTTTTTTTTGTAAACCAGGGGAAGCCCGTTATGGGCCGTCAGGGGCGCTGAGAGCCGCTCCCCGGTGTGTCGGATTCGCACTGACTAAAACCCCCGGGGAGTTGCTCCTAACCATCTGTCGGGCCATCTTCCTCGGCATCCGGCGACGTCTGGCCTAAAGGTAAAGCAACCTCTTAACATTTGTGGAGGGATGGTGTAAATGGCCACCCCCCCTGCTCACCTTCGTTGTCCTGGAGCAGTGCGCGGGAACACACCGCACACCTTCTCACCTTGAAATACTATTCTACTCCAGCTCAATTTGAAATATTAAAAAAACGATATTCTGAATTAATTGATAAAATATTTTTATTTACAACGATCATGTTTATATTGTATATACACATGTTATATAAAAACAGAATAAGAATGTCTGTACATATATGTAATGTATTTAAATATACGTATAAAAGCGCTTGGAGTAGGCCTATTTGAATAAAAAAAAATGAACGAAAAAATAAAAGTTTATTATAAAATAGCAAAATTGAGTAATAAATAAAACAAAATAAAGGATAAAAATGAAAACTTCTTGGAATATGCGTATTCTTTTGAAAAATAATAATAATAAGGAAGAAGATTTATGTTCTTAGCATAATATCGCGTCTTAGAATTTGTTAATGTGTTTATTTATTTTAATGGAATATAAACATACTCATAACAAATTGACTTAGCGCCTATTATTTTATATAAATGAAATAACTAAAATCCTATATTAATACAGTCACGTAATATATGACGAGGAAAAACGACAAATGCTAATTCCGAAAAAATCGCCCTAACAACTCAAAAATCATTGTTATAGTTATAAACATCATGATCGTAAGAATGGCATAATTTTGAAACCCCTACAATCATTATAAATCGTATATTTTAGCAAAAATTGATTTTGATTGCTAAAAACAACACTTAGGTCTAAACTTTTTGCTACGTCAATTTTATTTTCAATTGCATTTTTAACTACATATATATTAGGTGCGTTATAGACTTAGCTGTGCCAGAAAAACTTACAAATATAAAAACAACACAAAACACTTCCAGCCTTCATGACTTCGAAGCTCAAACTGGAACTGGAATCTTGAACAGATTATATATAAAAAATTCTGCCCGTTACTTCGTATGCAAGACAGTAATAACACCTGTTTTGAAACCTCATATGAACTAAATTATGCTGTAAAGATATTTTTATAGCTTCCAGAAAACTCTGACCTTCACCACACCTGGTGGAAGTTGAATAGAGCTGGTGGTGGACCGCATTCGCCCAATTAATGCCTTTTCCCTCTTGTAAAGGTTTCCAAATCACACGTGGAAATATGACACTGAGAACATATTTTTCTCCTTTCTATTCTCATTATGAATAAAAAAGCGAATTTTTTGTATTTTTATTATACAGGTTCAAAAAAGTGACTACAACTTACCTGATGGTAAGTACAGTCGTAGTTCAAAAACAGCAATGACTACCAAGGTACGACAATCCATTAAATACAAATAGACAAAAACACTTACAACTGTTGTTTCATGTTTACACAGAGGCTTTTGAATAACAGATCCCAATCAGTTTATTTAAAATGTTTATAATAGCAGAATTTGAGCCCATTATTTTTTATGACAACGTCGTAAAGGTGAATAATATAGATAGCAAAACCCATTTTAACAAGTTGTATAATATATTCTAGTGACATTAGACATTCTACATTTACACATTTTTTCATTTTTTTTTCTACATTCATTTTTGCACTACTAGTGCCTGACTAAGCCTTCGGCGTCTTAAAAAACCGGAATCACACGAGCTAACTTTTATATTATTCGGGAAACATACAGCAATATATACAGAATAAAAAATACACAAATAAAGATACACAAGCTAGCAAATTTTCCACAACAAAACACAACATATCAAAAATCGAGCTAAGAAACACATAACTATAAGAGGAAATTACACAAACTAATAAGAAATAAATAAAAAAATAACTATCTATTATTATGTCTCCGCAATAAGGAGTAATAATTTCTTCACACGAGGCAGGAAAGCAGCAGAGCACGATAGTTGAAACTCTCGATACCAGTCGTCAAACAGTTTCTTCTACTGTTAAACATTATGATGAGCTTGGTCATATTGTAGACTGTCCGGGAAGAGACAAAAAGAACTTTGAGGATGTCTAGGCTTCGACATTCTGTTAATAACGATTGACCAATCCAATTCTCAAGCCAAGGTAAGAAATATGACTCGTGATTTGTATGTCCGTCATTCAACATTGCAACGATTTTTTGCTACTGTTAAAAATGAGCTTAAGTTGATAGCATACGTGCTTAGAATGGAAGCGGTACTGCTGTGTGATGAAAATTAAAAAATAATATGGCTTCAAAAATGTCACTTACTGAGCGATTACAGAGTGAGGCTTGGAAAATATCAGCTTCACAGAAAAAAATTACGCACACACAATTTCGTAATCGCCAAAAAGTTCATATATCTATATAATACTAGCAAACCCGGCGAACTTCGTTTCGCCACCAGATGGCTTCGTTTTGGTTTTTAGTTAGCATTTGAAAGAACGTGCGCATAATAAATGTCACATGAAATTAACTGAGCAGAGTACAATGAGTAGCTGTCAAACAATGTATGTATAACGCATCGGCGCCATCTACTTAAAATACTGGTGCGATCTGCTCCACCACCATGCAAAACCATATTGGTTTGTAGTACATGATATGTATCAGAGATGGCGCTGTATGTGAACATTATTTTCCCCGTTTTACTGCTTTTCTTTTGAAATGTTTCCCGAATTTTGTTTGCTATAAGCCTCACGGAACCCGAGACCTTTCTAACGAATGTAAAACCGTGGAAATCGGTTCGTGCGTTCTGGAGTTATAGCGTCAGGAAGGAAAACCGGATTTATTTTTATATAATAGATAACATATATATAATAGTATTTACGTTTCTAGCCAACCGGGAGTCGCGGCAGCTATCCTCAATCCCTAAAACCCAGAATGAGTTATGGTTTCGGGGCGATATGTGCTCAACAAGCAAAACCTTCTGTTTTCGTGGCAAAAGGTGTTAAAATAAACCCAGAAATGTACTCACGGGATATATTGGCGAACAATTCTTCTTTGGAGTCAGCATAATTTCGATGACCAGCCGTGGATCTTTGGCAAGACTCTGCTCCATCTCACAGAGTCTTAAGCGTACAGCAGTGGTGTATCAACAATTTCCCAGAGTTCAAAAGGTTTTAGGAATGGTTTCCGTATTCACCAGATTTAAGCCCGATAGATTACAATTTATGGTCTATCCTAGAGGCGATGGTCTTTGCGACTTCACACAGATGTGTAGATGCGCTGAAGGCAACACTCACTCGTGAGCGCGATAAAATATCCAAAGAGGAGGTAAAAAAAATGTTGAAAATTTTAGAAAACTTTTAGCATGCATAGAAAAGCCAAAGGAAGTTATAATAATAAAAATATATCGTCACGCTATACCCCTTATACGGTGAGCAGAGATACAGTAGTGGCTGTGTCCACTATCCGCTTATATGTCGTGCCCAACATGACTAATCGCCGTTCTCACAGCACTAGTACACACGACATTCCTAGCAAATGCCATGCCGGCTTCCTCACGATGTTTATCTTAACCGGTGAGCATGTGCTGCTTAAGTATATACTCGTACGTAATCTAGAAAAACCTAGAGGTACGTACCGGGATTCGAACCTAAGACCATTGGGGTTACCGCATATAGAAACCGGTCCCCTGTCCACTAAGCCACCACAGCGGCGTTTATTTTGAAAATAAATATGTTAAAATAATCCTGTGTTTTTATTGTTTACAACTCACAGCACTGTATACATTTAAATAATATTATCTTTATCGACAAAATTAATGGATAATTAATATTTGTGTTTGTTTTTGTGACGGTCAGCCTAAAATTGAAATCCGGTATCCTACAAAGATACCGGGGGACGCGTTCGGCCAGAGAGGAAGCCTGGATAAGGCTGCTCGCTCCCCGGGCGACTGGACGAATTTGGTTTCCCAGGCCTGGGTGGAGTGATTAGAGTGATACCCCGGGGGTTTTTGATCAGTTGGAGTCTGATACATCGGGGTCGCTGCCTTCACAGCAACCCTGCTGGTTCTAAGTAGGATTTTCCGCCGGGTTACCAAAAAAAAATCCTACAATGATACTCGATGTCGGTGATCAATTAACAGCTCTTAATCACAATTGGTAACATTACGAGTTGCAGGTAGAAATAAGAACGATAATAATTAAAATTAAAACAAATTGTTTAGTATTTATTACCTCTTAAGAACTAAATAACAAACATTATTTACATTTAACATGATTATTAACATAATTTGTAATTAAATTTAGCATATATTAACAAAGCGACAATTTACATATATTACATAAAAACATACTGAGAGTTTAACTGACTTTCCTGGAATCTAAATATACTGTGTGATTAAAAACCCTGTCCGTACCGAAAGAAGAGTATTGCTGATACAATGACAATATAAAAAAATTAGATGGAACTTGAGAAAGAGTATTTGCTCTCTGGGTCGTTGAAGGAATTACTTAGGTGGGTTTAGGAATTAAAAAGTTTAATTTGTAAATTGTAGGGCGATTGCCCGAACTGAATCATGACCACATTAGACAAATGTAAAGACCGTCATAGCGAATTATCTTGGCCTGACATATATTAATTTATATACCTAGAGAGCTTCAGTCGTGGTATATGTGGGCGGCTCTGACAGCGGAGTCTGTTATTGGATTTACATCCTTTGACAGTAGCTGCTGTTTTTGGATTACACTATAATTACCATCAGGTGCCCTGTACACACTTTGTCGAGCAAGTGTAAAAAAACCGGAGCCTCATGTCCGTCTGACAGCGACATGACGGATACCCAGAGGATTTGTAGCCGGGAGGTGTCTATCATACAAGGCCCGCTGTCTTCACGGTGACACTGGCAGCTTTAAAGAGGATTGTCCCCCGAGGTATCCAAAAAGTGTTGAAAATAAACTTTCGATAGTTACAGTGAACATTTGGAGAGCGTTCCAATTAAAACCGTTGCTGAAATAGGAACAAATTTAAATCTTATGAGATCCCTTTTTGGTGTGTAATATGGTTTCATAAACCGGTACCTTAAAAGGTATGGGCTTCGGAACGGGTACAATTATATGCTTTATAACTTCGAATGGTACTTCCTTGATTTTAGGGACATGTACAATCTTCTCCACAGGGTAAGGTACCGATTTCTCAACCGGTATCGACACTTCCTTGATAATGGGTATCACAACGGCCTTGGGTACCGGTATTTGGATCGGTACCGAATGCGGGACCGGTATTATTATCGGTTGGTTGACCTTGAACTCGACGTTTTTCGGTACCGGGACCACGATTTCCTTGTAGTGCTTTATGGGCTCTGGATTCTCTTCTTCGATGTGCTGGTGGACCGGGTACGAGTGGGCTTGAAGGTCGTGGCCCCCGTAGCCGTGACCCTCTTGTCCTCCGAAGGCCGCGTGACCTCCAAAGTCACCTTGACCGAAGTCGTAACCGCCGGAATTTTCACTTGCTTGTATCTGTAAAAAAAAATATATATATACTAGCTGTGTCCGCGACTTCGTCCGCGTGGAATAGTTATTTTGGGCATTTTAGTTAGTTATTTATTTTAAAATTGTAATATCTTCTAAGATGTTCATTGAAATTAAGTGATGTCAAAGACAATTTTGTTCACAATTAAATACACTTAATCAACAACACATTTATTTGGATAAAGGTTAATATTATTACGTTGATACAACTCTTAACAAATAATGCATTAATTTCGACCAAATTTGTTTACCATAAAAACGGTTCTAGTGACTTAATCTTAAAAGATAGACATAAGATGGACATTTTTATAGATCATTTCAAGAGGAATAATTCTTTCATACATATATTTTTGGTATCTTGAACCGTTTTCGCAGCGCACGCAATGGAAGCCTTCAAGGATGAATACTTTTCCCCGTTTTTTTCACATTTTCCATTATTTCTTCGCTCCTAATAGTTGCATCGTGATGTTATATAGCCTAAAGCCTTCCTCAATAAATAGTCTATTCATCACAAAAAGAATTTTTTAATTCAAACCAGTAGTTCCTGAGATTAGCGCGTTCAAACAAACAAACAAACAAACAAACTCTTCAGCTTTATAATATTAGTATAGATTACCATCCTTCTGTCTGTTATTTCTTGCACTGGCTCCATAAAAAATATATCGTCACGCTATTATCCCTTTCGGTGGGATCAGAGATATATTAGTGGTTGTATGCACTTTGCGCTTATATATCGCACTCAAAGTGACCTTTAGCACAGTAGATTGCTGCTCTCACCGGTCTAGTACATTTCTATTAGTTGCCATGAGGGTTTCCTCACGTTGTTGCCTTCGCCGGTGAGCATGTGATGGTAAGTTGGTACTTAATCTGGATAAACGCAAAGGTTCGAGCCGGGATTCGAACCTCGGTTCATTCGCATCTCCGCACATGGACACCGGTTACTAATTCACTGTGCCACCACAACCATTATAAATCATTACATATCGTCAGGTGAAAGGCTATTTGGTTTAAGCGATATTTTTTGGTGATACAGTTATATATATATATATATATATATATATATATATATATATATATATATATATATATATATATATATATATATATATATATATATATATATTTGGAATCATCGTTTTTTACCGATTCCAAAAATATATATATTACTATATCACCAAAAAATGTCGCTTAAACCAAATAGCCTTTCACCCGACGATATAATAATTCCAAATGAAAAATAACTTGAGAGCTTGTATACTCGTATATATATATACCGTCTGACAGTAAAATTTCACTTCTAATCGGAATCGTTAATTGTTTATACCCGCTGATTTCAGAAACGGCTTAACAGATTTGTATGCGGTTTTCACATTTGTATTATGGAAAGTTGGTTTTAACGTTTACTGTTATTTTATTTTAATTGTTTCATAAATAAATAAAATTGTCAATTGAAATGTGAGGCCGATTATTTATTGAAAAAATGTGGTATATAATAACTGTTGAAATGCCTAATTTTAATAAAATTTTAATAGCCGGCCATCACTGTTTAGATAGAAGATATATGAGAAAAAATATTACCATAGTAAAAGTACTTCTTCTACGCGAACAAAGTCGTGGGCACAGGTAGTAAATAATATAATAGAACTTAAGGTTCGACATAATGAATAGGACAAGTTTTCCTTCAAATCAATCCACTCGATAAAGTAACTCATGATGACGTTTTGTTTTGAAGATGTGTTTTAATTAAATATATTCTAATGGGTTTTCATTGTATAAAATTATGCTGGCGTACAAACATAAAAGTAGGTAATATATAGTATTTTTATACTGGCTTGATAACGTGACTATATTACACCAGACGGAATGATAGCTTAGTCCAAGGATGGCGACGACTGTCAGAAAACGGAAATCCATTCAAAGCTGCCATCGTTTTGCCGGCTTACAAGGACGGAAGGTCTCTAGATATATGGACAACTGGATATACACAAACTGATACCGAAGCGCGACAGGACGATAAGAGTGACTTTGGCGGTGTACACTGAAAATGCCCGGGAATTTTCCCAAAGTGCTCAAAACTTCCTTGGGAATATTCCCGGTAATTTACGAAATGTTCTCGGAAGTTTTGGGCACTTTGGGAAAATTCCCGGGCATTTTCATCACTAGTCACGACCCACTTTGGGCAAAAGGCTTACCATAAATAAAGTCTCCAGACACTCGCGCAAACACAAACCTTAAATATTGTATTCCATTGAACATAAAATTTTAAACGATCTGCAGGGAGTTAGGGCGTTGATACCTCTTGATTTGAATTGCATTACGTCATTTCTGTGCAGCCCCTCCCGATTGTGGAGTAGCCCACAGGGCTGGTCGCGCACCAGTCCCTATGGAAGTCCTCGTTGTACCCGAGGACTGGTGCATACGCTACTGTAGGAGCACCCCAGAGGTTTTAGCCTACATTAAATAAAATACCGCGCAAACGCGGCAAGAGTTCAATGACGGCGCTCGAGCAATAGCGCAATTCATAACTGTCTGCCGAGATCTTATCCACGATATTTCTGTCTGCCACTTTGCATATGGCTTTTTTAATGTGTAAATAATATCAATCAATCGGCATCCATGTATCGGATGTTTTTTTTTTTCATAAATTTTTTCGCGCTGTCTGGCGGCATTTTATCCATTAGCAAATTGTCTGCCAACAATTTTCCACTTTTCTTAACAATAAATATAATCTGTTTTTTATAATACGTGTAACTTATTATATTTTTTATCTCGAAATTTGACTTTTTTGACCGGCCGCCCCCGCTTTCATCCAGGGGTCGCGCTGGCAGACAAGACTTTTTCAACTTGGCTACATAAAAGGGTGCTCATGTAAAAAAAATTAGCCATGTAACGATAATCACCTTTGTTTAAGTTGCCAACTCTTAAACTATTGCAAATATATGAAATCAACATACACTGCACTGGTTTTTTAAAAGCTGTCTGTATAGTTCTTTGAAGAATCCTCACCTGCTTCGGGAAGAGAGAGGCAAGAATGCTACGATATGCCCTCACATCCCGTAAGCATTTCTTTATTCAGCAATACACGTTCCTCCTTGTACCGTACACATTCCCTCATTATATGGTACGATAAAGGTCTTCTACCATGCACACGTCATACTTTGGTGACGAAACGCGTTTTATTAAAAATGCAAAATTATTTACATAATCTCTGCCTTTGCTTACGCTGTGGTAGCTTAGCGGATAATGGACCGATTTCCGTGCGCTGCTTCGCGAATGATCGATGATATTTCTAGTAAAGACCGCCATAGTAACTAGCTTTGGTCTGTTACGTTTCGGAATCAGCTTATGTATATCCAGTAGCTCATATACGTAGAGACCTTCAGTCGTGGTATGTGTGGGCCGATATGATAGAGACTCAATAGATTTTCGACTTTAGATAGTCAGTTTCGTTTTTGGTTTAAATTGTACTTAAAATCAGATGTACTATACTCACTTTGTAGAGCCAACGTAAAGAAATATATTTCTTCTATTATATTATATTATATTTTACTGAGAAATACAAAGTGGGAAGCTGGAGAGTCAACGCCCTTTACCGAATAGTTGAGTTTATCGACTAGTTATTTTATAGTAATAGTAAAAGTCTTTACAAACTGTGTCAGTTCGTCGAACGAGACATAAAAAGATAAAAACCTATAGAAGATTGTGAACAATTGATTTTTTTCTTTTGTACCGGACGCTCGATATTTAGACCGTGAAGTTGTATAACGTTTCATAATGGATATAGACGATTTTAAATTGATACATTCTCCAAGTGGGTCATCTATTTTATTAATATATCTTTGAATAATCTCCCTTATAATTATTTTTAATAATAATATCATCACGCTATACCCCTTTCGGGGTGAGCAGAGATACGTTAGAAGCAGTATCCAATTTACGCTTATATATCATGCTCAACCTGACCAGTAACGCAGCTGATCGCTATTTACATACACATTGTAATTATTTCATAGACATTTTTATAATTAACTAGCTGTGCCGGCAGACCTTGTTCTGCCCTATTTCTCTAAAACAAAGTCACATTGTTTTTTTAAATGTTAATAGCTATTGGCCTGTCAGCTGTTTTTTGAAAATTGCTTGAAGGAACCTGGCCTTAATGCTATATGTATAAAAATTGACAAATATTGACATTAATATTATACGTCACTCAAATTGTTTTGCCTTCCCGGAACCCGTCCACTAACATTTAAACTTTATGGTATGGTGTTAAAGTTCAAATTGACTTATAACAAATATTTTGTATGAGAATACAGAAAAGTGTTATTTTTAGATAGTTGCAGGGAATTTTTAAAATTTTTCTCTCCGTAATAACCATCCCTAGACTTCAACAAACACAACAAAAAAGAAATCAGCCAAATCGGTTCAGCCGTTCTCGAGTTTCGCGCTTATCAAGACATTTTGCGATTCATTTTTATATTATAAATTATAAAGTAAACTGCAATTTCTTTACTTCTGTGAACATATATGTACTTAAAACTAGCTATGGTGGCCTAGTGAATAAGGGGCCGGTATCCGCGGCGACTCGCACGGTCGTAAGTTCGAATTTTAGCACGTACATCTGGGTTTTTCCAGATTAATTTTGGATTTAGGGCATTCTTACTGATGAATGAAAACATGGTGAGGAAACCCGCGTAGCATCTAATATAAATGTCATGTCTACTAGGGCTGTGAGAACGGTAATCAGCTGCAGTACTGGTTAAGTTAAGCACGATATATAAACGCAATACTGCAATGCAATCCGATAAAGCCCATTTATGGTATAATGTCATCTAAAGGTAACAATATACGAAATATACAAACAACAGAACGTGATATGTACCTATTACTTATTTTTATTTTATATGCTTTCGAATTGTCGTGTGTTGATTGACCAGGAAAGGTTTTCACAACTAAACCGGGCGGGCTATTAAATTATGTGAATCTAGTCAAGTAAAGATTAAGACTAGTTAAAAAAAGCTAAAAATTACGTCAAAAATACATTCCTTTCTTTTAGCAATGCAAATGTTTCTACTATATAATAGAATGAACCTACAAATTCGTTATATAAAAACATATGGGACGTATTTTTGGATATGTTTCTTTTTTAGTAAATTTTTTGGAGCAGTATCTTACAATTCACTTGTGGATCTGAAATTCCTGCACAGGGCAGTCAGGGTCACTGTGAGGGCAGCAACCCCGGTGTGTCCGGCTTGTACTGACTAAAAACCTCTGGGATGTTCTTCCACCCTGCCAAGTAGGCGGGGCCTGCAGAAGGCTAGATGACGCCGGGTGCCGAGGAAGATGGCTCAGCCTTGCCCTTGGAACTCGGTAAGCGGGAGAAGGAACACCCCGGAGGTTTTAGTTGGTGCAAGTCCGACACACGAGGAGGCGGCCTTCACTGCCCCTTGAAGGTCCGTTAGGGATTTCACCCGGGCTACCAAAAGAAAAAGGGATTTTCTTCCAATCACTCCACCCGGGCCTGGGAAACCAGGTTCTTCCAGACACCCGGGGAGCAACAGCCTATTTAGGCTTCATCTCTAGGAGGGTAGGCGTAAAGGGTCCACAACTCTAAACCTATCTCACGAGCGGCGCTCGGGACACTGCGCGCCGCCTTCCTCTCTTCCAGGCAGCAGACTCCGTTAAGTCTTCTGCGCGAGTCGTACACTCCTGTATCACACATACTTGCGGCACCTACCTACCTGCGCCTGCACAATCGATCGCTTGTAGTCTAACAATCTTGAGATAGATCGCCTCCAGCTCAAACCTGAACACCCCTGTTCTAAGCTCTCTAAAGCCCCACTAATAGAGGAAGACTTACGTTTTGATCCTGTTGTGTCCCATACGCCTGCAAGTCCATATTGTAAGGAATCCATTGGTCGTTTGCAGCCGCTGAGGCCAGGAAACAGGCACTGATAATCTGCAAGTATTTATTAAACATTATTAGATATACTATGCATTGCAATATATAGTATTACTATACTGGTATTGGACAAGCTTGGTGAGTTAAATGTCCAAACCCCTTTCCATGAATCCCACAAATATACTAGAAAAGGAATGGAAGCTCTTTGTCCTGCAGAGGGACGAAAATGGATGATAATAATATTAGGTATGATAATATATCAATCCTAGCTGATTTCTGCCTTGGCGACGATTCCAAATCACATCAGGCAAGCGCGGGCGAAGGCATTCGGCGAAGTTGTGCTCGTTGATGAAAATGTTCGGATACAGTCAATTAGACAGGATATAAATATTTAGTGCGTGACTTCTAGTGCTTTCACAAACGAGATGAAACACTCCCAATACAGAGAGTTAGGGTGCAGTGTCTGAGAACTGACCACTGGCCCCTATCGTAGGTGGGTAGACTAGGCTGCCATTAGCACGACAGGTGAAGAATAAGTGGCCAGACTTTTGCTCTAAGCGGGGAGTCACAACATCGTGCAAGGCTCCACAAGCAGGCTTCACCCACAAGCCAGCGTGGTTATCAGGGTGTGTTCGCTGCGTGCTGCACAGCTTCTAGGAGCCAATGATGAGAGTTCATGGAAACCAACTAGTTTAACTTATTTCTATCACGGCTAAATAGAGGCCGGCTGACAGGAATAGTCACTGCGTTTCCACTACACCCCATATATTAGGTATCCTACATACTATAAGACATGGGCCGAAGCGTTCGGTTGAACATTGTAAATATTACACAATTAGCACGTTTGTTTCACACAGATGGCGCCACACAAACGTAATTAGTTTTCATTCATTAATAATAATGGATTACTAACGTAAATATGCACTGAACACATGGTGATGTAGTTATTACGGTTTCACGGAAGCTTGTGACGAAACAGTCAGAACTATCTCCGTTTTATAGTAAAGTGACAGGTTCGGAATCACAGCCGTTGGACGGCAGTTCGCCTCGATTGGGGTTCCACTCGCAAAACAAAAACAAATAAAAATTTGTTTATTTTTATTTTTGTTAACTTCCTTTACAACTTCATTATAAAAAAGGAGTTTATTTTAATATAGCCTAGTTAGTACTAATACTTGCTCTGGCTTGTCGCGTTTCGCGATCAGTTTGTATATATCCTGTTATGTACCGTATGTACCGGCAGATCTTCTGTCGTCATATTTGTGGGCTGGCTTGGCGACAGTGTCTGTCAATAGAATCTCGTCCCTTGAGGCTCTTTGCCATTTTGGACTTTACCGTCCTTTTCATTACGTGCGGTATGCTCATTCTGTTGAGTCAGTATGAGGTATTTTAGTATGAGGTCTTTCAAACTAAGCGTGAAGAAATATTTTTGCGTCGTAGATCGCTACGACTTTCGATAGGTTTTTCTTTACAGTTGATAAGTTTTTGAACTGACCTTACCCTATGTATGAGAAGGTAAAGTTTTTTTTTTGAAGACACATTGCATGTCCATGTGAACACTAATTATTAGCTTCAACAATAATGGAACTCCCATATAAACTATCAAGAATTTTCTCGCAGGATTTGCTAGAATTTTCAGGATACAAAATATCTTAATATTCAATACAATATATAAGGTGATTGTGGTTGCCTATTAGATTATACACCGGTAGCCATGCGCGGCAACTAGAATGATCGTCGGTTCATATCCCGGTTTGTATGTCTAAAATTTTCCAGATTAAGTTCGTATTTGGGCATATAGTACACCTGTGAAGAAAAACGTCGTCAGGCAACTCGCACTGTACTTAACAAGAACGTCATGTGCAACTGCGTTACTGGTCACGCTGTACACGGTACATAAGCGCGAAGTGGATGCATACACTAATATATCTCTGCTGACCCCGAAAGGGATATATTGTAGCGATATATCATTATCTATATATATAAAAGTCAATTGCTGTTCGTTTGTCTCGCTAAAATTCGAGAACGGCTGAACCGATTTGACTAATTTTGGTTTTGAATTAATTGTTAATGTCCAGGTTTAAAATGTGAGTAAATATAAAAAAAAAGCTAGGAATATAGTAAAAACAACAATTTCGTTTTCCCATACAAACCACTCTGTCCCCAGCTGGCAAACATATGATGTAAATCAAAACAAAACAAAGGTATGCCTTCAAGTTGATTAGAGGTTGCATGTCATTGATGAAAATTATAATTTATACGCCAAGTAATCAAACAAAAAATAACCCAAAAATGTCTCATAAGGCATTATAGTAAAAATATAATTACTTTAAGTCTTTCAATGCAATTATATTTCCATTAGACTGCGACAGGCCAATAACTTTTGGCAGAATGACATCTGACGGGGCAGCTATTATTAACATAAAAAAACAATGTAACTTTGTTTTTTACAGAAATAGGGCAGAACAAGGTCTGCCGGGACAGCTAGTTATTATATACTAGCTGATCCAGCAAACGTTGTTTTGCTATGTAAGGTTTTGTAATATCTTCTAAGATGTTCATTGAAATTAAGTGATGTCAAAGACAATTTTGTTCACAATTAAATATTCTTAATCAACAACACATTTATTTATATAAAGATTAATATTATTACGTTGATACAACTCTTAACAAATAATGCATTAATTTCGACCAAATTTGTTTACCATAAAAACGGTTCTAGTGACTTAATCTTAAAAGATAAACATATACTGTCGCGGACATTTTTTTAGATCATCTCAAGAGGAATAATTCTTTCTTACATATATTTTTGGTATCTTGAACCGTTTTTGCAGCGCACGCAATGGAAGCCCTCTAGGATGAAAAATTTTGCCCGTTTTTTTCACATTTTACATTATTTCTTCGTTTCTAATAATTGCATCGTGATGTTATATAGCTTATAGCCTTCCTCGATAAATGGTCTATTCAACTCAAAAAGAATTTTTCAATTCGAACCAGTAGTTCCTGAGATTAGCGCGTTCAAACAAACAAACAAACAAACAAACAAACTCTTCAGCTTTATAATATTAGTATAGATAAGTTATCTGTTTGTCAAATTACAGAAAATGACATATTCATTCTATTGCCATAGAAATGTCAGTTAAATATTGTTTCTACGAAAGAAACAGTTTAATTTGTATTCACTGTTATTTTAAATCAAATCTATACAGAACCTGTAACTTTAGTAGCGTTGCTGGCAATTTTATTCGCTTTGCGAAAAAAACCACTAGTGCTTGAACTCGGTTTTTATAATTAGTGTACATTCGAATAGGCCTTTCATTATTGGACAGTTATATCATCGATACGTAAAAAATACGCATATGAAACCAACGCAGTGAGACAGTTCGGAAGAACAGTGAATGGATTAATAGTTCATTAGTTGCATAAGAACATAGAAGGGCCGTAGACTTGCTGGCGAAGACTCTTTGACTAAGGCTAAAATGCAGAACATCGAGCATTAGTGTAAAGACGGATGTCTGACCTAACCAGTTGCACAATGGAAGGTGTTCTCAAAAGCTTCATTCTTTAATCCCACCAGCCCCGTTTCACCATAAAACCACTAGACACCGTGTTAGATACCATCCATATGTAGTGGTCTTTATATCCGCACGAAAAGATTCGTCTCTACATTCATCATGCGAACAGCTAATAATTGGAATATGATTTCTGCGACTTTATTATCATTAATATACAAAAAAAAAATCAACAATTAAAACTCGGTCCAGGAACACTATATTTATTATTTTTATCAAAATTAAATTTAAATCGGCAATATCTGTTGACTGTATTAATATCGAAAAAAAGAAAACTAGAAAATATAGTAATAGAGGGCGCTTAAGTACGCATTTATAGTCCACCAGTGTTTCTCAAATTGTTAGTGGTGACCTTTGGTGGGTCACGAAGCGTCACCGAGGGTCGGAGAATAGGATAACACTGTACCTCCGGCCCCGGTCAGACGGGTAGAAGGATCACCCGGGATTATTAGTCTCCGCTCCTGAGGACCGTCAGGGATTTCCTCCGGGTTACAAAAAAAAGGGTCACGAAGTGTCTGCAAGGTTTTCACGTTGCTACGTGCTATTGATGCTTCAATAAATAAGCAAAGTTATCATACAGCACCATTTGGAAATGGTGTGGACATTCACACCCGACCTTCCTCATGCATGTGCAGTAGGATCCCTCAAGTGCCAGTGCATACAAGTTTTTAAGGAGATTGTGCCTGGCAAACCCTGGACACTATGAGACGCTTCAACTGCACAGGGCCAAATGCTCACTTATCTTTTTATCATGGCGTTTTTTATCTTTTTATCATGGCGAGTGTTCTGAAGAGTTGTATAACCTCATTCCACCCTCTTCCTTTCATAACAGAACCACGCGCGCTATATTGCGTTGCGAAGGCATAGTTTTACGATAACTACTTATATTGCAGCTAGAAAAAGTTCTCTAATTTTTATTTATTTCGGATCATTAGATTAAGTAATGGTCTTACGGCATTTTCCCCTTTTCCTACAATAATGGGTTCTTTAAGCCAAGCGTGAAGGTATAATTTTGAAGAAAATACGTAAAAGTAAGTTAATTCGCGCCTAAGTCCCAGTGAAGTATTTATAATAAGTATAAAAGGCGAAAGATTAAAATTTGTTAAAGCTATAATAGGTCCCAATACAATAAATGAGTATTGCATACACAAACGAGATAATAATTATACTTCCCAATCAGATAGTAATACACTTTGCCTGTTCAACTAGCTCGCAAACAATGCTACTTTTAAAACCGTATTGATGTTACCGTTACTGTTTATAATTGGTTCTTTCCGAAAAAAACTGCATTGTCCGGGTTTTTTGAGTCCAATAAATATAAGAGCCTGCGTGCTCTATAAGGCAATGAAGCGGAAAACTATCTCATTGACCTATCTATCATCACACCGAATCCCTATTGGGGTAAGCAGAAAGAAGCGAATGATAATTGTTTCTAATTCAGCAAACCGTTTTCGCTTTCTTAACCTTTAACTAGTGACATGGAGTCTCACAGGCGTCGTGCGTGTGTTATATTATATTTTAAATAAAAAGTGTTAAATTTATCGATTTCAACGCATTAAGTCGATTGAAACGTAGAATAAGGATGTCATACCAATTGAGGCTGAAAAATACCACTAAGTATTAATACTCATTTTTTTAAATATCTTATAAAGGAAGTTGATTTAATTCACTGTTGAATTTTTCATTACATATCGATTGTTATATATCAAGACAATTTTGGAACAGGCAAGTTGATTTTCTCAACAAAAATGAATTTTAAAGTGGTAGCCTATGTGATGTTAAGTCCTCTATAGTGTTATAATTTTTTTGTGTCACCCGTTAAGGGTTAAAATTTATTAATTCCTTCAAGCACTCTCCCGATTCTGTGTATAACGTACTTTACCGTCAACTCCGACGCAGCCTTGAGTTTCTTATTGCGTTTCTTCTTAAGGTAGACACTTCCAAAATGCTAGTAGATAACCATTAGGTTTGGTTTCCAGGCTGGCCCCTCAAGTTGAAGCTTGTACCCAGAGGAATGCACTTGCTTTGCAACCTAACCCATAACTCGCTGGCCGAACACCTTAAGACCTCACTCCTCTCTCCTCTTGTTCCAAAAGATAATGTATAGCCTGAGACAATCTCAATTTTTATTTTATAAATTATATCAATTTTAAAAACTTAATCTACTATCTATTTGTAGTATTGAAATATATACCTATATTTTTGTCATTAAGTTTATATATTTATAGGGCAGCCTGTGACATGGTATAACAACAACATAACAATTAAGTGTTTGTACTTATAAAGTATTGCATGATTATTAGAACATAATTATGCCGTGATCAGTGGCGCAACTGATCGCCGTTCTCAGAGCATAAGTATGCATGACATTTTTTTTTATGATTTATAGGCGAACACTTGACCTCAATCGCACCCGGTAGAAGGTAAAGATGAGTCCGACAATGGGCCGCGGCCGCCCAACAAATGCCTATTCACTCTTCTCTTAAAGGCTCTCAGGCCATAAAATCGTGGAAATATGGCCGCTGGAAGCATATTCCACTCTTTAGCTGTTAGCATGATGAATGTAGCAGCGAATCTTTCACATGAAGATAGAATAATGCATTTTGTAATAAATATAATGTGGGTTTCTTCACGGTTATTTCCTTTACCAGTGAAGATGTAGTGTATAAATCCGCACTTAGTCTGGAAAAACCCAGATGTACAAGCAGGGATTCGAACCTACCACTATTCGCATTACCGTACATAGACTCTGGTCTTTTATCCCCTAGGCCGCTACAGCAACGTGTTAAACTAAAGATATAAAATAAAATAAATTAAAAAAAACGAAGTAAAGATATATCAACAAATAAATATATTCGTAAAGTGACTGCGACATGAGACTTTCCGGTAAAAGGTGCAGGCAGTGCTATTAAAGTAACGTTAGGTAACACGTTACGTTACGTAAGCTAAGTAGTCTAGGTTTTTCTGTTTTTTTATGTATTACGTGCTCGCCGTCATTAGTGACTCGTGCTTTGACTTACTGTTTGTCTTTTTACTGTAATATTAGGTTTTGTTTCCTCACTAAACTGTTTCCATTGATCTTTGTAATGTATGACAATTTTATAGATGAGGGAGATATTCAGAAAGGATTTTCAGCATTCTTATTCCATATATGTAAAAATAGTGATATCTTATATTTCCTTTAAAACAAAGTAATTTTTAGTCGACATATTAAGGGATAATTACGCAGAAGAATTAATGAATAATAATTGATTATTAAGTAGCCATTGTGGCTATTCTAAGTCATGATACAGTGCAATGGGAAAACGAGTATCTATTTACCTAAAAATTACGTAACAGGAACTTTATCTACTTACCAACCAACCACGCGCCACACGCGCTGCGGTGTCCACTCTTTTTACGGATCAGTTCTAATTGGTTGGCAAAGCTTCTTTATAATTTGTTAGGGAATGTGGTTACTTACATTTTTATTAGCTACAAGAAGGTACAAATATAAGATATATCGTCCCGCTATATCCTTTTCGAGGTGAGTAGAGATACATTAGTGGCTGTATCTATTTTGCAATTGTGTCATGCCAAGCAAGCACAGTAGATTGCTGCTCTCACAGCACCAGTACACATGATATTTCTATTAGATGTCATGCGGGTTTCCTCACGACGCTTTCCTTCATCGGTGAGCATGTGGTACCTAAATTCATACTTAACCAGCCAATACCCAGATGTAAGCTAGCCCCGTAATGTAAGTAAAACCGGCGCCTAAAATTAAAAAATCTAGTAATCAAACCACATCATAATAATTTCTCATTTATTTTTAATATTAATCACAAGTATTCTTTATATCTATATATTAAAAATGTGCCGTCAGTCTATCAATCTCGTATAAATCGGCCATGATCTCCTCAACTTTGGTGCCGATTTTCTTTGCAATCTGTAACAATAAGAATTCATAATATAGCTAAGGTTTATTTATCAGTGTACCCGCATTTTAATATCAATGTTTTCAGTTTGTAAAACGTCAGTGTCATAACGTACACCGCGCACCGGGGAGGCGGCCATATTGCAAAAACCGCCAGTCGACTGACGAACGCAGTGATGTGCGCACGTGACCACGTGCTCAGTGGACATTAAATTAAATCCAACGAAATCTAACTACTTCTGGAGTCACCGAACTGCAGCACGTGTAAGAAAGTAGATGACGTACAACATTTGCTGGTGGAGTGTGCCCGATCTCAGTCTGCAAGAGATTCTCTGATGGGAGCCTTTAGCCGGAACAAATTTGATGTAGGCATGTTCTGCGGAATTGTAGCAAGACCTTACTCAGCCGAAGCAAAGGAGTTGGTCAGGCTGATGGCTCCCAGCCAGAAATAAATGCTAGTAGTGCATGTTTAGGATACGATTGGGCTGGCATGTGCCGAGGCACAAAAGTCCCTTAAATAAATAAAAAAAAAGAAATCTAACTAATCATCGATTATTTTATTATTGTTCTGATTAATCGTGGAAAATTAAAAATGATTATTACAATACCGCCTATATTTTATTGAATGAATTAAATACCGTCTCCAATCCGATCCCCGCGCTCTCCTACAAGATATAGTATTTTTAATATTGCATATCTTATATTTATATATGAGCGGCGACCCTCATGCTAGGAGCATCAGGAGTAGGATTTTTCACCCGGGTTGCAAAACAAGTTGTATTAAGTTACCGATAGCCGCGCAGTAGACTTGAGGGAGTCTGCTATGAATGGGAACTGATCGATATCGGCCAAAGCTTCCGCGATTTACTGTTCAATCTAAATCAAAGGGTGCTGGGTACAAGCCGCTCCCGACCTGCCCTTCTGGAGTACAGTATCGAAGACCTCAGCCCAGCAGCGGTGTCAGCCCCCGGCTGATGTGATACTCACGTCTTGTTTCTCAGCGTTGGGCATGGACGTGTAGAGCGCGACCAGATCCCCGTCCAGCATGCCCCTGGCGGGACCGCCCCCCACCGGCCTGCGCGCTGACTTGTATGTCCTGCGTTTACAAATAAGGAGTCATAACTCTCGCTTAGCTTTATGACCGCTCTAAATACCATGAGAGAAGATACCAACGAGACTTTAACTAACGCTTTTTTTATTATACGATATATTATTATATAGTAAATTAATTTAATAATATTATTATTAGCTAATTTCGTCCTACTGCAGACCAAAGACCTCCCTCCCTCTTCTCCCCTCTATACTTGCGGAATCCATGGGAACGAAGCATGGAAATCTTAGTTTGGCGTTTGCTCGAAACCTTAAGCTTTAGCTAAAATTTCGGCCTATTTGAATGTTTTACCGAATGTTTTTATTTTTGGCTGGTTGGACACTAGCTGCAAATATCAAGGCTCTAGTTTTTTTTTAACCACCTCGAGAAAATAACAGCAATGTACCTGATGATTAGTACAGTATAGTCCAAGAACTGTAACGACAGCCAAAGCACGAAAATCTGTTGACAGTCACCATCGTCATGTCGGCCCGCATATACCACGACTGAAGGTCTCTAGGTATATGAGCTACTGGATATACACAAGCTAACCCCGAAACGCGATAGACCAAGAGAATCACTATAACGGTCTTTACACTTGCATACTGTGGTCACGACCCAGTTCGGACAATTTCCCTAACATCTCGTCCTAAAACCAGAGATGGGCAAAATGTAATCTGATTAATGATGAACGATTAGGAAATGTAGTCGTAATTTAAATTTTCTTACTCTGTAATCATGATTAAATCCATTTAAAACATTAAGAAATGATAAATGTGTATACAATCTGGGATTTTGTAGTGCTTAAAACATAAATGAGCAAAATGCAGTCATGTTAATGGTAAAAAACGTAAAATGTAATCGTTAATCATTTGTATTAATCTGATTACATTTTGCCCACCTATGCCTGAAACCAATCATCTATAGTTAGCAATGACCTGAAAGCCCTTGGATTGAGACCAGCTATGTGGCAACAGTAGTTATTCATCACGTTTTGCAGCATCAGCAAGCGCCGGTACATCTTCTCCGAGACGGGCAGGATGTAGCCCACGCTGCCGTCCAAGGTAGCTGGTGGCGAGAGAAATGTATTAAATTTCGGCATCGTGAGGAATCCCGCATGGCGTCTAATAAAAATGTTATGTTTACTGGTGCCGTGAGAACGGCGATCAGCTGCGCTACTGGTCACTTTGGTCACGACATATAAGCGCAGATTAGATGTAGTCGGTAATGTATCTCTGCTCACCCCGAAAGTGATATGGCGTGAGGATATATTATTATTTCTTAAATCAATATTTTATTTAGATGTTCCTTCTAATAAGTTAAACACTATTGACGTAATTTATACGTTATAGCTTTTGCCCGCTGCTTCGCTCGCGTTAAGAATTATTAATTAAGTATGGTTTTTGCGTCTTTACTTTTGTTTAGCGTGCGTAAAAAATTAGAGCCTAATCTATCATTAGGCGGTAAAACTATCAAGCTATTATATTATATTATATTATATTATAGTCGAAAATTTGAGAAGATTTATACAAACTTTCATCCCCCATTTTATCCCCTTAGGGGTGGAATTTATCAAAATCTTTTCTTAGGGAATGCCTACGTCATAGTAGCCTTATGCGTGCAAAGTCTCAGCCCGATCGGCTTAAAATTAACAAAGTTTCATACAAAATTTCATCCCCTATTTTATCCCCTTGGGGGTAAAATAGATCAAAATCCTTTCTTAGCGGATGCCTACGTCATAACATCTACCTGCATGCCAAATTTCAGCCCGATCCGTCCAGTGGTTTGGGCTGTGCGTTGATAGATCACTATGTCAGTCAGTCAGTCAGTCAGTCAGTCACCTTTGAGTTATATATATTTAGATATTTGTTTTATTACAGTTAGCCTTGCGCTTGGCTACGATTTCACGTGATTGGAAGTGATGATAAGGCCGATGATGGGACATCTCCAAATACCGATTCACTCGTCACTTCAAGAGTCCCATGTCGCACGATGCTGAACAAACAGACACTGGAAGCGAATTCCACTCCTTGGCGGTTCGCAGTAAAGAGGAGGCGAATCGCCTCGCGCGAGCATATAAGCAAACCTGTCTGAACTTTAAAAAAAAAACTCTTATATCCCGTGAGTGTGATGAGAATTATCGTACAGCACGCGTGTGCTACACGTGCTCTATAACTTACTGTACATGGTGACGTGCCGGCGGTGGTTGCTGTTGGGCGGGTGCCTCGCGCTGATGCGGAACATCGCGTTCACCTGCTGGCCCAGGTGATAGTCACTCTTGCGGATCAGACGTTGACCTGGGCAAATCAACATTGTTCCATCTTCAGGCCGGAGCGAGTCACTATAACGCTCTTTACACTTCTATATTGTGGTCAAGACCTAATTCAAGCAATCGCCCTACCACTTCAAATAATAATAATAAGTAAAACTGAAAGTGATGTGCATCGGGACGTCGTGGCTTGCGATAAGGGACTCACTCCACTATCTTTGGGTGTGGAGGACTGGCAGAGCCCTGTTCAAACTAGTTTTTCAGACCGTGAGGCTGTATGGAGGGCTAAAGAGCTGCATGGAAGGTTTTATAAGGCACTTCACGAGCCATATGTTGACATACAAGCGTCTGTGAATTGGCTGCGCTTTGGAGACCTTTTTGGAGAAACTGAAGGGTTTATCTGTGCGATACAGGATCAGGTTGTTAAGACGCGGAATTACCAGAGATATATAATGAAGAATGGAACTCTGGATGTTTGTAGAGCATGCTCCTGTCCCGGAGAAACCTTAAGACATATTGTCTCTGGCTGTTCCGCTCTTGCCAACACTGAGCATTTGCGTAGGCATAACCAGGTACCCAAAATTCTACACCAAGGCATGGCACTGAAATGTGGACTCTTGGCTCAGAAAAAGCCCTACTATCAGTACAAGCCTGAGTCAGTTCTTGAGGGCAATGGCGTCTCACTTTATTGGGATCGGTCTGCCATCACAGATAGGACAATTATGGCCAATAAGCCTGATATTGTGCTGATAGACCGGGCTCAGTCTAGGGTGTTTTTGGTGGATGTCACCATACCATACGACGAGAATCTTGTAAAAGCCGAAACCGAGAAAAAGAGGAAGCACCTTGATCTAGCTCACGAGGTAACTGACGTGTGGGGGGTGGCATCCGCTGAAATCATCCCGATTGTTATTTCTGCTAATGGCTTGGTTCCAGTTAGCCTATAAAAACACCTGGAGAGGTTGGGTTTCGGTGCCAAGGGGATGATGGCGCGTATGCAGAAGGCAGTCATTCTTGATACTGCGCGAATAGTGCGCAGGTTTCTATCTTTGGGGCCCTAATCTCTGGCCGTTTGTGCTTATGCTGGAGGTTTACCATCCCTCGCCTAATGCTAGAGTTGGGCGGGTGGGTGAGGAGTTTGAAAATATAGTTCATAATAATATTCATAAAAATATTTAGACCTCGCACACGAGATTGCAAACATGTGGGATGTGGATTCTACGATTATTGTCCCGATAGTCGTATCGACTAATTGGCTGGTCGCAAAGAGCCTCGATTACCACCTTAAGAGGCTCTCGCTTGGTTGTTGGATCCAGGGCCGGATACAGAAGGCAGTTCTACTCGATGCGTACGCATTGTTAGGAGGTTCCTCACTCTGAGCTCCTAACTACCGGTGGCTTGGGCCTTAGGCCTCGCCCCTGTAGGTTTACATGTTTTTAAATTTTAAAATGAATACATATATACTATCTTTTTATATGTATTCATTTTAAAATTTAAAAATATAGATTAAGATATAATAATAATGTACATGGCAGAACAACGTTTGTCGGATCTGCTATCATTACCTATAAAATATGTTAGAACAGAATCGCCATTTTTAATTGGCAGTACGTAATATATACATTCCAAAAATTTTTTATTATTATTATTTTCAGGCGGAAGCTTGTCCTCAATCACACCCGGTGGAAGGTGAAGATGAGGCTGACGGTAGACCGCGTCAGCCCAACAAATGGTCATTCACTGTTCTCTTGAAGGCTCCTTTGTTATAAGATCGTAGGCAAAAAGTCGCACGGGCAGCCTGATGAGACCAGACCAACCAGCCCGATTACTCTTATGTTTGCTTGCTTACCTCCATAGCTCTCCCTCGCCTGGGGCTGGTACATGAACAGTGCAAAGTTTCCTTCGATCTCGCTGACCAGGAACCCGAGGCTCGTGCTGTCCACCACGAACTCCATATCATATATCTGCATACATACATATATACTATACATATAATCTACGAGTAGCCGGTGCCGACATATAAACAGGTCGAATTACGAGCAAAATCTTAATAAGAGAGGCGCGCGCGCGACGTTATACCCTCGGTGACCTCAACCGGACTCACAAAATATTATGAAATGCAAATGCCTCCGAGTTCCACCCCTAACGACCCCCCCCCCCCCCTTCCCGCCGCGCTTTCGAACACTCGAGACCGCTCCCATAGACACGCCTCCATATGGATATACTGCCGAAATTAATAACCTTTCTACGTTTAATGCGCAGATTGATGGATATACATCTCCCTTTCCAACTTGTGTATGCGGAAAGAGATGTGCTATAGTTGCTATAGTAACAAATCTAAGATTGGGGATGGGATAGGTTATTAATTTCGGCCATTAATCACACCGAACATTATTGCCCAGTTTGTTGTATAACAGTAAGGCAAAAACTTCCTACCCAGACCAAATAAAGAGTTCTGATGGAGGGTAATGTCAAAAGTACGCGGAATCGGTGAGAGTCCATGAAGGGGTTAATCTAAGTTAAAAAAGCAAAAAAGGTATATGTCGTGCCCAATGTGACCAGTGGCACAGTGGATCAGCGTTCTCACGGCACTAGTGTTCCGTACTCGAATAAGTGTGCGGACAACTTCGATTCAGCTCTGGCAACACCGTACGGGTTGTCGATTGAGTTTTGCTCTCGCTCGACCGGTCCGCCGAGTAACGACTTAATAATATACAAATATTCCTAAATACAATCATAATCCGATTCCAAAGTGTACAAGTGTGTTAGGGAGACCCTCAAAGACACCAGTATCCTGGAGGAGAAGCAGGGGCCCCTGAGGAGTTGGCGAGCTGGTGATCGCGGTAAGTGAGACTCTTTAGGCAGCCGTGCCACTGCTGCGGAGCTATCGAAGTACCGTACAATTAGTAAATATGACATTTGTATCAGCTGCCATGCGGATTTCCTCGCGACATTTTCCTTCAGCGATGAGCATGTTTAATCTGGAAAAACCGAAATGTAAGTGCCATGATTCGCGTATGGATACCGGTGATCCAAGCCACAAAAAAGTATAAGTAACCGCGTTTCGTATTCATTGTAAATACTTAACGGGTCTTATGCGCGAGTTAGCTTACTTTTAATTACGGCTCGACCTTACGACCTAGTTACACAGCTCGACATACAAGACAGTCACCGCCAGCTAGAGCTCGTCTGCTCGTGACAATGACCTGATTAATCGAGTCGGAACGTGGAGCCATAGTTAAAAGTGAGTTAATTCGCGCCTGAGATCCGTTACAAAACTCGATAATTTAAAGCGAGCTACCTCATATCGCGTTCTACAGACAATACCGACAGACCTGCGCAGCTCTGAAGTCCCTGGAGACGAGCGACAGCGTGCGCTGCTTGTGCTGGTAGCGCAGCACGGATATCGACTTGTACACGTCCGCGACGAGGATGAGATTCTTCACGGCGAGCATCTTGTGCACGTAGATTTGCGTGTCTATGAACGCCACGCCCACTAGGTCGTTGTCTTTCAACTGCCATATGTATATCTGGAGAAAATGTGCAGAAAAAAAAACGAAATATAACAGATTCGATGATGGTTTAGTCAAAATAACATTCGACCAGCGATGACGCTAGTAGAAAAGTGCATGATGTATGGGAAAGACATACACTTTTATAATATCTTTTTTTTTTCATACTGGCCCGTCAAAGTGACTATAGTGCACCTGATGGTAAAAACCGTATAGTCCAAAAACAAAAGCGACTATCAAAGGACGAAAATGTATTGAGTCTGCGTCATGTCGGGCCGCATGAACCGCGACTGAAGCTCTCAAGGTGTGTGCGTTACTGGGCGTACACAAGCTGATCTCGATACGCGACAGGCCGAAGCGAATCACTATGACGGTCTTTACTACGTGTACTATATACATGAGTGTATATATCAATTTCATACATTTTACAGTTTTCGACTTGCTTTATCTTATTTTGTTTTAGCTTATTTATATATCCATAATATTCGAGTTACACGGTTTATATGCATACATATCACTTGTTTACGTGTATTAGGGCCACGTTAAAAACACAAGCGACTCGCACTGACCTTCGAACGTCGTTAAAAACAGCTTTTCTGAAACGGAATGTCAATAACCTTTGCGTGATACCTTCTGCCCAACAGCGGATATGAGGAAGCCCAGGACTTGAGTGAGAGCTGTGACCGGCCCCTTCTGCTCCTTGGCGTACAGCTCCTTGAACCTGTTTTTCGTCAGCGGCTGCCCAGGCTCCGGAACTACGTCGATTATATCGTATATTATTATCTAAAAAAGAAACCATTTTTTTTTATTTATAAATAGAGCCTCTAATATAATCAGGAATTTTTGCATTACATTATTATATTACAAAATGAATCGATGAGCTACATATAAAAAAGCTTGCCATGAAATGAATGAATGAAATATAACTTTATTCAAATAGGCCTACTTCCAAGCACTTTTGAATCGTCAAAAAAACAAAGTGAATCTACCACCGGTTGGGAAAGCAGAATCTACCGAGAAGAGCCGGCAAGAAACTCTGGTAGTTGCTCCTTTTAACATAATGAGGTACAATAACAGGTATAATATATAAAGGATTGAATGCCCCGCGAGAACGATTGCATATATTAAGACCACGCACTTTTATCATTCAAACAGTCATTAATGGAATAATATCCCTTTTTTAGCAATTTAGTTTAATAGTTTTTTTTTAAATTTTAATAGTGGTAACTCCAAGATGTCTTTAGGTATTGTATTGTATAAGCGAATACCGAGCCCCATGTAGGAACCATGAACCTTTTTAAGCCGGAAATTAGGTAATACTAACATACAGACACGCTATTAAAGAAACTGTATTATATTGGGTCCTTTAAACGAAGCGTGGAGAGGTAATTATGTAGGCCGGCGTGATCACTGTGGCGCTTGACAGCTTTTCCGTTACTTTTGACTTTCTACTAACGTTTTACGTTTATACAGTGCCGCTTTGTATAGAGGAGCAGTCGATGTAGCTGCTTTGCCTTCTGTAAGCAGCTGTTGGAATGATCAACATCATAAACTCACTCTCCCTCTAGAAGTGATGTCTTCGCTGTAGTTGTAGTTGGTTCCTATAGCGATGTATCCCCTCAAACCAGATCTGGAATAATAAGCGACAAACAAATTTATTCAGTGTTCTCAAATTCTAACGAGAATTTTCTCGTCACCGTGACGATAACTAAAATATGTTACTCAGATCGAAGTTCCTCTTCTTGTATATTTGTATACAAGTAGATTAGTGATCCGTTATCACCTTGCGTCGACATACTATGACAGGCCAGATGATCGACAGGAGAGGGAGGAGAGGGAGGCGAGGGATGAGTGGAAGGTCAGATATATGAACAACTGGACGTAAAAGTCTTTTTTTTTAACTTTGATTTTACGCATTAAGGACAGAAATAAGACCTCACCTAGTCCCTTCGTATGAAAGAGAAACGTTCTTCAAGCAAGTGACGTGTTCCCACTCCTCCAGCTCTATCTTCGTGTTCGGTATGATCTCCCACGACACCGGCGAGAAGAGACAGACAGAAAATTGATCCTGCATCGGGTAAGGGAACCTGAAAACGAACAATAGTTTTAATCTGTGGCTGGGACAACCCCATCACAGACTAAACAAAAGATTATCTTTCACATTATCAAAAAAGTCAATCGTAATCTCAAATGCCGCTGTCATACTGCTGAGTAGATAGACGCCTTCAATTACGTCTGTCATATAATCTATACTAATATTATAAAGCTGAAGAGTTTGTTTGTTTGTTTGTTTGAACGCGCTAATCTCAGGAACTACTGATTCGAATTGAAAAATTATTTTTGTGTTAAATAGACTATTTATCGAGGAAGGCTTTAGGCTATATAACATCACGATGCAACTATTAGGAGCGAAGAAATAATGGAAAATGTGAAAAAAACGGGGAAAATTATTCATCCTTGAAGGCTTCCATTGCGTGCACTGCGAAAACGGTACAAGATACCAAAAATATATGTATGAAAGAATTATTCCTCTTGAAATGATCTAAAAAAATGTCCGCGACAGTATATGTCTATCTTTTAAGATTAAGTCACTAGAACCGTTTTTATGGTAAACATATTTGGTCGAAATTAATGCATTATTTGTTAAGAGTTGTATCAACGTAATAATATTAATCTTTATCCAAATAAATGTTTTGTTGATGAAGAGTATTTAATTATGAACAAATTTGTCTTTGACATCACTTAATTTCAATGAACATCATAGAAAATATTACAATAACTTATAGCAAAACTACGTTTGCCGGATCAGCTATGTCTTGATAAGCGCGAAACTCGAGAACGACTAAACCGATTTGACTGATTTCTTTTTTGATGTGTTTGTTGAAGTATGGGGAAGGTTATTACGGAGAGAAAAATTAAAAAAATTGTCTGAAAAATTCTAAAAACAACACTTTTCTATATTCTCATACAAAAAATTCGTAATAATATTTTAAAGTCAATTTGAACTTTAACACTTTTTTGTGTTGTGTTGTGTTGTGTTCGGTTGTGTTGTGTTGTGTTGTGTTGTGTTGTGTTCGGTTGTGTTGTGTTCGGTTGTGTTCGGTTAGGTTAGGTTAGGTTCGGTTGTGTTCGGTTGTATTGTGTTGTGTTCGGTTGTATTCGGTTGTGTTGTGTTCGGTTGTGTTCGGTTATGTTCGGTTATGTTCGGTTGTGTTGTGTGTTGTGTTGTGTTCGGTAGTATTGTGTTGTGTTCGGTTGTGTTTGGTTGTGTTCGGTTGTATTGTGTTGTGTTCGGTTGTGTTTGGTTGTGTTGTGTTGTGTTGTGTTCGGTTGTGTTCGGTTCTGTTCGGTTCTGTTCGGTTGTGTTCGGTTGTGTTCGGTTCTGTTCGGATGTGTTCGGTTGTGTTCGGCTGTGTTCGGTTGTGTTCGGTTGTGTTCGATTGTGTTCGGTTGTGTTCGGTTGTGTTCGGTAGTGTTCGGTTGTGTTTGGTTGTGTTCGGTTGTGTTCGGTTGTGTTCGGTTGTGTTCGGTTGTATTCGGTTGTGTTCGGTTGTGTTCGGTTGTGTTGTGTTGTGTTCGGTTATGTTCGATTATGTTCGGTTCTGTTCGGTTGTGTTCGGTTGTGTTGTGTTGTGTTCGGTTATGTTCAGTTGTGTTCGGTTATGTTGTGTTGTGTTCGGTTGTGTTGTGTTCGGTTGTGTTCAGTTGTGTTGTGTTGTGTTCGATTGTGTTCGGTTCTGTTCGGTTATGTTCGGTTGTGTTGTGTTCGATTATGTTCGGTTCTGTTCGGTTGTGTTCGGTTGTGTTCGGTTGTGTTCGGTTGTGTTGTGTTGTGTTATGTTGTGTTCGTTTGTGTTCGGTTGTGTTCGGTTCTGTTCGGTTATGTTCGGTTGTGTTGTGTTGTGTTCGGTTGTGTTGTGTTGTGTTCGGTTGTGTTCGGTTCTGTGCGGTTATGTTCGGTTGTGTTCGGTTCTGTTCGGATGTGTTCGGTTGTGTTGTGTTGTGTTCGGTTGTGTTCGAATATGTTCGGTTCTGTTCGGTTGTGTTCGGTTGTGTTCGGTTGTGTTCGGTTATGTTGTGTTGTGTTCGGTTGTGTTGTGTTCGGTTGTGTTCGGTTATGTTCGGTTGTGTTCGGTTGTGTTCGGTTGTGTTCGGTTGTGTTCGGTTGTGTTCGGTTGTGTTCGGTTGTGTTCGGTTGTGTTCGGTTGTGTTGTGTTCGATTATGTTCGGTTGTGTTCGGTTGTGTTCGGTTGTGTTGTGTTCGATTATGTTCGGTTGTGTTCGGTTGTGTTCGGTTGTGTTCGGTTGTGTTCGGTTGTGTTCGGTTGTGTTCGGTTGTGTTCGGTTGTGTTGTGTTGTGTTGTGTTGTGTTCGTTTGTGTTCGGTTCTGTTCGGTTATGTTCGGTTGTGTTCGGTTGTGTTCGGTTATGTTCGATTATGTTCGGTTGTGTTCGGTTGTGTTCGGTTGTGTTCGGTTGTGTTCGGTTGTGTTCGGTTGTGTTCGGTTGTGTTGTGTTGTGTTGTGTTCGTTTGTGTTCGGTTCTGTTCGGTTATGTTCGGTTGTGTTCGGTTGTGTTCGGTTATGTTCGATTATGTTCGGTTCTGTTCGGTTGTGTTCGGTTGTGTTCGGTTGTGTTCGGTTGTGTTTGGTTCTGTTCGGTTGTGTCTGTTATGTTCGGTTGTGTTCGGTTATGTTGTGTTGTGTTCGGTTGTGTTGTGTTCGGTTGTGCACGGTTATGTTCGGTTGTGTTCGGTTATGTTGTGTTGTGTTCGGTTCTGTTCGGATGTGTTCGGTTGTGTTCGGCTGTGTTCGGTTGTGTTCGGTTGTGTTCGATTGTGTTCGGTTGTGTTCGGTTGTGTTCGGTAGTGTTCGGTTGTGTTTGGTTGTGTTCGGTTGTGTTCGGTTGTGTTCGGTTGTGTTCGGTTGTATTCGGTTGTGTTCGGTTGTGTTCGGTTGTGTTGTGTTGTGTTCGGTTATGTTCGATTATGTTCGGTTCTGTTCGGTTGTGTTCGGTTGTGTTCGGTTGTGTTGTGTTGTGTTCGGTTATGTTCGGTTGTGTTCGGTTATGTTGTGTTGTGTTCGGTTGTGTTGTGTTCGGTTGTGTTCAGTTGTGTTGTGTTGTGTTCGATTGTGTTCGGTTCTGTTCGGTTATGTTCGGTTGTGTTGTGTTCGATTATGTTCGGTTCTGTTCGGTTGTGTTCGGTTGTGTTCGGTTGTGTTGTGTTATGTTGTGTTCGGTTGTGTTCGGTTATGTTCGGTTGTGTTCGGTTAGGTTCGGTTGTGTTGTGTTGTGTTCGGTTGTGTTGTGTTGTGTTCGGTTGTGTTCGGTTCTGTGCGGTTATGTTCGGTTGTGTTCGGTTCTGTTCGGATGTGTTCGGTTGTGTTGTGTTGTGTTCGGTTGTGTTCGAATATGTTCGGTTCTGTTCGGTTGTGTTCGGTTATGTTGTGTTGTGTTCGGTTGTGTTGTGTTCGGTTGTGTTCGGTTATGTTCGGTTGTGTTCGGTTGTGTTGTGTTCGGTTGTGTTGTGTTATGTTCGGTTGTGTTGTGTTGTGTTGTGTTCGGTTGTGTTCGGTTATGTTCGGTTGTGTTGTGTTCGGTTCTGTTCGGTTGTGTTGTGTTCGGTTGTGTTGTGTTGTGTTCGGTTGTGTTGTGTTCGGTTATGTTCGGTTGTGTTGTGTTGTATTCGGTTGTGTTGTGTTGTGTTCGGTTATGTTCGGTTGTGTTCGGTTATGTTGTGTTGTGTTGTGTTGTGTTCGGTTATGTTGTGTTGTGTTCGGTTGTGTTGTGTTCGGTTGTGTTCGGTTATGTTTTGTTGTGTTCGGTTGTGTTGTGTTGTGTTGTGTTCGGTTGTGTTCTGTTAGGTTCGGTTGTGTTGTGTTGTGTTCGGTTGTGTTGTGTTCGGTTAGGTTCTGTTGTGTTGTGTTCGGTTGTGTTGTGTTGTGTTCGGTTGTGTTGTGTTGTGTTCGGTTATGTTCGGTTGTGTTCGGTTATGTTCGGTTGTGTTGTGTTGTGTTCGGTTGTGTTGTGTTGTGTTGTGTTCGGTTGTGTTCGGTTCTGTTCGGTTGTGTTCGGTTGTGTTGTGTTGTGTTCGGTTGTGTTGTGTTCGGTTGTGTTCGGTTATGTTCGGTTGTGTTGTGTTCGATTCTGTTCGGTTGTGTTGTGTTCGGTTCTGTTCGGTTGTATTCGGTTGTGTTGTGTTGTGTTCGGTTGTGTTGTGTTGTGTTGTGTTCGGTTGTGTTCGGTTATGTTCGGTTGTGTTCGGTTATGTTGTGTTGTGTTCGGTTGTGTTCGGTTGTGTTGTGATGTGTTGTGTTGTGTTTAATTAAAATTAAAATTATCCAGGCGAGAGCGCTGTGTAACCCCGGGGGTTTTAGTCGGTGCAAGTCCGACAACCAAAAAGCTCCCTGAGGTCCGTCAACAATATCCCCCGGGCTATAAAAAAAAAACCTTATATACGCTTGGAAACAGTCTCGATTCTCAACATCTGTCTACACACGAGGGAGATGTAGAGGGACATAGATTATGCTGTTGTCAATTCAAAAGTTCTGGCTTATACTTTCGAAGACATGTATCAATCCTGCACCATATTAAAATGGGATCAAATTTAAGATATAATAAACTAGCTGATCCGGCAAACGTTGTTTTGCTATATAAGATTTGGAATATCTTCTAAGATGTTCATTGAAATTAAGTGATGTCAAAGACAATTTTGTTCACAATTAAATACTCTTAATCAACAACACATATCTATACTAATATTATAAAGCTGAAGAGTTTGTTTGTTTGTTTGAACGCGCTAATCTCAGGAACTACTGGTTCGAATTGAAAAATTCTTTTTGTGTTAAATAGACTATTTATCGAGGAAGGCTTTAGGCTATATAACATCACGATGCAAATATTAGGAGCGAAGAAATAATGGAAAATGTGAAAAAAACGGGGAAAATTATTCATCCTTGAAGGCTTCCATTGCGTGCGCTGCGAAAACAGTACAAGATACCAAAAATATATGTATGAAAGAATTATTCCTCTTGAAATGATCTAAAAAAAATGTCCCCGACAGTATATGCCTATCTTTTAAGATTAACTAACTAGAACCGTTTTTATGATAATCGAATTTGGTCGAAATTAATGCATTAAGAGTTGTATCAACGTAATAATATTAATCATTATCCAAATAAATGTTTTGTTGATTTAGAGTATTTAATTGTGAACAAATTTGTCTTTGACATCACTTAATTTCAATGAACATCATGGAAGATATTACAATAACTTATAGCAAAACTACGTTTGCCGGATCAGCTATGTCTTGATAAGCGCGAAACTCGAGAACGACTAAACCGATTCTTTTTTGTTGTGTTTGTTGAAGTATGGGGAAGGTTATTACGGAGAGAAAAATTAAAAAAATTGTCTGAAAAAGTCTAAAAACAACACTTTTCTATATTCTCATACAAAAAATTCGTAATAATATTTTAAAGTCAATTTGAACTTTAACACCATACCATAAAGTTTAAATGTCAGTGAACGGGTTCCGGGAAGGCAAAACAATTGAGTGACGTATAAATATTAATGTCAATATTTGTCAATTTTTATACATATAGCATTAAGGCCAAGTTCTTTCAAACAATTTTCAAAAAAATCTGTCGGGGAAGCTATTAACATTAAAAAAAACAATGTGACTTTGTTTTAGAAAAATAGGGCAGAACAAGGTCTGCCGGGACAGCTAGTCAAGTATATGTGTCATACTATCATCGACTACATTAATGTTCCCATTAAATATGTTGGTCACGTTAGTTAGAGGAACTCTAAACGCAGGCTATTCACAAGATGTCAAACATTTTTTTTTTATTCTATTTATTTAAGGGACTTTTACGTGTGTACGTATGTCAACCCCATCGTACTCTAATACAGAAATACCTAACATATTACATATGGGGCCATTGATCTGAACAGGCCAGACGCCTCATCAGATAATAGTTCTGTTAAGATTTTGTTAAACATCCCGACGTCAAGCCTGTTCAGACCAAAGGCACTCACAAACGCCTCTCTCACAGATTCAGATCGGACACATTCAATCAATCAAAAAAACTAAATTCTAAAATAATTCTAATTTCTAGTTCTAAATTTTTTGTAACACATCAATCAGTGAATACTAATGTCTACTCCTCTATCGGCAGGAAACGAACCTGTCTCCCTTGTTCTCCGTCGACTTCTCCTTGTCCTCTCCATTGAACTTGTAGTAGGTCGTGGTCGGGTGCTGCGTGGACGCCACCAGGCAGTAGGTCTTGGACTCGAGGTGGTAGGTGACGAAGTGCGGCGTCATGCGGATCGGCACCTTGCGGACCGGCCACCACGCGTCGTACGACAGGTGGGTCGGCAGCGTGCATATACGGAGCTCCGACTGGAAATCATTAAATGACGTGACTAGTGATGAAAATGCCCGGGAATTTTCCCAAAGTGCCCAACACTTCCGAGAACATTTCGTAAATTCCCGGGAATATTCCCAAGGATGTTTATGGGCACTTTGCGAAAATTCCCGGGCATTTTCATCACTAGACGTGACTCGGACGAGTAAATACAAGGGTTTTTTTATACCGGATCGACAAATGTAGTCCAAACGACTATAACGACTATCAAAGGGTGAAAATCCATGCACAGCCTCCAACGTTATGTCGGTTCACGTATATCAAGACTGAAGGTCTATATGTACATATTTAGGGAAAATCCTTATAGGACCGTCTCTATTGCATAGAGAGCTGGAGTTCGAGGTTTGCTGAATTTATACAGGCTAAAATCCTCAAGGTGGTTACTTTTGTACTTTGACAAGAATTGTATTCAATGCTCCAGAGCCTCGCAAGACCGCACCCGTGCGGGCACGATCTCCGACTGTAAACGGGGTTTTTCGCGTTTTGCCAATTTTCATCATTTCATCCCTTTAGGGACAGAAGGGGGCGCCCACCGTTCCCCTATTTAGCAATTATACATAGCATAAAATGATTTCGCTCGGAATAGATAACCTCCGCTTATAGATGTGTAGCGATATTATGCAGTCGCACCAACGCCCAACGCCTATTCAACAGTCCCAGACCCCGGCGGGCGACGCGGGGGTGCCTCGCTAACGATTGCCTCGCCCGGTGCGCTGGGGCAGTGCTACTGAGACATTCATGCGGACGCTACCCTCCAACATATATAATTAATCCATCTCATATAATATTCTATACGACCTGTAAATAAGTCTGTGATAATTAAAATTAAGTGACAATTATATTGGTGGTGTGTTTATTCATATGTGCTCACCCGCATCACCCATAAAAATGTCACTTAATTTGAATTATCACAGATTTATTTATACATGAAATGTTAAAAAACCAAGGTTTTTACTTGTGCACTTTGACGAGAACTGTGGACCCTTTTTTGGTAATCCAGTAGAAATCTTCATGAACTGGCGCTCCAGTGTACCGGACTCTTACATACTAAAATCAGCAGGGTGATCCACCGAAGGCAGGGTGCACCAGGCTGCGGGAAGTCGAAACATCGGCCGATACCTTGCCGTTGAAGTAGAGCAGGCCGTGCGGGCAGTTGGCGTTGTTGAAGGGCGCGAAGGCCGCCATGGGGGCGCGGTCCGCCTGCAGCGGGTGCGCGCGCAGCTCCCCGCGCGCCGCCACCAGCAGCACGTACGGCGTCCAACCGCACACCACCACGCCGCTGTACCCGCACACGTTGCCTGTGGGCACCCCCCCGCGCGCCGCGCCGCTTGTACCGTGCCCTCCCGCCAGCGTGTGGCCAGCCAAACTCATCTTGTCATACTTGGACATTTCATAATAATATATAGTCATCCTATACCTCTTGCGGGATGAGCAGAGATACATGATTGGCTGTATCTACTCTGCGCTTATACGTCATGCCCATTGTGACCAGTCGTTGGCACATTTAGCATTTCTGTTACATAGCATTTCTGTTACATGCCATGCGGGTTACATGACGGAATTTTTACTTCACCGGTGAGTATGTGGTATCTAAATCCGCATGTGATAATTTCATTTGGATACTTAAAATCTGGTCATTATTAATATATGAGTCTCAGAATCCAAATTGGCGCAATAAGTATGAGGTGAATATATATATATATATATATATATATATATATATATATATATATATATACGACAATACTTGTTTATGCTTCAATGGGAGGCACGCCACTGCTTCTGTGCACCAGCAGCGTTAACAGCGCTCGCAGAAGAAGCAAGTAGAGATGAGAGCATTCGTTTAGTCACTTGTGGAAGAGCACTGTCGCCTTCATTTGCAATATTGTCGTAAATTATATAAACTACTAGCTGTCCCGGCAGACCTTGATCTGTCCTTTCTCCAAAAGAAAGTTACATTGTTTTTTTATGTTAATAATAGCTGCCCCGTCACATTTCATTCAGCCAAAAGTTATTGGCCTGTCGCAGTCTAATAGAAATAAAATTGCATTGAAAGACTTAACTCATATCTAAGGTAATGATATTTTTACTATAATGCCTTATGGGACATTTTTGGGTTATTTTGGTTGTTTGATTATTTGAATCAGCTAGGATATTAAATGAGTCAATCAATCAGCATGACAGGTGTACTTGATAGTATATGTAACTGACAATACTGACTGAAGTATCGCAGCTGCCGCACCCCGTCCTTGAGGGTGGCGACCTCGTAGTTTTCATCAGAGGGCGGAGGGCCGCTCATGTAGCCAAACGGGAAGGACACGCTCATACGCGAGAAGCGCATCTTCAGGTTCCCTCGCGGGTATTTGTACGCCTAGAACATAATCATTGCATTATTTCTTCGTTTCAGAGTGCGACGGTTTCGCACGCCCGATCAACTGCACGTATTGTATAAGGCCTAGGTCAGGCCCTGGATGGAATACTGTTCGCATCTCTGGAACAGTTCTGCTGTCCGGCGGAGGGCTGTCCGCATTTTGAATGGTACTGACGTCACTGAGCATCTGGAACCGCTCCAGCTGCGTAGACATATTGTCTTGCTGAGCATTTTCTACCGTTTGTATCACGGCGAGGGTTTTGAAACTATCCAACCTTATTCCACTCTCTCTCATCGGAGTCACTGCTATACAGCAACTCACATCCCAGATAGAGCTAAGAAGTTCTCCAACTCTTACTGCAGCAGAGTTGTAGAATGCTCTTCCGGAGAGAGTATTTTCACCATCCTATGATATTAGCTTTTTCGAACGAACCATAACAAGATATTTATGCAGTCCGGCACGATCGCTGCAATAATCGATTGTTTTCCTTAACTATTTGTAATTTTAGACGTTGCTAGTTGTAGGATCTAGAGAAAAATGAGGAGGATCTGTATTTCACTGTGTTTATACATCTGATGGAAAGTACAATTGTACTCCAAAACCCACAGTAATCGCCAAGAGACAAGAATCCGCTGACAGTCGCCGTGAACATATCATGACCGAAGGCCTCTAGGTATATGAACAGCTTGAGTAGATCTCCAAAATAAATCGGCAACCCGTATCCGTCCACTGCCGGACATAGGTCTCTCCCAAGACAAATTTTGGGAAAGGCACCTAGCCGGAGACCGTCCTACACCACGTGTACCGAGCTGTGATCTCCACTCAAGAACACGTCTACTCCAGAGGTTATTGGTTCTTCAACAAATATGTCCAGCCCACTCACCTCGGCCTGCTAATCCTCTGAACTATTTCGATAACTTTAGTTTTTTTTTTACACTGGCTCCACAAAGTGACTACATTGCCCCTGATCGTAAGTACAGTATAGTGCAAAAACGACAGCGACTATCAAAGGACGAAAATCCATTGACATTCTCCGTCGACATGTCGGGCCGCATATACTACGACAAGCGTAAGCTGATTGTGGTCACGATCTAGTTCAGGCGATCGCCCTACCACAGCTTGACTGATCATCTTATTTCTGATTCGATCCTGCATGGTCATGCCGGACAAGCACGCTGAGCGACTTTACTTACATATGTACTGTGATCACAACCAATGACAATAAAACATACGCACCTGGTAGATCATGAGCTGGTCTTCGAACCGCATCATGAGTATGACTCTGGACCCCTTGTGGCCCAGGCCGACCACGCAGAGCTCCTTCAGCTTGTCCGCATCGGGGCAGTGGGCCGACGCGGGCAAGTCCTCATCGTCAGGCGGATTCGTCATTATCGGCACTGACTCCAAACTGTCAGCCAGGATCTGTGCACATTTACAACTAAATTAAGAAAAGATTCATTAATAATAATAATATATCGTCACGCTATATAACTCTAGAGGTGAGCAGAGATACATTAGAGGCTGTATCCACTTTGCACTCACATGTTGTGCCCAACTTTACCAGCAGCAGATCACCGTTTTCACAGCACATTTATATCAGATAGCAGCCCATCCCGGCTTCGCACGTTCATAATAATATAACAAAAGAACTCCCTTGGCTCCCCTCCCGTGCCTCTTTAACGAATAGCTAGCCGAGCGGTGTTTTTTCTATTATTTAAACTAGTGATATCTTTTAAATGGAATATCTGAATCGAATCATTTAAAAGGTGATATGATGAAGGTATTGAAGTATTCTAGACTACTACTAGACTAGACTAGAGTAGTATAGATGCCATCCTGGTGTCTCCACGACGTTTTCCTTCATCGGTGAGCATGTGGCGACTAAATATGTACGCAATCTAGATAAACCCAGAGGTACGTGCCACGATTCGAATCTACGAGCATTCGTGTTATCGCGCATGTAAGCCGGTCCGTTATCCATTAGGCGATCACAGCCACAGGCCACGTGTGATTGCAATGTTGTGCGTATGCATGAAAAATATTTATTCATGGCGCGCGAGGATTAGAAAATAATCACAAATACACGAGAAGGAAAAAGACAAGCAGATGTTTTGTGAAATAAAAAACAATTGCTTCAGACGTACTCATGTTAAGCTTCCCGCTTTGTACTTTTTATTGCCTACAATCTCGCGCTTGACCTCAATCTCAGCCGATGGAAAGTAATGATGGAGGGCGCTCACGCAAGAAATACCTATTCCCTCATCGTTTGAAGGTTCCCATGTCGCAATATGACAGACAAACAAACGCTGGAAGTGAATTTCGCTTCTTGGCGGTTCGCAGCAAAAAAGAGAAGGCGAATCGCCTGGCGCGAGCACTTGGAACGTCCACCACGTAAAGGATAGAGTCAATGTATGGTAGAAGGGGGAGGACGGAATGAAATTGTACACACAACCGCACACTTATTATAACTACTTTAACGAGTCTTATGCGGGAACTAACTTTCAATCAGAGATGAGCAAAATCTAATCTGATTAATGATAAACGATTACAAAATGTAGTCGTCATTTTAATTTTCTTGCTCTGTAATCATTATTAAATCCATTTAAAACATTAAGGAATTATAAATGTGTATACAATCTGGGATTTTGTAGTGTTTAAAACATAAATGAGCAAAATGCAATCATATTAATGGTAAAAAACGTAAAATGTGATCGTTAATCATTTTTATTAATCTGATTACATTTTGTCCATCTATGCTTTCAATTATAGATCGATGTTTCGACCGGGTTACACAAATCGTGGTACAACATTTTATTATTACCCACTCACCCTGTTACCGACGCACGCCTCCCTGACGAGGAAGCTGAGCCTCATCTCCGGCAGCGAGTATATCTCCATGTTCCCGTTGTTCCTCACGCAGAACAGCCAGTACGAGGGTTTCACCTCCGCGAGATACTTCTTCCACCACCTCGAGATACGGCGCGGCACGCCTGGGTTCTTCGATTGTTCCGCTAACATTATCTGTTATGACAGAATCAATTATATTAAACCTCTATCAAACATTACCTATTTTTTTTACCTGGTGGAAATCCTCATGGGCTGTCAGGGCAGCCACGAGGGCTGCGACATGGTGTGTGGTGGTTTTACCGACTAAAACCACTTGTGCCGTTCATCGGCGCATGAGGACTTGAAGACCTTCAGTCTACACTCACACTGGCCATCGACGCAGGAGTCTGGTCTCCGCCGTACAGCAGTTCATCCTCATCATTCAGCTCGTAGATCGCTCCGGGCTTGAAACCTTCCGCTTTCACGTTTTTGCCCTTCATTTTGCCCGTGAACTCCCCTTTGACCTGCAAAATGAGCAGGATTTTTCATAAAATCAAGCAACTTCGCGTATAAGACCTGCCTCTAAAAGATGGATTATTTTGGTTGTACCTGTACAGTTTCCGTCTCAGTAGTCGCAAGCAGTCCGCTGAGGTCTCGATAGGGCGCCGCCCTCACCAACGGGGGCCTAGCTGGTACTCCTTGACGCGTCGGAGCCAAGCGACCAGATCCCTAGACAAATAGCATTATATTTTTACACCGACTTTTCAAAGTACGCCGATCCTGATGAAGAGTACAAAATAAACAGTGAAACTGTTTGGCTGATTTTTTTAACTGAGTCGTGGTCACGGGGTATAAATGCAAACACCGTCGTAGCGACTCGCCTCTATCCATTCAAATGAAATCAAATCAAAAATATATTCATTTTGCAGGTGGAAATACCACACTAAAAATAAGTGAATATTAAATGTTTAACACGCGATAGTAAAATTGCATCGTTCTTTAGAGAATATCGTACAAGATATACTTTAAGATTGTCTTTTCAAAGAAAATAAAAAAGAGCATAGAGAGAGGGGGGCTAGAGGGGGGGGAGAAAGACAGAGAGAGAGTTTTTGTCAATCATACAATCTAAAATATCTACATAATTTTGTTTAAATATAATTTTAAATTTATTTAAAGGTACATTTTGAATACCTTTTGGAATTTTATTGTGTACAGGGATCAGCTCATGTGCGTTCAACTGATATTATACCCAGAAGTATAAAGTGAGTATATTACTCGCTATGGAGAGTACAGTAAGAGTTTGTCCCAGAACGGCAACTACCAACGAGACACGAAAATCCACCATCGGCATGCCGGCGACCTATACCGATATATACCGCGACGGAAGGTCTCTACATATATCAACAATTGGATATACACTAACTGATCCAGAAACGCGACAGGCCAGAGCGTGTCACCGTGACGATCTCTACGCTTGTATACCGTGATTACGACTCAGTCCAAAAGCCCAGTCGGTTCGAGGAGTCACATCACATACGGTGACTTACATCCCGGCTAGGTCTGAGAAGTTCTCTAACTCTTACTGCAACTGAGTTGAGCTGTGGAACGGTCTTCTGACGAGCGTGCTCCCACCGTCCTGTGATATGAGATCCTTTAAACGTAGCGTGAGGCGATAGTTGGTGCAGGCCGGCATGATCGCCGCGATTATCGATTGGTGATAGTCGTTTTTGGACGCCACCATGCTTCCATTTAGGCGTGGTGTGGTCACTATGTCGAGTAGGAATAAAACAATACCGACCCCCAGGCCAGGCCAGCACCGAGTAATACGACACTCCGGGGAGCTTATAGCCAGTAAGAATCCAATAGATCCAAGTCAGTGGTCGTCCTATGATGGACATACCCTGGGCTAAAAGGAAGTTGAATAATGCTTACCACTCCGTCCTTGCCCTTGAATTCCCTGAGCGCCAAGACGATGGCGCGCCCGCAGGTGGACACCACGCACAGGTACGGGTCGGCCGTCGACGCGAACTGCGCCGTCCATTCGAGCTGGATCGACTGCAGCTGCACTCCGTCTGGCAACACAGGCACAGTTTGTCTCACACATTTATAATAATATGGCCTCGCTAAGTCCCAACGGGGTGGGCAGGGATGAATAAGTGGCAGTATCCTGGCGGGCAGGATACTGAGCTTCGTCTCCATCTCATCCGAGCAGCGAACTCCTTCAAGTCTACTGCCCGGGAGTGCATTGACTCCATATAACTTCATTTAGCCTTACACAGCATTGACACCAAAAATATACAGACATTAACACGTTCCCGGTGGCGCATTTTTTCATTTGATGCACCACCCGGCGGCGCGTAAATCTATGTCGCGCTTCATCTGGCGGCGCGCTAATGTCGCGTGTTCAGGCTTGCACGCGCTTCTTGTTTCTTCAGTAGTACATTGAGTGCTTACTTTGCAAATTGTGTAACTCGTGTTGCTTTTATATCCTGATCAGAGATCTATGCCGGTAAAAATAACAAAAGGTGTTCAACAAATTACACAAAAAATAATAAATTAATAAGTTACAAATAAAATAATATTGAATTATTTTGTTAATTTTATCAATTTTAAGTTACATTTATAATATTATTAGTTATTGAGCAAAAGTTATATTTATAATACGTTATTAAATATAACTTTTATTCAAAATAAACGTTTTTATATATGTACGTTAAATTATCAGTGTCTAATAGCACAATCGAATGCGAAACACCGGTAGTACACGACGCTTGATGAGACGGTCTAGCGCGAGCCACCAGTGGTACACGCCGCTCGATGGCACAATCAAGCGCGGGCCACCGGTGGCACACGCCGCCCAATGGCACAATCAAGCGCGGGCCACCGGTGGTACACGCCTCCCAATGGCACAATCAAGCGCGAGCCACCGGTGGTACACGCCGCCCGATGGCACAATCAAGCGCGAGCCACCAGTGGTACACGCCACCCGATGGCACAATCAAGCGCGAGCCACGGGTGTACACGCCGCCCGATGGCACAATCAAGCGCGAGCCACGGGTGTACACGCCGCCCGATGGCACAATCAAGCGCGAGCCACGGGTGTACACGCCGCCCGATGGCACAATCAAGCGCGGGCCACCGGTGGTACACGCCGGCGTGAACGTGTTAAACAGATTACAAGTTAAAAAAAAGGCAATTATAGTGTTACTCACTCTTAATGAGCCTTATGGCGGACGTGGTGACCTGAACCATGAACTTGGTGCTGCCGAGGTTGCCGGCGAATATCGTCGGAGCGCTCGTCATGAAGCCGGAGTTGTCCACCTCGTTGATCTCTTGCCCGGTTTGCAGGACCTGGGTAAGGTGACAAGTAGCATCAATGACCAACGACCTGTCGCGTCTCGGGGTCAGCTTGAACACGTCCCGTTATTCAAATAGCTAGAGATCTTCTGTCGCGGTTTAACGTCCCAAGACTGACTAACTAGAGACTCCGTTCGACGGCAGCCTGCCAAGCGAACATTTGGCAACCAAATATCTGTATTTTTTTTTTTAATAGCACCCCCTCTTTTTGCTGAGGTGTCGTAAAAGGCGACTAAGGTACCTCTTTAACGCCTTAATTCAACCAGGTGTTTAGAGAAGGGAAAACTCGACCAAACCTGCATCCCGCTCCCTCCCGTTCGTACTGGTTCTCCTTTCCATCGGGCCTGAGGGAGCTCGGACGAGAGAGTGCTTTTCTGGCTGCGCGTCCAGTTATGCACTTAAAAATATCCTGCGCAATTGACTGTTTCCGAAAACTGGACCTCGAATTTCTTAACCGGTGTTGAAACAGTCGCCGTGGCCGAAACCGGCTAGGACATCATCATCATCTGTATTTTCAGGCAACTACGCGATCATTGTTCAAACATAACAAATAGGTCACTGTGAATGTTTCTACGTAACAAATTACTAAAAATTATTACAGGGCATTACTAAAAGGTAGGGATGTCGAAAATGAAAAAAAAAATCGTTATATCGTTATATCGATTAAATCTCAATAAACACGAATGTATTTTACCAGTATTCCATTTTATTAGACAAAATTACAAAAATATCAAGAACTAAAGGCTATCTTCTAACTTTAAGACCTATTAAGATATCAAACAAAAATAAATAATAAATAAATAAATGGCGGCAAATAATATACATACAACAAATTCAGATGTCAATGCATGCAACGTAACAAAACATAATACTCAACAGTCATAGACAATATAGTTCTTTTTTTTTTCGTTCGGTCCTATTTCTTACAGTTTCAGATTTCAGCGACTTCACTGCCATAAGAATTTAAAAAATATCGTTTTTGATACAATTTTCGATACTGGATATTTTATATCGATATATCATATATCAAAATATATCGCCAAAAATATCGATATATTGAATTGAAAATATCGATTTATTGATGTATCGATATTTATTCGACAAGCCTAGTAAAAGGCAATTACGCTTAGAATATCGTTAACAAAGGAATCCAATTTACAAATGCATTTCCAAAAACTAATAGTTACAACGAAATGCAATGAACCATTTTGTATATTATACCTACATTAGTAATGATATAATTGATTCTTCAAACCAGCCCGCGTGGATCTATTGTGGAAGGGCGAAGGTGGAGTCTAGTTGAGCAACTCAGCAGAAACACGATACAAACGATAGAAGTTGCTCGGTCGAGACTATTTAACTCCCAATTGCAACGCCTCTTAGCATTTAGCGATATCTGCATCGCTTACAGCATTAACACCTCGAAGCTGTAACCTGTTCAGAGCGTCTATGAGGTATTGAGCTGAACCATCTTAGATATACGTGCCGTATTTCATAAACCGTCGAACCTGAGCCTTGTAAATGCTGATAATTATGAACGATGTGTAATATCGCCCGAATTCAACAGGAAACGAGAGTAGTCAAGGCAGAAATACAATGAATACGACACAGTAAGGAGGCACTATAAGATTAAGTATGATAATGCAACGATAAATAATAAAGTTCCCGGTAAAATACAAAACAAAAAAAAAAAACAATGGGAGCAGTACGTCTTACACTATCCGAACATACAAAACATCACAATTGTACGCGTATCCGATAGCAATCGTATGAAGACAGCGGCGGATGGATCTGTGACCAACTTCAAGACAGTTGCATGAAAAAGATAACCAAAAATATGTTAACGATAATTCCGAATATTAAAGCTAGTGATTTCTTATAATACGCGAATTGTGTTTCAATTGTAGCATAAACATAACAGTATGAATAGCGAGTGAGTGAAATGCCATGCCGCACTCAATGTGATAGCGAGACGGCGCCGAGCGATGGCGGCGCTGGCGTCGCGGACCCACCGCTCATCGTGTCTGCGCAGCCGGTGTGCAGCGGTGCTCAACCTCACCGCCCGCTACGTATGATTCCAATGCACCACACAGTACTAATACAAAAAAATAGAAAGATAGTGATAGTAAGCTACAAGGTGATACAATACAACCTGATACAACCAACTCACCATGGTGGAGTCCTCCTGCGTCAGTATAAGGTAGGCGTGCGTCCCCTCCGTCTCGGCCCGCACACCCTCCGGGCCTTCCCCGAGCACCGACCACATGTCTATGCAACCTGCGTATCACACACATACTATATCTACCAACATTTTGAAGTTGTACGGCGATTGTTTGAACTGGTTCGGGACCACAGCACAAGAGTAAAAACTGTCATAGGGACTCGCTCCAGCCTATCGCATTTTGTCATAACCTTATTTATATCCAATTGTTAATATGCCTAGAGACCTTCCATCATGGCCGTATGGCTTGGCAGTTGGTGCTGTTCATAGATAACATCGTACTTTCCAACACTTGCAATGTAGTCACTATGTGGAGCCTGTATAAAAAAAAACACAACCATCTGATTATATTCTCCAGACCTGGGAATTTCTAAATCCAGATTTTTATAGGTCCCCAATTTTTTTTATTCTGTCTCGGCTTAGTGACAACTCCACGCCTGATGGTAAGGATGGTGCAGTCTGAAAAACGACTTTGACTATCCACAATAAAGAAAAACCTTTTGATAGTCGAAGCGATCACGCCGACTTCCACAAATATCTCTTCACGCTACGTTTGAAGAAGCGCGTATCATAGGACTGTGGGAATATCATAAGCTGCTCGCTACCGTAGGCTTTACTCTAGTTTCCCAACACGTGACTCCTGGGTGGTGCTAAACGAGCAGCAGCGAGGTGGTAGGGCGTCGGTGCCCGTCTGGATCGCGACCACAGTACATGGGTGTAAAGCCCGTCATAGTGACCAGTTTCGCCTTGTCGCGTTTCGAGATCAGCTTGTGTATATCCAATAATCCATATACCTAGAGGCCTTCAGGCGTGGTATATGTGGGCCGACATGACGATGTAGACTATCAATGGATTTTCATCCTTTGATAGTCGCTTTCGTTTTTGGACTACACTGCACTTACCATGAGGTACTCTGTAGTCACTATGTCGAGCCAGTGGAAAAAAAATAGGCCCACTACTCCGCTGCAGGAAGAGTTAGAGAAACTCTTTAATCCTAGCCGGGACGCTAGTCAGTTATATATAACTTTATATTATGTTGCCTTTTGTTTCTTATATAAATGAAGTAGAGCGCGTTACCCGGCAGGTTGAAGGCGGTGATCAGCTGCGGACGGACGGTCCTCTGCAGCACGGTCAGCGCGCCGTTCTTGCCTCGGCCGCTGCACGCGACCAGCTCGACCAGCGGGTTCTCCTGCTGCCGGCTGTACTCCTCGGAGAGCAGCTGCGGCTCCCCCATCGACACGTCGCCGATGGGGCAGATGTTCAGCAGCGAATCGCACACCTGACATTTGGTAAACTCCAAGTTAATGCCAATCTCGTACTTAAGGTATGCGTCAGGTTCTGTCAGTCGCGATTGGGCAGCGGTTACCCAACAGCGGCTGCTAGGTCGCAATATACCACTCTCTATGTACTATCAGCATGAAGAGTATTTATGGAAAACAGCCATTATTGATAGAGCTACAATTATAATACGCACTAGACCAGAGTACCCCAAACTTTTATGTGTCGTAGACCCCTTGCCATGTTTTCCCGTGTTGGGTAGACTCCTGATACTGATTTCCTGATACTGATTTTGACCTACCTGATATTGATTTCCTGTAAATTTCTAACTGTAGTAAAGTTTAGTGTTAAAAACTTAAAGCTATTTGGTCCAAAGTGTGTTCCCGCGCCGTGTGACGTGTCAATTTAAAGCAGCCATTTCCCCTCCCCGTCTTTCCCTTTACTCCCTGTCCTTCATGTTTATATGCCATGGCGCTAGAGATAGTCTGTGAGACTATTCACTGGCGCTAACACATATATAATAAATTTTTTACTTCATAGGTACTTTTATAAATAATGTATATGTTTTGATATTATAAGATAGTATGATGTAAGTAAATAGGTACTATCAGTGTATGTGTTGAGATCCACTATCGTGGACCCTCATTTACATTTCATGGACCCCCAAATTTTTTTTCGCTGACGTAGACCCCTTGCAGGTTGTCATAGACCCCTAGGGGTCGATACAGACCACTTTGGGAATCACTGCACTAGACAATACGTGAAGATTTGTATAAAAAGTGTATGAATAAAATTATCATTTACATTTGACTTATTTCCGTCGTTTAGTTTTTTTCTTTTCATTACATACAAAAAATACCTTCTTTATGAGACCCTGTTCACCATGAGACTAAGTTTATTTCTTTGAAATAAAAAAGACAAATTTTTAAATTTTTTGTCAAAAGATCATGATGAACCAAAATTTTAAAAATAATTCTATAGTTCGAGCTGATGGTGAGGATGAAGGATGCCAAGAAATATGAGTAAATGTGAGTGGAGCCGAGGCCGACCGCGACTTGGCTACGCAGACCAAATAAAGAGGGCTCTGATGGAGGGTGATGTCAAAAGTATGCGGAATCGGCAAAAGCGCACGAAGGGACTAATGTATGTTAAGAAAGCGAAAGAGGTTTGCAAGAACAGAGAGAAGTGGAATTCCATTCTCTCTGCCTACTCCAATAGAGATTCGGCGTGACAATAGATAAATTGAATAATACCAATTCAAGCTTTGAACAAAAAAAGGAGAGCTTCCTAAGACCGTAAGAGCGTATCTCTTGTAGTATAGGAGTTCCCCAGACTGCCCTACTTGAAAAAAAAAAATCATTGTATTGGTTCATTCCTGACCTCGAAAACATAGCTGGTGAGCTGCGTGGAGGTCCTGATGTCGCTGCCGTAGACCTCCAGCTCGTCCTTGTCGCTGATCTCGATGACGTTTGAGGCGACGCAATCGCTCAGGGTGTCCAGCCGGCGACGTTTCGCGGCCGACTCTTGCTCTTTCTGCTGGTCCCTGGGCGCGCTCGCTTCTGCACCCAAATATATCATTGTTTTGAATACACTCTCCTATAAACACATCGTCGTGGCTATGTTGGTCTAGTGGGCAGTGGGCAGTGGGCCGCCCTGCCGGTTGAGCCTGCCAACTGGAGCGCTGAACCCGCTCGGAGAAGTCGCCGGGGCGCCGGTAGCCAACTTTACCTAATATTTTCGTCTATTTAAAATTTTTACCGAATGTAGTTTCTTCGGCCGAAAGTGAACGAAGGTTTCGGTCAGATACCAAATGGTATGGAGCAGACATCTCACCGGTAACAATGGCGGTGTCAGAAACTGTCAAATCGACAGTCGCCTCCAGCGGCTTGTCCACAGAGAACAGCATGCGATTCTCCCTCTCTGTCACTCGCAACAGCAAGGAGTTGCCGAGGCGAGATCCCAGGAATAGGAAGTCCTCCTCTATCACGCACATCTGAAAGAGACGGGGAAACTATTGTAATTATTATCCTAAAGAAAACGTATTCCACTCTCCCATAACGCACCTATGAGACAATAGATTGTCTTTTAAAACTTCATATACAGTATGTTACAAAAACTCTGACTGACCTGTGAAGGTGTTCGTCGGTATCGATAATAAATTATATTTAAGTTATTATTTTTAGTTAATAATAAAAAAACATTGAATAAAATATAATTTCAAATTAATTAAATATAAAAATTCGGTATGAAGTTTTCGTTTATATTCACTTGACACAATGATTACACCTGATGGTAAGTAAGTATAGTCCAAGTACGGCAACGATCGCCAAGCGACGGAAATACATTGACAGTCTCCGTCGGCATGCCGGCCCGCATGTACCAGGACGGAAGGTCTCTACGTATATGAGCTACTGGATATACACAAGCTGATCCCGAATCGCGACAGGGTCAGAGCGAGCCAGTATGAGGGTCTTTACACTTGCGTACTGTGGTCACGTTTGGGCAATCGCTCTAACTCCTCAAAGTTTACTAGATCGGTTAGTAATGACTCACGCAAGCGGTGAGCACGGACGCGGCTGCGCGGTCCAGGTGAAAGCTGCGCACGCTGCGCAGTGAATCCGACAGCAGCGTGACCACGTACAGCTGCCCGCCGCGCAGCGACAGCGCTAGTCGGCTCTCGCCCAGCCGCACCGCGCACGCGCCGTCCAGGGTTATGCACACGCCCTCCTGGATCCCTATACACACTCGGTACTAAAATACAACAAAAAACAATACCATCGGTGGAGAGTGAGCCTCCAGCTGCATTGTCACCAATTGAGGCTCGCCGCATGTGGGAGGCTTGTGAATCAAAGGCAGTCATTACTTGAATCCCCTTTATTACTTGTTTGGTGCGCGTTATACATATACTCTTTATGCGCGTGACCTAGATATCAGGCATTGAACTATAAATAGCCTTACGTTGCAGTAAGTGTACACAACTTCCATTAGCTTTACTTATCATAATATACGTCACTGCACATCCATTAAAACACATATTTTACAGTACAAAAGTTACATACTATTTAATCATTTAAATAAAGTTTTCAATAGATATAATACTTTCCCCCCCAGCCACCTCTGCAACATTCCGTAGATACCGCAATTTTCAAGAGCTTGTACATGTTCGAATGATCTGAAAAATCTCACTCGCGCGATGTGGGTTGTGAAAATTTATCGAAATCATTAATAAATATGGACATATCTGTACGCGCTTGTGTCCGCTAATCTTAGAAACGGCTTAACCGATTCAAATGCAGTTATCACACACAGTATTGTAGAAAACTGTCTCTAACATTTAGTGTTCATTTAATTTCCATCGGTTCGTAAATAAAAAGTTATCTCAGTTTAAAAAAACACAATGGAGAGTGTTTTCAAGAGCTACATTCTCTAATTCCAGAAGCCCCTTTTCACCATAAAGTCACTAAACGCCGTGCCAGATACCATCTGTATGTGGTGGACGTTCCTTATAACCGCACGAAGAGATTCACTTCTACATTCGTCATGCGAACAGCTAAGGAGTGGAACATACTTCCAGCGACTGTATTTCCACGTTTTTAAGAGGAGGGTGAGTAGGAATTTTTTGGGCGGACGAGGTCCAGCGTCGCAATTATCTTCACCTTCCACCAGGTGTGATTGAGGTCAAGTGTCCCCTTGTAAATCATTAAAAAAATACTCACTTAGAGGAAAGTTCGTTGTATGTGTGGCTATGCTGTTTAACGAAACGCCGTAAGGAGGGACGGACTGGTTTAAATATATCAGAGAATTCACAGCCATTATTAAACAACCACCTGAAAACAAATACATTAGTTATCTATTAGAGTACTCACTTACGAATTTCATTTCAGTAAACATTATATTTCAGTCACTATAACGTTCTTTACACTTGTACACTGCGGTCACGGCCCAGTTTGGGCAATCGCCCTACCAACTCAAAAGACCAAAGCCTTATCACTAGCTTTCAGCCTTTCCATTTATTTGTACTTCTTTATATTAACCTGGCGTAAATGGAGTGAGAAAGTGTTTGACCAGCTATGAGATGAGTAGGAGGTATCCGAAATTTCGATATTCATCTTTTAATACTATGATTGTGTAATAAGCATTTTTTACTTGATATATATTAAAAATAGTATCCATACATCAGCCATTTTATTTATTGATGTGTAGCCTACTACTCTATCTTTCATTATTTATTTATTTTCTTCCTTATATTATATAGAATACTAACAATTATAACATTTATTTTATACGTGTTGGCCTATGAAAACACAATGGCTTTAAAGCTGAAAGTCACTGTGTACCGGCGCACGCGACGCGAGTGCTTCACCGCCCGCGCACCCGGCAAAACTAGTCTCGCTATCACTAGCCACAGTTATGTGATGCTTTGGAAAAGCATGTAGCGGGCGGTGAAGTTGAGCACCGCTGTGCGGCGCGCACGCGGACAAACTGTGCGGCCAGAACGCGACGCGAGCGCCGCCACCGGCCGCCTCAGTTTCACTAAGCACTCAGAGTGGCCACACGTATCGCCCGCTCGCGATCTGTACTGTTTTCGATGTTGTTATTTTCTTATTATTCTCGTCGTGGTTCCTATTTCTGGTTGAACTTTTTTCTACTGTGACTCTTTCCTATGCTATATAAAACGTGTTTCAATCTCACTGTCTTCACTTTCTTCTCTCGTTTCACCCTTCATGCTCCCTTAGATCTGGGACGATATTTATCATCGTCTATCAATATATGTAAAGACTCACCCAAAGGTTTCGAAACTGGAACAGCCTGCAGACAGTCGAAAGGCAGGCCTCCTATCGCCCAGATCACTGGATGCACTCTCGCTGACATGTTTAAACTCACTCCAGCCATGGCACAGGTATCATTCCTGACTGCTGTCCGTCTGTTCATCACATTTTCAGGGTTATAATAGAAAATATAATAGGTTATGGCCGCACCTTCATCTATATAAATCATTAATAAGCATAAAAAGTATAAATAATAAACTATAATAAAAAGGAAACGGAAGATTTAAACACAAACTTAGAAATACATACATGTCAGAGCAAGAAGGGGACCGATATCATTAATTAAAATAACAAAGTCTTCACAATCTACTAGATCAACCCTCACTTTCCCTGAACAATTTGAATAACTATCGAATTACATTGTAAACCCATTCACTATAGTATCTTAACAAAAGGGACATATATAATGAACACTGTAAACAATCTCTTTACAACACGTGCAGTGGCTAACCGTTGTCGGCCAAAATGTTATCGTACAGCAGTACGTGCGACCTTTATATAATAGAGTCTTATCTTATCTTATCTTCTCTTATTTATGGCAACCTTTTCACTACTGCCAGTGTCAAAGTATGTTACTATTTATTTCTGAATATTAAGCTAGCTAAAAATTTTGGGTAAATACAGTGAAATATATGACAATCTGAAAATAAATATATATTGTTATTAAAGACACACATTTTACTACGGATTAGTACATACACCAAAACAGAGAAACTATTGTAGGTACATATAAATATATACAATACATATATTACAAAAATACATAAACATAGGTACATATTATAATTTAATGTTATTATGGCTAACGAAGCAAAAAATTGCTTCAATGATTTTCAGGTTAAGAGAAATCAGAAGAGTCGGAATGGCAGGTGTTGCTAACACACTTTTAAATATATTTATTGTTACTAACAAAAAATAGGCGATCAGTTTTTTGCTGATGTGCCCATGTCTCAGCCTATTTAAATTAGCAATTTATAAAGTTTAGTTTATAAAAGTTAAAATTAGTAAGGACATAAAATCATACCCAGGAAAAGTCCTAACTGGTTCATAGAGCAATAGCAGTGTCGGTTCATAGTAGCCATGCAGGAACTGTATATCCAGTATGTTGTCTATCTTCTCCTCCAAGTCCTTGAGGACTATCACATAGGAAGCCAGAGTGGGGGCGCGAGCTATCGTTTGGTTTGGTTGCTGTAAAAATCAGTTTACAATCTTCACTTCTACTGGTGTTAGGCAATCCAAAAATCGACAGCTATTATCGAAAAACAGGATTTTTTGTCAACAGTCACCATGATCGTACCAGCCTACTCAAAGGTCTCTTCAGACTCTTCACATGTAAAGGAAGGGAATACACTACAAAGGTAGAAGTAAGAATTATTACTGTTATCAAATAATAGGTGTTATCTTTCTGTGGCTATCTTTTATTAGTATCCATTGTCGACATTTAATGTAACATGCAATATTACTGTTGATAACCCATAATTAAATAATTAATAATAATAAATAATATGATGAGGAGCTATTAGCTGATGTACCTATGTCTCAGCTGGTATGTTCAACCATTACATATTGTATGGTACTTTGATAGCTCCGCAAGTGGCACGGGCTGCTATGTATGTTTTATGTCGTTACTCGGCGGATCGGTTCGAGCAAGATCAAAACTCAATTGACAACCCGTACGGTGTTGCCAGAGCAGAATCGAAGTTGTCCGCACACTTATTCGAATACGGAGCACATATTGTTCAGCACTATGTGGACCTTAAACTCTGAGAGAAGAGCTATATATCCAGTTTAACTTTGTAACTATTAACTGATGGTGAACAACAACTGCACACTATTTACCGAATGAGCATGGGAACAAGTGTTGAATAGGAACAGTTCATTAATACCATGATACAAATGATAGAACACACTAAGTGAATTACAATCTTTACTCACAACTTTTTTGCTGTCTATAACTGGTTTGGCTTCTAAGGGGTCACCCTCTTCAGATGTGATGTCCTTTCTGAAAGGTAGCACTGCAAGCTTCTTGCCGTACAACAGCATCACAGCACAGCGGCACTCAGGGTCCACTCTGATCCATGGTATATGGGGATGTGTGGTCCATCCACCCTGGACATAAAAATTATTTATTGTAGTCACAAGGCAACCTATCATTGTTTTCTATACAACAATGTATAGGGTGTTTGAGAAGCATTAAACAGGAAACTACTGATATACCTGTTGCCTATATCTGGTTATTCTATATTAATTTAATATAGGATACAGGTATATAGGACAGGTACAGGTATATAGGATACAGATATGGGATACAGGCCCATATCAGTGGTTTCAACAGTTTCCTGATAATATATTTTTTTGCAGTTAATAAAATATTTGTCCAGATGATTTATAAAATGTAAATTTTTGATCAGAGATTGGATCCTGGCCCCAGTTTAGTTGTGAAGGTGTTTCCCGGCCATCAACCTATATCCTGTCGAAAACAAGGAGATTGCATATGCTGCGAGACTAATCCACACTCTAACTATACTATTACTTAGAACATTTTAGTGAGTTGTTGTTTAATTAACTGGCATGCAGCTTTATATGGTTGCCTGTAGGATGAGTGCTGCTTGCATGTAAATTTTGCATTTACAGCATATTTTTTTTTTTTTAATTCTTGCTCATGTTATAGTGATGTTGATGAAATTCTGGCCTATTTCATTCTTTGGGAAGTTTCCAAAACACATCAAGTTGGAGCAGGTTACAACCCCATTCAGCAAAGGTAAACTTGCTGATGAACATATTAGAAAACAGTCAATTGCGCAGGTTTGCACAATATTTGATGTGTGAATGCTACCACTAGTCACTGTAACAACTTGCAGGATAAAACATCCTGCAAGCTCCCTTAATTAGGTTTCACCAATGAACTGACATGGTTACTAGTATGCGGCTGATGTGTGCTTGCACAGTTACTAGGAGCTACTGGTGAGAGTTAATGGAAACTAACAAGTTCCATTAATTTCTGTCACGGCTAAATGTCATACTGTAGTATTGATTTATTGTCACACTGTATTATGTTTCCAATGACCACATATACACATAGCTACACTTTTTTTTATCAACTCAACCCTTCACTGTTACATACCTTCATATCATCCTCTTCAAAATAGTGCATACTAAGTGTTATAAGGTTGTTGGTCTGAGGATCATACTGTAAAACAGATAGTTTGGCCTCTCTAAATGAGACCAACAATAAATCCCGTCCAGCACTTTGGCAACGCACAGACACCATCGACATCACATTTCCCCATAATGTGTATGTAGCTAGACATTCCAGCTTCATTTTTGGTGGAATTTGTTGGCCAGCTGAGAAAAAACAATACAAACATATAAGAAAAGTATATAAAAGTAGAAATAATATTATTATCAAATAATAAGCCAGCAGATATTAGTTGATGTGTCTATGTCTCAGCTGGTGCATTCAACTATCACATATTGTTTAGCACTGCATTGATCATACACTAAAACAACATATGTAACAGGGCAGACAAATACCCAAAATCGAAGCGAACCCTTAAATTTTCTACTGTCTGTATTACAGGGAGTGTTCTGAAGAGTTATTTAACTTTGATCTACTCTCTCACTTTCAAACAGAATCACGGGCATGGGTTTATGGAGTCACAGGTATGAGGTAACTCATATCCCAGCTAGGACTAAGAAGTTCTCTAACTTTTACTGCAGCCAAGTCTTTGAGCTGTGGAATGGTCTTCTGGCGAGCATGTCCCCACAATTTTGCATTATTATATAAACATTTAAATTAAGCGTAAAGAGATACTTGTGCAGGACTGCATAATCACTGCAACTAGCGAATGTTTTTCTTTACTCTTGATAGTTGCAGTCGTTTTATAGACTGCGTGACGCTTATCATCAGGCGTGGTGTTGTCACTACGCCAAGTAAAAAAAAAACTGAAACAATCCTTAGACAATCATGGAACAAAATTCATTTATTATGCTGGTTCAATCAACTAATTACAAGCCAATGAGAATGGAAACTACAAAGATAAAATGATACCGAGTTTGAAGACAGTCATCTCGCCGGTCTACAAGTATCAATTTCTACCAGATAAATTCAATTCAAGGTAATAACTTACCAGCATTTATTTCTTTTGTATTCCCTTCAGGCAATAGGCGAAACACTTTAATTATATTAGCTCCAGCAGTGACCAAGCATACTTCCTCACTGTTGAAAAAGCAGCAGCTAACAGAATGCTCAATTCCCGTCGCCGGGTGTGTTTGTCGGCATATAGAGAACATTTTATAATATCAAAATGATTTTGAGGTTATGTTTTCAAAATTTCGGAAATAAATCGTAACACAAATTATAATCAAAATTTAAGAACGTTGATCACATTTTAACATATGAAAGAAACTTTCACTATACGTTTATAACAGAATAGATTATTTTATAAACATAAGTTCTTAAGGTCAAAGTCAGTAATCAACGTACGTTCCGTTACCCAAGCAATTATGAAACTTAACTTCAAAGTTTAATTGAAAATAATTAATTTCCCTAGCTAACAAAAATTACTACAACAAATTTTCATAACTTTTTTATTGAAACTCAAGATATCTTTAATTCAAGTGTCCGTTCAATTTAGTATAGTTTAATTATTAGTTGTTTTTTTCATGTTCTGAACGTTACTGTTGTTATTACTTAATTCGCCACAAGTTGCTACGCAAAAGTCTGACGCATACGGCTAAGTTTAATTTTTAGTTCGTAAAAATTTACTTCAAACCCTATTTAATATTGAAAAGAAAATCTACTAATAAAATCCAATTAAACTCTAAATTCTAGTCCTATACTGACACGCGAAAACTATTACACCTAGATTGATGGTTAGTTCGTCTCCGTCCAAACCTACTCTAAATCGTGACATGAAGTGATCAAATGTTTCATCACGCCTCGATTGAAGAACTCAATATTGTAGTAGGCAAGATAAATTACTTAATGTTCCAAAAATAACACGGTTGAGTAAGAAATAATTGTTAGTACGCAGCTCCTAATATCCATATATACTGTTACTCAGGGTAAGAGTCAGTAGAAAACTGTAGTATACAAACAGCCTTATACGATAGCAGAGCCTTTTACGTCGTTTATAGACTCGAAGGACTAAAATATGACGTCAGTGTGTACCCATCTTTGTGATTCACTTTAGCCTATTATATTTCGAGTTATCATAAAAAAAAAAAAAAAACTTTGGGATAATTATTACATAATACCTTTTGTACTTAGTTATTTTTAGATGAGCAATAAGCTTAACGGCCAGACGTCGCCGCGGATCGGAAAAGAGGACATCACTGTGCCTCCAGTCCCGGTAGACGGAAAGGAACACCCCGGGGGATTTAGTCGGTGAAAGTCCAACACACAGGGAGCGGCCCTCACGGTCTTCTGACGGCCCATAAAGTTTCCCCTGGGTTACCAAAAAAAGCATTAAGCTTCATTCGGTCATCTTAAATTTGATACAAAATACACAAATCATGAAATACTATTTTATTTATACTAACAACTGTGTTACAAAGTCATATAATTTATGAATACTATATACAGAAGAAATGGATATAAATAATCATTAAACCTAGCTATTTAACACAAATAGTAATTTCAGCAAACCAAATGGTTATTAACTTTTCAAAATATATTACAAACATAAAACATATTGGTTTATCAATATTCTAATATTATAGGTGTGTGTTTGGAGCTATAGTTTGAATATGTTGAAATTGCTGAAAATGTATCAATCATGAATAGTTTGACGTTTAATAGCAGTTTTTATATTTCAACTGTGGATTTTGTTGCTTATTATCCTGTTATCAAGATCAGTAAATACGTCAAACATATTTTTGTCCAAATCAAGTCATTAATGCACAAAAATCAAACTGTTCTCACACTAATGAGATTTAAAATAAGTGACAGATCGCCATCAAATTCCCATATTCCGAAGTGGTATAAAGGTGGCGCTATTTTTGACATCGTGGAAGATTTATAACTGTTTGTTGTTTAGTATTACATAGTCACAAAAATATTCAAGTTTGATGACGTTATAAGCCTCCATGAAGCATGTTATTTTCGCCACTGGCGAAAATATCCACCTCCGTTAACATACCTTAATTATATAAATGATCATACATTAAACGTATTGTAAATAAACTATCTTCTTGCTACATTGAATTAAGTGCAAAAAATATAATATTTAACAAGTAGAAATTAATTTGTACATAAAATAGGAACGCAGCATAACTTAGCAACTATTAAATTTTTTTTTCGATTGACTGCTTTGTGGTTCGATAAACATTGTATACTAACTTAGTAAGAGGTCATTTAATGTCACATAACTATATATATATATTTAGGAGACTGCTCAAAATCAACAAACCATAGAATGACTCCTTACCCAAGGTCGAGTAGAAGGAAAGCTGTCATGTGGTCGATCATCTACGGCGTAAGTTACGATAGATTAAGCGTCTGTAGTAGCTGGCAGTGGTGACCACCTTAAAAAGATGACCTGAAGGGTATCACCACACCTGGCGCTTCCAGATAGGACACTTGAATAAGGCTAATCGCTCGTCAAGTCATAGGAGGAATTAAATTAATATAATGAAATAGGAGGAATCAAGGTTTCCTTGGTGTAATGCAGCCTAGACATTATTTTAATGTTTTGAAACAGGCTGAATGATTTGGACATATTTGTAATGAGGTTATTAATGCAAAAAATATTAACTGGCTTCAAAACTTTGGCAAGACATTATAATATAAAAAAAAACTATTATTTACCCTCGACTCTATAATAGCGACAAAAATAATTGCCTTAACCATTATTTAAAATAATTATGCATATACTTCTGTATGTTTAGTAATGTTCATACTTCTTTGGCATATATCTAATAATAAAATCGCATGGGGGATCAAATATTTCTATATGACATTAAAAGTCAATAAGTTTTCAAACTGTTGCACTCAATTGCAAAAACACTCTTTAAATATGAACTAAGAAACAATTGATTTGGAGCCTTTACAAACAAAAAAATGATACAATTAGTGATATGTCTCTACCTATTCTGAAAACATAGATATCGTGATGAAAGGAATTAATTTGCAAAAGATTTGCCATGCCTGTCAGAAGTATAACCTCCGCTATGAACGGATAAAATATAAATTATATATTTTCTATAGTAAATATATTGTTGCTTTGATCAAATCCAGGAAATACATAGAAATCATGTATATAAACCTAAGAGCACTTAAGTTATAGAATTTGACTCAAACAACATGAATAAATACATAAACAATAAAATAAGTAAATATTTTCAATTTAATTCATATTCAATTACAATATGATCTCAAAATCTCTATATACACAAAGAAAATCAGTCTTGTCCCACTTCCAACCACTACCAATCTTATTTCGTCCCACGAATTCTAATCATTAATAAATCAAAAATTACGACATTAAATTAGCCATTACTTATGGCATTTTTTCTAAATCACAATATTCCTATTTAATTCCCACTCCACTCTGCTGAGCGACACATTTCAGCTAAAAGCTCATCAAATTCTAACACTGAATTCTCATATACCTCGAGGTCTTTCGATAAATCCTCACTGACATCTATCTCTTCTTTGATGAAATCGGAGTCCTTTGAACTGGTCAAGCAGAAGCCTTCCGTTAGCTTCAAATGGGGTGCGTTAAAGAATTCTTTATAAAACTCTGCCAATTCGCTGATAGGGTGGTTGTCTGCGAAGGGAAAGTGTAAAAGCTTCAACGGTGGTTCATCCTGATGGCGAATTCCGGTAAACTTTTTTGGTGGCATCTCCAAAGACGTAGGACTTTTAGACATAGCTGTTACATCTAATTCCTGAGTGCTTTTGGATTCTATGGGAGTCTTTTTCTCCGGAGTCATTGGATTGGTCTTGGGTCTTAGAAGGCTACATTTGGGAATAGGAATTTTGCGTAAGAAATCTTCAACAGCTTTTTTCACTTCCGTTTCGTCTACAAATGCAGCTAATCGTAACGGCTTGTTTAAATCCACGGGTCTTGTAGGCTTTAGCTCTTTGGTGTCTTCTCTATTCTTTTTAGATTCAAAGATAACATGTTTTGGACTTAACTCAAAGTGATCACTCTTTAAAAGAAGGACTTTTGTTTTCTCTGTCCTATTTGGAGATATGGAGAAGTTGGTGCGATATGATACCGAAAAACCTATACCTCCCAAAGGTGTCTTCAACATACCCGCTTGTATCTTCTTCACTGAATCACCTAACGATTTGACTTTCGGTTCACCATTATAGACCCTGTAAAATATTGTAAAGGACTCTGTTCTTTGTTTCCTTGACAAATGATAAGCCGGGGTAATTCTTGTCGTAGTTATGAGAGATTTTAGCAAAATACCCATTCTAAAGTAAACAGTATTCATGGCTTTAAGTGATGTATCAAACTGTGTCTCATCAAGTTCTAAAGTCCAGAGTTCTAGTACCATTTCATCACCATCTTCTGTCTGAACAGATATCTCTACATGTAGCTGTGAACGTATGGTTTCAAGTATTTTATCAGATGGTAGAGCATTCTTAGTTGCTTGATTGACTTCTGGTGAATCCGGCACTTGGAGGTTAAACCAATCAGTATCAGTTGATCTGGGTTTGCTGTAAGGTTCTATTTTAACACCTTTTCTAGATTCAACGATAACTTGAACCCCTTTGTATGCCAGGAACTTAGTAAATTTTGTGAATTCATTTTTGTCGCTTATGTTCGAGAAAGCGACGTCCGGCGCCATGTTTTCTTTATGTTCAGCTGTCGATGAGTCTACTCCTCGTCCGCGATGCAGTTCTCGACGAGATTTCTCAAATTCGGATTCTCCATTGCGGCGGCGATTCTCTCCTTGTCGTTGATCTGTTTGTTGACTGAAACATGAGAAACATTATTTTTGACATAAATATTAAATTTTCAGAAAAAAAAAAGAAAATGATCGTCCAGTTCATTTTAGAGATAACTCAAACATTTTAGACATTATAACCAAAATATAAGACCAGAAAATTTTCGAGGCTAATAGATTTTCTGGGCACATATTTTATAAAACTAGAGGCTTTCTGAATTAAATCTACTATAGGGGATAAAGAAAAAACAACGTGTCACAGTGTTAAGATACATAATATTTTGACTAAGACATTCGCGATTGATCTTTGGATCGAGTCGTCAGTCTATGAGCATGGATGGAGGACAATCAATCACTTATTATTGGTGTAAAGATAAAGTAAGTATATTCTTGACACTTTATATTGTGGTGTTCTTCTGTACATGGTTGGGTAGAACAAGGTTTTATTTACTAAATATTTTAATCAAGACTCCATTAACATAAAGTGATGTTGACATTAAATAGGCGATACGAAAGTTCAATAAGTCGCTTTGATAAGGTGCCAAAACAAATGGAAATAAAAACAATTATTTGGAACACAACAAATATGAAGGGAGAAATAAAAAAATTGTAGTGCCAACAAGGCTAAGGCTAGAGAAAGTTACAACTCCGCACCTGATATAAGGTCCAAAAATGGAATCCATTGACACTAGCGATCGTTATATCAGTCTACACATTTCACGCCAGAAGGTCTCTAGGTATATGAACAACTGAACACACACACAAGCTGATCTCGATAAGCGACAGCCCAAAGCGAGCCACTAAACTGGTAAATGTACTAATGTTTGACTCTTTAAAGACAACACAAGTTTTGCTATTCAATATCAAATACAAATAACCTTAAAAACTTGCTAACAATTTTTTTTATTTCTGCAGTAGCATACAAAAGTAAGTTTTTCATATAAAATCATTATTAATCTTATATATTTTAAACTTGAATCTATATTTTTCTAAAGTTTGTCACCAATAAATTACAGCACCAAAACTAACAATAGACATTAATTTGCACTAATAGTAAACATAAAAACCAATAGACGTCGTGTCGGATACCATTCCTGTGTGGTGGACTTTCTTTATATCCGCACAAAGAGATTCCCTTCTAAGTTCATTATGCAAACAGCTAAGGACTGTTATATGCTTCCAGCGACCATATTTCCACAGATTCATATGACTTGGGAACCTTTAATTGAAGAGTGAATAGGCATTTGTTGGGTGGACGCAATACATTGACCTCATCATCATCATCTTCAACCTCCACCAGGTGTAATTGGGGTCAAACGGATGGCTGTGAATTATATTTAAAAAAAAAACCTTTTATCACTTTAAAGAATGTTTTATCAATACAAATCAAGCATGAGATAGTATAATATCAAGTTATCATTATTGAAGTGGTACAGAGATTGCCTGAACAGAGTTGTAACCATAGAGACTTGCTTTGGTTGGTCACGTTTTGGAACCAGCTCATTTTTGTTCAATTATTCATTATTATATAAAAAAAACAGTTAGTTCAGAGATATGACAGTTTAAGAGTTCCATCAGGGTCACAACAGACTGTGTATGTTTTTGTGTGAAAATGTCATATGTTTGTGTATATATACATATGCGAGTGCTTTTGCTGATAGACTTTCAGATTTCCATTCAATTCCTAGAACAAATATTTGATGCTACTTTAAATTGTAAATAGATCTTACAAAAATAGGAAAGGAATGGTCATGGTACCTTTTAAATTTCTAGATTTTAAACCAATAAGTAACTTTAATTAGTATAAAACTGTAAAAAAGATATAACTACAAAATATAGTCTTCTTAACAAAAAAAAAGAATTATGGCGCTAGGGTTCACTCCTCCACTATGTTTACTATGGACTAATGCCACATTGAATTATGGTTAGGAAAGTGTATGTAAAATTTGGACCATAGATATTTCAAAGTGTCTTTTGAAACAAAAATAAAGTAATTTCAGTTACTATTCTTAGTAGAATATGTTTTTTCCATAAGTGTCATCCTTTGATTCAAGAAATAGTTCACTATCAAGCAATAGTGACTTTACCTTAAAGCTGTTTTTGTGGCATACACTACAACACTTGTGCAAACTATGGTAAGTTATGAAATACATTTTTTTTATGATTATTGTCTATATATTAGTTAGATAAAAGACAATAACAATGAGCAAAATAATAAGGTTACTTTAAAACAAAAATATAGAAATGCAAATAATTTAAAAAAATATCACTACCTCAAAATGTTTCAACAGCATATAAGGATAGGCCCAAATCTAAGGCAAACAGGGATTCATGTCCAGGGCGCCAAATCCCAGGGGGTGGCAAGGGAGCATATCCAATAAATAATATATCTAAAAAACTGAGCCAACCTTTCAACAAAGACTTTGCTCAAGAATACAAGTCTTTTGTTTTTACATTTTAAAGGTTAACTCAAAAGTCTCATAAGTTATCCTTACACATTTTAAGTTATAATATGAAATTAATGAATAATAAATTGAATGTTTTTCTTGAATATTTCACTTGTTGCATGATAAATTATATTTACATTTTAACAATGTTATAGAGAACAAAATCTCTTAAAATTGTGCTGTAAACATTATTTTTTGGATTAATACCTATAATTATAATAAGATTTTATTGTTATTTATGACTTGTCTTGAAAAATTGTAAGACCTGTGGCTGTATGAGGCCAGTCATGATAAATCTAACATTCTGACATGGTATTTTATATAATTATTATTACATACATACACATAAAGTATGAAATTTGTACACAGTTAAATATAGCACAAACATACTTCATATAAACATTAAATTAAAAATTTAAAGCACCCATGTGACTTAATTATGTATCTATTTGTAACCTATTTATTGAAACATTTCCAATAAACTCAAAATCAATACTTCTGCTGTATGTTAGTGAAGAATTGAGTGTCCTGTTGCTTCCAGATGATGCTGTAGCATGAGGTCCAGATTAATATGTTATAAGTAATACCTTCAAAATCAGATTTCGAACCAATTACCAATAGAAGTGGCTTACATTCTTTTCATAACAAAGAATCACAACCAAATAACCATTCAAACAAAAAAAAAAGATTAAAATAGGTTCATTTGTTTTGGAACTATGATAATATATTCAGATAATCATAGATATCTGCAGAGGAGTGTATTAGGGGACCCTCACCCCAGATTTGATCTGTCATAGCAAGTCACAAAAGATCACCAGTTTTTAGAAGGCATAGCCTTGGCACTGTTTTCTCTTGTTTCCAGAATGTATATACTGTACATGGATGAATTGTAAATAATTTACTTTATAAGTCATGTATATATAGCATGTGAAATTTATTTATGCTAGATTAAGTTTGTAATGTATGATTCTGTTTGTTTACTTATAATTTATTGTTAATCCTAATATTAAGAATAAAATGTAACATTTTGCTGACTAAATGGCACAAATAAATGGAAATTATTACATGACAAATGCATGGTGGTTTAAAGTTACGATAAAAAAAATAGATATATGCATTAAACATATAGAAACCTCCCTTTTCATATTAGGGGTTACAAACATACTCCAACAAAGCTGTGTAAAATAAATTGATATTGCTAATAAATAATATTATATTAAAATGGTAATATAATTCATTGCCACATTTAATGGTAAGTAGGACAAATTTTAGAGTGAGTAGGTACATAGATAAATTTTTAAAACCCAGATGGTATACTACTATTGTGCTATTGTTCACTGTCTTATTTGTACTTTTTGTGTTCAAAACCTTTTCTTTTCTTATCTATTGTTAAATTCCTTTGCTTCTAAATGTATTGTGTGTTTTCATATCTTTTTTTATGAATTCTATGTTTCATGTTGTATATAAATTCTTATACTTTTAAAATTAATTTATTTTATAATGTTCACAGGCAGTAAAAGCACCAAAGTCCATCACAAATACCTTTAATGCACGTACTTAAAATAAACAATCAAAACTTGCAAAAAAACAAGCAATAATAGTGCGAGCATCTGTATCTAAAGCGCGCGGCCGATCGTGTGACGTCTCTCGTGCATTAAAGGTATTTGTGATGGACTTTGGTGTTTTTACTGCCTGTGAACATTATAATTTGTTATAATTTTATTGTACTCATTATGTTATATAAAATAAACTGTAACCTGTGCATTGAAAAAGCATAAATAAATAAAATTATGTTTTCAATAATTACTGAAGGTCAAAATATAAGAAAAATAAACATTACAGATTAAAACATAAATAATTCCTTTTTTTATTTATTACTTCTAAATAACAAGGAGAATAAACCACAATTCAAAGACTGCGAAGCCATATGCCAGGCTTATGGAGCAGCCAATGAGTACTGAATCAATAAGCTATGTAAAATTAAATATAACTGTATCCCCTGAACATAAAACTAATACAGAATAAACTAGGATATTATTTTTAAAATAAAAACAGAAGTTAAAAATAAATATTAAATAAAAGTAAAATATTGGGAATTGCTAGGAATGTGCAAAGTCATTTATTTTTCTTCATCTTATATCAAGATGATCAACCCGATATTTCTTTCGGAAATCATTTTAAAGCCAGAGCAAATATATTAATTAGCAAAAGGGTTTAACTAAATTTAGCCTCAGGGTACTAATAAATTAAAATGTTAACATGTTGGCTTCTTTATATCAGATTTGAATAATTTCAGATCAACAAATTATTAGGCTAAGGTGTACAAAAGTTTTAAAACAATTAAACTGCATTTATACTTACTTTCATCTTCAGTAGTATGTGCACCCTTCTTGATAAAAATATCCAATTTTACTGGATGATGGATAGATCTTTGTATTTTGATTCTTATACACAGTCCTATTAGGGTCGCCAGCGAGCAGTGCGGCACTGTAGGGTTATATTCCACACGTAAAACAGGAACTTTGTCCGCCGTGGGTTCCTTAACGAAAATTCCTTCCTCGTAAACAACCTTGAGATCCTCAAGCGTGTTCGGTTTCTCGGGGTCCCGTATCGTGCGCAAAAAGTCTAGAAAACACCACAGCACAGGTTAGACACAATGTAAATGCCAATAGCCAAACTGTATCGCAAATAGTCCTAAAACAAACCGTAGATTGTCTCCCTCAGTTCATTTTCGTCCTTGTACCCAAGCTCCTGCAATGTAGCACTTTTGTCCATATAAGCAGGTTTGGCTAACTCCACTGGTGTTTTTGTAGTGTTATTTAAGGAAAGTTTGGAGAAAAATGATATCATATCGTTGGGTAATAGCTTTGTGTAATCACGAGTCAGTTGCACTATCAAATGTCGGACATGTTTTTGTTATGTGGAAATAAATATTGTTAGCCCTAGCCAAAGCTTCTCCCTATTTTCTTTAATCCCCCTAAAAATATTTTATCGGTATCATTTTTTTTTTTTTTTTTTTTGTAACCCGGGGGAAAATCCTACATTGGACCATCAGGGTCACTGTGAGGGCAGCGACCCTGGTGTGTCAGACTCCTACTGACTAAAAACCCCCGGGGTGTCCCTCTAATTACTCCACCCAGGCCTGGGAAACCAAATTCGTCCAGTCGCCCGGGGAGCGAACAGCCTTATTCAGGCTTCCTCTCTGGGAGGGATGGGAATAAAGAGCCCACGCCTCCAGTACCTCTTTCATAGGCGGCGCAAGACACTGCGCACCACCGCCCTCTCATCCGGGCAGCAAACTCCCTCAAGTCTACTGCCCGACTATTGTTACCGGTGGATGTCACGCTCGCTCTGAGCAAACACGTCCCTCCGGCGCCGGTGCCTTGGCCGCCGAATGGCCAGAGAAGATGTTCGCTCTCTGACCCTTTCGGCGGCTTCCTTCTGCTTCATAACTGCTTCGCAGAAGGCAACTACCTCAACACATTAAACACAAACTGAATGCTTATTGAATCAATATACTATGAAAAGATAAAAGAGATTTTCTAAGATTTATTAGTATATATATATAAAATGTAATCAAATTGAATATATAAATCTAATGTTAATCTCAATATATTATTAAGGCTGCCGTATGTTTACTATATTACAGTTCGTAAAATGCATTAAGTTAGGTTTGATCGTTTAATAAACAAAATTTTATGAACGCCCTATATCATATCTGATACCTCTTCCAAAAGTAAAATTCACTAAGTTGGCATCACTGGTTATAAAAATAACAATTGACGTGTGTAGTCGATACAAACCCATTAATTGATATTATGTGATGTCGATATAAATAAAATATAATTATAAGAATTATTTGAATATTTTCTAGTGTTTAAATAGGTGTTACATTCATTTAAGTACGATTTACTGATGCCTATTCGTATATCTTATATATATAAATTATGTATTATGGTGTTTGTCCGCGATGAACTCTTAAACTACTTAACCAATTTTAATCAAATTTACACAACACGTATAGCATAGATGGGCAAAATGTAATCAGATTAATAAAAATGATTAACAATTACATTTTACGTTTTTTACCGTTAATATGACTGAAATTTGCTCATTTATGGTTTAAACACTACAGAATCCCAGATTGTATACACATTTATCATTTCTTAATGTTTTAAATGGATTTAATCATGATTATAGAGCAAGAAAATTAAAATTACGAATACATTTTGTAATCTTTAATCATTAATTAGATTACATTTTACTAATCTCTGACGTATAGTTTGATCAGGATAGTTTTCATCTCAATTCATAGTCGCAATATTTTTTTTTATTGCAAATTGTTTATTATTTGGCAGTCACAATTTTCAGTTAGCTCCAAATAATTCTAACGGATGGTGGTATCTGTAAACAGGATTGAGTAATTACTCGTTATATATATATATGTTTATATTATGTATATATATGGTGCTATGTTAAACGTACTGTGGGGTTGTTACTACAATAAATGCGTATTCACATGTATCTAACATACATGTATTACTTTAGTTACAATCACAAGTCTTATAATACTATATAATAATAATATCATTAAATTATTCATATTCTGAAAAGAGAATTGAATGTTAATAGGCAACATATGATGAAAGGGAGAAAGGGTATATATATATAAGGTTTAGCTATAATACGACATTCAGGGCGGTACAAAGATCGCTTGGTCAGCTAGTGTATTATAAAAATATAGACTATACACACTACCAGAGATAAATGGCTAGTCTACGCCGGGCCTAGACTAGAAGTTACCGTAGAAGTCGTCTTGGCCGTAGAATTAACGGTAATATTTTAAAACAGTACTATAGTGAAAAAAGTTCATAAATGAAGTCAGGTCGTTAAATACACTGATTGTTAATCAACTTACAAAGTAATTATTTCTAAATCGAAGAATTTGATCTAGGAGACGAGTAATTAAGGGTTGATTTTACAATGAAAACTTCAAATACTTAAAATATAAGTTTATTTAGAACTTTTTGAAGGATTTCTTGGAACCCTTGCCTTTGGATACCTTCAGGACGTTGAATCTCACAGTCTTAGAGAGAGGCCTGCATTCTCCGATTGTGACGATATCCCCAAGTTCCACGTCCCTGGAATAGGAAATGCATTAAAACATCACATTCACTGGAATTTAAGAAATATTTTTTGATTATTTTTATCAGCAATTGGGTTAACACTTTCTTCTTCATATAGTATTCAGAAGACCGTCGTGTGGGTGTCATCATAGATACCATAATTATTAACTAGATTATTTAATGCTTTAAGATTTTTTTAAATCTTCGTCGGGGAAGTCCCACGACCCACCTGATGGTATGTATGATTACCTTCACCTATGGACAACTGCAATTTAAGGAGCATTATTATCTCGTTGAAGACCATGAAGGACCTCGTTGTTTACTGCACTCTTGAACAATCTCATAATAGCTTGGCAGCCCATTCCACAAGACCAAATAGCGCGACAGGAATGTTCTAGACAACTGCTTTGACGCAGGTCTGTATGGATCAAAAGTGAGCGAATGGAGTGCGTCTGAAATGGCGTTGGATATAGCAAGTTGAATACTTTTTTAAAGTATTTGCTATACAAACGGTCTAGTTACTTTAATAATAATATATCTTTACGATATATCCCCTTTGGAGTGAATGGAGATACTTTAGTGCACCTTATGTAAAGTATATCGTACGGACAGCCAAGGCTACGAAGTGTTGGAACAATTTTACAGCCACCGCTTAGAATATCCAAATCTAAATTTACTTTCAAAAATAGAATTAAAATGATATTAATTTAATAATCTATTAGTTACACGTAGTCTATTTCATTTATTTTTACTTATACTTTTGCTCTTTTTTTATTTTAGGTATACATATATTTTTACTATAGTATCCATCACTAATACATTTTGTAGTCGATTTATTTATTGTATGTAATAGTTCGTTTTAGTATCACCTGTATTTATTATTTAAAGCTATATGTATTTTGTTGTTTATCGATAATTCTTATAAGATGTAACACGACCGGGGCCCCTTACGAAAATCAGCGCTGCAGACTTCCTCTGTGGCTATAGGCTGATGAAGGGCCCATTTTCGCCATGTTAATATGTTCTGTATTTTCTTTTGTATTTGTGTGTTGTTTGTAATGCTACATTTAAATTTCTGCTATTTTGTATATTTGTGGCGAAATACATTTTCATTTTTTTTTTCAAGGGAACGAAGATATATGGACAGTCGCCGTAATAAATATACTACAGCGCAAGGCCTCTTGGTACTTGTATCTAGCGATTAGCTTTTACAGAATTATTCCCATTAACTTTGCTAATTTTGGTTTTTAATGCTGCGATCGTGACCACTGTAGACGGACTTAATGTAGCCGTCGGATTCTGACAATCGCTACTTAGCGGTTCCCACTTATCTTGTCTAGGAACCTGCAGAGTCACGATTGCACGAGTATCTGATTTTTGCTTTTTTTTTCGACAGGAAAATGTACTGCTGGCCGTGAAAGAACATAACAACTTTACCGGGCGAATATTTAAGGTGCTCAGCCAGTGAATCATGGGTAGAGTGGCAACTCAAGGGCAACCTTGTGAGTAAGAACCCCAACTTGGGCGCGGCCGTTTCGAAAGTGAGTGCCTTGAGAAGAAATATTGAAAGAAAATCAAGGCTACGTCGAAGTAGAGCCCGCTACATGCCTTTCATGTGACTAGAATTAGTACTGACATCCACCTTAAGTTTTTTAATACTAATTAAAATAATACCTGAAGCAAGGTGACAAATGGACCGACATATTCCTGTGTCGCTTCTCGAATCTGTTGTATTTGGGCAGGTAATGAAGGTAGTCGCGTCTGATGACGATCGTCCTCTGCATTTTCATCTTCTGTACCACACCGGTAAGGATCCTACCACGGATGGACACGTTGCCGGTGAACGGGCACTTCTTGTCAATGTATGTGCCTTCAATTGCCTGAAAATTTTGCAAATAAAACATACAAATTTCAACTGTATAATGCCAAACTTTGAATCCATCCCCAGGAACATGCTCAGAATGAGATATTCAGCAAACTTTTGAACTGCTCCAGATGACAAATCAGGTTTCCAAGGCTAGTGGCCCGAGTGAAAGTTTTGCATTAATGTTCCTAGGCAGTAAAAAAACTACTGGTGTATGTAGATTTGTTTTTTTTTATCCAGACCATAGTGATTATAACACGCTATGAACAGTGAGGTAAAAACCTATCGATAGTCAGTGACCATTCCAATCTGCACAAATATATCTTCACGCTTCGATTACAAGACTCAATATCACAGGGGAATACACGCCAGAAGTCAATTCTATAACCTCAGATTCGACAAAAGAAATAGAAAAATTCTTAGTCGTAGACAGGACATGTTTTTTTTTTTATAATTGAAGCGAGACATTTCGTGTTGATATAAGGAATTTCCACCATACAGATGGTATCCGACATATCGTGTTGAGGTTTTGTGATAATATGGGGCTGTTGGAATTAGAGAATGTACCTCCCGAGAATGCTCTCAATTGTGTAACAAGTAAAGGACTGCGAAGCAGGCGACTTTACGTCACTGCTGGATATTCTGCATTTCAGTCTCAGTGAAAGAGTCTTCGTTTACAACTCTACGAGCCCTACGTTCAACTGAGTACAGAACGGCCAATTGATATTTAGCGGCCCGTCCCAAAGGTGACAGTAGTGTTTCACAGCCGATCGCACCTGTGCTGATACAGGTTAAGTTACGATGGTGCGATGTACCGTCGTCGCGTTAAGCATATTCAATTCCTTAGCTGTTTTTTTAGCTTTTAGGCTTACTGATGGTATAGAGTTACCATCGCTAATGGATAACCACAACAAAAGGAGCATTGTTATTGCGTTGCAGACCAAGGACACTGTCAAAGAGTGAGTCTTTTATAAATTGTCATCAGTTTGGGTTAGAACACGGTCTTCATCACATAGTATGTCAGAAGACCGTCGTGTGAGTATCATCATTTGACAAATAAGGCTCAAAGATAAATGAAATTTTAAGCACCGTAGTTTGAATTTATTTTTCCAAATACTTTATTAAGTGATAACGTAACTAGAGTAACTTATATTAAAATAATGAGGACAGCTTGCACCAACAAATTAAATCTAGTTTAACTTAAATAAAACGCCATTAAGCGTTAAATTGTACTTGTCTTACTCGGAAACATTATCCAGTTAAGTATAAATCATTATTGAGGTCGAATTAAACCGCTTCAATTATATAGCGTTTTATACAAGTTTACACTAGATTGACATACATAAAATGCACCTGTTGGATTCTGACAGCCGCGGCTGGCAGAATACGACAGACATCGTTATAAAGAAACTGAATTTTTGGCAACTATGTATAATTATTTCCTAGTAAACAGGACAATATTAACTTGTAAATAATTTTATTTTCTATATTATTTTTTACAATCGCCAACAAGAGTGAAATAGCTGTGGGACAACGTCAATGAAATATGAGAGTAAATTCTACATAATTGCCAATTTAAACATGCGATCCATGCAAACCCTTCGACCAAAGCATAATAGGACTCTAAAACAATTAATGATCCATATATCAAACCTGACGAGACCAACCTGAATGTACAATGTCAAGTTTGAGCTCAACGAACGTACGAACATAGATGGGCAAAATCTAATCAGATGAATAATTACATTTTACCCATCTCTGCTTACCAGTATGGCAGCATTTTGAATATTTACAAAAGCTCACTTAATAGTTAAGTTTCTCTTTAAAATTCATTCATATTCTGTTGTTTTAGTTTAGAGGTAGTTTATAAATAATACGCTATATCTCTATCCGGGAGGCACAGATATTTTTGAGACTGTATTCACTTTGCGTTCACATATTGTGCGCTAATCACATTTTAAATGTTTTACGGAATATAAGTTAAATTTTTCACTAAATGTGACAAATCGCGAAATGTGAAAAACGTGTCCGAAAGCTTCGGCTACCTTCGACCAAAAAAACATTCCGTGAAACTTTAAAATGGGCGGAAATTTTAACTAAAGCTGAAGGTTTCTAGCAAATGTCAAACTAAGACTGATTGATCTGATTGTGACTGTTCAAGTTGATCATTATGGCATTGCTACCTTTAAAATCTTAAAAAAATTCGAACAAATTTGAGTACACAGCTGAAGGTAGTGATTTTTAAATCTTTTATTATTATTTGAGGTTCACGTTGATACATGAAAACAATTGCCAACTATCAATGATAATTTCTAACTAAAGATAAACTTTTATTTGTAAAATTCAACTTTATTTAAGTAGTACTAAATAATATAGTAGTGGATACTGACACTAATGTATCTCTACTCATCCTGAAAGGGATATAGCGTGCAGATATATTATTAATGATTATAATTTGAATAATATAATTGTATTTAACTCCGTAATATGAAGTCCAAAAAGCTCAATACAAGTTGTCATTGAAAAGCATTAAATAATTTGACTAGTGTTGTAGAAGTTCACATTTCGATATGTTCAAGCCCAAAGCCCATAAAGCCCACTTGTGGACAAAACGCAGCACCCGCCACCGAGCATCATCCCTATCACCAATAAACCCATCAAAATAAACCAGACCTCACGAGGAGTCTTGAAACCTAGACCGACATTCTTTGAATGTCTCATGTCCTTCCTTTTCATGCCCCCCTTACGGTTGAGGAACACCGTCGCCTGCTTCTGAAACGCTTTCTCTGTCTACGAAAAACAAAAAGAAAACATTAGTATCCACTCCATGCTTTACCTCACGAGGCGTCTTGAACCCAAGGCCCACGTCTTTGTGGTACCTTAGAGGCTTCCGGCTACGTTTGACGCCGATCCCCTTCTTGCGGTTCAAGAACACTGTTGGTTGCTTTTGGAATGAACGTTCCGTCTGCAATGTGCAATGATTATCAAACTTCTTTACACATTTTACATTATTTGTTAGACATTCCTAGTATATTAGGTTATACTTGAGGTTTAAATTTTTAGAGGTAGTAGGGAGATTGTCGAACTAGGAAGTGACTGCATTACACAAGTGTAAAGTCATAATAATGGCATGCTTTAGCCTATTGCGTTTTAGAATTAGTTTGTGTATATCCAGTTTTTCATATACCTAGAGACCTGCCATCTTTGTATATATAGGCCAACATAACAATGGAGTCTTAACAGATTTTCTTTCCTTGGCTGTCTTTGAAATTCTCGGACTATATTGTACTTTCCACCAGATCCAATATAGTAATTTTATCAAGAAAGTATAAAAAATAAAATTAGGAAAGAAGTTCATACAACTAATTACAGTCTGGCATTCTATTACACAATTTTTAAATTTAGTTTCCTAATGGAGATAACAAACCTCCAGAGAATTTTTAAATTGGTTCACATTATGAGCTGAGAATATTACAATTATCTCTTTATTTATCCTATTTACAATATTCTTTTATTTTAAAATATATACATAGAAAAAATAACATATACGTTTTTAAATATAAAAACATATAGACCAACAGAAGCAAGACCTAGGTTCGCTAATAGTTGCTCGCCTATTATTTGATAATAATAATAATATATTCAAAGGTGGGGTGCCTTCTATCTATTTATTATATTCTATCAATATATTATACATCTATTTCTATCTATTTGCACTTGTCTCTGCAAATACTTAGGCAAATCTTAGATTTCTATTATGTATACAGTTTTTTTTGTTAAGGACACTCCTATAAGTATTATGAACTTTTTTAAGCCAGTAATTAGGTACCATTAATTTGAATGGGTCACCCTTTTTTTTTTTTTTTTTTTTTTTTGTGACCCGGGGGAAATCCCTAACGGACCTCAGGGGGCGATGAGGGTTGCCCCCCGGTGTGTCGGACTTGCACCGACTAAAACCCCCGGGGTGTTCCATCTCCCGCCTGCTGAATGCCAAGGGCAAGGCTGAGCCATCTTCCTCGGCACCCGGCGACGTCTAGCCTTCTGCAGGCCCCGCCTTCTTGGCAGGGGGTGGCTAAATAGTCGCCATCCCCTGCGTACACCTAACACATTTGGCAGGGAGAGTGGTGTAAGAAATGTCACCCTCCCCTCATCTCCTTAGTTTGTCATTGGAACGGTGTGCGGGAACACATCACACACCGCTCACGCCTGGATCTGGACGACATGCTCCCTCAAGTGCGCCGCCCGGTGTTTATCCTGTTATGGAGGAAGGCCTCTGGCGAAGGCCCTCCTCCGGCGTCCTGTCCGAGCTGGGCGGCGGATTGGGTTATCAGGGGTGGCGATAGCCTCTCGATCCCGCTCCGCCGCTTCCTTCCCCTGCATAGTCTCCTCCGTGAAGGAGAGGACCGCCTGCCATGCCCTGTCACTACCGACCATCGCGCGAGCGAGTGCCGGCAGTGACAGGTCACCACCTACCACCCTGACGAGTGCAGCCCTCTCCGTAGCCCAGGCTGGGCATTCCTCGATCACATGTTGTGCGGACTCATCGAGGCAATCCGCACAATGGTGGCACCTCGGTGTGGGCTCACTACCAGTTGTGCGGCACAGGTATCCACCAAAGCTGCCATGCCCAGTGAACACCTGCGCCATCCGATAGGAGACCACACCGTGGCGCCGCTCTAACCATTCCTTCAAGATCGGACGAATTGCCTCGATCGTACGCAGGCCGTATCTTGATTGCTCCAGCCTGAGCCCCCATGTCTCGATTGATCCGGCGTCCAGCAGACGCCTCTTACCCCTGATTTCGGTCGGGGCCGGCCGCTGGCCCCGGGCCCTTTGCTCCTCGCGCCATGTATAGAGTGACGCGAGGGCTCGGGCATCCAGGTCCCAGGGAATCGACCCCGCCAACACGCAGGCTGCGTCACATGACACTGTGGCGTATCCCCGGACCGACGCTATCGCCAAAGCCCTTTGAGGGCGGCGCAACAGCCTTATATTGCGGCTGTTGAGAGCGTCGGCCCAAACCGGAGCACCATACAGTGCCATGGACCGAACCACGTTTGTGTAGAGGCGTCTGCAGGACACCCCAGGTCCACCTACGTTGGGCATCAGCCGTTTGAGAGCAGCGGCTGCACCCACCACTTTCGGTAACAGCTGATTGAAATGTGCGCCGAAATTCCACCTGCCGTCGAGGACGAGACCGAGATACTTCATCGTGTCCCCGACGGCAATCCGCACTCCGCCTATGATTATGTGAGCGTCTGGAGGCAGCGCGCAACGAGACCCGCGAAAGCACAGGATTTCGGTCTTTTGCAACGCCACCTCCAGGCCAAGGGCGCGAATTCGGCGCACAACATGGGCTGTACCAGCCGTTGCCAGCATTGAGGCCAGGCGATAGTTCCTGGCGCGGGCAGTCACCAATGTGTCGTCGGCGTAGCAGACGAGCTTCACGCCTGGTAGGTTCTGCCCGCGCAGGACCCAGTCATACCCGATGTTCCACAGGAGGGGTCCTAAGACAGACCCTTGTGGAACACCGCGCGACATCTCCCAATCCGCCCAGCCCCGCTGCGTTGGGTAGGTGACCCATCGGTCCTTCAGGTAGGCGTCTATGACCTTGCGCAAGTACTGCGGTATATTGTGGTACCGCAGTGCCTCCTTGATGCAGCTCCAGGGCATGGTGTTGAAGGCGTTGGCAATGTCCAGGGACACCGCTATCAACACCCCACCGCTGGAGACTGCCGCCTGCGCAGACGCCTTGACCTTCAGGACCGCATCGACGGTGGACCTGCCTCTGCGGAACCCGTATTGGTTCTCCGCCAGATCTGGGCCCTTGCCTTCCAGATGATCGACTATGCGGCCGACCACCATCCTCTCGAAGACCTTCGCCACCTCGTCTATAAGGACGATAGGTCTGTAGGCAGAGGGGGAGTCGGCCGGACGCCCCACCTTGGCGAGGAGAACGAGCCTGCCAGTCTTCCACCGCCTGGGTATCGCGGCTTGCGACAGGCAGGCGTTGAAGAGTCTCCTCAGCCACTCTTCCATGGCGTCGAAGGCAAGGACCCAGACCTTGGCGTGTACGCCGTCCAAGCCCGGAGCCGTAGATTTCCCCTTTATGCGCTCAAAGACAGAGCTTAGCTCCTCCCTGGTGACCAGTGGCACCTCAGGGTCATCGGAGACGACGGACCAAGGAGGCACCATTGGCGGGGGCTGATGATCTGCCCCCTGTGGGAACAGGGAGGACACTATTTGGCCGACCAGTTGCGGCTGGAGAGTCTGTGTCAGTGGGGGAGACCACGGGCGGAGTTTGTTCCGCACCATGCGGTATGGTGTCCCCCACGGATCTCTATCCAAAATCTCCAGCAGCTCCTGGCGGGCTCTGTCTTTGGCCCTCGCGATTTCAACCTGGAGGGAGGTACATTTCTCCCTGTAGATAGCGTACAGAGAGTCCTCCCTATCTAAATCGCGTCTCCGTCTTCTACGGCTCCGGGTGTATGCCCGTTTAGCCGCTACACATTCCTTCCTCATTCGTGCAATCTCCTCCGACCACCAGAACACCCGCCTCCGGCGTCGGTTTGGACCGCTCCTTGTGCGCGACATGGAGGCGTCGCAGGCGATTGTCATGGCTCTCCGTAGCCGTTCTGCCTCTTCCTCCACTCGTACTTCGCCATTCGGCTTCGGGAGCCATGATTGGACAATCGCCGCCTCTTTCAAGAGCTCCACATCCAAGGTGTTTAAACGCCACCTTGGAGGGTCTCTGCGCGTGTCCCTGGGGCCCATGTTGGATTGAGCACCCCGACGCGGCTCCAATTCGTAGCAGATGTATCGGTGGTCGGAGAGAGTCTCCTCCCATGTTATCACCCGCCATCTTTGTATGCGGCGTGCCATGGCGGGGCAGGCCAGTGTTATATCAACAATGGACCCACCCCGCGCACGTACGCACGTGTTCTCGTTTCCTGTATTGACGACAGACAAGCCAACCCCAAGAATCCATTCCTCCATGGCCTTGCCCCGCGTGTTTGTCGCCGGACAGCCCCAAGCCACAGACTTGGCATTAAAGTCGCCGGCAACGATCAGGGGGCGAGGAAGAGTTCTCACCACGAGGGCCCCGAGCTGGGCAAGGAACCCCTCGAACTCGGCGAAAGGCTTGTTGGGGGAGAAATAAACGGAGACGACCGTTATCTCCCCCAATGTGGCCGCGACGTAACCCGTTCCCCTCGTGACATTGCCGAGGGGAGGTATACCCGCGGCTGGCCTGACGACAATGGCCGCCGAGCTCGTGACATCCCCCACCCAGCCGGAGCCGTCTGGAGGAACGAAATACGGTTCAGAGACCACACTCAAATGGATCCCCCACTGCGCCAGGGTTTGGGAGAGAAGGTCCTGAGCCCTGGCACAGTGGTTGATATTCCCTTGCAGGAATTTTATTCGGGTGTGATCCATTAACCGGCCGTAGTTTCCAGGATCGGCTCGCCCGTCGTCCTATTGATGCCAGAGGCGCCTTCGGACATCGGGGCATCGTGTATTTGCTCCGTGTCATTTGGAGCATCTGGCGTCTTCTTCTTTTTTATACGGAGGGGTTTGGTGGCCACCGCACAGGCCTTACCCCCCACTACGTGCTTTGCCGGCTTACCGGCTGACCCACACACGGTGCAATACGGAGTTGCCGTATTGCACTTGCGAGCGAGGTGGCCAAGCTGGCCGCAGCGATAGCACTGCCGACTCCTGTCCACCTCGGCCTTGCAGGTGCACTGCACGTGTCCCGGCTCGAGACACCGGAAGCAGCGCAGGACACGCGACTGCAGGAGCGTCACCTGGGCCGAGATGAATCCGACAAGGATTCGGCCGCTGTCTATCACCTTTTGTGCGGCGGCCACTGGGCATTTCACCAGGACCGTGCCGAGTCCTGTGCGGTCCTGGCGGATGACACCCACCCTGACCGCCTCGGCTCGGCACTCGGCCACCCTGGCAACCGCCTCTGCCACCTCCTCCTGGGTCACCGAGTCATCAAGACCGGAGACCCTAATGTCGGCCATCTTAGTCGGCTGTGTTACCACTACCTCTTGAGGCAGGATCTGCCTCAGCTTCTCCACCAGCTGGCCGGCTGCATCAGCGTTGGCGGTTGTGGGGATCTGCAGGATGCGGGCTCCCGTGACCGCTATCTTGACCCTGAAGCCCTCACCTATCCCGAGCTCACCGAGGTCGAGCCGGTTCTTGGCCTCGGTAAGAACATTGCCGTAGGTGAGGCCCTTCTCCTCCGCTTCGGGTGGCAGCCTCACGATTACCGCTGCCGTGCGCGGTACCCTCAGCCGAGGCTTAGGCTGTTCCGCCCGCCTGGGAGCCCTCTGTGGAGGAGGTAGAGAAGGGGCCGAACGGGTAGGCGCCTGTTCTGCCTGACGAGCTTTGCGCCTGGTAGTCTTACTGACGACCTCCGTCCAGATCGACCCCTGCGAAGGTCCCGACTCGGAAGGGAGCAGTGGCTGCTCAACCTCCCTATCTGACTGAGCGGGGACCTTTGTCCTCTTGCCCTTACCCTTCCCCTTAGATGTCACGGGGTTGGGCGCGGGCTCCTGCTGTGTTTGCTGGCCGACTTGCGTCGACTCCTCCTTGTTCTTGTTTTTCTTTCTCTTTTTCTTCTTTTGTCCCTCTGTCTCCTGTTGGGCCTCCTTCGGTTTCCCGTCGAAGGCCAGAGGGGGACGGTGGTTCTTCGCAGGGAGGAGTCGACCATCGACCTGCAAACCCTCTATCCTGGCGTCTAGCCTGAAGCCCAGCCTTTGGAAGAGGGATTCTTCAACCTCTTCCATGGTTCTGGGCTGTGTCTTATCCGGTGCCGTAGAGGTGGATGGAAAATCCAGCCCCAGCGTATTTCGGCCGCGTATCTCTGCTCGCAGAGCCGCCACGTCGTCCTGGAGATCTCGCACCTTATTTTTGAGGCGCTCGTTCTCCAGGCGCAGCTTGCGGTTATCTTCGTTGGCCGTGGCACGAAGGGCAGTCTCCATTACCTCTATGATGCCACGTGTTGCCTCCTTGACTTCGTGTGTAACGCTGCTCTTGATGTTTTTACACTTAACAAGAGCATGCGATATCACGGCAACGTGCTTATCCAAGGCGTCCCGGCAGCCGTAAGAGGTAGTGTCCTCATCGGCAATGGACGTGACGGAGAGCCGAGTCGTTCGCTGGTGGGCAGTCCGCATCGACTCGGCGAGCTCCTTCTGCTCCTGAAGCCGCTTCTCCTCCTTCTCACGGGCAATGAGCTCTTTCTTTGTGGCCCAGAGGCCGACGTGTTCTCCGGTAGTCGGAGGACGGCCTCTGCCCCTCTTGGCAACCGCCACGATCTTTTGCGGAGTGTCCTCATCAGATCCCGACGAGCGGGCACTCCTGTAGCGCCTTTTGCGCTCTGACGCCACCGAAACAGCAGACATGAGGCTCTGGCCGGAATCAGAGTCCTCAAGTCTGCTGACCACCACCATCGGAACCCTCACGGGTGAACAATCGGAGTCCTTTAAGCCTGCCTTTGTCGTCGGAGCGGTAGGGGGGATATCCCTACCGCAGAGTACAATTTCGCCCCCCCCAGAGAACGTGGGGCAGCCCGGGTCGGACGGGTCCAACCCGGGGAGGGATTCTCCGGCCGCGGTACGACCGGTACCCTCCTGGGGTAATAACTTATTAAATTGTACTGCCATATTTTTTTTATCGTTCCTCAGATTTTCATCCTATCACCTGGAATTTAAGAAATGAAGAGAAAAAGGGGGGAAGAAGAGATAAGAGGGAAGAAAATGAAGAAGACAGAAGACAGCAGAAGAGGGGGAACACAATAGAAGTAGCATACATCACCTAATATAACCTAACATAGAGCCTAACACAAAACCTAACATACGTGGCCAGGAATTGGGAACAAGGGAATAACTAATTGTAAGGATGGGAAAGTGTGGGGGAGATGTGAGGGGTTGGGTGTGGGTGGGAATAACAAGGCCCTTCTTACTTCTCTTTTCTTTCGAGAGGAGAAAACAAGGAAAGGCACAGGGAACAGGAAAGAAGGAAGGGACAAGGACGAGTCACTGGTCCGGTCTCAGACCAACAACTCGGACTGACTGCACCAGCGAGCTGGTGGGCGATGGGGCCGTCAACTCCCTACGCCGATTGAATGGGTCACCCTGAATATATGTATATGCATTTTATAATCTATCTATCCTATTTATATTAAATTTAAGTGTTCTTCATAGTTGGTATATTATTTTCATAGTATTGTATGTATTATATTGAACAGCTCTAATATTGTATTAGCACTACGGCATCTGCATTATCGGTCCATTAAGCAATCGGTTCGGGCAGGCCAGCATAGACTGAACCAAGTGCTCTTTGAGATTGGTGACAATACTCAGGACACACAATGTGATGTGTTATTCTTTCCTTGTTTTACATCATTTATCAAAAATGTTGTGTATTCTTCATTTTATTCTTAATACACATTTCTTTCTTTGGTTCTCTCTATTTTCTGAGCAAAGTCTACAAATCTAGAAGGAACTCATTAGGAATTAAGCGACTTTTTTTCAGTTTTACAGTAAGATTAATTAGTTTAGTCTCATCATATTATCATTTATAAAGGTGTGGGAAACCAAATACGTCTCTACCGATGTTAAAAAATGAAAAATTATGCAAAATAAAATCCAGCAAACATAACCTACATATCATAACTTTTCAGATATCATTAATAATAAAATTGCAGTCTCTAGTCCCCATTTAAGGTAAGACGAAGCAATAAATACATCTTCAAATGGTATTATTTTGTTTTGAAAATCTAAACACTAACCTAAAACGTTGAACCCATCAGAAACCCATGTATTTCCATCAAACTTTAAAAGTGGCATGTTATAAAGAAATTTGAACAAAGTGCGTGTTTTAAAAAATTGAAGTATATCATGTTTTGTAGCACTTTTATTAATCATTGTCTGGAAATATACGATTGTCGATCCCAAATTTCCCACGTGCACAAGTACATAACACATTTTCACTACACACACTTATGTTTTCAGCACAATTTTTTAAATTATTGTCTCTGTACATAATTAAATTCCATTTATGACCTAAATTCATGAAAAGTACTCGTAAAATTATAAATATTTTAGAAATAAACTCGAAACATACCTGATCCGCCATTTTGCTTGACAACGAAAAGAAACCAGTGTGGCTAGTTATTACTGAACAAATTCTCCTACCGCTTAGCCGTGGAGGTCAGATCACGGAGCGTCGACAATAACAATAGATTTCATACGGAACATTTTTTTTCAAGTTAAATTGAAAGTTTAAGTAATATAAATCAATGTTTGTATAAGAAATAAATTACACGATGTTGAAATGAAGTAGTTACGAATTTTGTAAATCCATGTCGCTATCCAAATTATCATGCATTTACGGGAATTACAATAAACTTGGGAACACAAAAAACATCAAACTCTGTTTTTAATTTCTTTGTAGGATGTAGGCGAGCTGCAGTTTGGTCATGATTATAAAATATGGTTGGCTACACCTTTATCCGTAATTTTATCAACAAAAACCATTGCTTCTTTATTATTTTCATAAATAGAAGAAATACATGAATACATTTGACTATTAGCCGATTGCTAGCAAACACAAGTAAACACCTATATTATAAAATATTTTAAAAAGTTTTTTATTGAGGCAAGTTTTCTAAACAGTTTGTCAAAAAGCGAATTGTTATGAAAATATTTCGTGAACTTATTTTTCGCGATTTTGCTGTATAATTTACTGACACTGCGATAATTTATTATATTGGTATTTGATAAATCTGGTTTCTTGGTTTCTGTCGTATAATGAACTGATTTACACGGCTAAATTTTAAGTTTCTCGGGAAACTAATGTGCTTAATTTTTTCCTTTTGTTTTCATCGGGAAAAGCATATTTATGGCTAATTTGAAATGGAAGAAGTGAGACAGTTGGTGCAGGAAGAAGGTAGGGAGGCGAGGAACTTGGTAGCTTTTCACGTAGCAGTGGAATCACCAGGTAAAGCTATTTTTTTAATACCTATAGTTTAAACTAAACTAACTTATTTTAGTCGTGGGCGATGAGACAACAGTTGAAAACAGTTGTTAAAAGTTAACGGTTAATTACTCTTTCATAATTTATAGCTTTAAGAATCTCAATAGAACATAGAGCCAATCCCAGTGACAAGTCTATTAACAAACAAAAGTCACTTTCAAGAAACTGAGATAGTCCATATAATTATAGAAACATTGTCTCATTAATATACCTTGTTGCTTAAAAATAATTCCACACAAATTGAAAATATATGTGGTTCCACATTTAAAGATACCTATATGATATGTAATTGCATTAAAGTAGAAAATAAGAAAAAAAAACAGTCAGTTACGCCATCTGTTAGTAAAAGCCTTAATAACATCTATGTTATTAAATATATATTATGCAACTAAAAAAATTGCACAATATAGACATTACGCATTAATATTTATCTATTTATATTTTTTACATCAATAGGATACATATAAATAACAACATTAAAATAATAAATAAAGAAAATAACACAAGCCATAAAAAAAGCCATAGAAATACTAAAAAACAAATCAAGCTAAGGAATACAAAACACAAATTTTCTAATCTACATCAAAAACATAACAAACATAAACATAATAATAAAAAGGTTAAATGGATAATGTTTTCTCACTAGCTTCATTGGCACTTAAAAGAGCCAATTGGACAAGACAGGAATGTCCACTATTACTCACAGCAGCTGAAGGTCTTATTATACTATTATATAGTTTTTTTTTTACAGGCACCGCTACTTAGCTGTATATTGAAGGTGGCAGAAGATGAAGGATAGGTGTTAATTCAATAATTAATAAAATTTTATTTGTTAGGAACTAGTGAAATTTTTTACTCTTGTGTACTGTGAAGACATCAGCACCTGCTTTTATATTTTTGACATTATTGGCTTAAAATATTGTATTTATGATGTAGTCAACTAGCAGTATACTTGGCATAATACCTCAATCCATCGAAGTCACTTCTAGGCAAAGAAAGAGAAGGCAAAGTTCCTGGAAGAACTGGGCTGGGTTAATTGAAATCACCCCACCCAAGTTTCATGCAAAATAGGTGCACTTAGATGTTGAGTTGCAGAGAATAAACCCCTAGTAACCTGATACCTGATTGTATTTATGATGTGGGTGGGTGTCCATTTTTGACTGAGACTAAACCACAACTCATAGGTACAAAGTCAATCAGAACCTATTAAAATCAGGTTGTTTGTTAATTTAATCTAGTGACCTGATTTGCTGTATATTTATGCCAGTGTGACAATGCCAACTCTCTATGGATTGGTACCTGTCCCTTAGTGGTCATTGCTGTTGTTGGATTGTACTGTACTACTTACCATCAGGTGAAGGTTAGCCACTCTAACCTGGAACTTTATGAGTCCATGAAGAATGTAGCAAGAATCATTAGAGGAAGCTTTCATAAAATCTGATCCATAGTTTATATTGCCTTGATTTGTTTATAAAGTTCAAATTATTGCCAGCTCGCGTTGCTCGCAAGCCACCTAGATCCACGGGGCCGCCGCGCCGGCCCGTGCCTCGCCCCACGCCCAGGCTTCGGTCTGCATCAGCAGGACGCGATAAGCGGTCTGAGCTTCGTGCCAGGTATTGGGCACTTCTCTTCGGAGATCTACAACGTGCTGTGAGTGCTCTAAATTTCTTTTCATTTGGTGCTTAAATTTGAAGATATTTCAAGAATTTTTTTCAATCATTTTTATATTATAGCTTTGTGTTCTCTTAGACACTGTATAGTACTGGTCATTAAATCTTTTTGTGGGTTATTGTATATCAAGTTTTTTTTAAATATTATCTAAATTGTTTTTTATATTTTATGAAAAAGAAATATTTATCTAGAATTAAGGAAACTGTAATGACATGATGTTGAAGCCAATTCTGTTAAATTTTGAAAGATGACTTCATCAATTTTTGTAGTTATTTTAGTCTGTGACACATCATTTCAATATTTATTAGTAGGTACCTAATGTTTAATAAAAGCAGGGAATGACTCTCATGAAGAATAAATTTATTAGTAGGGAATATGGCTATTAACAATTGCATTCTTTCAATGTTTTGATTAATCTTATTATGAAGGACATAAATCCATCTTTTATATTAATTATCTTTATTTTGTCCTTATGCAGCTCTGCCCTCTCACGAAGCGTTAACCTAAACCAAGGTAACTGCTAACTAAAACGAACTAATTTAAGTTCACCATTCACAAATCAGTCACTTTTCATGACCTTTTTCATTGCTTACTTTTATTATTTACTTTTAAGGTATTTTTTAATTTCGTTTTATTCTCAGATTGGGGAAATTTACAATACTGTTGAAGCACATGAAAATCTAAATGAATGTCAGGAAGTGATACTAGTTCTTGAAAATTATACAAGAGATTTTAAGGCTCTCGGGGAATGGTTTAGACTTAAATGGGATTACGATAACACTCCTCCTCCTCAAAGACCACAAAGTCTGGCATGGGAGATAAGAAAAACTGATTTTGTCCGCCCGGAATCCAGGCGCAGTCATTCTGTGAAAAGCTCCCCATGCGCTTCAGGCAAGAATAGTCCTTGTCTTTCAGGTCACAACACTCCAAGTGGCAAAAATAGCCCAAATTTAACAGGCAAAGCTAGCCCTGGTAGTGGTAAAATTAGTCCAAGGATTCCTGGTCATTCCAATACTAGTCCAAAAGCAAACATAGAGTTTTTTAGCAGTAAATTAGCATCTAAAATAGCTAGTAAACCTGAGCCAAAAATGGTTAAGGAAACTTCAAGACTCTCGGATATAACAGAAAAAGAAGTCAAAGAAATACACGATGAAAACGAGCAATTGAAAGAAGACAATAGTAATATAATCATATCGGAAAACGAAAAGGATATTAACAAACAAATATTTGTAACTGTAGAAATAGGGAAAGCTAAAGAAAGTCCCAATGTTTCTCCTAAACAAGTTATTTTAAAATCACCTAAACATATAATTTCTGATATAAAAAGTGGATTAAATGAAGAATTGTCTTGCCAAGCCAAAGCAACTATCACTAAGTTGGAAGAAATGGAAAATGAATATTTAATCAAAAACTTGGCTGAAAACGCTGCTAAAAATGACAACATTTTAAATGCAGATAAAGAATTAGAAGTTTGGAATACATCATTAGAATCAACTAACGAAAATTTGTCAAACAATGAAATGTTAACTAATGGCAAATTAGAAAATTTCGATGAAAAAAATATTGATAACAACAACGATACAATCACAAATTTGCATAAACACGAAAGCGTTTCAACTGAATCTCTAGTAAAATCCGAAGATGATTTTGCTGATATATCTAATGAAAGTTCATGTAAATCAAATAATGAAAAATGTAATATAATACTGGAAAATTTAGGTCAAATCGATCAAAATACATTTAATACTGAAGAAAATATTGTAATGGAATTCAAAGAACTTAAACCTAGGATCAATATGCATACTAACTTAACTGATACAAAAACAAATTCGGTTGTGAAAAAAGATGTTAACGACCAGCAAGATACAATCCAACAAATGAAACACATTAAATGCTCCGGTAAAGAGAAGGAAATCAAATCTCAATTACAGGATAAAGAAACTGAAATTAAAGAGGATTCAAAAAAGGATGTGGACGTAAAGAAAACTGATGTCAAGGCTGTAAAGCCAGCGTATTCTCAAGCGGCTGCTAAACCTAAACAAACCACAACAACAAAACCTGATGTGCGTACTACTATTCGATCGCTAAACATGACTAGAAGCAAAACGGCTGTCGACATACGTCCAAACACACATACAGTTCCACGAACGCAGCGAATGCCTAGAGGAAATCAGACCAGTAAATGTAGTTATCCTTTTAACCTGACAACAGGGAGAACAAGTTTATTTGATTCTACATCTTCTAAAACTGTAACTAAAAAGCCTATAATCAAATCTCAGATGGCAGCAGGTGACTCTAAAATCAATCAAAATAAAGTTGATCTCAAAAGGCGTCCTCCAAGACCGGCACTTTTAAAATGTGCAGATAAATGTGATAAAAAACGAAATATAGGTACAGCACTAGAAGAAATTAAGGACTGTGATGAGTATGGCAGCTCAGACACAATTGTACCGCAGAAAGATATGTTGAGGATCGAGTCGAGTGATAGCCTAAAGACATTAGTTCCAGAAGGAAATCAGGAAATTACTAACTCTATTGAGGTTTTGAGTGTGAATAAGAATGACAATGAAGGTTGGTTGACAGTCAAATCAAAAAGAGTCAATCGAGAATCTAAGAAGCAGTTTAAATCTCATTGGTCGAATCGTTATCACCAACCATCTGCAACGACCAGTTTACCAACTTTAAATTTAGAGTCTACAAAGCATGAAACGGAACCTTTAAGCACAAAACTGGACAGAGCAATGTCGGAACAACCAGATATTAAATTAGAGACTGAAGTACAAAAGCGTGATAATGAAAATAAGTTGGAAATCAAAACAAGACCAATAGGAATCGTATTGGACAAAAACCCTGATGAAGCGGCAATTACAATTAATGACAAAAATACTCACGATAATTCTGAAAATAAATCAGGCAAACTTGAAAATAAAACGGAAAAGCCAGATAAAGTAGTGAAAATAGCAATGACAGACCATGGGTCTAAAATTAAAGATTTGACGATGATCAGACAAAAGTCTGATGTGACTGGTTTGAAAACAAGATCGGCGAGAAGTAAAGCTTTAAAGAAATCGGGAAAAACGAAAGGGAGTGATGAAGTAGGAGATTTGACGAAGAATAGGTTACATTCTTCACTAGAAAGTCTTAGTATGGGTCTAGCAAGATCCCAAGAGAGTACTGTAGAAACTTTCGACTTTGATAAGTGGAGGGACGAGTTTAAATCCACATTTAAATATTTGGATGACGATGATCAAATTCAAAATCACAATGATCTATTGAAGACTGCTGACCCGTCAGAAATGAATGAAATAGCGGAGATGACTTCACAGATTGAGGAGAACGAGAGAAAGATAAGCCTTGCTTTGGATTTCCAGAGTGAAGTAGATCAGAGGAAACTCTGTGAAGAAGAGGATTCGCTTAATCGGCAAATAATGGAGCTTCAACAGGTATCCGATATCGACGTGGATACTGAAACAGATGATACTGAGGTAAGTAAAAATAATATACCGTCAAACTTCTCTTTCGACGTGAGCTGAGGTACATTAATGACTGTATTAGCTTTTGAGTTTAGATGTCGTGCGCGTAAAGATGAGTTTAAATTTTTATCTCGCAGTTGTCATATACTCGTAGCCAATATCATCTAAATACAGGTTGACTGAAGAATTATCAGTCACATCAAGCCTTATACATTCCATATTAGCACTGTTTTTCTGCACAGAGTCCTTGAGCAATTAGGTAATGACCCCCGAGATGTCAGTAGAGCGAGGAGACGTGCTCTGGCGGAAGAAAGAATGAGATATTGGTGACATCATCTGACGCGACAGGTTTATGGAGAATTGATTACAGTAGCTGTTATTATTTACAGGCGGACGCTTACCTCAAGCGCACCTGGTGGAAAGTGGAGATTAGTCCGATGATGGACCGCGTCCGCCCAACAAATGCCTATTCACTCTTCTATTAAAGGCTTCCAAGTCAGAGGATCGTGGAAATATTCTTGCTAGAAGCCTATTTAACTTCGGAACGTCCTCCACATACGGATGGTATGAATAGTGAATGAGCCGAAGTAATCACCATAAGGTTTTTAGCCGGTAAAAGTCTAGCATACTTCAGCCGCCACCCTTCTTTGTGACCGAGATGGTTCTATGTGTATTTTCCCCAACTAAAAACAAAAACAGTTATTTTATTATGCTTACAGACCGACGCAGAGATACTCTGCGAAGATAATTCGGCACCATCTCGGGAGTCCAATGAGAATCTATTGGCAGTGAGTTTGGAGGATCAATACGAGACGGCATTAGCCGGTATGTCCTGGGCAGAGCGTGTGGATACCCTGGTCGAGCTGGAAGCCCTTGTAGCCAGGGACCCAGGTAAGTCAATACAATCACCTAGTCTAAGATTAGGGTGGAGAAAACTAGCTAAGTACCTGGAGACAAGTAAGTAATGCAATCACATAATCATGTGACGGAGCGGCCACCTCTGAGTGTTCAACACCGTTTGTTTTCTTATATATCTCAACATTTTACTAGTGTTTGACCGAAACCTCGGCTTCTGCTATCTTCGGCTATAAAACTTTCTGCTCAAGCTAAGCAGAAGGCTACTAACAAGCGCCTACATTGAACGAACCATGCGCGAATGAACAATATTTGGAAATATTATTATTTTTAATAAGTTACAAGGTAATTTTTATCATCTTTAAAAAATCTGCTTTTTTTTTCACTGGCTCGACATAGTGACTACAGATTAACTGATGGTAAGTACAGTGAAGTCCAAAAACGAAAGCGACTATCAAAGGATGAAAATTCATTGATTGTCTACATCGTCATGTCGGCCCACATATACCACGACTGAAGGTCTCTAGGTATATGAGCTACTGGATATACACAAGCTGATCCCGAAACGCGACAAGCCGAAATTGGTCACTATGACGGGCTTCACACCCATGTACTGTGGTCGCGATCCAGACGGGCACCGACGCCCTACCACCTCGCTGCTGCTCGTTTAGCACCACCCAGGAGTCACGTGTAGGGAAACTAGGGTAAAGCCTACGGACGCGAGCAGCTTCGACTCCTAAAGCTTTTCTTATTTAGTATTTGCTGTAAGACGTCACTCTACGTTGTCCGGGGGACTCCATCAAGTCTACCGCCGAGGAGGCTACAGCTCACCTGTCGGATTTATTTATAATATATTTGTTTTTGTTTTAAAGACCGCCAATGGCGAATAAATCTATACTAATATTATAAAGCTGAAGAGTTTGTTTGTTTGTTTGTTTGTTTGAACGCGCTAATCTCAGGAACTACTGATTCGAATTGAAAAATTCTTTTTGAGTTGAATAGACCATTTATCGAGGAAGGCTTTAGGCTATATAACATCACAATGCAATTATTAGGAGCGAAGAAATAATGGAAAATCTGAAAAAAAACGGGGAAAATTATTCATCCTTGAGGGCTTCCATTGCGTGCGCTGCAAAAACGATTCAAGATACCAAAAATATATGTAAGAAAGAATTATTCCTCTTGAAATTATCTAAAAAAATGTCCGAGACAGTATATGTCTATCTTTTAAGATTAAGTCACTAGAACCGTTTTTATGGTAAACAAATTTGGTCGAAATTAATGCATTATTTGTTAACAGTTGTATCAACGTAATAATATTAATCTTTATCCAAATAAATGTGTTGTTGATTAAGAGTATTTAATTGTGAACAAAATTGTCTTTGACATCACTTAATTTCAATGAACATCTTAGAAGATATTACAAAACCTTATATAGCAAAACAACGTTTGCCGGATCAGCTAGTATTCAATATTCTTCCATTTTTGTGCTGCGCCATTAAAGGCTACATCATGGACACACCTAATCCATTTCAATAAATAATGTATTTGAAACTTCAGTAGTTCCAAAATGTACAATCGTTCTCCAGGTCGGGCGCAACAGTTACATGCAAAGCTATCCCAGGGTATCAAGCGCAGGGGCAGCCTGCAGGACGTCCTGCGTAGGTTACAAGCCAAGCAGGCAAGAGCTGAAAGGCAAAGGACCGAATACCAGACCGAACGGGCTAAGAAAATACATCAGCTTTTAGCCAGGGTGGAGGAAGTTAAGGTTAGATTTTTTTTTAATTATTTGTCCTAGACTGACGGCTTACTTGATGGTAGATTATTAGCCTCGCAGCAGCATTTTTAGCATAATTAATTGAGATTTTGTGCTCTAAATATTTATATAAATCATTTGTCGCATAGGAAGCGAAATAATCACAAAAAATAACTCCTGAACTTGCAAATCTTAAGACATGGCAACGATATCTTATGAGACTTTTGGTTCACTTTTAAGCCGTTAAAGAGTTTGGCATCCGGGTCGGAGGCCCCGACTTACCCGCTTCAGATCTGAGCTTGCATCCGCCCCTACCAGTGATGAAGCCAATGTAGGGCTATTTTCTCACCGGGTTGCTGAAGGAATAACGATTCCCAAGTCCAGCAGTAGTGACTTAAGGACATCTCGGGGGTGTGTATGTAACCATTAGGAGTCTGGCACACTGGTATCGCCTCATTCACAGCTGCCCTGATAGTTCTATGCAGGATTTTCCCTCGGCTTATAAAAAAGGTACCTATGTATTCTGGTCGCGATCCAGACTACCATTTATTTTTTATAATGGTTCGACCATGTGACCACATTGCACCACATGTAAAGCACAGTGTAATCCAAGAATGGCAACCACCGTCAAGGGACGGAAATCCGAGGACAGTTGCCATCGCTATGTCGGCCTACATGGAACACCACGAAAGGTTTCTTGGGTATATAAAGAACTGGATATACATAAACTGATCTGGAAACGTGGCAAGCCGAAGCGAGCGCGTATGACGAATTTTACATTTGGACGTACACGTTATCATTAAAAAAAAATCGTTCAAGGTTGCCAAGAATCAGTTGATAGAAGAAAAGAGACTGCGAATGGAGAGGCGATTACAGAAAGCGGCTGAAAATCGTGACCAGCATTTGAAGGTAAGTTTTTTTTATTGAAATGATTTATTGTTTTTCATTTACATACGAGTTTGTACTTATTGCTTTAACTGTCTGTGATGACGTCATTGAATAAATTGCTTTTCATGTTACTGAAGGTTAAGATTATTATCCACAGGACATTGTCCGTAAGGCTCATGATGAAGAGGAAAAGCTGCGTGAGATAGCGTTCATTAAGCAGCTTGAAGCGGAGAACAGAAGACACGAGTTCTTAGACCAGTGCAGGTCACAGAACACCAGGCTGCGCCAGATGAGACGGGAACGCTTGTACAAACTGGTATGACTTGTCTATATACTTTATTAAAGGGCTCAAGCATGGACACTTAACGATTCGATGAGTCGGGCCTGATCGTCGAGTATTTTTTTCCAGACTCGGCACAGTGACCACATCACATCTGATGGTAAGCATGGTGCAGTCCAAAAACGACGAAGACTATCAACAGTAAAAAAAAAAAATCTATTGCTAGTCGAAGCGATCGTACCGGCCTACACGAATATCTCTTTACGATACGCTTAAAAGCTATATCATAGGACGGTGGGAACACGCTCACCAGAAGATCATTCCACAGTCCAACGACTCGGCAGAAGTAAGAGTTAGAGTTTATTTATTCTTTTGTGGATGACTTGCTCTAACAAATAAAATCTAGTTTAAACTTATGAAAAACGCTTTTTAGCGTTAAATTATACTTATTGTCTTAGCTGTTTGCTTGATGAATACAGAAGCGAATCTCCACGTGCGTGCACCACACACCGATGGTATCCGGCTCGATGTCTAGTGGTTTCATGATGGAATGGGGCTGACGGATTTAGAGAATGTAGCTCCTGAGAACATTCTCCACTGTGTAACCGGGTAAAGACTGCGAGGCAGGCGACTTTACCACATAGTAAACGCTGTGGAGTATATGTAGCTTGGTTTTTTAAATCTTCTCTTGGCAAACTGACCAGTACCTGACGGTAAGTAGCTACCGTCGCATATAGTTAACTGCGACACAATGAGCGTTGTTATTGCATTGCCGACGTAGAAGAATATTCGTCGCTGTCTTTTTGAAGAATCCCATATCCTAGCCACGGAGAACGACTGCACCCAGCAGCCTATTCTACAACTATAAAGTGCTCGAGAGGAATGTTCTTAACATCTGTTGGATGTTGGATCCTGTGATGGCTATGCTGGTACTCAACTTGGCTGGTAATCACAGGAGCAGAAGGCGGCACGTGAAGCTGCGGTGGGGGCGCGAAGGCAGGCGCTGGAGGCCGCCAGGAAACTGCATGTGGAGAGCCTGGTGGAGAGGCGCCGGGAGAGAGACGCCAGGGTCGATCAGCTCAAAGAGCTCAAACAAAGAGAGAGAGACGACGCGGCGAGAGAGAAGGTACCTTTCAGTGATATTATTAGCAGCCGACGCAAAATGAGGGGTTTTTAAGGTTGACCCGTGTGTCTGTATGTCTGTGGCTTCGTAGTTCCTAAATTAATTTTTATACACTGGCTCTAGCGTGACTACAGTGTACCTGATGGTAAATACCGTGTAGTCCAAAAACGAAAGCAACTCTGCTTGGCTCGCTGCAGCCAGAATTCGAAATATATCTTTAAACTGTCATTTAGTGAATTTCACCTAAGAAGTAAATAATAAAACACTTTAACGGGCATCACGCGCGAATTGACTTACGTTTGATTATCGCTCTACATTTGGACTTGGTTACACTGGTCATGGTGGCTGGCAGATTGACACGCCGCGGAGTTATTCTTGGTAGCGGGAAGTTACATCTTGTGCCCTCTTATGTTATTGATAATTGAAATGGTCACGGCACACATAACTTACCGTATTAGCATGTTTACAACGCGACATAAAACGAGCTCCTTAGTTCTCTAACCACTGGGCTCCACGCCGATGATTGTTCAGTGTTGGAGTTGCTTTGTGAAAGAAACACTTTTAATAATCCACAATTTTTATTTTTAATAGCGCACGCAGCCATTTACAACCACACACATTAGTAGTTTTTTTTTATCTCTCTGTTGCCAGCATCAAAATATAAAATCACTTGTGTTGGCAGTTGCCAACAATGATGGCTTAAACTCACACCCGGTTAAAAGTTTTATGCTTCTTTTATCTTGATCGCTTCTCGAACCGAACCGAATGTCGAAGGAACTCATATGACGCTTGCCAATAATATATAATATTATTTGACTTATTATTGCTGACTATTCAATAATTTGCGAGTTTATAGGGACGTATATTACGCTAAGTAAGGGTGATATAAGTTTTATGCACTTAATGTATCGTTAGGTTATATAATAGTCCAATGCATGATATCTAGGTATCACGCGCATTTTATATAACTCGCGCCAAATATATTATAAGAGGGATTCAAGTTAATACTGCCGTTGATTCACAAGCCTCCCACAAGCGGTGCGTGGCCAGCCACTATAATTGGTAACCCCGGCTTGATCGGCGCAATCCACATTCTATCTGCCTCCAAATACACAGAGTCAGACTGTGTGTGCGCAGGATAGCGCAGGGAGACCGAAGTTATTAAAAAGTTTTGTATCCGCCGGAGAGTGTCGCTGGTCTGGATTTCCACGTAGAGAATTAGGGAACAAAGAGTTCGTTCAGGCACAGTGACAATGAAATATTCAAAAGGCACTTACCTGGAAACTGGATGATGAGGAAGGCTACTGCAAGCTCCGCACCGTTCACCGTATACAATCAATTAGATGTTCCGCCGTATTGTCCAAAGCAACTGACTATTCCGTAGTGTGACCGAGTTCGCCGCCGATGATAAGTGTAGCGATACCGCCGTGCGTACACATGTATCACCGTTAAGGACCGAGCGTGGAATGGGATGTAGGGAGACGGAAGGGAATCTCAAGTACCTTTTTTATACCCATGCCCTGTGCCCAAACACAGACAAACAGGCGTAAGAAGTCGTATTGCATTAAAGGCGGAAGGCGTGAAGTCCCGGCTGTCCGCCCTGGCCGCGGCGGCTTCGCAGGAGGCAGACGCGCTGCGCTCCCGCATCAGGGACAAGCACCACGCCACCCAGCAGCGCCTCGAGACGCATCTGCAGGCCATACGCGACCGCGCCACTGCGCCGCGCTTGCCGGTACGTCCTTATTCACCATATATGTTCTTCTTGTTCTTTGCCTGTGCTTGCCGAGTGGATACGGAACCGGTACCCAAGGGCGGCAACGCGAGTGCTCGTAGGTTCATATCCCAGCACCTACTTTTGCGTTACACCAGATTAAGTACAGATTTAGGCACCGCATCTTCACCGGTGAAGGAAAATATCGCGAGGAAACCCGCATGGCATCTAATAGAAATGTCACGTGTACTGGTGCTGTGAGAGCGACGATCAGATACCCTACTGGTCACGTTGGGACCAACACATCTGTTTACGCCGAAAGGGATATAACGTGACCCTATATTATGTTTATTACAAGGTCCATATCTGCTATTAGCGTTATCTCTGTCGCACGTGTAATGCTGTCATAGTGCTACCTCTGTCTTGCTAAAGTTGTTTTTAATTATCACTGTTAAATCGCCAGTGATTTAACTTTTTTCCTATCTCTACTTATTGTCGGGTCCATACAGTCTTTCTCAGGTGTGGTTTCAGATATACTAAATGTATATACATACAAGATTTTTTTGACGTATGTACACATTGCTAAATAATTTACTTATATTAAAAATAGTTGTTTACTTATGTAAATCCGGCTAGAAGAAACGAATGGTTCTCAGAGGCAAATTTTTCTTTTAAAATCTTATCCATTAGTTGCCGTTTTAGATCCGGCTCGAAGGACGAAAACGTAAATTGTCTTTTTTTTATATTGTAATCGATTTTCTTTGCGTTGCTGGACGAAATCATGATACAATATCTTTAATATAGGGATCTGCTTTATTAAAATATCAAATAAATTGTATTCGATATATTAGATCCGGCTTAAAGTGATTGTAAATAAAATACTAATTCATACTGGCTCTACTGAGTTCGTCAACCTTTGTAATACAAATATGCATGTTTCTATAGACTACGTCCGAAAGCCAGGAGCAACCTTCCAAAGAAGAGAAAGAGCTAGAAGAGGCTGCGAAGAAAATGGAGCAGGAGAGAAAAGAGAGGGACAAACAGAAATCAATAAAGAAGAAAGCGAGGAAAGTCAGGCAAAAGTTGCTCACTGGGTTAGTGTATTTTTCGAAGCTATGATGTACTGTTGCATATTTTTTTTTTGTTTGTGGTGTTTATGGATATCAATATTTTTTATCAACGTAATTTTTTTAATGCAAATGTTTTTTTGCCCAAATCATCTTGAAGTATTTTCGTAGGTAGAACCAAATCCATAAAAAAACTTTAGACCGTCTTAAGCCGTTATGTTGCGGAGAGTTTTGTTATCGTATTATTTTTAACCGCCATTATCGCAGTCGTGAGCTGTAGGAGTTCCTTTACAGTTAACACGTTTATCGCCATGTCACCTATATCTGGGTGACGGACTTCTTTTTGATGTATAATAAGATTTTCAAAAAGAGCACTTATAAGCAAATATAGGAAGTACAACAATGAAATACCATAATTATTTACATTATATGTCTTTTATTAACTATCAGCCAGTTATTTAGGTGGCTCAGTAGATAAGGAACAGGTATCCATGGGCGGCAACGCGAATGGTGGTACGTTCGTATCCGGGCACGACTGTCTAGACTTTTCCAGGATAAGTACAGGATAAGGATGGATGGAGGGACCACATGGACAGTGGCGGAGGAAATAATTATGAGGAAACCTGCATTGCAACTAATAGAAATAACGTGTGTACTACTTCTGTGAAAACGGGGATCAGCTGCGTTAACTGGTCAAGTTGTGCACGACATAGAAGGGCAAAGTGGATACACCCACTAATATACTTCTGATTACCCCGAAAGGGATATAGCGTACCGATATATTATTATTATTGATAGAATAACAAAACACATTGTACTATGTCGCATGTTTTTCGTTGAGATCCTCTAAACACGTGTCAGGTGAAGACCAAAGGTCTTTTCGATATCTCTAAGATAATAATTTCACGATATAATTATAATATTCGAGTTACATTGTTTATATTTATTTATTTATTTTATTCATTCACAAATCTACAGTATATAATGTTATAATTTAAAACAGGAAAACGTACAAAAAATCGGATTAACCAAGATGATTTGTGTAACAAGGTTATATGAGAGTATTAAATGCGATTCAAATAATTGTTATGAAATAAAAAGTTACTAAAAGTTATTAACCCAGTAAAATGTATATGTGAAATGTGTAGTTTGGTTGTGTACTTTGTGTATGTGACTTAGTGTGTGGTTGAGCGGATGCTCTTCGATGTGGTGGCCTGTATAAGCGGTATATTGAGGGTGAACAATGCGCTCGCCTCGAGACTCGTTTCAGGGATGGATAAGGGAAATACGACTCACCGTAATCACCTCCAAACAAATCCCGATTCTGCACTTTCACTGGCACAATCACAATATTGGCGATAGAAACAATGTTATTCGTTTCCTTATGCGGTTCGCGGCGTAGCGGAGCGGAAGCAGAGCGGAAGTCCCGTGCACGCGGCTGTCTTTAGTGGTAAGGCGATAGCGGTCACAACGTCGAAACGATAGCGGTAATAACAACGTCTGCCCGTGACGACGAGATTCGTGACACTCACTGTAGTCGGTGGGGGGATAGGATAGTGGGACCGAAATTAATGAATCGGTCTCGAGTATTTCACAAGCACATAGAAAAACAACCTAAATGGCGCAAACAGTGTGTGTGTATAAATGTGCATGTTAACTGTACCTGTCTGAAAGCGGCCCGATAGCCTCGACTACTTTCTGCATATCGTTTGTTTATGCAGATTCATGCCTCGTGAGGAATCCCAATGACTGGCGCTGGCTGGCGAACGTGGTAAAGAATATCTAATCCAGTCTACTTAAGCGTTTTTCACTAATCTTAAGGTATCAGTCGACGCTGACACAGGCTAGTTGATTGAAATAGAATATAATATTACAGAAGTAATGAAGATGTCGTGGCGAAGGCTCTCCCTCAGCACGACTATCCGAACTCCAGCAGACTGCACAGAGTGATGCAGCAGTTGTCCAATAGCATCGCGCCGCTGCTGGCCGCCGAGCCCACCGCGACGCACAACGGGGTCGCCGGGCACAGAGAAGATGAGGAGAAGAAGGCCAATGCTAGCGAAGAGGGGAAGAAGAAGGGTATTTGTTATTTAATTATTTAGTTAAATTATTTTCTAGAAGATTACACGGAGTGATGCAGAAGTAGTGTAAATCGACTACGTCGCTTTTGATCGTTGAGGCAACCGCAGACTTAGAGCGCCGGTCACACAGAAGATGGTCAGCTGTGGCGAAATGGTGCGGAATGGTATTCTTTCCCAAAGTTTCTTCAACTATATCCCATATATTATCATATATATTGTCGGGTGAAAGGCCATTTGGCTTAAGCGGCATTTTTTGGTGAAATAGTAATATATATATATATATATATTTGGAATCAGCGTTCTTTACCGATTCCAAATATATATATATATATATATATATATATATATATATATATATATATTACTATATCACCAAAAAATGTCGCTTGAACCAAATAGCCTATCACCCGACGTTATGATTCTTTTGAGTTAACTTCAAAACAAAGGCTTTTACAAATTTCAGTCAATTTTTTATTATAATTGGCCAACTGTTTCGGCATGCTATTAAGTGGATACGCTGGGGGGTCTGTTCGTCTGCCGCCCTTAAAATGAGGCGCCGGGGCATGTGCCCTGGCTAGCCCCAAGATTCGGGCCTGGTGGTGACGACCGATTAATCTAGTTTATCGTATACCTAGAGACTTTTTGTCACGGTATATGTGAGTCGACGTAGTCATGGTGTCAGATTTTTGTCCCTTGGCAGCAGTAGCGTTCATTCCATAAATGCATGAAAACATTGCATGCCCTCACGATAAATAAGTCGGGAATAAATTCCTTTAAGTTAAACTAAAAAAAAAAATCATTATATTCATATCTATTCTATTTTCACGCCATCTATCTTCCCTGTGAAAGTAATATAATATTTATTATCATTATATAATATTCACATTAATTATGTAAATCTGCTTACCCTGCCCAGATACTCTATGCACGTCACTGCTTGGCAGTCCTCGTTCTTGGACTATACTGTACTTTTCATCAGGTGTAATGTGGTCCCTTTGTCGAGCCAGGATAATGAAATAAAAAAAAAATCGTCTCCGTGTGCCGTTTGCACAAATTTTTATTATTATTTATAAATTGACGCTTCAATAACCTGGTGGAAGGTGAAGATGGCTTCGCCGAACAAAAGCCTATTCACTCTTCTCTTAAAGGTCTCAAAGACTCCCAGGTCATAAGGACGTGAAAATATGGCCGCTGGAATCTTATTCCACTTCTTAGCTGTTCGCATGAGGAATGTAGAAACGAATCTCTTCGTGCGGATGTAAGGAATGTTCACAACATACGGATGGTATCCGACACGGTGTCTAGTGGTTTTGTGATGGAATGGAGCTGGTTGAATTAGAATATGTACCTCCTAAGAATACTGTCTACTGTAAAACAAGTAGAAGACTGCAAGGCAGGGACTCTACCCCGATGCTTGATGTTCTGCATTTTAGTCTCAGTCAAAGAATTACTAGTAAATAGTCTTTGAAAACTGAACAGGCAAGAAGAAAGGTCAAGATAAGAGCAAGTCGTCGAAGAACGAGTCGGTCTGCAGCTCGGTAAGCGACGCGAGTAGAGGGAGCGGCGGTAGAGGTGATGGGGGAAAGAAGGGGGCGTGGCGCGCCCCTCCCGACATGCCGCTTCTCGAGAGGCAGCTGAACGAGCTGCACCGCATGCTGGAGAGGATTGAAAGGGTCAGTTCAATTACTTTAGAACTCGTTAAAGGGATTTAAAAAAACTCATACCTATCTTACCCCTCATATCGTAAACGCATTTTCAGTTTTAAAACGTTTTTAAACACTTATTATTCATAAATTTGTATGCGATTTAGGACTCATTAGTGTTTAAAAGCATTTTAATATTTAAAGAGCGTTTCTGAAACTGCACATTAGAGCTGCACGTCAGAATTGAAAAGTTCTTAACTTCTCAAATTTGTATACATTGTTCTTGGGTTGTTCAGATTTTTTTTTAGAAAAATCATGTGCTTTGGTTTGTTCCAGTCGTTCCAAGAAACGGCGCTGTTCGAGCGCGTCCAGAGCATCAGGATACTGGGGCAGCTGATCGAGGTTGTGGCGGAAGGGGAAGACATGGCCTCGCAGTTCACACCCAAGTAAGAGACCACTTCTACTAAAAAAAAAAGAAAATGTTATTAATGACCGTGTAAAGCGAGGTTTTGCGAGGTGGTAGGATAGGAGTGGTCGATGCCCGTCTGGATCGTGACCACAGTGCATGGGTGTAAAGCCCGTCCTAGTGACCAGTTTCGGCTTGTCGCGTTTCGGGATCAGCTTGTGCATATCCAGTAGCTCATATACCTAGAGACCTTCAGTCGCGGTATATGTGGGCCGACATGACGATGTAGACTATCAATGGATTTTCATCCTTTGATAGTCGCTTTCGTTTTTGGACTACACTGTACTTACCATCAGGAACTCTGTAGTCACTATGTCGAGCCAGTGTAAAAAAAGAAAAAAACAAAGGAGAAGGTGAAAAAACAACTGGAGTATCCCTGTTCGGTAGACTTGCGGCCTGCAGCTTGCTGCTGAGGAAGGCAGCTCACAGTGTCCGCCGTGAGAAAGGTTTAGAAGGTGGATTCTTTACACGCACCCCTACCGGATTTTTCCACTCCGACGCAGCCTTGAATTTCTTTCGGCGTTTCTTCTCAAGGTAGTCGCTTCCGAAACGCTGGTAGATCACCCGTAGGGTTAGTACTTTATTCGGCTGGCGGTCCAAGTCGAGGTTCGTACCCACAGGGGTGCCCTTGCATTGCCACCCAACCCATAGACTCGCTGGCTGAGCACCTTCTGTGCTCGCCCCCTAAGCCCGGTTGAGCTGAAAATGCCTATCCCGGCAATCAGTAGTTAGTCCGCTTCAAAAAAAAAAGCGCACCCCTACCAGAGAACAAACTTGAATAGACTTTTTTTTTTTTATTCTGACTCGACACAGTGACTGCACCATACCTGATGGTAAGCATGGTGCAGTCAAAAAAACGCTAACGACTATCGATAGGCAAGAAAAACCCCAACGGTAGTCGCAGCGATCATGCCGGCCTGCACAAATATCTCTTCACGTTACGCTTAAAGGATCCCATATCATAGGATGGTGGGAATACGCTCGCTGGAAGACCATTCCACACCCCAACGACACGGCAAAAGAAGGAGTTAGAGAACTTCTTAGTCCTAGCTTCTTAGACTATTCGCTCTCCGGGCGACTGGACGAATTCACAGTCCCACGCTTGGGTGGAGTGATTGGAAAGCCACCCTGGTGGATTCTAGTGATCAGGAGTCTAAAACACCGGAGTCGCTGTCGTTCACGGCGGCCCTGACGCTGATGTAAGAGTTTCATCCGGGTTACAAAAAAAAATAAAATAAAATATGGCTCGACATTTCGACTTGATAACACAGGTCAAGATCACGAGCAGACTGAAGCGCCTCGAAGTCTTCGTCGAGAGCGGGAAGTTACTTCCTCTGCACTCATTTCTATCTATTTATCATCACGCTGAATACCTATCGGGGTAGACAGGCAGGATTGAACGCCACTTCTCTCTGTTCTGGGAAAGTTCTTACATTTCCTTATAGGGATGTATCGATATTTCCCATAAGATCTCATCCTCGTCGCCAAATGTTATAGCCAATTGTTACGTGTTTTAATTTATTAATAAAGCCACTTTCTGTTTACTTTCTGTCACCATTTAATTTTACAAACACTGACGTCTAAAAGTCCCCGTTCTATACCATAAACATTAATGGCGGCAGCCTAGTGCTGTGTTCTATATATCGACAATAACAGATTGGCTATTACGTAATTGCTAAAAATGCCCAAATGCATTTGTAAGGTGCAGCAAATTCAAATACTTTAAAATAAAGATACAATAGACACTTTTTTGTATCCCTACACTGATATATATATACAGTGCAAACTCAATATAACGACCCTCAAGGGACTGTGCATATTTTGACGTTATAGAGTTGTCGTTAAATGGAGAGAAGAAAATTCTGTATTAGAAAAAGTTTATTTCAGATTAGTGTTAGTAATTACATAAAAAACAATTCTTATTTGATCGCTATTGAGTATAATCTATTATTTTTGTCTGACGTCTTTTGCTGCACCAGTGATTTTGTTGTATTTTTTTAATTATTTTATTCATATCTTGCGATATTTGAGGCATCTTGGTGATGTTCGGTATTTGTAATGCCGACAGTCGAGTTTATTACGGGCTACGATAATAAAACGACAAAAGAACGCACACAGCTGCGCAGTTTTTACTAGTTTTGGCAACTTAAAAAGTATTTATATTATTAAATTGCTGTCGTTATTGAGAGTGGGTGTAGTGTTATAATAGAGTGTATCATTGTATGGAAAACAGGCTAAACCAATCAATGCCGCGTGATATCGACGTTTTAGGGAGTTTGTCGTTAAATCGAGTGACGTTATATGGAGTGTACACTGTATATATATCGTTTCTGCTTGTAATAACTAAAAATTTGTTTAGGTGTGTTGTGACGGCGGTGCAGATGATGTGCCGGCTGATGAGCGGCTGCTCCATGAGCGGCGCGCGCTTCCTCACCGGCACCGCCTGCGTCCACGTCGCCAAGCTGCTCAGCGCCCAGCTGGTGAGTACCCAGTACCCTGGACCCAGCACACAGCTCACTGATTGCTTTCCTCCTTGGTGCCCACCTAATGCGAAGTGCCTATACCCACAGATGAGCTTTTACTTTGCCACCGAACCATACAACTCGCAAACGTGTAGTGAAGTTCTTGCCGGGATTCGAACTAATGACATTTGGCGTTGCCGCGCATGGAAACCAGACCTTTATCTCCTAGGCCACCAAAACCAAATATAAAAAAAAACCATTGATGAAGAAAACTGACTATTTTCTCAACGACGCGTAGATATAATATATTGTTTCTCACAGGACGTTCAGTTCAATTTAGCGATTTCCAGCGTCTCTTATTGGCTCTTCTCGGTAGATCTCCTGCCTTCCAAATTGAATTTGTATTTTGAGCGCTCACCTTCTCGGCCAGCCTTGTATTTAAAAAAATATATATTATTTGGTTATTATTGTGTATGAAATTAATTATAATTTATTATATTTACATCACGATTGATCAAACACGAATTGATTATATCATTCGTTTGTATTTATGATACAAAAAGTATTATAAAGTGCCATCTGACGTAATTCATCTGTACTAAATATAAATTTTTATTTTGAATTTTACATTTATAAAATGTTGTCTATAATTTTCTAAGAGATGGCGTTGCAATGTATGCTTATTTATTAGATTATTTTAAATATTTACTTTAGAAAAAATATTCTGATTATATTTTAACGAAAGTTGCTGCCGGGAGAATAGATCATGGTTTTTTTAAATATTATTTTGTATTTATTACTAAGGAAACATAAGCAATAGAAGATAATAAAGACTGCACAAAATAATATATCAGTCTGGAAAGTTTTATGTAAAGAACTGAAAAGTACACGGCTGCAAATAGTGTCCTGTGTCCCATAGAGACATAAAAATGAATTATTTTGTTTTATTGTTACATTGAAGAAACATATTGATTTATAATTTGGTCCAATTTGAATCTTGAGACAAAGAATCTGATAATAACTAGATTAACAGTCAATATATTTATTAAAGAGATACATAAGCGCCTATACCGGCGCAAGACAATACTGTCTTTGTGCTGTTATGTCGTGCCAAACGTGACCAGTAGCGCAGCTGCTCGCCATTCTCATAGCACTAGTACATATGACATTTCTATTAAACGCCATATGGGTTTCCTCATGATGTTCCTCTTCACTAAATCCGTATTTAATTTTGTGATAGTAGGGCGATTGCCCGAACTAGGTCATGACCACATTACACGAGTGTAAAGACCGTCGTAGTGACTCACTTAGACCTGCCGCGTTTCGGGATCAATGGATTTTCGTCCTTTGATAGTCTCTTTCGTTTTTGAACTACACTGTACTTATTGTCAGGTGTACTGCAGTCACTTTGTCGAACCAGTGTAAAAAACAATAAACCCAGACTAATGTGCTGGGATTCGAACCTACGACAATGTGCGTTGCTGCGCATTGATACTTAGATATTTAATAAATAGAAATAATAATATATCGGTACGCTATATCCTTTTCACCACCGGAGTATAGTCCAGGAAGCCGTCAAATTGCAGCCGCTTTTTTTTTGATAGCCCGGGGGAGATCCCTAACGGACCTCAGGGGGCGGTGAGGGCTGCTCCCCGGTGTGTCGGACTTGCACCGACTAAAACCCCCGGGGTGTTCCTTCTTCCCGTCTGACCGGGGCCAGAGGAACAGCGTCATCCTCTTCTCCGACCCTCGGCAACGTCTGGCCTTTTGTAAAGCCGCATCTATGCACTGCGAGGAGTGGTGTAAGGAGCCACCCCTCGCACACCTCAATATCTTGGAGCGGTGTGCGGAAACACGTCACACACCGCTCTCGCCTGGATAAGTTGGGCGGCACTCTCCCTCAAGCGCACCGCCCAGGTGTCTTATCCGGTTTTAAGGAGGAAGGCCTCTGGCGAATGCCCTCCTCCTTTGTCCTGAACTGCGTGGGCGGCGGATCGGATTGTCAGGGCCGGCTATTGCCTTCCTGTTCCTCTCCGCCGCCTCCTTCCTCACCATGACTACCTCACAGTACATGAGGACCACCTGCCATGCCCTGTCGCTGCCGACCATCGCGCGAACGAGCGCCGGCAGCGACAGGTCACCACCCACGACCCTGGCAAGTTCGGTCCTTTCGGAGGCCCAGGCTTGGCACTCCTCTACTACGTGTAAATTGCAGCCGCTCTTTCAACCCTTTTAAATATATTTTCCCAGGGAAAGGTAGCCCTCGCCTTTGTAAGGTGTGATCTATGTCTATATTAAAATTCATCGAAATCGTTTCAGCCGTTTTGAGGTGAAAACTGAATAGACACACTTTCGAATTTATAACATTAGTATAATTTATATATACTATACTAATATTATAAAGCTGAAGAGTTTGTTTGTTTGTTTGTTTGTTTGTTTGTTTGTTTGTTTGTTTTTTTGTTTGTTTGAACGCGCTAATCTCAGGAACTACTGGTTCGAATTGAAAAATTCTTTTTGAGTTGAATAGACCATTTATCGAGGAAGGCTATAGGCTATATAACATCACGATGCAATTATTAGAAGCGAAGAAATAATGGAAAATGTGAATAAAACGGGCAAAATTTTTCATCCTTGAGGGCTTCCATTGCATGCGCTGCAAAAACGGTTCAAGATACCAAAAATATATGTAAGAAAGAATTATTCCTCTTAAGATGATCTAAAAAAATGTCCGCAACAGTATATGTTTATCTTTTAAGATTAAGTCACTAGAACCGTTTTTATGGTAAACAAATTTGGTCGAAATTAATGCATTATTTGTTAAGAGTTGTATCAACGTAATAATATTAATCTTTATCCAAATAAATGTTTTGTTGATTAAGAGTATTTAATTATGAACAAAATTGTCTTTGACATCACTTAATTTCAATGAACATCATAGAAGATATTACAATAACTTATATAGCAAAACTACGTTTGCCGGATCAGCTATGTCTTGATAAGCGCGAAACTCGAGAACCACTAAACCGATTTGGCTGATTTCTTTTTTGTTGTGTTTGTTGAAGTCTGGGGAAGGTTATTACGGAGAGAAAAATTAAAAAAAATTGTCTGAAAAAGTCTAAAAACAACACTTTTCTATATTCTCATACAAAAAATTCGTAATAATATTTAAAAGTCAATTTGAACTTTAACACCATATCATATAGTTTAAATGTCAGTGGACGGGTTCCGGGAAGGCAAAACAATTGAGTGACGTATAAATATTAATGTCAATATTTGTCAATTTTTATACATATAGCATTAAGACCAGGTTCTTTCAAACAATTTTCAAAAATATCTGACGGGGAGGCTATTAACATTAAAAAAAACAATATGACTTTGTTTTAGAGAAATAGGGCAGAACAAGGTCTGCCGGGACAGCTAGTATATTATAAAATGGACTGATGAATTGCTCCGAGGGGCAATTCCCTGAGTTTCTTTCGCCATTTCTTCTCAAGTTAGTCGCTTTCGAAACGCTAATCAATTACCGTAGGCTCCTCTGGCTGGACGGACGGCCAAGTCGAGGTCCATACCCAGCAGCGTTCATTCCATAGATGCATGAAAGCATTGCATGCCTTTACGATAAAGAAGTCTGGAATAAATTGTTTGAAGTTAAACAAAAAAAGCAACCATTTATCTTCATATCTATTCTATATTCACGCCATCTATCTTTCATATGAAAGCAATATAATAGTTACTACCATAATATAATATACAAATTAATAACGCGAGTTCTGCCTACCCTATCCAAGTACCCTATGCACGTCACTGTCCATACCCATAGGTGTGCCCGTGCGCTGCCAACCCAGCCCGAGCCATAAATCGCTGCCAACCCAGCCTGAGCCATAAATCGCTGCCTGAGCACCTTGACTGCTTGCCCACTTCGATCAGTTTAGTTGTGAAGGTGTTTTCCCGACATGACCGTATTGTCCTGTCGAAAAAAAAAAGATGAATTCTCTTTGCGTATTGGGATAATAATATACGTAGACACTCCCCCTAAACATGTCAGAAGAAAGTTTCCAGAAAGGGGTAAACAACATTGTTTCCGGTAGTTAATTTTGATATCCCGGATCAGGAATCGTCAACCTTTCTTCTGATTTGTTTCGGACGAATTATTTTAATTTCGTTTTACGATGTTTCGGGGAAAGTTTTGTGCATTTTTAGGGTTGATTGGCGTTCGCTGGCTTCCAGCCCTAAACATTGCGTCATAGCATTAGTTTCGCAAAATATTATGGAACTACCTGGGTAATATAAAATTGACAGCATTTCATATTTTTCATATATGTATATTTGACAGAGATGGGCAAAATGTAATCGTGATTAAAAAAAACCGTTCTAAACATGAAGGAGTCATAAATTTGTATGCAATTGAGGATTTCTTAGTGTTTAAAACGTAGATGGTCAAAATGTAATCATATTAATGCTGAAAAATGTACAATGTAGTGGTAATCGTTTTTCATTAATCAGATTACCCTTTAACCATCTATGTATTGAATTAAAAGTTTTTTAATACTGGCTCGACAACCTGGCGTTGGGATGACGGAGCTGCTGCTCCGATACATTTTCAATAAACTGCGTCGTAACGCATAGTGTGCGCCGGCTCTGACTGTTTTTTTTTTAAGGTACGGAACCCTAAAAATATTACGAAAGATTTCATTTAATCTGGAACCCGTTGTAATATAACAGCTATTAACAAAATCATGTTCGAATAAAAATGTAACTCGAGTCATTATGCCGTCGGTGGGGTAATATTTGTCGAGATTAATAAAATACCAATCGACGCTGGATCGTAGCTACCGAGTACCGAGTTTTTATGATTGCCGAAATACATATCCGTGTTTTTATTGAACCGTAATAATATACAGGGGGAATATTATTTATAGTTGATGATCAGTAGCAGACAGTAGGACACAACAAAAATTCATAAGGCAACAAAGTTTTTTTTTTTTTACACTGGCTCGACATAGTGACTACAGAGTACCTGATGGTAAGTGCAGTGTAGTCCAAAAACGAAAGCGACTATTAAAGGATGAAAATCCATTGATAGTCTACATCGTCATGTCGGCCCACATATAATACGTCTGAAGGTCTCTAGGTATATGAGCCACTGGATATACACAAGCTGATCCCGAAACGCGACAAGGTGAAACTGGTCACTATGACGGGCTTTACACCCATGTACTGTGGTCGCGATCCAGACGGGCACCGACGCCCTACCACCTCGCTGCTGCTCGTTTAGCACCGCCCAGGAGTCACGTGTAGGGAAACTAGGGTAAAGCCGACGGACGCGATCAGCTTAGACTCCCAAAAAATAAAAAAAATCCACAACAAGATAGAATAAATGACACACAAATAAAATTTACAGGGCAGCAAAGTTTTAACAACAATACTAGAATAAAGGACAAAATTCCTAAGTGAGCAAAGTTTTCACAACAAAATAGAATATAAACATAAATATATAAAATTGGGTTCATAGATGAATTGAATTTTGAATCGTTTTATACTGTAGTCTGCCCTCAACTTCGTCTGACTTTTGTCAAGATCACATCAATTGTTTTTGCGTGACGCCCAGACAAACAGATGACATAAATTACTTCAAACGTCCTATTGGCTACCCCCTGACATGTTTGAAGTTCCCTATGTCCGCACTGATAGTTTCCTGTTTTCAATCATAATATGAACAGTACAGGAGTGGCATACGTTCCCAGCGTGTGCGACACACACGTTCTCATGATTTGAAGCTTTTGAAAGAAGAATGAATAGGCTAAAGCTTTTTTGTTGATAACCCGGGGAAAATCCTGCATATTACCATCAGGACCGCGGTGAAGACAGCGACCCCGGTGTGTTAAATTCCCACTGACTAAAACCCCCGGGTATCCCTATTCGCCGGGTGCCGAGGAAGATGGCTCAGCCTTACCCTTGGCACTCGGCAGGCGGGAGAAGGAACACCCCGGGGCTTTGAGTCGGTGCAAGTCCGACAAACCGGGAGGCGGTCCTCACTGCCCCCTGAAGGTCCGTTAGTGATTTCCCACGGGTCACCTAAAACAATAAGGTGTCCCTCTAATTTCTCCATCCGGGTCTAAGAAACTGAATTTATCCAGACGCTCGGGAAGTGAAGTTTTGTTGCCCATCCTTTCAAAACCTCTTTTTTTAAGCGACACCGCCTCCCTCTCATCCAGGCAGCAGACTCCCTTAAGTCTATTGCCCAGGAACTTTAGTCGGACACTTTCCATCAGCTTATTGAGGTCAAAGCGCTTGTAAATAATAATAATAAAAAAAACATTAACTATCTGGCCTGTGACTGTGCAAAGATTAAAATCAGGGAACCCATCCAATTCATACAGACCCGACGAATATCGCATAAGTAATAAAAAAAAGCGATTTTTAAATAATATTAAAGAAAACATCCCGTTACCAGTGTTACAGATTTTTTAATAAGATTCGGAATTTTAACTACTCCTTTATGACTGCGGTTTCTCGATTTTTGTCGCTTACAATTAATAAAGTGCAGTTATTGAAATTTTGCTACGGCTGTGTAGTGTAAAGGACATCGTAGTGGGTCTACATTTTATTTTTTATTGCAGACAGGTTAGCGTTTGACCTCAATCTCACCGATAACTGATACGTGATAATATTTTTTTATATCCTGACTAGTGATGAAAATGCCCGGGGATTTTCCCAAAGTGCCCTAAACTTCCGAGAACATTTCGTAAATTCCCAGGAATATTCCCAAGGAAGTTTTTGGACACTTTGGGAAAATTCCCGGGCATTTTCATCACTAATCCTGACTTGGCATAGTGACCATATCACGCCTGAATTCAAGCATGGTGTGGTCCGAAAAATGACTGCAACTATTAACAGTAAAGAAAAACAATCGATAGTCCCAGTGACCATGCCGGCCTGCACAAATATCTCTTCACGTTTTGTTTAATGAACCCAATACCATAAGACAGTGGGAACACGCTCGCCGGAAGACCATTCCACAGCTCCATGACTCTGCAAGTGTTAGAGAGCTTCTTATTCCTAGTCGGGATATAGAGTTACTGGTAATAATTATATTGTACTGATGGGATAAATTACACATTAGGGATAGTCTAGGGTTGGGTGTCCTGCCATGGGAAGATTAAAAAAACGCTAATCATGTGGGAGTTACTCTGATAACATAATAATGTGTCTAGCTTCTCTGATATATTGATAGTAAAAATAATACAATAAAAAGTTTGACCACCGCTTTGATTATTATACTATGTCCCGACCGGCGAACCTCAATGTTAATTGCCGCCTTATCTTTGTCGCCATTTCGAATATTTTTGCGAAGTTTTGGAAGTAAATCTATTTGTTTACGAGGGTCCGAACCGAATGTCGGATAAGATCTCGCCGTTTGCCGGGTTTCGAGAATTTATTTTGCGGTTACATGAACTAGACTCTTGACGCGGCTTTACCCTCGCTTAATAAATTATTTTGAATATTTATGATGCCACACACAGGCTCACTGGTGAAATAAACATTGTAAGGAGATCCGCATGGCATCTAATAAGGATGTCATGTGTACCAGTGCTGTGAGATCGGCGAGCAGGAGAATTACTGGTCCTTTTTTTTTAAGCGGACTTATTACTGAATGCCGGGAAAGGTATGTACAGTTCAACCGGGCTTAACTACTGGTCACGCTGGGTTCGACATATGATGATGATGTCCTAGCCGAATTCGGCCACGGCGACTGTTTCAATACCGATTAAAAAAATCGAGGTTCAGTTTACGGAAACAGTCAATTGCGCCGGATATATTTAAGTGCATAGCTGGACGCGCAGCCAGAAAAGCACTCTCTCGTCCGAGCTCCCTCAGGCCCGATGGAAAGGAGAACCAGTACGATCGGGAGGGAGCGGGATGCAGGTTTGGTCGAGTTTTCCTTCTCTGAACACCTGGTTGAATTGCAGTGTTAATGAGATACCTTAGTCGCCTTTTACGACACCTCAGCAAGAAGAGGGGGGTGCTATTCTATTCTGCCGGCAGCCACCACGACACGGTTCGACATTTAAGCGCAAAGTGGATACAGCCACTGTTTCGCTACTCACCCAAAAAGGAATATAGCGTGATGATATATTTTAATTATTACGTATGATGGATACTCTCTCAGTCTAGTGATTTAGGCTGAGATGAAATAAGCGTATTTTTTTGAGTTTTGACTCTCACGCTCTAGATTCAACTTACGGGCTGGCCAATGGCTTAATGTGACCCAATAATGGCTCCGTTTTTCATTTTGAAGTTCGGAATCCTAAAGAACTCTAGCCAGGATGCATCGTAGAGGAACGCCATTTTGAAATGTAAACATTTCGCAGGAAAAGGATCTCTCGGAGCCGAAAGAGATGGAACTCGCTCGGCAGCTGGGTGACTGTCTCTCCATAGCGCTGGACACGGTGCTCTGCGCCACGCGGCTTGCCGAGGAGGAGACCAGCTCCGGGGAGGAGTTCCTTGCGAACCTGAGGAGCAGGGCGCATACGCTCATAAGGTAAGTCACAAAGAAGTGTCAATTTTTTTTAAGCAGGCCGCATTGTCACATTTACTGTCAAAGAGCCGTCTCCTGTTGACTGTTGCAATCAGTTTTTGGGCTTGGCTGTGCAGTGTAATCATTTTGCCGAGATGCTATTGCCCGAACCGCGTCGTGTCCTCAGTACATACTTGCAAAGACCGACAAAGCTATTTTCTTCGCCTTGTCGCGTATGGAGATCAGCTTGTGAATGTCCAGTTGGTCATATACCTTCAACCGTGGTATATGTGGGCCGACATGACAGAGACTGCCAATGTCCGGACGTAACACGACCGGAGCCAGACACGAAAACCAGCGCTGCAGACTTCCTCTGTGGCATTAAGCTGACAGAGGGCCCATTTCGCCATATATTTTTTTTATAATTTATAGGCGAACGCTTGACCTCAATCACACCTGGTGGAATGTGAAGATGAGTCCGACAATGGACCGCGTCAGCACAGGAAATGCCTATTCACTATTCTCTTAAAGACTCCCAGGTCATAAGATCGCGGAAATATGGCCGCTGGAATCATATTCCACTCCTTAGCCGTTCGCATGATGAATGTAGAAGGGAATCTCTTCGTGTGGATATAAGGAACGTCCACCACATACGGATATACATATTTATATGGTTTTGTATTTTCTTTTATTCTATATGTTGTTTGTGTTACTTTTATTTACATTTTTAGTTTTAGTTTGTGGAGAAATAAATATATTTCATATATTTCAATTTGTGAGCTCTGTGGAGTCCCAGAAGACATACACCATTTCTTGGTGGAATGTGTTCGGAGCGTTTCTATGAGAGAAATCATGTATAAACAGTTTGGTTAGAACAGGTCTGATGTGGGTCTATTTCAGAGCGTCTTAGCTGAGCAAACATCTTGCGCAGCTGAGATGCTCTGTAGACTCACATATACACTGTGGAATTAGCATTTACATAGTGTGATTATGGGACTGACATGCGCAGTCTAATCTAAAGTCCCAAAAAAAACAGATTAAAAAAAATATATATATTTCAATGTGTACACGTCTCTTGGTAGTCGCTGCTATCCTTAGACTGTAACATACTTATCATCAAATGCGCGGTGGACACTTATCGAGCCAGTATAAGACAGGTATTCATTAAACCAAACGAACAGACATGCTTCGTCCAAGGGCTTATTTACGCTTGATACTGGCGGAATTGGTAAGAAGCCTCTTTAATTTCTGTGTTTGCTTAGGCTGTGGCGGCAACGCGCTCGTAGGTTCGTATCCTGGCGCGTACCTCTGGGTCTTCCAGATTAAATGTGGATTTAGGCACCAAATGCTCAGTGGTAAAAGAAAACATCATAACGAAGACCGTATGGAATCTTATGGAAATGTCATGTGGAAGAGCCCTGAGCACGACGATAAGCTGCGGCACTGGCGACGTTGGGCGGGACATATAAGCGCAAACTATACACAGCCAATAAACACTGCTTAACCCCGTAAGGAAAAGATTCGCTTCTACATTTATCATCGGGAACATGCATCGGGATCATTGCGAACGGCTAAGGAGTGGAATATGCTTCCAGCGGCCATATTTCCGCGATCTTATGACCTGGGAGCGTTTAAGAGAATAGTGAATAGGCATTTGCTGTGCTGACGCGGTCCATCATCGAACTTATCTTCATCTTCCACCAAGTGTGATTGAGGTCAACGTTCGCCTATAAATTATTAAAAAAAAGGGGATATAGCGTGGAGATTTTTTTAATGCGGAAACAACCAGACTTACCTGGGGGGATTTGAACCTACGGCCATTAGCGTTGCCGCGCATGATTACAGATCCCTAATTCACTAGTGGCCTAGTCACATATTTTTTTAATTATGTAAAAGTATCCAATGAAGAGCTCACAAGCACAATGCATTTAGTTTAGTCTTGATGTTTTTACCATAGACGGGCAAAATGTAATCAGATTAATAAAAATGATTAACGATTACATTTTACGTTTTTTACCATTAATATGACTGCATTTTGCTCATTTATGTTTTAAACACTACAAAATCCCAGATTGTATTCACATTTATCATTTCTTAATGTTTTAAATGGATTTAATCATGATTAGAGAGCAAGAAAATTAAAATTACGACTATGTTTTCTAATCGTTCACATTTTGCCCATCTCCGGTTTTTACTAGTTTATGATAATGTTATTTTGGTTTTAAAAACAACCCCTTAAAAAGTTGGAATCACCCCTGAGTGGGTTGTCGGGGCGCGTCCGAAATGCATTACACAAATTACATTACGTGCCGTCTAACTGAATAAGAACTTCAGACTGGGAGCGCGAGGTTCAGGGCCGTTCTGGTGATTACGCAATGCAAACGAACTAAATCCCTGGAAATACGTTCCGAAGTTTTTTTTAAATGATTACAGATAGAGACGGACGCTTGACTTCAACACACCTTTTTTTTTTTTTTTTTTTTTTTTTTTTTACTTGGGGAAAATCCTCATAGGACCGTCCCGGCCGCGAAGGGGGTAGGCAGCCGGGGTGTGCCGGACTTTTACCAGCTAAAAACCCCAAGGTGACTACTTCTGCGAATTAGTGGGGACTGCGGGTCCTGTAATCAAATCGCCGCAGCCCCACTACGCCGCGCCTGACAGGCACAATCACGGGGGGGAGACGCCACCTCCCCCGATATCACCTAGTATACTTCAGCAGAGCGCGTCACAACGCACCGCCGTCTTCTCGGGGATTGCTGACCGGTCGCTCAGAGCCCCCACCCTGAACAGCCACAACCCCTAAGGCATCAGCTGGCCGGTCGTGGTTCGACCGATCCGCTGGGACTGATATGCCGGGGCGGTTGTCGACAGCCCGGCGTCTTCTTCGAGCGGCCTTCTGCCGTTCTCGCTCGGCAGCCTCCTTCTGGGACATAACTTCCTCACAGAAGGAGGCCACGGCCCTCCAGTTGCCAGGCCCTGCCAGCATGGCCGACACCACTGCCGGCAGGGAGAGGTCGTGTCCGATCCATCGGACCAGGTCCCGCCGCTCGCTGTCCCACGCCGGACAATGTGCGAGCGTATGCTGGGCGGAATCTAGGTCCGAACTGCAGTGGTAGCACCGGGTCGTTGCTTCTCGTCCAAACCGGCACAAGTACTGAGGGAAACATCCATGACCCGTGAGTACCTGTGTCAGATGGTAGGTGACGTGATCTCTGCTATCAAGCCAGGCTTCGAGGTTCGGCAAAATGGCGCCGACCACGCGTTGGCGCATGCAGCGCTCCTCATTATGACTTCAACACACCTATTTTATCCTAACCCGACACCGTGATTGCACTGGGTCTGATGGAAGGTGCAGTGCTATCCAATAACCAAGTACAACCAATGTTGGACAACCGTCTGCTGATAGACACAAATATCTCATCACGCTTTTCTTAAAGCACGCAATGTTGTAAGATGAAGGAAATACGCTCACCGGGTGACTGTTCCACAGTCTAATGAAAATCCAAATGATCCATGCTATAAAGGTTATAGAGAACTTCTTGGTGCTTTGAGTGACCTTTTTTTACACGGGCTCGACATAGTGACTATAATGTGTTGATGTCCTAGCCGGATTCGGCCACGGCGACTGTTTCAACGCCGATTAAAAAAATCAAGGCCCAGTTTTCGTAAACAGTCAATTGCGCAGGAGATATTTAAGTGCATAACTGGACGCGCAGCCAGAAAAGCATTCTCTCGCCCGAGCTCCCTCAGGCCCGATGGAATGGAGAACCACTACGATCGGGAGGGAGCGGGATGCAGGTTTGGTCGAGTTGTCCTTCTCTGAACACCTGGTTGAATTGCGGTGTTAAAGAGATACCTTAGTCGCCTTTTACGACACCTCAGCAAGTACAGAGGGGTGCTATTCTACCCTGCCGGCAGCCACCACGGCTAGTGACTATAATACACCTGATGGTAAGTACACTGTAGTCCAAAATCAAAAGCGACCATCTAAGGATGAAAATCCATTGATAGTCTCCGTCGTCATGTCGGCCCACATATACCACGACTGAAGGTCTCTAGGTATATGAGTTACTGGATATAAACAAGCTGATCCCGAAATGCGACAGGCGAAAGCAAAAAACCCCCTACCCCCTCCTTACTTGGTGGAAGATGAAGATGAGTTTAACGATGGTGCGCGTCCGCCCTACAAATACATATTCACTCTTCTTTTAAAGGTTTAAAGTCATAAAAATGTGAAAATATGGTCGCTAGAAGTATATTCCACTCCTTGGCTGTTCGCATGATGAATGTAGAAATGAATTTTTTCATGCGGATGTAAGGAATGTCGACCACATTCGGGTGGTATCCGGCGCAATGTCTAGTGGTTATATGGTGGAAATGGGGCTGGTGGAATTAGAGAATGCTGTTCTTGACAATACTCTCTATTACGGAACCGGCAGAAGACTGCAAGGCGGGTGACTTTGCACTCAATGCTCGATGTTCTGCATTTTAGTCTCGGTCAAAAAATAATGACCCTAGAACTATTTTTGGTAGTTTACGTACAATGTTCCTCACCCGTTAATCTCTAATTCGGGTCCGAAATAGCTTTACTATATATTATATTAGGAGTACAAAAAAGTTTTATTGTAGATGGCACGGCACGGAGTTTCGGTTAGCTTTCGCAGATGATAACCGGCTTAAAAAATAGTTTGGACATTCAAGAACAACATAACCTATTAATATCATTGATTTTATATTGGTAAAATATAATTTTTGTAAGTTGAAAATGTCAAAATTTGAGCCAAGTAAGCGTCATTAGCGGGAAATATTAGTTTACTTCTTTAATTTAAAGAAATCTGCTGCTGAGGCGCATCAATTGCTCGTAGAAGCATATGGTGAGGGTGCTTTAAAGTGAGAGAACGTCTCGAGAGTGGTTTCAAAAGTTTAAAAACGGTGATTTCGACGTAGAAGACAAAGATCGCAGTGGAAGGCCAAAAATTTACGAGGATGCAGAATTGGAATAATTATTGGAGAAAGATTCATCTCAAACACAAAAAGAACTTGCTCTAACATTAGAAGTCACTCAGCAAGCAGTCTCACATCGCTTAAAATCATTAGGAATGATTCATAAACAAGGAAATTGGGTTCCGTACGAATTAAAGCCGAGAGATATTGAACGCCGATTATGCTTAAGTGAAATGCTGCTAGCTAGACATAAAAAAAGGGTTTTTTACATCGTATCGTAACTGGTGATGAGAAGTGGATACATTATGACAATCCAAAAAGAAGAAAATCATGGGGATTACCTGGCCACGCGTCAACATCAACAGCAAAACCGAATATTCACGGAAAAAAACTTATGCTGTGTATTTGGTGGGATCAGCTAGGTGTAGTGAATTATGAGTTGCTTAATCCGAGCGAAACAATTACTGGAGCCCTCTATCGAACACAATTGATGAGATTGAGCCGAGCTCTGAAGGAAAAACGCCCTCAATACTATTCTAGACACGAAAAAAGTATTCTTCTGCATGACAATGCTCGTCCACATGTTGCGGCTCCCGTAAAAAGGTACTTGGAAACACTTGATTGGGAAGTGTTACCTCACCCGCCGTATTCACCAGACATTGCACCGTCCTATTATCACCTGTTCCGGTCCATGGCACATGCTCTGACGGCGCAGCGGTTCACATCTTATGAGGATACCAAAAATTGGGTTGATTCGTGGATAGCCTCAAAAGACAAGGTTCTTCAGACGTGGGATTCGAATGCTGCCTGAGAGATGGGAAAAAGTGGTTGCAAGTGATGGGCAATATTTTAAATAAATTTATATTACCGTTCTTCTATAATAAATATTTAATTTGTGTTAAAAAACGGCGGAAAGTTATTTGTACTCCTAATATACTAGGCAAAAATATACATATAAACATATACACATCCATGATTTGCGACAGATTAATCTGCACATCGCAATTCAGATACAGGTACCGGGACTCGAACCCAGGACCTTCAAATCCAGGCAGGGTCTCTACAAACTGCGCTATGAAGTCGACAACAGTTTTTGATTACCTTTTTATAACTTATAGGCGAACGCTTGACCTCAATCACACCTGGTGGAAGTTGAAGATGAGTCCGACGATGAACCGCGTCCGCGCAACAAATGCGTATTCACTCTTCTTTTAAAGCCTCCCAGGTCATAAGATCGCGGAAATATGGCGGCTGGTAGCATATTCCACTCCTGCGCTGTTCGCATGATGAATGTAGAAGCGAATCTTCTCGTGCGGATATAAGGAACATCCACCACATACGGATGGTATCCGACACGATGCCTAGTGGTTTTGTGGTGGAATGGGGCTGGTGGAAGAATGTAGTTCCTGAGAACACTCTCCACCGTGCAACCGGTAAAAGACCGCAAGGCAGGCAACTCTACGTCGATGCTCTGCATTTTAATTTTTGACAAAGAGTCGTCGCCAATAAGTCTACGAGCTCTACGATCAATCGAGTCCAAAGCCGCCAACTGATATTTAGCGGATCCGTCCCAAAAATGACAACAGTACTCGACACCCGACCGCACCTGCTTTTAATTTACGAATTGAGAATATGCCTCTACGAAATATCAGTCACGACAGAGTTCAAAGGTATTTATAACAGGGTAAACAGCCCCGTTGATGAATACAGGCGAGGAGTGCCGTTATAGTGTGCCTTGCGAGCTCCCGTCACAATGGACTTGCGTCGGGCGACAATATTCCGCCTCCATTGTGTCCATATGCGCGCCGATGTCGCTTTCATCCGTCTAACTTGATTACGTTTATTATTAGCATGTTTTTCAGATTAAGCACAAATTTAAGTACCACATCAGCTCACCAGTGAAGGAAAATATGGTTAGGAAACCCGCACGGCATCTAATAGAAATGTCATGTGTACTAGTGCTGTGAGAAGGGCGATCCGCTGCGCTACTGGTACATCAGAATTATAAGCGCAGAGTGATATTGTTACCAATGTATTTCTACTCACCTCGAAAGTGATATAGCTTGACGATGTTTTATCTCTCTAATGCGAAAGAATCTTTTCGCGCAAGAAGACGATGGTTTTCAAATTCACCAAGAGTTTAATATGTTTTTGTAGTATGCTGTTGCTGCTTGCGCTTGAGATCAGCTCTCAGTGCCGATACTTATGTTTATGTGTCCGGTGGTCGGTACTTGCAAAAAAAGGCTGTCAAATAAGGTTGGTTTATCTGTTGTGCAGTTGAATGATGGCCGTAAAAAAAAACAGAATAAACATTAGGTTAGGAATTCATAATACTGGTATCAGGTGTAGATAGATTATTGAAAAAGATTATAAACAAAACTATTATAATATCGTTTTATAAATGAGTTTAAGAAATGTGTAATATTACGCCCCCAGCATATATCGATGAAAATTCGTTGACAGCCGCCATCGCTTTGTCGGCCCACATATACCACGATGAAAGGTTTTTAGGTAATTGAAAAACTGGATATACACTGAAGCCGAAACGCGACTTGCCGGAGCGAGTCACTATAACGGTCTTTATACTTGTGTGCTGTGATCAGTACCCAGTTTGGGTAATTGCCTTACCAGCACGAAATACTGCATCAACTTTATATAATATCATTATAGCGGAGAGTAGCAATTGGTTTGAATCCAATCTGAATTGCGCCAAACATCTATACGCATATTACCAATCGAGTGCATAATACCATTATCGGGAGTCGAGGACAAAAGGGATAGCATTAGAGAGTGGTTAATTCGATTCGGAGTGCCGCTTACAGCGTGCCAGAGGGTCCTCGATACCTTTCCTCATGAAGCACCCTTTACTGTGATTGCTTCGGAGTGATTTGCCACTTTTCCTGCAAAAGTTTCTAAACCATAAGGTCGTATGCCCAGTTATTGATACTTGTAAAATCCACTGTCACCGATAAAAATTCATCAGACAGAAAATTAATTCATTGTTCAAATTAATAATGGCCCTTGTTTCATCTTTCATCATTCCTTTAATGCATATATAGCTGCTACATGAATGTACTCACATACTTAAATAATTTTATATTTTTATTTATTTATTTATGTATGGGCTATTAACAGTTCCATTGCATTTTACATTCACAATGAGATCGCATGCACAAACTAAATGTCTGCAACGGATACTAATAAAAGGCAGCCACAGCATGGCTCAAAAGCATTAACTAACAATATGTAAACAAAAAATTAAAATCAAAACACCAAAAAGAAAAAAGACAATAAACCTACAATTAAAATTAAAAATATATAAAATATAGTTCTTGTACACTAACTATTCTGTTCTCTTTATCTTTACTGATACACTGTACATCTAAAATTTCATCCGCAATCTGTCTATCCGCTAATCTGCCAAGAGGGTCGTCATCTCTACCGCAGTGCTGTAATTCGCCTTACAGACAGCCATTACACTTTTGTCTATATTTTAAGTCAATTATTAGTGCTCTTAAATATCCTTACTAATTTTGACCTCCATTTCAAATTCTGTCTGCAGTCGAACACAATATTTAGATAGTTACTACATCTTTCTCTGTCATACGTGTACGTATGAAAAGAGACGTCGTAATAGTGATTAACATTATGTGAGGGACAGATAGGTTATTAATTTTAGAATCTAATCAACATCCTAAAAGCAGCCTTACTCATAAAATAGTGAAAATAGATTTTTTTTTCTGTCTGTTTTTGCTTGTATTTTCTAAACCAAGTATATAAATGATTTCAAGGTGTTTTCTTTTTTAAATCGTGTGTTATTGTGTGAATTTATAATAATCAGTTTTTTTATGCAGATTATTCTATCAAATGCTACAAATGGCTTAAAACGGTTTTATTAGGCTTTTTACATCATGTGTGCTGATAAAACAATAAGCGTTACATCATCATTGCAGAACTTTAGATCTTACAAATATATATAGAAAAGCTCATGATTACACGTGTCATAATTTCTGGAATGATTCTTAGTAATCATTAATTTTATTTGAAATTCGATTAAAAGTAATCACCACATTTTGATGCAAATTTTGACATACCTAAATGATGTCACATAAGTGGATTGCACCTGTACAAAGCCTGGCCGTGTTTGCTGGCACCGATTAAAATTTTCCATTTAATTTACGCCAAGTTTATGTCGCTCTTAGTCGAATAAATAAATTTGAATATAAAATCCCGAATTAATTTGCATGGCAGAAAGCCAATGAGCCGCTTTATAATTAGACAGCATGTCGCCGGGCAGCCGATCGCGCCGCCCCGCCCACCAATTCACAAATTAAAAAGTCGTCTTAATTTGAAAATGAAAACGGCCAGTACCCCGTGGCTTGGCTCACCCCTCTGTGTGGTTTCACTTTGAGCGTTCTCATAAGCTGAGCAAATTTCTTTTTTGTGTTCTATCTTTTTCACTTAACTAGCTGTCACCCAGCAGTGAATACAGAAGTTATTAAATCTACAAAAGTTATATTAATTCAAGATTCATAGCGGGCGTAATAGCAACAAGTTATCAACGCCCGATTGCAATAATCACGGGAATGACTTATAAACCTATACGTCACAAATGATGATCTTTGTAGTACCTTTAATATTATTTATTTTAGAGATATTTATTTATTTTTTACATTTCCAGAAAAACATACAGCAATATATAAATTTAAAAAATACACAAAAAGGCATAGATTCCACAAAAAACAAATATCAAGCTAAGGGACATAAAACAATAAGATGAAACTAATTATATAAAGAAATACAAATACAACAAAGAATAATCAAAAATAAACAGGCGTTATTTTTTCTCAGAAATCTTTAAAAGGGGCCAATTGCACAAGACTGATTATCGACATCAACAAAAACTTTGCTATACTTACCACAGGTGCACACATAACACAGGCAGGAAGGTATTTACATTTTTATCGCTCAACTAGACTTTATTTATCTTTCAATGCAATACGTACCATATATAGTATCTCAAGGCAATGAAAACGAGAATACTATAACAATTATTTGAATAAAAACGATGTATGGATATAAGAAACAACACTTTAGAAAAAAAAATAGGTTGTGGTTACTAATAAAAAAAACTCTGTTTTGCTATAGATTAAAGCGAAAAGGCAACATTGAAAATGCTTATCTCCTTTCAGTACATAAAGCTTAAATTGCACTGCAGATATTTTTAAAGTTATCCGAAACTTTCAAAGCAGATTATATTACTATCTCGCACAGTGAAACCGTACCAATTCATAATTCAGTGAGGACATTTTTAATGTATTGAAAACTCGCCTTCTCGTGCCCATTGATTATGTGAAAATAAAGTCAATATTTACTTTATACAGCTGCGAGTAGTTATAGAATACTGATTTATATAATAAATATAATTTTATATTTTTTTTGTAGTGCGCGTATCGTGCTGCAGGAGCTCTATGCTGTTTATTGGATATCCGTAAAGAGTTGTACACTTACAGTTAGAGCGGCTTGCATCGACTAATCAAATATAGCTTAAACTGTGTTTTTCTTAGTTGTGATGTTACTGGATTGCTCGAACTGGGTCATGACCACAATACACGAGAGTAAAGATCGTCATAGTGACTCGCAGTGGCCCTTCGTCTTTCGAAATCAACTTGTGTATGTCCAGTAACTCTTATACGTATAGAGGACTTCAGTCGTGGTATATGTGGGCCGACATATGTGTCACTATGTCGAGCCAGTGTAAAACAAATGGTGTAAAACGTTATTTAGTCTGAAACTGAACTTAGTGTCTTTCTCGGAAACATTACACATTCTTAACAACGGTCAAATCTATTATATTATATAAAAATAAGTCCGGTTTTCCTTCCTGATGCTATAACTCCCGAACGCACGAACCGATTTCCACGGTTTTACATTCGTTGGAAAGGTCTCGGACTCCGTGAGGTTTATAGCAAACAAAATTCAGGTAAATTTCAACAGAAAAGCAGGAAAACGGGGGAAAACATTTTCACATACAGCGCCATCTCTGATGCATAGCATGTACTACAAACCAATATGGTTTTGCATGGTGGTGGAGCAGATCGCACCAGTATTTTAAGTAGATGGCGCCGATGCGTTATACACTGTTTGACAGCTACTCATTGTACTCTGCTCAGTTAATTTCATGTGACATTTATTATGCGCACGTTCTTTTCAAAACCAAAACGAAGCCATCTGGTGGCGAAACGAGGTTCGCCGGGTTTGCTAGTTAACTATAAATTTCCATTACGTCGAATTAAACCGTTTAGATTAAAATAGCGTTTAATACATGTGTAAACTAGATTTAATTTTTTAGTGCAAGTCGTCCTTAGTGTGAGTAAGTGCTGTTTACTTTAACAATAAATGGCAATTACTTTTGCATTTAGTAAACCCGTTGGAAGGTGGGTAGGTGATATTTGGAAGGTCAAAGAACTTGGGCACGAGCGACACAGATAAAATCCTTGTCGCACGATGCTGATGAGGCTTATAATCAGTAATGGGGGTGAGAGAAGAGGGGGAGGTCAATGGGGGGCTGTTTCGTTTGTCCTTTTTTTATAAAGTGTAAAATGATATGTAAACCGACTCTAAATATATATGACATGTATTGTAAAACACCAGATCGGAACTAATTTCTGTTTATTCCTTTTTTTTACACTGGCTGGACAAAGTGACAACAGGGCACCTGATGGTAAGTACAGTGCAGTCCAAAATATACAGCGACTAACTAAGGTAGAAAAACCACTGACAGTCTCCGTCGTTATGTCAGCCGATATATAATACGACTAAAGGTCTCTAGGTATATGGAAGACTGGATATACACAAACTGATCCCGAAACGCGTCAAGCCGAACCGAATCACTATGACGGACTTTACACTTGTCTACTGTGGCCACGACACAGTGTGGGTAATCGCCCGATTACCTCAAGAACTTGGAGATAAAAGCGATATAATCATATTGTGAATATGTTAAATTGATAAAACACGAGTTTCTAGTCAACAAAATATCTTTCTCACAGGACATTATATATATGTATATATATAATATGTTTTTAAAAATAAATTAGCTGAGTTCCTTATAGTCTATTATAGGTTATTTTAATTTCAAAACCGGTGTTACTTTAATGAGTATGTTATCATAAAGGCGAATTTAATTAAATGAATATTCGCATTAACTTCGGTTTCTTTTCAACATAGGTACATGAGACTTAAAGAGACCTCTCACCCGTCGAGGTCACTTGCATCTGTCGCGTGCGCGTGTTTTTTTTATTATTTCTAATTCAATTCGTAAGGAACAATATTTATAATGCGCCTGAGTCGGAGGGGTGAGAGTTCGCAGCCGATGGGGCTCTCTCGCGTTCAATTTGTGTTTTGTCAATGATGCGCGCTCGATTTAATGGCAGGTGACGTTTATGGGGCTCTGTACCCTAGTTAGGGCGGATACATATCGAAGAGTACATTTTCTGAGAAATATTTTTATGTCTTTTTTATTTCTATTTTATTACTATTTACTCCACCTGTCTTTTTCTACTGCAGAAATGGTGGTGTGTTAGCACCGTTTCATATGAATTTGGAAAAATCAAAGTTATCAGTCATGAAAAAAAAGTCTTAATAACAATAACAAAAGGTACAGTCAGACAAAGTATTCGAATATAAAGTAAAAACAAGATCAAATTCTCAATAAAGTCACAGATTAGATATTTCTATATGTAATGAATCATTGCATATATATGCCTAAGTTATTATGTGCATCTCCCAATAACCCGAAGACCTATCTCTTAAGCCTCGGTCGTAGAAATCGAACCGACTTTACTGTCCGACTTTTTTTATTGAAATAAAGAGTCATGCGCACGGGTCCAAATTTAATCCAGTAGAAAATCCTGCATAGGATAGTCGGGGCCGCCTTGAGGGCCGCGACTCTGGTGTGCCAGAACCTTACTAGCTAAAAACCGCCAGGGTGTCGTCTCCTTATCGCTGCTAACCGTATCAGGAATGTGGACCGCATTAGACCTTCGGCCCGATGTGCAAAAGGCCTATATAGCTCTCACCTCTTGGAGAGAGCGAGGAGGGATATATATGATCCCCCCTCTAGTAAACACTACGTAGTGTGCTCATGTGCACAGGCCCTAATGCAACAGAATACGCGTTACGAGTGATAAATGTGTCGCGGGGACGTATAGAGTTTGTTTTGCGCGGATCAATGTCTGCCCGTCTGTCGTGATCAACTGAATTAAAATGTAATTTATACTGTTTCGGCACCATCGTTGTTGTATTTAACCAGTTCATACTATGACTTATGATTCGGTTAAAATAGTACGGAAAAAAAAAATTCAAATTCTTCTCTTTTCTTTTCAACGTTTAACCACAAAAAAATGAAAGTCACTTCTATTATTTTCCACTTTTGGTTAACGCGAGCTTTGAGTAATCAGTTTCTCCCTGCCACCTTGACCAGATCATGGCTGCATCTGGCCGGTTGTCTCCTCACATTTTTTCGACCGGTTCGTGGTTTTTGATTCTCACCTCAGCCGTAATTCGCACCCTTCGTGGTAAAAGTACGAAGAGTGATTCGTGTCATTGGTTATTTCAGCAAATAGTAGTTTTGGCCCCGTTTCGAAAAAATTCAAGATCCGGAGCTGGAATTGATATATGTTTTCGATATATCACATCGATTTATTATGTCAGTCTCATATCTTGTGCCTTTCTACTAGCGTTTAAAGTCCTGTGTACGGAATTCTAAAAAATAACTCACTATAAGAGGGGGATAAAAAAATTAACACTTCCACCCGATCGAGTTCCCGGGTCACTTGACTTAATCGAATTAATAATTTGATCGCACTGCAATGCTCGCGACGCCATATGCGCGTTCGGTGGCTGTGAAATATAATCAAAACATGAATTGAAAAGGTCTGTTTAGCTGCGATGTTGGCACGGTCCGTTTGTCGCTGCCCTTATGGTGACATTTTTTATTTTATACTGCCTAAACTGTCTTATGCGTGAAATAACTTATAATTGTGACGTTTCGACGTTTCGAACTAATTATACAGGTCATGGTCACGAGTAAACTTACACGCCGCGCAGTTTTGACCGCGGGAAGTTGCTTTCTCTACCCTCTTTTGTTCTTGATAAATAGTCACGGCACACACAATTCCCGTAGTAAAGTAGACTTCGCATTTCAACTAAGAGAGAAAAATAGTCTTAAATTTTCCCGATTTTTGACGAGATACACTCCGTGATAAATGTTCATATTGCAATTCTGAAAAAGTAATATTTTAAAAACTTTAAGGCTCTAGGTTTTCGATCCATTGACAAAACAATTTTAGAGTTAAGATTTTTGCGCAATCTAAAGCAATTTACCGAAAAAAAATCCAAAATTCTAGCCTTCCTTTTATTTGGCCGACGGACATGGATTTTTTTTTGTTCAATAACTATATTTAACTGATAGCCTATTTATTGAGCTTTATTTTGCTTTTCTTAGATACTTATTGCACTCATTTGTCGCGGCGATATCTGAAAATAAACGAAAAAGGACCTTTTTGTCTTTAACTATCGATATCTCAGTATACAATGACTACATAGAAAATTTAAGAACTGTTTCGATAACAACAATAAATTTATGTAAGTTCCTATTGAGAAATTTCCACGAAAAATTGTTTATTCTCCCTCAATCATCATCGACTTGAAAAAAGATAAAAAACGTCATTGTTTTGGTAAATCGATTACATCTTCGCGAATATTTATAGGAAAGCCAGGACTTTTAGCAATTTTTATGTCTCAATTTACTTTCAATAGCCCTGCGAAATTGCAGATCAACCCTTTAAACTGTTTCTCTTTTCCGATTTATCAAAGTTTTGGATAAATCATAGCAGCAAATTTTAAGTCTAGCATGATCCATAGTACTCATCTTCACCTTTTTTTTTGTATCCCGGGGGAAAATCCTGCATAGGACCATCAGGGACGCTGTGAGGGCAGTGACCCCGGTGTGTCAGACTCCTACTGACTAAAAACCCCCGGGGTGTCCCTCTGATCGCTCCACCTGGGCCTGGGAAGCCAAATTCATCCCGACGCCCAGGGAACAAGAAGCCTTTTTGAGGCTACCTCTCTGGGAGGGGAAGGAGTAAAGCCCACCCCTCCAAAACATCTCTCCCAGGTGATGCGCCGGACACCGTGCACCGCCTCCCTCTCATCCGGGCAGCAGACTCCCTCAAGTCTACTGCCCGGCTCATCTTCACCTTCTACCAGGTGTGATTAAGGCCAAATGTCCGACTGCATATTGTAAAAAGAAGTTATTTTATAATAATTATTTGCAATGATTAATGATGAATTATTACGATGCCGTATAAAAATTAGGTTTGTCGTAACTCTATTTATATTTAATGCAATAAAAATCAACAATAGTATGTGTGATTGAACAAAAACATATAGAATTTAAATAATACCCTCATAACGTCACGCCCCTTGCTGCAGCGAAACCGTGACATCTATATCGGAGCCTCCCGCTGCGAGGCACAGCGGGGCTCCACGGACCCCGTGGTCATAATGACGGTCCTTTGCGCTTACGTTCATCGTTCAAACCCGATGTGGGCAAACATCGCGCATGTGGTCCCCTGGTCAGGTTACGCATGCTGGTTAAGTTTGCTATTTTCCCCCCTTCACGAAAAACAGCGCTGCAGACTTCCTCTGTGGCTTAAAGCTGACGAAGGTCCCATTTTCGCCATGTTTATATGTTTTTGTATATTTCTTTTGTTTCTGTTACTTAATTTAAATTTCTAGTTTTTTTGTTACTTTGTGGCGAAATAAATACATTTCATTTCAATTTTCCCGGGACTTTTGTTCCGGGATTTTCCGGTAATCGGATTTTTTTTACCTGGTTATTTTGTTTATGTGATGATACGGAATAAAACACACACACTATTGACTTATATCTAAACTAATATTGCGCTTGTGTATTTTATATACACATTCTTGCCTCGTGATGAACTAGTTAGCTCATTACAGTAAGGTTTCCCAGTGCCGGGATTTGAATCCAGGACCTTGAATGAAGGAAATAAAATTTACTGTTTTTTTTTGTTTTTTTTAGGCGTATTATGGCATTCTTTTATGATACAGAGTGTAATTTTAAATTCTATTTTAACGAGGTGTGTTTCACAGTACATGACATTGACTGAGGTGTCGCTTGCCAAATTTAGACCGGCTAACCTTCAATATTTTCACTTTTCTGCGCGCGTTATTACTTAGGGTATAATTATTCTAAGCTAAGGCAATACTTAAGTTCCTGTTATCTGTCAATAGATATCACGCTGAATCCGTATTAGGGTAGGCAGAGAGAATGGAAGCCCTTCTCTCTGTTCTTGCAAACCTCTTTCGCTCCCTTAACATTCATTCATCCTCTTCTATTGCCCGAACCATCGAAGTAGGGTTTGTGCATTTTGTCGATGGCACTACCTTTCAAAGCAACCATTCTGCGTATCTCTTCGTACCTAACGCGATCCGAAAGTGTTACTCCGCATGTAGAACGAAGAGATCGTTTCTCCACTGCATTAATTCTACTTTTATGCTTCTTCTGACATAGCCAGGCCGCGCTGCCATACAACAGACCAGGGATGTTACGGAGCTTCGACTCCGACTCCGATAAGTCGGAACTTCCGATTGTTATTACACCTTCAGTTCAGACTTCGGTTCCGAAACTTTTTAATCGGAGGTATTCATCGGAGGTCACCACCACTGTTGTAGTCAATTTATTTGATTTCATTTTATATGTTGTTTAAACATAATATCAATTAATCAAACAATCAGTGCAACGTAATTTGTAGAAGACATTTTTAAAAATGTAGATTAAAAAATATGATTAAAATGATTAAATTTAAAACTAAATGTACATTTAAATTTGTTACTATAAGGTTTTGTTATTTTACATTTACATTAAATTAAGTAAAATAGAAATTAACACAAAACAACCCTGCAGCAAATTTGATTTAATTTGTTCACTGTTAATGGAAAAATTTTAATAAGAAACACAGCAATTTTTATTGTCTGTGTATTTGTAAATTTATCACTTTCTAATTAAAAAGGTTCACTGAATAATGTTTTTATTTGTCCCTTGATAAAACTATTTTATTCTGCCGTCACTTGTGACTGACATTGCCTCCGACTCCGATTCCGACTTCGGTTCCGACTCCGATAAATCAAATTTAAAAACTCCGACTCCGAGTTCGGTTCCGATAAAACTGCCTCCGTTACATCCCTACTACAGAGAGAGCTCCAGCACCGCTCTATGCACTGCTCTGCTCAAGCTCTTCGCGTAATTATTATTTTCTTTATCAAAAGCTAATTTCTTTTCCGAGCAAGGTATGACCGACCGGTTGAGCACCACTGCATTAGTTCATAAAATGTTTATCTGTCCCACTGCGCCTCTGGTCTCATGTAATAACGGAGCGTACTCCGTTCGCTGTAATTAAATAATTGGTGATCGCGTGCCGCAAATGCGGTTCCCGTGTACACTCCGGGGACAGGGTTCGATTACCGAGCCGCGCCGTCCCCGGTGGCCGTCCGTCATACATGACACGGGTAATTTTAGGGTTTGCTCGCTTTGTGACAGTAAAATCTTCAGTTGGCACGTGGTGTCAAAATGTAAGAAAAAATTGAATACACACATGTCTATATTTACGAGATTTTATGATTTAGAAACCTTTAAAGGCGTTTACGCACTGTGTCACAATTTTTTTTTTAAATAATTTTAGTTCTCTTTTTCGTTTTCTCTAGAGCTCTCTCTAATAAAGCTCTCTTTTCTCTTTGACTAAGATAAAATAGAAACAAATTCATAGTCTCGGTTTTAGCTTTCCTAAAGTTAAAACGCCAATAGGAGGGTACAGACGCCACACTGCATTCATACACATATCATATTTAGCTTTCTTACATCCACCTTGTCACAACAAACACACACACACACATCTATTTCTAATTTTTGCGAGTTCACTGTTATTTCATTATCCTTTTCTTTGTTAGTTTTTAAATATTATCATTGTGTAATTGGCACAGCTTGTTAACTGTACCGTGTGTAAAATGTTTATATCTGCTGTTCAATGATAGTGAATAAATAAATAAGATAAGAATGCAGAGCATCGAGCATCGACGTAGAGTCGCCTGCCTCGCGGTCTTTTACCGGTTGCACGGTGGAGAGTGTTCTCAGGAACTACATTCTCTGATTCCACCAGCCCCATTCCACCACAAAACCACTAGACCCCGTGTCGCATACCATCCGTATGTGGTGGATGTTCCTTATATCCGCACGAGAAGATTCGCTTCTACATTCATCATGCGAACGACTAAGGAGTGGAAAATGATTCCAGTGGCCATATTTCCGCGATCTTATGACCTGGGAGTCTTTAAGAGAAGAGTGAATAGGCATTTGTTGGGCGGACGCGGTTCATCATCGGACTCATCTTCACCTTCCACCAGGTGTGATTGAGGTCAAGCGTCCGCCTATAAGTTATATAAAAAAGCTATAGGCACAGGTTCTTCAGGAGGGTTTTGAACAGTTTTTGACTCGCCCGAAGTAAGTCGTGACCACAGCACACAAGTTTACTCGTTTTATACTGTCGTGTTTTGGGATCAGCTTGTGCACGTTCAGTAGCTCATACAAGGAGCTTCAGTGGTGGCACATGCGGGCTGACATGAAAAGAAAGAAAGAAAAGAAAGAAAGAAAAAGTTTATTGAGCCAAAAGGAAACAACACACAACAAACATATTTATATAAAAACAACAATGAAAGAATACATAACATCACATCATGTATCCTGTGTGCTGCTACCCATCTCAAAGAGCACTCGGCTCAGCGTGTGCTGGGCGACGCTGCACGCGCCAGCCAGCGCTGATTGTCAGCCGACGCTCAGGGGAACCGATTGCGCGGACGTCGCGGTGCTATTTCAATATTAGAACCTAACCAGATATACAAAAACATACCTTATAACGTACAATAAACAAGTATGACAATAAATACATAGAATACTTTTAAGTAGCATAGAAAAATGTAGAATACTACAGACGACAGAGACTCGATTGATTTTCGTCTTTTGATAGTCGCTGTAATTTTTGGACTACACTGTACTTACCATTAGGTGGACTGTAGTCATCGAGCCTTTGTAAAAGAAGAATAACCTTCTTGGTCAGCAACGCAATGACCACACTCCTTCTGATGGGTTGGTATATGGTCGATTGTAAGCCTGTTCGCCGAAATAAGTTTAAAAAAAATATTAGAAAAGAAATCGCAGTTTCTCTCCCGACCCTGTCTTATTAGGCAGTTGAGTTCCGTGCGACCGTCCAGGTGTCAGGCATGAGGTCCCGCCTTCGAGTCCCGTGCCGTGGGAGGCTCGACACTCGGCCGGGCTAAATTGAGGGTGAAATTGTTATGTGATTTTAGCGGATTGTCGCGCCTCGTCAGCGGGGCGCTGTGCCGAGGATTAGAATTTATTATCTCGACTGTGTTTCGTCAAGGGTATTGATTATTTCTTTCGGGCTTCGTTCTGGTGTCGCTTGTTTGGTACCGTAGAAGAATAATCTATAATTCTCTCTTCCATAGTAGAGCAACGCGCGCGGGCTTACGGCGTCACAGCTATACGGTAGCTCACATCCAGGCTAGGACTGAGAAGTTCTCTAACTCTTACTGCAGATAAGTTTTTGGGCTGTGGAATGGTCTTCCGGCGAGCGTGTTCCCACCGTCCTATGATATTGGTTCCTTTAAACGAAGCGTGACTTCTCGCTGCTCGCTGTGACTACCGATAGACTTTTTAACTACTGATAGTTTTCATCGTTTTTGGACTGTACCATACTTACCATCAAGCGTGGTGTGGTCACAGTGCCGTTTCAAGATAAAAAAAATCTAGCCCAAAACGCTCGGATTATATATTTTCTGGTTTTTATTTGGTCTTATCGTCTTTTTTTCTTTAACTCCGTAGCATTTCTTGATACAATTACGACACATCACCATCATTATCATCATCACCAAACCGTATCCGTCCATTGCTGGGCATAAGCCTCTCCTAAGGTGCGCCATGGAGCCCGATCATCGGTTTTTCTCATCCAACAATTGCCTGCTACACACAACAGCGGATCACGACACGTCACCTCGCTACAGATAGTTTATTTATTTATTTTAAAGGGAAACATACAGCAATATAAAAATGATAATAATATACACAAAAAATGTTACATAAGCCAGCAAAGTATATATGTTACATATAAATAGTACATTTATATTAAAAAAAAAATACATTATAGAACAAAATTGAACTTAGGCTAATATTTCCTTTCTCACCATTCCATAGTTGCAATTTCCTATTGTTCTATCCTTAAATATAGTTATGGCAAAACTTTTCAGGTGTTTTTGTGAGGTTTTTACTGTTTCTTTTTTTTTTTTTTAACTCCGGGGAAACCCGTTATGGGCCGTCAGGGGATGATGAGGGTCACCCCCCGGTGTGTCGGAGTCGCACCGACTAAAACCCCCGGGGTGTTCCTTCTCCCGTTTGCCGGGGCCAAAGGCAAGGCTGTGCCAGCTTCCTCAGCGCCCGGCGACGTCTGGCCTATTGATGGAAGGCCCCTGGAAGGTTTTTACTGTCTAGAAACTTATTTTTGCTCATTCTATGTTACTTGTATTTATTTATTTATTTATTCTATGGTACACATGACATTTCTATTAGAAGTTATAGGGTTTTCGTCATAAAGTTTTCCTGCACCGGTAAGCCTAAATTCTTGATTAATCTAGAAAACTTAGATTTACATGCGAGGCTTCGAACCTATGACCATTCGCCATTCGCATCGCTGCGCATGTTTGCCGGTTCTATCGATATCTATTAGGCCGACATAGCCACATTAAAAAAAATGGGAGTCCTAATTTTCAATTTAATTTCATATAATAAATGCATAATAAAAATAAAGAGTTGTGAATTTATTAACCTACCACAGATTGAACCAAGAAGCGTGAACATACACCCATGTGTCACTTTTTTAAAGTGAAATATCAGAATCGGACAATCGAAAACAATCTAATACATTCCGTTAAGCGATTATCGGTCCATTGCAAAGTAGTAGTGACAACCATAAGCGGGGTGCAACCCTAGAGTGTTAGACAGGGATGGGTGTACGCGCGAACTAAGTGCGAGAGGGGGACGGGAGGCTCGGAATGGATTCGCGTAACAACGACAGATTGGCGCGCACATGTCGAGTTGCGATGCTCTTTTAGCTAACATGTAATATGTTGGGACTGAGTCGATGATACTACCCACGATAATATCGATAGATTTGTACATCCATAAAAATATGCGACTTTATTTTTTACCAATATAAAAAATTCAAATGTCATTAATAAAAACTATATCACTCCATCAACGCTAAGCCCTGTTTTGTTGTGATGGTCTTTCCCAGGCCACCAACGTTGGACATGCCGAAAAAAACTGCATCAACGACAGTTTGAGGAAGGTGCCTTATTATGTTAAATATAGTAATATTCTGAAAGGTCATGTGACTATTTTTTTGTTTGTGTAAAAAAATATATTTCTTTCCCTTTGACACATCATCACAGCATCACGTACTTACAATAATTAAAAATGTTTTTAAATAGACCGATTTCAATAATGCTTTATTTTTTTTTTTATGCCAAAACTTGCAGTCCAGCTTGTACAAACTGTGTAGTTTCGTCTATGGACTACTACAACACTAACAACGTCATCGACATATCGCCAATATTGAAGAAGATTTAATTTCTACTATATGCATACAAGTGATTTTGAATTGCTGTAAGTCCACAAATTGTAGCTTATTGTATCATAATAATTGTTGGCTTATATTAAGTCTTATAAATAATTCCCTAAATTATTTTCTATTGTTAATTATATTCTTATGAAAGTTCAAGTAATAGTCAATAATTATCTTTGAGAATTTGTTATGTAGAAACTTTCATAGGGACGCATTGCGTTACCTAAACAGAGATCGTGTATTTTTCACTTGACTCTTCGCCCGGATAAGTTGTGAAGACCTTACCCGGTCAATCAACGCGCATCAATTCGAAAAAAAAAAAAAAGTATTTTGCACATAGTTCAGATAGTCTCAATATTTACCAACCAGATGTTAACTTCGCAGGCCGCCGTCCAAAGGAGTCTTGAGTTAGTTTTTAGCGAGTCTTCGACTAGTCTTGACTAATCAAGCTTTCCTCAAGATTGTCCCACATTAATTTCGAATTACATCATCCGTTTCAAACTAGGAACATAACGGACGTTGCTGCAGTGGTAGGTACTTTAATTTGACGTCATTTGTCGACATCGATATTAATGTGCCGATAAATTAAACATCACTTAGCTTTCCTAAAGGACCTAGGAGCAAAGGGGATGCCGGGGGCGAACGGCGGCACTTGTTTGTGCGATTTAATTTCATTTATCAACGCATTACTTACTCACATAGAATTACTTAGCCGGATTACGCGGCTCTGCCCGCGCCCCCGGACCTTATGTAAATAAAAACCGGGCGTAGAAATAACGCATTTTAAACTTCACTTGTAGCGGTGAGAGCGAATTCAGTTTTAGATTTTAGGTTTTTTTTTTTGTTTTTATTCTGATGTACCGCGACTTATGGAAAATCGCTCTGGACTCGTTCGATCTTAGGGCTCGTAGACTTTTTGGTGATAACTCTTTAACTGAGTCTAAAATCCAGAACATCGAACATCGACGTAAATTCGCCTGTCTCCCAGTCTTTTACCCCTTGCACAATGGAGAGTGTTCTCAAGAGCTACATTCTCTAATTCCACCAACCCTATTTTATCTTAAGCCCCCTAGACGCAATGTCAGTTACCATGCATATCTGATGATCATTCCTTATATCCGCACGAAGAGATTCACTGCTACATTCTTCATGTGAACAGCTAAGGAGTGGAATATGCTTCCTATGAGCACATTTCCACAATCTTATCACTTGAGAGCCTTTAAGAGAAGAGTTCATTGGCATTTGTGATGCGGACGCTGTCTACCGTTTGACTCAACTTCACCTACCATCAGATGTGATTGAGGTTAAGCGTTCGTCTGTAAATCATAAAAATACAGTGCAATCCAAAAATGTAGTGCGACTATCGCGAGGCAATCACCGATAGTCGCCGCGATCATGCTAGCCTATACAAATATCTCTGCACACTTCATTTAAAGAAATCAATATCAAAACGCGATGGCAAGATATTTCTTGGATCCATTTCACAATCATATGATCCGGCATAGTTAAAAGTTAGGGAACTTCTTAGTTTTTTTTTCACACTGCCTCGACATAGTGACTACAGAGTTCCTGATGGTATGTACAGTGTCGTCCAAAAACGAAAGCGACTGTCAAAGGATGAAAATCCATTGATAGTCTACATCGTCATGTCGGCTCGCATATACCACGACTGAAGGTCTCTAGGTATATGAGCTACTGGATATACACAAGCTGATCCCGAAACGCGACAAGCCGAAACTGGTCACTATGACGGGCTTTACACCCATGTACTGTGATCGCGATCCAGACGGATTTTTGTTTCTGAAGAAACAGAAATGTTACTATACTATACTAAAACCACCGGATTGTTCCCTTTATCCAATTGCCAGGCCCAAGGGTACTGTGCACACTCATGCCTGCCTAACCCTTAAAGAAGAAATGTTATTTTTAGAACATAATATTTTAGTATGTTTACCCTCAATGATTACTTTAGTATTACTAAATTCAACCGCTGTTCCTAAAGCGAGACGGACCGGGACGAAGGAGCGTGCGTAAGATAGGTACTAAATAATATGATTATGCATATATATTGCTAGTACAACCGAGTTTGGATGAAGTTGTTATTCTCAATAACAGTTACAATGATGATCCCTTATGATTCCCCAATTAGTAGTCTGTGCACGGAGGCATTGAATATGCTTTTCATGCAAGTAATAAAAATGGGTGGACTCCATACGCTTGTGTACATGTTTATAAGAACGCAAATAAAACGTTTTTTGAAATGCTAAACATTCTGTAAGATTATTTTTATTGAAATAGACAAAAACCATGTTGAAGTTTTAATTCTTAACAAAATCATGTAAAAATTATCACAGCATCTGACGATAAGTATGCAAAATGACAAAAAATATATACTACGAATGTACTAATTGGGTAATAAAATGTTAAATAGTTTTAGAGTTTAAATATAATATTCGTAATTGTAATACAGAGAAAGAAAAATGTGTATATTATAAAACAAATTTAAGTATTTAAAAGCGTTCATTGACTTAAAAATATTAATTTCATTCATTTCTAATACTTGAAACAGACTGACGAATTGTCCAGCAACAGTTACGAAGACATCAAGCGTTTTATGAAAAGTAACTGTTTTGACTTATAATTCTGATCTTCTTAGTTAAAGATGCTACAAAATATTCAAAGACGATTTTAAAATATATTATAGTTTAAAAAACGGTATTTTACTGATCAGGGATCACTATAAACTGGTGTTCGTAATTTAGTGACGCGTCTGTCTTGAGTGTTAGTGGAAGTTAATTTAAATTGCGGTAAGTGGTCGCGTCGGGAGGATGTCGGATGCGTTTAGTTTGATGCCTTTTTTTTTGTGTTTTGACTTATGCCACATCTTGTATGTTTGTTTATTGATGTAAAATTTCTTTATGAGTGATGGGAGAACAGAAAGTGTTCTGTGTTGTATAATATATAATGTAATAATATTTCTATTAATTTTTACATAACGACATTACAGTTAGTTACTAGAGCCATCTCTCATCGCTAGCAGCGGGTTATTTCGATATTAAAAAAGGTATAAGGGACTTTCTTGGTTCACTGTGAATCATGTGTTCAACAAATAAAAATTGTTATTCGACTGATATTTTCCGAGATCGATTCAAAAAGCTCTCGCGTCGATCGTGTGAGTGCCCATGGTTTAAATAGTCGATTCTCATCAGTTTGTTTAATATTGTAAAAAAAAACAACTTCATACAAAATCGGTTATCGGTTACAAGCATTAGAAATATACTATAATTTTTTTAGTATTGATTATAGAATATAGCGTCACATCACTAGGAAAATGTCATGTAAACTAGTCGTAGCCTGGACAGTAAGTTTCATATTCTTTATTAACTCTTGATGTTCACAAGAAACTAATAAAATTACACAATAAAACAGCAAATTAAGTCTTTCGTTGAGAATCGAACCAGAGCAGTCGACCCAGCAACTTTTTACTAACAATACAACTTAAATGTTCATAATGTATCTTACCTAATAAGTAATGACACCTATAGCTGAGTGAAATGATTCTAGCGGTGTGTTAAGTGACGGATCATCTTATGTTGGACACGTTAGCAACATTAGGGTTGTTTAGGTGCATGGGATTTGTTTCGGGTATTCAGATTATGTCGTATAATTTCAGTTTAGGATACCTAGTTTATGTTTTTGGGAGTCGAAGCTGCTTGCGTCCGTAGGCTTTACCCTAGTTTCCCTACACGTGACTCCTTGGTGGTGCTAAACGAGCAGCAGCGAGGTGGTAGGGCGTCGGTGCCCGTCTGGATCGCGACCACAATACATGGGTGTAAAGCCCGTCATAGTGACCAGTTTCGGCTTGTCGCGTTTCGGGATCAGCTTGTGTATATCCAGTAGCTCATATACCTAGAGACCTTCAGTCGTGGTATATGTGGGCCGACATGACGATGTAGACTACCAATGGATTTTCATCCTTTGATAATCGCTTTCGTTTTTGGACTACACTGTACTTACCATCAAGTACTCTGTAGTCACTATGTCGAGCCAGTGTTAAAAAAAACCTAGAGGACGTTTTTATCCAATTGTTTAGATTATAAAGGATTTTTTTATTGGAAGTGGTTCATTATTCTTCTTGGTTTGTTGCAGCTTTTCCATATGTTTATTAGAGACACTGCGTGTACATTCTACAAGAGAACACCTCATAGAGGACTAATGAACTGTGTCCATTTTATGCACTCCACTTCTCCCTGCAGCATCAAACGTTCTAAAAAGCTTTCCATGCAAATGATGAGTTCAAACATCTTTAAGATTCGTACTCGTGCAATCGATAACAATCTTTGTTTCGAGATATTAGGACCATCTAAAAAATAGTTGAACTAGATTACTCTTATTTTAAGTTATAATGAAAATGAAAGTCTGACTTTACCCTGATCTGATGGAAAGTGATGACGAGTCGCTTGATGGAGAGCACTCGTCAACCAATGCTGCACCACTAGGTGCTTAAAGACTCGGTTAATAAAGGTTTTTGTGATGTCGATATTCCGTCTAGTACATTTGGCACATTAGATGCTGAGAAAAAAAATGTCTGCTTAATATTTTCTTTGTTGTATTTGTTTTTCTTTATATAAATAGTTCGTTTTTTGTTATTGTTTTATGTGCCTTGTCTTGATTTTCATTGCGTCTTTTTTTTGTTGTTATATTATATAATATTTGCTGTTTTCACTATAAATGTAAAAAATAAAATAAAAAACATGATAAAACAAAATGAGCATCAAGATTTTCCGAAAATAAACAAAATATGTAGCTTCTCTTTTAACTGTGCGTTTTCTACTAAATTGTCCTTTCATGTATTTTAGTCATTTCGAATATTCGATAATTGTTGTGGCGGATATAGGTATCGAAACATCCCTAGAGTAGATCAAAAAGTACGGCCAACAAGGCAGGCTAATGGGCACACGTATATCAGACGGGCAAAGGCGCCGAAATGCACCGGGCGGTAGTTTATCTAACTGAAATTAAGAACGAAAACATTTTAAACGACTCATAAATTGTTGCGCGCCCTGAGTGCTTTCTCTCGGTGTTGTCAGGATATACGACCAAGGAATTCGCGATGTGGCTGAAATTCTTGAGGACGTTTTTATAATATATTTAGGATCCAGAAGTAGGAATCTTTAAAAATAAGTACAAAGTGACCATAAGTTACATTTATAATTATTAATTTAACAAAACTCGTAAACTAACCTACAAAATGATCATAAATTGCTAATGATATTAAATACAAAAAGAAATCACCAATACAAACTTTATAAAGAACTTACATAACCTCATAACTTACTAATATTACTTATAGAACCACTTTTAACCATTTATAACTTAAATGCTCGATAAAAAACGCAAATCACAACGACCACGACCTTACTGCCCAAAATGCAATGAAGTAATGCGCGCCATGTTGCTATGCTGTCCTGCTCTACCACTCATTTTTAGTGAGGTACCCAGACATTCCTAACTATATGTAATAATTCACTACTATACAAAACAATTTCTTTTTTTATTCTATTCATCTGTCATCATGTTAATTCCTTATAAGGGTAATCAAAGAGAAATATTATCTAGGCATACAGGAATTTTAAAGATTCGTGAATAGGTGTGCATAAAGTTGCTTAATGCAGGTTAATTAACTCCCAACACAAAAAGAGTGGTATCATAAGTGAAACGCATGTTTTTGTGATACTGTTTATCTATTTGACTATCTGTGGCATCGCAGCTCCTGAACGAAAGAATTGTTTTTTTTATGAAAGTTCATTTTATCGAAAGTGTTTTTAGATATGCTAGATATTTAGATATCAGCTGTTTGAAAATAATCAGATTGTTTCTTGTTGTTAAAGGAATGTAAACCACTTTAGTTTAATCAATTAATAATTTAGTATGGTATACAATCTGATGTTGCAGCATTATCTGAAAGCAACATGATACTCAAATCTTCACTAACTTACAGCAGAAGTATCATGTTTGAGTTTATTGGAATGATCTCTATGAATATATTATAAATAGATACATAATTGGGTCGGGGATTAAAAAAAAATAATACAATGGTTATTTTTGCTTATAAATATAAGACCTTGTAAAATATTTATAATATGAACAAAGCGCGTAGCTTAGTATTTAAAAAAATGTTTCAAAAAAATCATTAGTGAAAGTTATTTTACGCACTTGGCAACACTTCGGCGACTAGATGCGCGGGCGCCTCTCGTAAGCTCGCCTTCCATTAGCGCGTTTGAATATAGAACTCCCCGCGATTGGCCGCCACGGGCAATGAATCATTGGCGCCAACTCGAGATGCGTACGGGGTGTGTGGAATTTAGGGTTAGATAAAACGTGTTTTTTTTTTGGTAACATAAGGTGACGGCTGTTAAAAGCTTCGGAAGTAAGCCCCTTTTTTGGTAACCCGGGGAAAATCCTGCATAGGACCATCAGGGTCGCTGTAAAGACGGTGACCCCGGTGTGCCATACTCCTATTAACTAAAAGCCACTGCGGTGTCGCCTTCTCATCGCTACTAATAGGGTCTCGGGAGTCCACATTTGTCCTTCTGCCTGGCGATCGAAAGGCGAGTAGATATCTCATCTCTTGAAGGGGGGATATGTTGATGATGATGTCCTAGCCGTTCTCGGCCACGGCGACTGTTTCAACACCGGTTAGGAAATTCGAGGTCCAGTTTCCGGAAACAGTCAATTGCGCAGGAGATATTTAAGTGCATAACTGGACGCGCAGCCAGAAAAGCACTCTCTCGTCCGAGCTCCCTCAGGCCCGATGGAAAGGAGAACCAGTACTATCGGGAGGGAGCAGGATGCAGGTTTGATCGAGTTTTCCCTTCTCTATACACCTGGTTGAATTGCGATGTTCAAGAGATACCTTAGTCGCCTTTTACGACACCTCAGCAAGAAGAGGGGGGTGCTATTCTATTCTGCCGGCAGCCACCACGGCTTAAAAATATAAATGACCTATGGTTTATAATGATAAATATATATGTATGATATAAATGGGGGGGGATATAAATGATCCTCTACTCACCACATAGGTTGTATGCTCCACACATCTTCACCACACCTGGGCACTAGACTCTCTTACGTCTATTGCTACTAAGACGCTAACTGTCCGGGCGCGACATTGTTTTCTGCTTTTCCCGTTTGGCCCTCTCCTTCATAAAAGGAAGTAAGCCCTTCCTTTTTACCATAAGTTGACAAGGCGCCGTGCGGGATCTTATAAAGAAAGAATAGGTTTAATAAGCAGCAGCCATAACAAAAGTGATGACATGATCCAAATAAATAACATATGAAAAAAGAGATTTAAAAACAAAAATAATATCGAGGGGTGAAAGGCTATTTGGTTTAAGTGTCATTTTTTGGTGATATAGTAAAATATATATATTTATTTGTAATCAGTAAAAAACGTTGATTCTGAAAATTTATATATATTACTATATCACCAAAAAATGTCGCTTAAACCAAATAGCCTTTCACCCCTCGATATATAAAACTCTAGGCCGTCGCCGATACGCACTCTATCATAGCCTGTGTTATAGAGTACTAGACTATGCAGCGCTGGTGTTTTTTCACTTTGTCAAACCTGTATTTATTTTGTATTACATTTTATGTATTTTCCATATATTTTGATCATTTTGATAATAATAATTTCTAACCAATGTAACCGTCGACGCATTATGATTCATTTTACTCAACCGCTAAGTGAATGGATACGTAAAAAGGGTGAAACTTACAAAAGAGAGTAGTCGAGTTCTAATTGATAAAATGTCAATATTCTTGTCTTTGCTTACAGCAGAGATTTAATCTTGTATCTGCTAATGCAAACTTTGTGCAACCCTCGCAAAATTCAACGGGGATAGCGTTTCTCAAATTCGTCACTTTGACTCTCATTATAGAAAAAGTTTTTGAGTTCTAATAATAATATATCGGCACTCTATATCCTTCGGGGGCGAATTTATACATTAGTGACTGTATCCACTTCGCGCTTATATATTGTGCCCAACGTGACCAGCAGCGCAGTTGATCACCTTTCTCACAACACTAGTACACATGACATTTCTATTAAATGCCATGCAGATTGCCTCACAATGTTTTCCATCACCGCTGAGCATGTGGTGCCTAAATCCATACTTCATCTGAAAAAAAAAGATTTACATGCCGGGAAACGAACCCGATAAAAAGAAGGGGTAAAAAGAATTCGTTTTTTTTTTTTTATTTATAACTTATAGGCGAACGCTTGACCTCAATCACACCTGGTGGAAGGTGAAGATGAGTCCGATGATGAACCGCGTCCGCCTAACAAATGCCTATTCTTTTTTTTACACTGGCTCGACATAGTGACTACAGAGTACCTGATGGTAAGTACAGTGTAGTCCAAATACGAAAGCGACTATCAAAGGATGAAAATCCATTGATAGTCGACATCGTCATATCGGCCCACATATACCACGACTGAAGGTCTCTAGGTATATGAGCTACTGGATATGCTCAAGCTGATCCCGAAACGCGACAAGTCGAAACTGGTCACTATGACGGGCTTTACACCCATGTACTGTGGTCGAGATCCAGACGGGCACCGGCGCCCTACCACCTCGCTGCTGCTCGTTTAGCACCACCCAGGAGTCACGTGTAGGGAAACTAGGGTAAAACCTACGGACGCGAGCAGCTTCGACTCCCACACACTCTTCTTTTATAGACTCCCTGGTCATAAGATCGCAGTTCGGGATAAAAAGAACTAAATATGAGAATTTCTGTATGAATGTTTTTTTAGTAGTTTTTCTGCTAAGGACGGCATTAATCACGGTTTGAGAACCGCGGTTTCTGTGTACATCATAACAGATAGTGTAAATATTTACACGAGATATAATTGGATGCTGTGATGCGGCGGTCGCTGAAGACGCTTGCTGAGCGAGATTTTTTAATTCGCAACGTGATTATTTTTCCCTTTCTTTATTTAGTTCATATCTTCATGCTATATCCCTTTCGGGGAGCAGAAAATCGTCTATTCAAGAAGTGAATCTAGTTGTAACTCATTTTCAGGCAATAGGTTTTCATCGTATCGGGCTTAAAAAAAGTTCTTGTGTATCCAGCTGCTTTCTCTCTTTTTTTATCAAAGCCGAAAATACGAGGGCTACTCTGAAATTGCACTCGGTTATTGGCAGTAGTAGCAACTATCCATCAGGTGGTCTGTTAGCCTGTTTGTCACCTTTTCGAGTATTTTTTTTTTAATTCAGACTTTGCATATTGATACAGTGCAATCCAAAAACCGAGTACGATTATCGAGAGACAAGAACCTGCCGATAGTCGCCGCGATCATGCCGGCCTACACAAATATCTCTCCATACTACGTTTGAAGGATACAACATCATAGGACGGAGCGAGTATATTTCCACGATCTTATGATTTGGAAGTTTTTAACGAAAGAGTTAATAGGAATTTGTTGTGTGGAGGCGGTTCATCGTCGAGCTCATCTTCACCTTCCTCCAGGCTAAATGAGATCAAGCGTCCGCCTATTAATCATTTTAAAAAATCCGCCCTTAATGGATGTCTATGTCATAAATGGAACTCAGTGTCGAAATTCCATGTTTTTGGCTACAGTACTTTAGCCTCTACGATGATGTCAATCAGGACAAGTGATTTTATATTTATGGACGGTGGCAGGCAAAGTCACAGGGCATTATAAACAAAGTGCTTAATCCGTTTCGTCCGGGAAAACGTGTTTCGATTCACCAAAGTCAATATGACGTTGTTTGTTTTTCATTGTGGGTTGGCTAACCGTTCAATCAAAGGGGTATCGATCGTTTTATTTTTTATTTTGTTATACAAAAAAGCGTCAAACAAGTTGACTGTTCACCTATTCCTCTCCAACGTAGCCTCGAGTGTCATTTGGCGTTTTTCCCAAAGCAATCTTTTCCGAAACGCTTGTAAATAATGATTTACCTAACTATGGTTAGGGTCTTTCCCTGGCTGACCGCCCAGTCGAGGTTTGAACCCACAGGGGTGCTGTTACGTCGCCACCCAACCCATAATTAGCTGGCTGAGCACCTTAAGTTCTCGGACTCTTCACCCGATGTAGTTGCCCAGTCTGAAGCATAAATTTCTGTCGAAAAAAGCTGTTGGAATGTGATTATTATCGCATATACCTAAGTGCACCATCAGGGTTGCTGTAGTGTATTGCTGACCATGAAGAACAGAAACTGGAGCTGGGCATACATTGATTGGCTGAAGAGAGCAGTGGCGTGCATCCCATAGAGGCCTAAAAAGCATAATTTTGGAAATTTAATAAATATATTGACTTAAAAATCTGATGATTGGTATACACGTAGTGCTGAGGAAGTGTATGTGACATATTATAATTGTATGTCTTTTTGTTGCAGTTATATATGTTTGTCCGGATGTGTCGTCCGGGCGGAAAAGGCGGGCGAAGCTAGAGAGAGTATCCAGACCTTGCTCACTGTTTGCGCTGATCTCTGCCACCCCTCCGATCTTGACACCGTAAGTTTTGTGCCTTACGGCGTATGTTTAAGGCTTTTTAATGAAGGAAACTAAACCCGCGCCCGTGGTTCTGCTATGGAAGAGAGAGGGTGGGATAAGGTTAAATAACTCTTCAGAACACTCGCCGTGATCTGTGTCACGCCGAGTGACGAGAGAGCACGCTCAATGAGGCAATATCTCTGCGCAAATGAAGCGGTTAAAGAGGTTTCGTAACGTCTAGATCATCCACAATGCGGACAGCCCTCCCCCTCCGCTGCGACCTGTCCAGGGCGTCAAGTAACTACTGGGCAGAACCGTCCCAGAGGTGCGGACAGTATTCCAAGCAGAGTTTGACCTGGGCCTCAAACGATAGGTTGGGTTAACCTGGCGTGAGATAACTGTTTCAGTCTTTTCATGATACCAAGTCAACATTTTTGGAATGATTTTTAGAATTCGGATACCGTCTATGTTAAAAGTTGTTGGATAATATCCAGGGCTCAGAACGGGCATCAGCGATTCAATCCCTCCGCTGCGCCCTGGGCACGAGCGTTTGCGGCTCCAGGGCGGAGTTCTGCATGCTGTTCGCTGAAGGGGCTGGATTACACCACAGCGGGGGCTTCGTGCGGGCCGCGCGCACCGCACATTTACTGCGAGCTCTCGCTGAGTTGGATCATCAGATCGTGCAGGTATCTTCGTCTTTATAAATACTTCAACGGGTCTTATACGCGAACAAATTAACTTTTAATTATCTTTCGATATTTCAATCTGGTAACACAGATCATAGTCACAAGAAAAATGAAGTGCCACGGAGTGTCCATCGAAGGAAGTTACTTATTTCCTCCACCCGCTTTTATTCTAGATAATTCGCATAGTCACAATACATAACTCTCCCAGTACCTACATCTAGGTTTATCTAGATTAAGTGCGGATTTAGGCAGCACATGCCCACCGGTGGAGGAAAACGTCATGAGAAAACCCGCATGGCATCTAATAGAAAACTCAGCTGTAAGTGCGTTGCGACGACGATTAGTTGCGCTGCTGGTCACGTCGGGCACGACACATAAGCGTAAAGTGGATATAACTACTAATGTATCTCTGCTCACCCTGTGTTCAAGACCAAATTGACAATTACAAAAAGTTATGTCAATTTACTAATAGATGTCGCCACAAACGGTTTTGTATCGCGCTGACGAGATTATCGTTCGAATGCTTAGGCCAATTGATTTTGCTTTTATAATACAAGCACCTCTGGACAAGTGATTGTTTTATTTATTACCCGCATCCGCAAAAAGTGAAAAGTGCAAGCAAAAGTGAGCTATCGAAGGTTAGGAGTTCAACACCTTGGATGAGATTTAGTGTGATGATATGTTGTTATTATTATTAAAACTAAAAATTAATGCATTTAAGTTTTAAAAATAATGTGTTTCTATAAAATTCTCATAGCTATTAATTATACAGAAGGGATGTCAAGTTCCATGCGTGTCTCAGCATCCCTCAAGCGGATAGACTGAAGCGCTACCCATCAGGGTTAGTTCGCGATACTTTGAGTATTTGCAAAGAATTACTGCAATGGACGCGGTAATTGTTTGTTCTGTTTGTATGTTTGTTTGCGATGTCGTCCGATGCTGCGCCCTTAAACAAATAGCGTTTTCACGGGAAATCCCGGGAGAATTTAATCTGTAGGAATGGTAGTGCGGAGTTGTTGTTTTTGAGTTTACTTTTAAATGATGTGGCATTTGTTTATATGCGACTTTAGGTGTTTTTTTAAGCTTGTTTCACAGGATTAATGTATGTAAATGAATGAAATATATCTTTATTCAAATGGTTCTATCTTCTAGCACTTTTAAATCGTTTTAAATAAAGTTAATAGTAGATTTATACCACCGGTTCGTATAGCAGAATCTACCGAGAAGAGCCGGCAAGATACTCTAGTAGTTGCTCTTTTCGACATAATGAGGTACAAATATATATAACACACAAAGTAATATAAGTCCCGTAATAAAAGTTGTATACGTTAAGACCACACACTTTTATCGTTTAAACAGTCATTGATGGAATAATATCACATTTTAGCAATTTAGTATTATAGTTTTTTTTAACTATACACACACACGGAGAATTGCTCGCAGATCACTAGCATCTAAGCTGCTAGTGTATACCCACCAGTCGCACTGGACAAGCGTGCTGGGTTACATGTCCCTCATAGATTTCACAAGCAGTAGAAAACGGGAAGTGAGGCCTTTGAAAGGGATTTTGGCCTAGATTGGTCGGCGCGCCGGGCAATATTCGTTGATATCACCATACCACATGATGAGAATAGCGTGAAAACAGTAAAGGAGGAGTCTTCAAAATGTTTATACCTCGCACAAGATATTACCATAGCATGTGGAATGTATTATATAGATTCAACGATAATTGCCCCGATAGTCGTTTCGACTAATGGGCTGATCGCAATGAGCCTCGACTACCGTCCTAAGAGTCGCTTGATTGTTGAATCAAGGGCCTGATATAGAAGCCAGTATTACTCGATACGGCACGCAGCTTTAGGTTTCTCAAATCAGAGTGAGGAACCGGCAGTAGCTGAGCTCCTAACTACTGGTCGTTTGGACCTCAAGCCTCGCCCCTGTAGGTCCACATATTTTAATATTTTAAAATGTTATATGATTTTTTTACAATTAATTTAAAATGTAAATAATATGAGTATTTATTTATATCTATACTAATATTATAAAGCTGAAGAGTTTGTTTGAACGCGCTAATCTCAGGAACTGCTGGTTCGAATTGAAAAATTATTTTTGAGTTGAATAGACCATTTATCGAGGAAGGCTTTAGGCTATATGACATCACGATGCAATTATTAGGAGCGAATAAATAATGGAAAATGTGAAAAAAACGGGGAAAATTATTCATCCTTGAGGGCTTCCATTGCGTGCGCTGCAAAAACGGTTCAAGATACCAAAAATATATATAAAAAAGAATTATTTCTCTTGAAATGATCTAAAAAAATGTCCACGACAGTATATGTCTATCTTTTAAGATTAAGTCACTAGAACCGTTTTTATGGTAAACAAATTTGGTCGAAATTAGTGCATTATTTGTTAAGAGTTGTATCAACGTAATAATATTAATCTTAATCCAAATAAATGTGTTGTTGATTAAGAGTATTTAATTGTGAACAAAATTGTCTTTGACATCAGTTAACTTCAATGAACATCTTAGAAGATATTACAAAACCTTATATAGCAAAACAACGTTTGCCGGATCAGCTAGTGTTAAATAAAGTGTACAAATAATATTTATCAAATGGCCGAGATAACAAGGCGTTTTTATACTTTTATGGGTTAGGCCGCACGCCACTGACATCTTGGTATTTAAAAAACATAGTAGGTAAGAGGTGAGGCTTAATTTATAAAATGGCTCGGAACAACAGCACGGCACCCTCGCCCTGCCGACCAATCCATTAGCGGTCGATACTACAGCCGTCTGGTGAGAGGGCGCGCCCGCCTCACGGAGTCGAAAACGCTTTAAAGAACTGCTTTCTATGTATCAGCATTGTTGCTCTTGCAGGGTTTTTTAATATCATCGGCTACTGATGTTGATTTCTGACATGGTTATACGCTGATTATAATCACTTCCTTGCCAATTTAGTCTTCATTTTTCAACCTGAATCTGCCTGCCTGATAATCAGCAAGGTACAGAACAAAAAACAAAGAGGTACACACACGCACTAATTTCATTCCACGATACCGGCGTTGCCCTCGAGGTATAGTTCTATCAACTGTTGCTAACCGGTGCGTTTACGCTGCGAAACGCAGTTCTACTCCGACGCAGCCTTGAGTTTCTGCAGGCGCTTTTACTCAAGGTAGTGGCTTCCGAAACACTAGTAGATCACTGTTAGGTTTTTTCTTAAACTGCCCACTTAAGTCAAAGTTTGTATCCACAGAGGTGTTCTTGCGTTGCCACCCAACCCATAACTTGGTGGTCGAGCACCTTGAGTGCTCGCCCCTTTCGCCTGGTGAAGTTATAGAGGCCTTTTCCAGCCTACTGCGAAAAAAAACCACTTTGAATGTTTTACCGAAGATAGCCAAACCGAAACCTTCGGTCGAACCCTATTAATTTCCCTCTTTAAGTCAACATGCGAGTATTTATTTTATCAGTTAATCAAAACAAAATCACACAAGGCAAGCAAACCGTATCGGGTTGCGTCCCCGAGCGGCCCGGGTTTGATTCCCCGGTGGCTCGATACTTTGATGTCCGTGCGGCCGCTCTCTCCATTTTACGGCATGAATAATTGCACACCCGCGGGAATCCGACTAGTGTTTCGACTTGCGGGAATCGCGCAGCGGGATTTCTCTTTACTGAACTTGTTTTCTGGAAACTAGCAGCTTTTTTTGCGAGCTTTCTACAGATTGATTACTCCGCACCTATGGAAAGTATAGTGTAGTTTAAGAGGAACAGCGTCTGCTAAAGGACAAGAATCTATTGATATTTGCTGTTGTCATGCGGTTCCACATATACCCATATATATTACTGAGAGTCTAGGTCTCGCCCACAAACACACACACAGCACTTTACTGTGTGTGTTTTGTGTACCTCTAGAGCTACACAAGCTGATTCTAATACACGACAGGCGGAATCGAGTCACTATAACGGTTTTTGCACTTGTGTATTATCGTATCGATCTAGTTCGGACAATTGTTGTAGCACCTTCATATTCTTCTTACCTTTTTTTGGTACCCCGACGTCAAGGCAGCCTTGAGCGGTCTCAGTGTACCAGACTCCTACTGGCTGGATATCCTCGGAATGTCTAATTGCTTCTGCTGTTTTTGTGGTGGTAGAGTAATTGCCCCACTGGGTCGTGTCTACATTTCACAAAAGTAGAGACAGTCATAGCGACTCCTTTATGTCTGTTGGGTTCCGAAATCCGCGTGTGAACCTTCAGTAGCTGATATACCTAGAACCTTCAGTCGTGGTACATTTGGACCAACATGGCATAAGATTACTGCAGTTTTGCTCTCCGGGATTCCAAATCCCGCGATGTCGGTCGCACCTCTACGAAGCCCTGTGTTTGAACTCGGCCTTACTGACAATAAACACGATTATGTGTTTATTAGCAGCGGTCGCAGATGCTCCCGCGCCGGGTACTAGCTCATGATTGATTGTTAGTTCTTATGTTTGCATTTATATAGACCGAGGGTGCTCAGACTTGAACTGGAGGCGATCTGCTTCAAGATTGTTAGACTACAAGCGATTGACTCTGCAGGCGTAGCGAGGCAGATGCCGCAAGCATGTCACTTACAGGATTTTTGTGTAGGGCTTGTCATAGTCTAATGTTGGTCACATTGTTGTTCGTATATGAGACCGTTAGCAGTGACATGACCCCCACTTTCCGAAAAAGTCCTTAAATTTTAAAGCATTTTTAAAAATTACATAGACACATACGTATTACATGGGCGTACAGTGCCCTGCGATTTCAATACAATAATGCATCCAAGGACATTGTTGCGGCTGCCTTGCTTTTGCATTGCATCGGCCATGTTCGCTAAGGCGCAAACCGATTGCTTCTTCGCAAGCGGTGCGCGTCTTTGCTGAGCAGTGCGAGCAAGCCGCAACACCGTAGGTACTGGCCATGATAGCTGACAGGCTAGATTGCCCTTATATAAATAATTGTATTTATCGCCACAAAACCTTTCAATTAGGCATAATAATACGTAGTTTTAAGAGTTTACTAACAAATTGGGTCATTGTTACTTAATAAAGATTATTATTACTATAGAATATGCAATTGATGATACATAAGTGTTAACAGGTATTTTAAATTCCCCCTGATGTTAAGCGCAGTGCGGTCCAAAAGCCTGCTCGTGCGATACTGCTCGCTGATAGTCTCCGGGATCAAGCCAGCTGCTGCTGTCACTTTATACTTGTTTTAAAAATAAAGCGACGTACCTACGAACAGTTTTCGATTAAAAATTCACTACACATTAGAAATCTACGTGGAACTCTCTGTGATTCAGTTTACCCCTCTAGAAGAAATCGCGGCCAAAATTCGCGTGTCCAGCTAACATGAAAACTAGTTGACCGGTGTACGCTTTTATACAGCGGTTCTCAAACTCATTTGGCATTTATAAAAAAAAACCTTCTATGTCGCTACTAAAAAAGTCGTTCTCACAGTCGTTAACTCGCTATTCTTTTATATTTTAAAGTAAATACTTTATCAGGCCTTTTTGTGGCTGTGGATGCTTAGTGGATAAGGGACCGATATCTATGCACGGTGACGCGAACAGACGTAGGTTCGTGTCATGGCATGTATCTATGAGTTTTTCCATGTTATGCTCACCGGTGAAGCAAAACACTATGAGATTACCCGCATGGGATCTAATATAATTCTCATGTGCACTAATGATGTGATGACGCCGATCATCGACACGCTACTGATTACGTTGAGTACGACATACACGCGCAAAGTGGATACAGCCAATAATGCATCTCTGCACACCCTGAAAGGGGTAAAGCGTGAAATTATTATTGAAATTTTGTTTAAACTGTGTGTATGAAATTATTTTTGATTGGTTACGAACTTACGATAATCAAGCATGGCTTTTAGAGAGACATTAGAAGGTTTTAAGAAGATTTTTAATTTGTCTCTATTTGTCTAGTCCCGAAGAGATATCGCTAATAAGAGAGTTTACTAGTCTAAGTATTAGTTTCAACTTTCATAGAGATTTAAGTTCATGCAATGAATTTATAGCATCCAGTTTGGGAGCCACTGGTCATGAACTAAAGTAACGCAATCAGAGAGCGCGTGACGAAGTATCGTTAGAGAGTTCGAGCCTCGACGGAGATTCGTCTCGTCACGGGTCGTTAACTGGACCGACCTGTGATTGTGTTGCGGTTATGGCCGACTGAGATTTCCCTTCGCATACGGAATCCTCGTATACCTTTTATCGGAGAAGATGTTCTTTCCCTTTAAATATTTTACTCGTGAGGCTTTTAGGAATTGTAATTCAGTTCACTCTATAAATTAGATTACTCTGTTACGAAGTTCATGAATATTGTACTGGAATCTTTGGCTTAATTTCACCTTGAGCTATTAGATAGTCTGTAACCTCGGTTTACAGTTTGCATCAAGCGTCTACTTCCTTTTATATATTATTAAATAGCACATTAAAATAAATATATAAAATTATTGCTTTTAAATTCATCGGTTGCACATTTTAAACTCTTGTTTTTCATACACATTTTAATTATATAAGTTAGCCCGACCTTCCTGTCGCTATGCGTAAAAGGCGAAAAGCTTGCCATTTAAATTATAACTTTACGTTTATTTTTATATTGATTCAATTATTGCATGGTGATTACTGCAACTGTCATTGGATCCTTATATCTTGACAGTCACCATCTTTTTTATTTGTATTTACTATTCAATGTGGCATCATTACCTTAAGGCCACTTTAAAAGAAAATCGAATAGACGCAACGTTATTCGATTGTTTAAACATTTTGAATTCACTAGTATTTATGAAAGAGGAACAAGCAAAGGTGCAAATATTATAAGTAACGATTAATACTCAGTGCCTTGTTCACAGGAGGCGTTTGGAGAAGGCGCTTGGCCCTTAGAATTCAGAGCAGCGGTAGCAAGACTTCTCTCACAGCACGCTCCAAGTGATAAAGAAGCTCCAAGAACTACAGCCCTCCGTGAGTCTTTCATACTCTAAAGTGCTTTGGCGTCATGTTATATTTTTTACTTAAACTGGTCACTGTTAGTGGCATATCCGCAAATCTAATAATGAATACTACATTAAGACATCAACATAAACTCAAATCAGTAGCTGTTGGCATATATTATACAGTCCCAGCCTTTAAGAAATAAATTGAATAATCTGTTATATCTTTTAGGCTTAAGCAACCTCCGCCTAGATCAGTCTCTCTCCGAGGCAATGGTTCTGGATCTCATAGTCTTGGTTGGATTCGTGGTCGTGAATAATCCGCAGTTACAGGTCAGTCTATTAAAATTGTTTTCTTTTTACATAATACGTTTGAATTTGTTTTGAATTTACTTGTTTCTAGTCAAATCGGAACACGAATAAATCTATTTTGAGAACCGATCAAACGATGTAACGTGAATGAATATGAAAGCAAATTCTAAACTTTTTTTTTTATAACCTGATGATTAATTCTACATAGGACCATCATAGACGAAGTGAAAGAGACGCTCGCAGTGTGATAAACTCTAACTTGCTAAAAACGCATGGGAGCATCTCGCAGTACAGTCTCAGCTTATCTTAATTTGTACAAGAAATTGGGTTCAGTGAATCACCTATTAACTTGCAAATTGCCCCCTGTAGCACCTGAGAAAATGTAAATAAACCATGATTATGCAATCACTTTTAATGATCGAATAAAACATCAACTTTTCTCATATGCCGAGAAAGATCATGCCTAGTTGTGTGATAGAGTACAAGTATTACAAACATATTCATAAATAGTTAATAGGAAATGAGTTGTCCGTTTTAGTTCCCATGCGGGTTTGTCCACCGCACCTGCATCTGACACGTGTTTAGCTTGCACTGACCATTCGAGCCATTAGCGTCTTGGACGGCTGTGAGATACTTCGTTAAGTGATACCCATGTTGACACCGTTCCTCTCGAGTAAACGCTGTTTTAAAATAATGGGTAATTTTAAATGCTAAACTAGGTTGTTCAGTGTTTTGCTTACTTGTAATTAATATTTAATTATTTAATATCATAGATAAGTTAAATCACGGGTAGCTTCGGTTTCATTATGGGATGGAAGAAATTGAATTCACAATAGGATATTTTATAATATACTGTTTAAAACTATTCTTCGACAATTTGTTTCTTTTGTATCACATTTCAAGTATTTCTTTTATACAGTTAAAAATCATTATACAACATACTCTAAAAACGCAATGATTGACTATCAATATATTTCAAATTGTACAATCTTTCATATCAATGGACGTTGATGTCTATGATTGTAAGTTAAATTTTATTAAGGCACTTTATGAGGATACACTAAAACATTTGGAACGAATTACAAATAATGCTACTTGCGTTTCCCCATACTGTAATATAGGTTTCGTTGTTATCCTGAGATTGCAATTAGTGTCAAAAAATTTATATAAATCTTGAAAAAAAAATTCTCCGGCTTATGCATTTTACAACATCTGAACATTGATATGGGAGTTAGGAGTTTTAGCCATTCTTGTAACAAGGCTGTTTAACTAAATATTCCATTGTCTAAAGAAGGCAGTATAATGCATTTCTCACGGGCACAGGTGTCCCGTCTGGTCGCAGTTGTGCAGGGCTGTATGCTCGACCCATTACTGTTCCATTTATACACTTAGCATCGCCAAGGGGGAAATGACCGTTTGCGTGAATAATTTATGTCGACTTTTCTTGTTTTAATAATTAATTTCATGTCTTGTTTCGACTGGAACGTTTGTGTTTAAATTTATGTTTTGTTCTTTTTATTGTCGTTTTGTGTTAGCAAGCCCATGTAATGTATTTTTATAAAGCTTTTGCGAATCGGAATATCTATTCTGGATGATTATAATCTACTTTTTTCGTATGTACCTTCAATTGTAAGTAAAGTAAAGCAACAGTAAAGAAAAATCTATCGATAGTCACAGCGAGCAAGCCAGCCCAAATAAATATATCTTTATGCTTCGTTTAAAGGACCCCATATCATAGAACGATGGAAACATGTTCCACGGAAGACTATTCCATAACCAAAGGCTCACCAAAAGAGAACTTTTTGTTCCTAGCCGCGGTATCAGTTACCGTTTAACCAAGATTCCAGAAACCCGCGCGCGTGGGTCTGTTATGGAAAGGGAAAAGTGAAACAAACTCTATAAAACGCTTAGTGCGGCAATATCTCTGCGAAACTGGAGCGGTTCAAGATGCTTAGTAATGTTGGGACTCGGGATTATTCACAATGCTGACAGCCCGATGCAACTTGACATTTGATTATTTCGTCAATTATAAAACTTCTGTTGTTTTTTTGGTGTTTCGTTAAAAGTAATTATTATTTTATATCCGGACAGATTCCCCGATTAGAAAGAAAGGAAGTAGAAATGGTTTATATTATATAACTTGTGCTGGAAACCGATGATCGCTGGAGCAAGTGGGATCTTGAGTGGAGATCGCGATTAGGGAAACGTAGTGTGACACGTGCTCGGGAATGTGGTTCAATAACTTATGATAGTCAGCCAGCAATTACCGGATGAAATGAGCCAAAGATCAGGCTCAAGAGCATCTATTGCAAGAGGCCTATATCCAGCAGTAACCTGTGGGTGCTAATTAAAATATTATTGGAAGTAAAATGATGTTAATTTAGGAGACCATATGCGATGGATGGAGTGTCATTCGGACGCTGTGTACGTTGCCCGCAAATTGGTTGGTGTCAAAGACACACAGTCATGCGCTGCTGCCGACTCTCGTGGCTCTTTCGGAGTGGCCATCGGCTGCCGCATCGATTTCATCGGAATTTAACATGGCTGTGAGTATATCGTGTTTTTTAAGACTATACAATTTTAGTATTGTTCAAGTAGATTTGAGCTTGTTCGAGATTATGACTTTTAGTGTTATTATTATAACTAAAGAAAATGTTACTAGAACAAAAGTTCCATTTTAATTGTTAAAAGGGATGTAAGCAACATCTACTGCTGTGATTGATTCAAAAATTATCATTCTGTGATCTCAGTGGTATTATATAAGTAATCTTATGCTAATGCTACAGCGCTATCTTAAATCAATAGGGTACCCAACTCTACACAATATTTCAGTAACAATGTGGTAGACTCATCGATATGTTCTCTATGAATAGATTTGAACAGATAGTTGAGACATTTTTTTTATTTATTGTTATTAGGACACGCTATAGATCAATTTTAAAGTCCCAAAACAACGTCTAAGTTATATTGATCCTAGTAGTTCAGTAGCATACGAATGAAAATTTTATTACGCATTACATATATCTATTGTTTTTCATAAATTATTTGAAATTTAGACGACGGAGGTAGCCTAAATATTATATTAGTCTAAGTTATCGCATAAAGTAATGTTGAAACTTGATAATTTTACGTTATAAATGTTTAATGTATCTTCACTCTCGGGGACGCACCTGCCTTCAAACATTATGATTTACTCAAGGCTAGAAGGAATTATAGTAAACTAAAGCGGTTTATCAGAGATATTGAAATTTTCATGGACCTACTGTTGAAACCTCACATGAAAACTATGCTTAAACTTTTGTTCAGGTAAAGAAAGCTTCGATTTGTGACGGAATTCAGTTGCAGTGTAACTGTATTTTTTATGTTTACCTTATAAAAGGAAATAGAAAACAGATCAGCGGGTATAGTAGGCAATTTTCGCTATTTAGTCGTCCATAAGTGACAATAGCCACGTAGAATCAAATTGTAAGTTTGTTTTCCATCTTTTGGCATAAAAATTAAGTCAATATCAAGCTCTTGCAAGAAATGTGTATTGTGAAGAGATTACGTTTGTGTTTGATAATTCCTTTCACACAGATGCTGGATGAGTATATGAAGACTCCGGAAGCAGAAAAGGTGAAGTTAGTCCAAGTGATAAAACAAGGCAGGGCCAAGAAGGGCGCCAGCAAGAAGTGAATAGTCTTTTAAGTGATTATTGTACCTTAACAATTTACTAAGACTAAGATTTTTATATCTTAATGGATAACCTTTATCGATGTTTAGATTTCGAAAGGTATTATTTTTTCCCCCTTACACATTGTACTTTTTGATATGAAACTTACAAACTATGTATCTATCTACGAGTATTGTAGTGTAAAAGAATTTTCAGTAACTTTTCGTTTACGCGCTTTCAGGTAGCTTTTCGTAAATATAACTGACACTATGTTATTTAAAACCAATGTTCAGCACTAAAGTGTAATAGTCGTTTTTGAATTTTAATCCTAATATTTCTGTATTATGACATACTTTCGAACTATTATAATGACTTAATCAAATAATACTGAGTGTTTAGTTATAGGACGACTGAATAATATCACTCATTCGCCAAAGGCAGAGTCTTTGAGGGAGCTTATTGTATGATTTTAAGATAAGATTGGTTGAATTGAGAGGAGGGGACTAAGTGAGTGCCCTGTGGGACGCCTTTGTATTGTTCTCGTAAGAGAAGTATTTATAAAGTATTTTAACTGTCTAAAAATGTAGAAGCACTGTGATAATATGTACGATTGGGATTAATACTCGAAATTGATGTTTATTACTTCAGTTAAAATAACATAACTTTGCGTTTACTCTATCAAATGCGTCTTTCGATTCGAAATCGAAGGCCCTCTCTATTTCTTTCCAAATTAATTTAGTTTTGTGATATTATTGGACTTTTACTAAAACTGTGATTTTTATAAACTATATATCTATTTTTTTATTTTAATTGAATTTTTTAATGTATTTTATTTTATTTAGCAATGTAGTCAATGTTTTATCCTTATCAACTTATACTTATGATGAGAAGAGCGAGGGTATAGTTTTGTAATTTAGTTTATCCTAGAAATTATCACGTCTATATTTTTATAATGTCTATACATTTTGAAGTGTTATCAATTTTATCTAAAATACAGTATTACATAAAGTTTAAAAATGCGATTAGAAATTTGTTGAATCGAGGTGGAGGTGGAATGGGAGCCTTAAGAAACATACCTGCTCCAGTAATCGTAAAATCTGCAATCTAAGTCAACACACACCAACTTCATATCTCAACTTTCCATTAACTCGTTTAGTCAAGTGTCCTGCACAATTCCACTGGATAGCCGTTATCAAATCTTCATTATAAACCTTAATATGATGTCAAATTTCAATGGTTGTTCAAATGTGGTCCGTATTATCGTTAATATAAACTTCTAAGTGTAGATTTGATTGAATTTAATAGTTTTGATATAGCATTTTCCGCTTTAGAATCTGTTCCGTTCTTCTCATCATTGCTAAGAGGATCCTGTACAGCGTCTGTGATTTCGTTCTGTGTAGTATTTTCTATGAAGTAGCGCATGTAACTTGATGTGTATTTATGTGGACTTGCAGAATACAAGTGTAATAAATGTGTAACAATTATATCTTGTTTAATTTCTAATTCAGACATGAATTCAAAGGGAATTGAAATAAATTTAGTAGTTAGCTCTCGAGTGAATTCCGAAAGCAAGCGTGCTTTCACATCGACCTTATCATCAGTTTCCATCAAGTGAGATTAAAGTAAAACTATAAGCAGACTGTAATTCAAATATCGAAATTTGCTTTAAAATTTGTTTTGGATGGGCCTCTTAAAAAAAAGTGAAAAACGCACTTCTTGTATTGCGGTTGACCATTGGTGACAGTCACCGCTTAACGGCAGGTGGGATGTTTGCCTCTGTGCCTTTTTTTATTTATAAAACCGAATCGGCTAAACCGACGATACTCTAAAACCGAGTCTACTGTAATATTCATCGTTACATGTTAAAACTGCCCTTTGATGAGACAAATTTACATCTGCCTCTTAAGTGCTGAGAGACTTATGGCTCCTGCGCGCCGTGGAACGTGTTAAAAATATTTAATAATGCATCGTTATTCTCGGTTACTTTTAGAATCGGTATAATCCGATTTTTTTTTAAAGTATTAGTATTCGTACTAGTAAATACCTTAATAGGTCATATGCGCGAAAATACTTAACGTATTATAAAAAATTTCGCCCTAGTTTACAGGTCGCAGTCGCGAGTAGCGACGTCAAGCTGTAATTATTAAAAGTAAGTTTTTCGCTCATAGGACCCGTGACAGTAATTACAGTGAATATTATGCGGGAAGGTAACCGGTAGCTCGGCCGGAGCTCTCAAATGAGTGTTCCGCCCAACAATTTCTTGTGTGAGAAGAGCATGATCCAAGGCATAAAGCGAGCGTGCGGTGGCTATTTACACCACCCCTCTGATCTAACCAAGGCTTGACGTCACCGACTTGCGAAGGAAGCTCGCGCTCTGCCTTTCCCACAGTACTCCGCTGATGGAAGGAAAAACGCTGCTCTCAAGGCGGGCATGATAGTCCTATATCAAAATTTCTTGAGGAGCCCAAATGTAGGGTAAAGATTTTTCATAAAAATACTCTTGTTGATTCAAAATAATATAATTTCTATATATTATCACGCCGAATCCCTATTGGGGTAGGCAGAAATAGAGATAATACTGCAACACCTCACTAGTTTTGCAAACTTCTTTCCTTTTTTAACGTTCATTAATCCTTTCATACACTCTCATCGAGTCCGCGTACTTTTGACATGACCCTCCATCAGAACTCTTTATTATTATGTCTCTGTGGGTAACTCTCGGTCGGACTCGGCTCTTAATTCCAATCACATTCATTCAGTATATCTTTTTGGCATCCTTTCATCATTCACCCTTTCTTTTGCCCTAACCTTCGAAGCATGCTTTCCGTATGCTATCGATAACTCTAGCTCCCAAAGCAACCATTCTAGGTATCTCTTCGATCCTAACGCGAGCCGAGCGTTACTCCGCATATAGAACGAAGAGATCGTATTTCCATTGTGTTCATTCTACTTTCGTGCTTCACGCCGTACTGCGAAAATATAATATATTAATTATAAGTCATAACTTCCAATTAATGCTCCTACGAGCACAAGGAAAGAAAGAAAGATTTTTTTTATTAGCAGCAGCCAGACAGAAATGACACATGCTACAATAAATTACATGAAAAACCAGAAAACAAAAATAAATTTAAAAAAATCACAAACAATACACAAGAAAGTCTAGGCCGCCGCCAATAAGGACCCTGTCTCAGCCTGTGCTACAGAGCACTAGACTCTGCAGCGCTGGTATTCTGACAGGACCTTGCGGACGACGCAGCCACTTCACCGGCACAGCTCTACATATACATATATATATATAAGTTATTAGGATTTTGTTACACAATAAAAACAAAGAAAAGAAAACCATCAACAAAAAAAAAACAAATAAGCACAAAAAGCCGAATACAATTTGAGCTTTCAATTTAATCAGCCAAATCTTTCTCTAAACTAGATATAAAACAAAAACAAAAAATAAATAAAAATTAAAAAAAATCATATAAAAAGGTTTTAATATAAACAAGGGTGGCCGAGGTGTGCACTTGTGCCGGTTATAAACCCCAAGGTGACTACTTCTAAATACAAAGGAGGAGTGTGGGACCTGTATTTAATTCACCACAGTCTCGCCGCTCCACCCCGTCCTGCACAAACCCTGCAGGAACCGCTGCCTCTCCCGACACTTACTACATGGGCCTTGACAAAAGTAAGTAAAACGAAACAGAGGCTCCTTAAGTTTTGTGTAATTTATTAATAATAATAAACAAATAATATATTTTAATTCTATGTCCCTTTCGGGATGAGCAGAGTGGTTATGGCGGCCTAGTGGATAATGAACAGTCTTCCAAGTGCGGCAATACAAATGGTCGTAGCTTCGAAATCCGGCATGTACACATGTCTACACGTGACTCCTGGGTGGTGCAAAACAAGCAGCAGCGAGGTGGTAGGGCGTCGGTGCCCGTCTGACTCGTGACCACAATACATGGGTGTAAACTCCGTCATAGTGACCAGTTTCGACTTGTCGCGTTTCGGGATCAGCTTGTGTATATCCAGTAGCTCATATACCTAGAGTCCTTCAGTCGTGGTATATGTGAGCCGACATGACGATGTAGACTATCAATGGATTTTCATCCTTTGATAGTCGCTTTCGTTTTTGGACTACACTGCACTTACCATCAGGTACTCTGTAGTCACTATGTCGAGCCTGTGTAAAAAAAAATGTACCACTGGATTTTTTCAGATTACATACAAATTTAGGCACCGATGAAGGAAATATCGTGAGGAAACCCTTACTTATGGGATCTAAAAGAAGTTTCAAGTATTCATTGAGAACTGTGATCAGCTGCGCTGTTGGGCACAACTATAAGCATACAGTGGATACAGCCACTAATGTATCTCTGCAATTTATTGTAATTAGTTAAACTCAATTCCGCTCCTTTTCCGGAACTTGGCACGGCTTCGGAAGCGATTTCCCTTCACTCGTCAAGACGATTGTTCCGAATTACGTCTTTGAAAAATCTTTTTATCTGCAAATCGTGTGCAATCATGTATAAGTAATGGAGTAATTTGAAGACATTTTTTTACTAACCGCTTTTGAAAATCATTGATTATTTCTTGTACAATCTTCGAAGAAAATTAGTTTCTGTTCAATGAACGCTATATTACATAATAATATTATTACCAAACAACACAAACAACAACAACAACCAAACAACAACATTAACATTTACCAAAATTTAATATGTTGTGTACTACGTTATTGGCATTCTAGATTTTTTTATTTTTTGTTTCCTATTTTTGTATATAATCTTATAATATGCTGTGTAGTTACCGTTGAATAAATAAATAAATAAATTTGTATCTAGCTGTGCTCGCGACTTCGTTCGCGTCGAAGTAAGTCCGGAAGAGTACTTTTTATATTACCCTCCTTCAGATTTAGCTTTACTTGGTATATGTAAGAAGGTCTAGGTGTAACTCTGCTCACACTTGCACCCAAATGCATATTGTATATCTTTTTCTGCGACTATCGGTAGGTTTTTCTTAACTGTTGTCAGTTGCAGTCTTTTTTGGACTACAGCATGCTTACCATCAGGCGCGGTGTGGTCACTGTGCCGAGTTAGGACTAAAAAGTGTTTCAGCACTAGTTTTGTTTTCGTCACCTGTTCAATGCAAATCATAAGCTGTACGAGAACATCCACTCACCAATGTACTGGCAAACTGTGCTAGCAATATTCTATTACCGCTGATTACCCTGACAAGAGTAGTCGTAATTGTTTCTGTATGGTTATGAGAGTTACTTCCAATGGAGTCTGTGTTCTCTCAGAAGATAGGCGTAAGACGTGACCTTGTATGTTATTATTTGGAGCGGTTTATGCTATATCAAAGCAATATATAGATATTTTTTCCAGAACGTCCATTCCTTTGTGTTTATAATTGTTCTGCAAAATTTTTCTAAGTAAAAATGTTGGAAATGTTGTTAATAAAGAAAGCGTGGAAAGTCTCGCAACTGACCGAAGTACCGAAGACCGCAAAAGACCGACCAGAGTAAAGTTTTGACCAACGTATCAATGAAAACGCCCGAAAAGCATCGGTCCCGGATAAATACATAGTTGTGCTGTTGCGCGCCTCCAAACTGCTCTATTCAGATCATACAATTGAAAAGAAGGATGTTAAAAAGAGTAACTCTGGGAGTTACTGTTTTAATTTACACCAAACTGAGAAAAGAAATAGGAGCGCAATTTTAACATAAAACAAGAAGGAAATGGAGATTCCCGCAATTTTGGCACGTAACCACAAGTGGCTGCCTTTAATTTTTCTATAGACTGTACCTAGGAGAGTGTGCGGTTGAATTGTATTATTCACTTCCCTTCTCCCTCTTCTACCATTCATTAACAAGACGCCGTGCGGGCTTGCACCCTTATGTACTTAATGTACCAGCTGCTCGCACGAGGCGATTCGCCTCCTTTTTTTTGCTGCGAACCGCCAAAGAGTGGAATTCGCTTCTTGCCTCTGTTTTTCAACATCTTACGACACGGGAATCTTCAAACGACAAGTGAATCGGTATTTGTTTGTTGAGCACGCTCCATCATCGGGCTCATCATCACTTTCCATAAGGTATGATTGAGGTCAAGCCCAAACCTTATTGTAATTAGAAAAAGAGGACTTTCGCAATTAAACGCTTAAGAAAATAAATGATTCTAAGTTAGATTTATAAACGCTACTTTGACTTTGCTCAGCCCTTTACTGAAACATTACAAATTATATTATTTAACGAATATCAAAGTATATAGTAAATTACTGATTTCTCAGCTTGGAGTTAGCTCTGTGGATGCTTAAGCAACATTCAAGCTCATTGTATATATTCCGTGTTTTGTTAAAGTTGAATGTATTTTTTGAGCAAAGTTTGAGCAAACTCCAGACAGCATCTATAAATCTCAACTATGAAATTTTTATTAGAGTAGTATTGGTTCCTTTCAGAGATAGTCATCCGCGGCTGGCCGCTAAAAGCTTTCCGGTCTACAATCGCGTTGCGCACGCGCCGCGTAATGCATTGCCTTTTATTTTTATTCCCCATATGTTTTAACCTATCAAATAAATCAACTGAAACTTCTGAAGATGTTTAAAGTTGTGGAATGAACTTCTGGGCGCAGCACTATCTTTGCATTGTCGGCAAACTATGCGGCCATTGTTTACACACAACTGGTCAGTGTAAATCTGGCTATTGTAAAAAGTAATTAAACTTAGATTTTTTTTGCAATGGAACGCAATTTACAAATGCATTTTTAAGATATAAACCTAACATAATATGTTTCATGATCTCTTAAACGCAAAAGTAGATTGTCCTGAACTTCTCGGGAAATTAAAATTTTCATAAAACGTACTCGAAATCCTTGCTCATTCGCCTTACCTCTTGCAAAGCACTGTTATGCCCAAAACTCGGTCATCTGTAGATGTTGCGCTCACTACAATAAATATTTTAAAGAGACCGATATGTTTTACTTGAGCCGTAATCAGGTCGTTAAGACTATTATTTCTGGACTGCAGTTAGATGAATCTCATACAACACCGAAATGAGTACACACAGGCACACAAATTCACTGACACAACACTCACTGTACGATACGGGGAGCGACCCAAACATTTAACAAAATTTAATATGTTGTGTACTACGTTATTGGCATTTTAGATTTTTTATTTTATTTCCTATTTTTGTATATAATCTTATAATGTGCTGTGTAGTTACCATTGAATAAATAAATAAATAATATAGAGATAAACCTAATCACGTAAAAATAAAATTGAACCAACACAGTTTTTGTACTTATACAGGAAAGCCCAGTCCGGTTCAGTTTTTGATGTCATCTAGACACTTCCATCGCTGATGGCCCGGTCTTTTCTTCTCTGGAATCTTGCCTACGAGGTATCTCATATTGGCATTTTCTCTGCATACGTCCAAAGAAGACCGCTTTTCCTCGCATGCCTTCCGACATCAATTCTCTTTTGCAATGGGCCCTTGCCAAGATCTTTGCGTATGAGGTGAATCTAATCCAAAAAATATATAGTTTTGGTGGCTTAATACGTGGGTCTCTTTAACCACCACTCCAACACAGCCTCGAGTTTCTTCCAGCGTTTTTTATCAAGGTGGTCGCTTCCAAACGCTAGTAGATCAGCGTTAGGTTCTTTCCCTGGCCGGCCGCCCAAGTCAAGGTCCATACCCACAGGGGTGTCCTTACGTTACCACCCAGCCCATAACTCGCTGGCTGAACACCTCAAGTGCTCGCCTCTCTCGCCCGGTGAAGATGTCAAGGCGTATCTGGATCAGTAGCAGTAAAATCCGTTGAAAATGTAACCTCTTCAACAAGGGAGTGAAAACGCTCTTATTGGTCGGCAATGCGGCGCACCGGTTGCAGTAGTCCGTAGGTGACAGTACTCGCTTACCATCAGGTGGGATGTTCGACTGTTCGATTTCCTTTCACATAAACATATAAAGAGAAGCACAAGTTGGCTGTGGCGGCCTAGTGGGTAAGAGACCGGTATCCATGTGCAGCGACGCGAATGCTCGTGGGTTCGTATCCCGGCATGTACCTCTGGGATTTTCCAGATTAAATACAGATTGAGGCACCACATGCTCAGTGCTGAAGGAAAACATTGTAAAGAAGCCCGCATGGCATCTAATGATGATGATGATGTCCTAACCGGTTTCGGCCACGGCGATTGTTTCAACACCGGTTAAAAAAATCGAGGTCCATTTTCGGAAACAGTCAATTGCGCAGGAGATATTTAAGTGCATAACTGGACGCGCTGCCAGAATAGCACTCTCTCGTCCGGGCTCCCTCAGGCCCGTTGGAATGGAGAACCAGTACGATCGGGAGGGAGCGGGATGCAGGTTTGGTCGAGTTTTCCCTTCTCTGAACACCTGGTTGAATTGCAGTGTTCTAGAGATACCTTAGTCGCCTTTTACGACACCTCAGCAAGAAGAGGGGGGTGCTATTCTATTCTGCCGGCAGCCACCACGGCTTCTAATACCAATGTCATGTGTACTAGTGCTGTAAGAACAGCAATTAGTTGCGCCACTGGTCACGTTGGGTATGGCATATAAGCGCATAGTGGATACAGCCATTAATGTATCTCTGCTTACCCTTGAAAGGTATATAGCGTGACGATATGTTATTATTGTTACAAAGTCAGCTTTTCTGTGCTAAACACAATCGGATTTTCAACTGCGTTTAAGCGTGAACTCATTGTCAGTATAAAATGTGCTACGGTGCTTTAACTCTAAACATATCTACCATAACGGGTCAAATGACCCATTTTGAACATTTGTATTGAAAATACAAGTATCATCTTATTGTTTTTGCACATTTGACTTCATGGCTTTTTCTAACTAATTGACCTAGAGTTAATTTAGTATTTTTTTATTTATTTTGAGTAATACTTGAACTTGGCGCCGATTTTCGAGAAGCCCGTGAACAACCAAAAGAAAACAAATACGAAAGAATCGTTGCCTTAGTCTCCTACAGATGCTTATCAACGTAAGAAGTGTCAAATAGGATACTGTGAAGAAAATGAAACCAACAAAATTTGCTCTAAATGTAAAAAATATGTTTGCTTTAATTTACACTTATATGTAAAAAATGCGATGAGCAATAATTAAAAATTATTATTTTCCTTTTGTAATAGAAATGGTCAATATACAGTTTTTTTAATATAATACATTTTATTATTATGTTTATTTCCTTCCTAACATCCATATAATACATTGAAGCAGGAAATAGGTATCTAAAAAGTGTTGGTATGATTAGTGTTAATAGATCAAAGAATGTAAAAAAGGTTTGGAAACACTGGTAAAGTAAGCACTTGTAGAGCACGTGCCTCCACTTAGTTCAGAGATAACACCTTATCTAAGCATTTTGTACAGAGTCCTTATCTGTTCAACTATAAGTTAACGTGTATTAACTTTATACGATGGATTCACACTAATGATTGTGAATAAATACTTAGACGATCGAAAATAATACTCGTAAAATCTATAAATGGTTACACTTTCTACTAGAGCTGCGGCTGTGTGTGTTTGTGGTGTGTTTTTATTACGATTTTTAGACGGACACGTGACTTCAATCACATTTGATGGAAGGTGAAGATGAGCTCGAGGATATACTGCGTCCGCCCAACAAATGTCCATTCACTCTTCTCTTAAAGGGTCCCAAGTCATAAGAACATGAAAATATGGTCATAGGTTTGCATTCTGGCTCATACCTTTGGAATTTTTTAATTAAGTACGAATTTAGACATCGCTTTCTAACCGATAAAGGCAAACATAATAAGGTAACTTGCATGGCATCTAATAGACGTGTCATGTGTTCTACTGCCGTGAGAACGGCAATCCGCAGCGCTACTGGTCACGTTAGCCACGATTTACATGCGCAAAGTTGATACAGCCACTGCATCCCGAAATGGATAGTAATATGATCATTATTGGCAAGTTTCGTCTCACTGCAGGGCAAAAGCCTCCCCTCCTTTTTCCACTATATTTTTTTTTACACTAACTCGACATAGTGACTACAGAGTACCTGATGGTAAGTACAGTGTAGTCCAAATACGAAAGCGACTATCAAAGGATGAAAATCCGTTGATAGTCGACATCGTCATGTCGGCCCACATATACCACGACTGAAGGTCTCTAGGTATATGAGCTACTGGATATACACAAGCTGATCCCGAAACGCGACAAGCCAAAACTGGTCACTATGACGGGCATATATATTTGTGGAATATATGGGAAATGGCTTGGATATTTAACTCAGTGCCCTTCCCCAATCCAGGGAGGCGGGTGTGCTCTATGTGCAGAGACAGTGCGTGCAGCTGCAATTTACGTGTAATAAGACTTGCTGTATGCCTTAGTTGGCTCTTAAGCTCCTACAACACTCCAGTATGATCAAGAGGGAGACACTACTCTATTCTGCCGGTTAACCCCACCCCTATATAACAGGCTGTAGCGTGTCGTGTATATTATTATTACTTTTCAAATTCCAAACACCTCAAAACAATATTACAGATTAAAACCCCAACGCTGCGTCGCGTTCAATGATTTTATTACTGCATCATCTAATTATACTCGTGTAGATCTTTATCGTAACGACATATGGGCTGAAGATTAAGGGAAGATAAACGCCCACTGACGTAGACCCTCCATGACCTACAAATCTGTCGTATTTATAGACCAAGATAACAGCATGCGACGGGTTGTTTGTAAATGTCTCCATCATGCACGTGGTGTGTGGTGGTCTAGTGGTTAAGGGATAAGTATCCGTGCGCGGTAACGAGAGTTGGTCGTAGGTTCGAATCGCGGCACGTATCTCGGGGTTTTCTAGACTAATTACGAATTAACAGACAACATGCTCACCGGTGAAGGAAAATATTGTGAGGAAACCCGCATGGCATCTGACAGAAATGCCATGTGTACTAGTGCTGTGCGAACGGTTACTGGTTACGCTACTGGTCACGTTAGACATGAAATATAAAGGAAAGCAAAGGATCGTGTTAGTACGTTATCTGTACTAATATTATAAAGCTGAGGAGTTTGTTTGTTTGTTTGAACGCGCTAATCTCAGGAACTACTGGTTCGAATTGAAAAATTCTTTTTGAGTTGAATAGACCATTTATCGAGGAAGGCTTTAGGCTATATAACATCACGATGCGATTATTAGGAGCGAAGAAATAATGGGAAATGTGAAAAAAACGGGGAAAAATATTCTTCCTTGAGGGCTTCCATTGCGTGCGCCGCAAAAACGGTTCGAGATACCAAAAATATATGTAAGAAGGAATTATTCCTCTTAAAATGATCTAAAAAAATGTCCTGGACAGTATATGTCTATCTTTTAAGATTAAGTCACTAGAACCGTTTTTATGGTAAACAAATTTGGTCGAAATTAATGCATTATTTGTTAAGAGTTGTATCAACGTAATAATATTAATCTTAATCCAAATAAATGTGTTGTTGATTAAGAGTATTTAATTGTGAACAAAATTGTCTTTGATATCACTTAATTTCAATGAACATCTTAGAAGATATTACAAAACCTTATATAGCAAAACAACGTTTGCCGGACCAGCTAGTGACGTCATATAGGTTATGACTCCCCCATATATCCTGAGCTCCTATTGTCAGTTAAGTTCTTTTTTGCCCTGTTTCGACATAGTGGCATACATAAATATATTTTCACGCTTCATTTAAAGCACCTCATATCACAGTACGGCGCAAACACGCCGGCCGGAAGACCATTCTATAGCCTAAGGACTCGGCAAAAGTTAGAGAAATTCTTGGTCTTTGCTTGGATATTTGTTACTATATAGTTGTCACTCCGCAAAGCCTCAAACGTGGTTCTTTTATGGAAGGGAGCGGGTAGAATAAAGCATATATGAACAGTGCACTAACACTAGCTAGCTGATCCGGAATGATTTGTCGATATCTTCAGGTCTATAAACGATGTATCAGGGTAATATTGTAGTTTTTGTAATGGGGTCTCGTTAATCAGTTTCACTGACTCCAAAATGTGTGTACAGTGAGGTGCGTGACCAGTAAGTCAACGAGGGTATCGGTCGACTCATCAGCGGCCGATCGCACGGACGCTCCCCTCGTAATTAACTAGATGGACACACCGTGCCGTACTTATCGATCGTATATACAGGCTGTTTATACTATAAAGACTTTAACGGGTCTTAGGCACGAATATTTATTTATTTATTCCATGGTAACTACACAGCATATTATAAGATTATATACAAAAATAGGAAATAAAATAAAAAATCTAAAATGCCAATAACGTAGTACACAATATATTGGGAGTCGAAGCTGCTCGCGTCCGTAGGCTTTACCCTAGTTTCCCTACACGCGACTCCTGGGTGGTGCTAAACGAGCAGCAGCGAGGTGGTGGGATGTCGGTGCCCGTCTGGATTGCGACCACAGTGCATGGGTGTAAAGCCCGTCATAGTGACCAGTTTCGGCTTGTCACGTTTCGGGATCAGCTTGTGTATATCCAGTAGCTCATATACCTAGAGACCTTCAGTCGTGGTATATGTGGGCCGACATGACGATGTAGACTATCAATGGATTTTCATCCTTAGATAGTCGCTTTCGTTTTTGGACTACACTGTACTTACCATCACGTACTCTGTAGTCACTATGACGAGCCAGTGTTAAAAAAAAAATTTGGTAAATGTTTGGGTCGCTCCCCGTATCGTATAGTGAGTGTTGTGTGATTGTTGAGTGTGTCAGTGCATTTGTGTGCGTGTGTGTGCTCATATCGGTGTTGTATGAGATTCATCTAACACCAAGTATCTTTTAACAACAGCTTAATATTTCAGCCTGGTTACGCAAGTTAAGGCCCCGTGCAGACTGAAGCGCCATAGAGTTTTCGTCAAGAGCGGGAAGATATTTCCTCCACCCGCTTTTTTTCTTGATAATAAGCATGTTTACAAGGCGACATAGCATGATGTCCTAGTTTTCTAAACACTGGGTTCCGCGCTGATAGCTTAAACTCATCACCTCTGCTAAAAGTTTTATGCTTTTGAATCTTACCAAAATTAATGTCGAGCCATAATTAAAAGTAATTTAATTCGCGCATAGGCCCTGTGAAAGTATTTATAATAAGTACAACACGCGAAGTCTGCCTCGAGTTCGTAGACGATGTCGCGAGGTCTGCGAGGAGAAACAAGTAGGCGCGACTGGTCGGGGGACAAAGCAGCAAAGCGCGTCAGAAGGAGGGTAAGAAGAAAAATGGGTACGTAATGAAAAGGACTTTGGTTTATAGGAGAAGAGACAAGAATAAAAAGGGAAAAACACGCGAAAGTTTAAAATGTGTCATGTGTATTGCCTTTCGTTATTAAAAACGTTTTTAATAAACACTCAACACAAGAGCACACTGTCTGTGACACTAAACCCTTGATAAAATTTGCTTAAAACATTTTATTATTATTCGTCAGAGGGTAGTATAACAAAGTATGATGTAAAGAAACTAGTCAGCTTGGGACCTCAAACACTACATCATCTGTACAAACATCACCGTGTAATAGTATATTTCACGAGAGAGCAAACATATCGCGTGTCATTCGCAGTGAAAATAAACAGAACGCCCTGTATACAGACCGTAATGTACCGCATCGCGGGACACACGGACGATAGCTGCGTCAAATAATGTTATAATATTTTTCTTGTTTATGCTATTTAAAAATGATGACTAATTACATTGTCGGAGTCATTTTTTTATTTATATCTTTTTTTTATGATTCGCAGGTGGACGTTTTATCTCGATCACATTTAGTGGAATTTAAAGAAGAGATCGACGATGGACCGCGTACGTCCAACAAATGCTTATTCACTCTTCTTTTAAAGGCTCCTAAAAGATAGGGAAAATAGGCTCGCTGGAAGCTCATTCCTCCCTTTAACTGTTCTCGAACTTCTTCGTGCGGATATAAGGCACTTCCACCACTAAGGAAGGTATCCGTCACAGTATCAAGTGGTTTTGTGACGAAATAGGGGTGGCGTTGTGTAACCAGTAAAATACTGTAAGACAGGCGATAGGTGATGCTGCTATCTTATATAACAGTAACGAAAGTGTCATCAAGACGGGTGATTATGCGACTTTGGATTCTTTAAGTGAAATGTGAAGAGATATTTGTATAGGCCGGCATGATCGTGGCTACTGTCAGCAGGATGTCTCTCGATAATCGTACTCGGATTTTGGATTACACTGAGCATTCCATCAGGGACTGAGCGGGCACTGAGTCAAATCAGAATATTAAAATTATAACACGCCCGTTCTTCAATTTTATATGGCATTCACTACGGTACAAGACAAATATCTCTTTTTTTTTAATTACAAACAGGTTCATTCTTGACTTCAGTCATATTTGATAGAACGCGTTGGTGAGGCTAACGATGCAGCGCGCTTGCCCAACAAAAATCCATTCACTCGTTGCTTAAAGATTCTCTTATTATATGAAGCTAGAAAAACGGACGCTGAATTCCACCCCTTCTCAACATAAAGAGGAGGATAATCACTTTGCATAAGCTGTTATCGTACATTTGAATTCCGTTATGAACATCTGGTTTTTGCCAGAGGTAGTTCGAATTTAGGCAGCACATGCTCAGTGGTGAAGGAAACCATCGTGAGGAAACGCCATCTGTGCCTTGAAATCAGCAATCACTTGCTCTACTGGTCACATTAGGCACGACATATATAAGCGCAAAGGGAATAAAACTACTAAGGCATCTCTACTCAGCCCGAAAGGTGTATAGCGTAACGATATATTATTATTATTAGAATTATACAACACGAGAAGCTGAATAAAGGCCTTATACCATATATATATATTTTAGTTTTTACTGTGGTAAATAAAAATATGTGTTAATTCAAGTATAAAAATGAATTAAATGTATAAGAGAATTTCTCTCTAAAATAATATACGTTCGCTGATGTATCTGTCGGTGTGTCTCGCTCCTACACATGACGACACCTGGCCTGTGACGTCACTGCCGACCGACACGCGGACAGTCGCAATTATATTAAGATTAACTTTTAAATGCCCCGAGTAATGGTTAAACAATTTACCCAGCTAAATGGATGACGAGGCCGGCTTGCCGACCGCGCCTCACTACGAACCGCTATGTAGGCACACAAAATGTGCTTATTGTATTTTGTTCTCACGTGTTTAGGTTATTACGTCCTAGAAATGCCTTTTTTTTCTACGTGACGTTTACTTGTGACCCGGGTAAGGGCCTCTAAAGCTACACCGGACTTGAGTGGGCGAGAACTGAAGGTGCTCAGCCAGCGGTTTGTGGGTCGGGTGGCTACGCAAGGGCACCCCTGTGGGTACGAACCTCGACTTGGGCGGCCAGCCAATTTGAATTAATACCCAAACCTAAGGTTATCTACTAGCATTTCGGAAGCGACTACCTTGAGAAGAAACGCCGAAAGAAACTCAAGGATGCGTCGGAGAGATGCCTTAGAAATGTATGCTATGCTTGTGTAAACAATATGTACCTTGTTGACAGTAAATGTTCTCTGATATCTGGTGTCAGATGTGGCTTCGCAGATCGCAGTGCAACGGGGCCTCTAGGAGTAGCTTGTAGCGAGCCCTCGGCGAGCTGCCACAAAGCATTTTTTTTTTACACTGGCACAACATAGTGACTACAGAGTACCTGATGGTAAGTACAGTGTAGTCCAAAAACGAAAGCGACTATCAAAGGATGAAAATCCATTGATAGTCTACATCGTCATGTCGGCCCACATATACCATGACTGAAGGTCTCTAGGTATATGAGCTACTGGATATACACAAGCTGATCCCGAAACGCGACAAGCCGAAACTGGTCACTATGACAGGCTTTACACCCATGTACTGTGGTCGCGATCCAGACGGGCACCGACGCCCTACCACCTCGCTGCTGCTCGTTTAGCACCACCCAGGAGTCACGTGTAGGGAAACTAGGGTAAAGCCTACGGACGCGAGCAGCTCGACTCCCGAAAAGTATCAAGTTTAATCGTGTACATCATGAATCGCTCAACGACAAAATCACTCAAACCAATATTCCGTAAGTACATTCTCGCTATTTGTTTTTAAAATTCAGTACCTAAAAACAAAAAAGAACCTTTATTGGATCACTTGTGTATTAACACTAAATTTACCGAACCGGTCAAATAACCTACACTGTTGTCTTGTTTTTTCTGTTCTAATATTTAATCATTCTGAAAAATAATATGTCCCTTATTGGTATAAGATAATGATAAATATTATGGATTTAATTATAACAAAGCAAAATAAATCATATTAAACCTATTTTTTAAATATCGCCGTCTGTATCATGGCGAGTGCTCTGAAGAGTTGTTCAACATTGTTAGACCCTCTCCCTTCCTGAATAGAACCATGCGCGACGGTTTGCGGAGTCACAGCTACGCGGTAGCTCAAAGCCCGGCTAGGACTGAGAAGTTCTCACTAACCCTTACTTTTGGCAAATCGTTGGGCTTTGGAATGGTCTTCCGGCGAGCGTGTTCTCATTGTTCTATGTTATTGGGCTTTTAAGCGAAGCGTGAAGGTATTTTTGTATAGGGCGGCATGATCGCTGCGACTATCGATAAGATTTTTTTACTCCTAATAGTCGTCGTTCTTTTTTGGACTGCACCACGCTTTCTATCAGGTGTGGTGTAGTCACTGTGTCCAGTCAGGGCAAAAAAGGTATCTGATGTAGGCGAGTGCGCGATGCTGTCAGGCCGCGCATTAATCTCGCGATCATGACAGCGAAGAGCGCTACAAAGCCGCTGGCATCGGAATCCTTGCTTTATAAACACATACAGAACAACACATCGTGAACTGAAAGCCGCTGCAGTATCACCGCTGAATTGGACCTTTAACGAAAAATCGTTTAATTATATCAGAAATAAAAGTAGTAAGCAAACTTCGGTGTGCATGTTCGATCTACACCCATACGGTGACAAACAGGTTAAAAGACTCCGTATTAAAGAATGTCTGCCGTTGCCTATAACCAAGCGAAGAAGTTATGAGTCTCGGAATCCGTTCCCATACGGACTAAATATTTTGTCCTAAATAATATATTGCATATATAACATTAACTTTGGCTGTGAGCTGGATTTTTTTTTTATATAAGGTTTTAAAGATTGTACAGATTATGTAAAATTTCATTCCGAGTGAAAAAGTTAAAATTCGGTAAAAAAAATTCCTCTCACAGGATCAGGGTGTAAGATCCCCCCGCGACCGTCGCATTACGTATACATTGAGGTACATTTGCACCCTCCTGCCCTCCTGGAGGAGTGCGGAGCGGGGGACGCGTGGTAAAAGCATATTTATGTTAGTTTCTGATTGACGATGATGGCTTCCCCTTGGTTAGATGACGTACGGTCTCGCTACGACGAATTATTTCTAATAATATTTTGATTTGGTCGAATCGTTCATAATGCTGTTTTTTTAAGTATTATATTAATTGCAGTTTTTTTTATTTTTACTTGCCATAGTGACCACACTACTCCTGATGGAAAGCATGATGTAGTCCAAAAAACGACAAAGACTATCGCTAGTATAGAAAAACCCAATGACTGTCGCAGCGATCATGACGGCTTACACAAATATCTCTACACGCTTCACAAAGGACTCCATATCATAGGACGGTGGGAACACGCTCGGTGATTTCACAGCTCAAAGATTCGAAAAAGTAAGAGTTAGTGAACTTGTTAGTTCTAGCCAGGGTGTTTGTAAGCTGTTGTGTAGCCGTAACTCCGTATGCTAAGCGTAAGACTAAGTGCGCGGCTTGGTTCTTTTGTGTAAGAAAGAGGATGGAACAAGGCTAAATACTAAGGACAATAGAATATACTTAAAACGATTTTTTCCTCTACCGGTGAAATGTTTAAAATGTGTTAATAAGCATAACTTAAAAAACAGACTGGTGGGTCTTCGCATGTGGTTCCGATTGTCCTATTTTTTTTTACACTGGCTCGACATAGTGACTACAGAGTACCTGATGGTAAGTACAGTGTAGTCCAAAAACGAAAGCGACCATCAAAGGATGAAAATCCATTGATAGTCTACATCGTCATGTCGGCCCACATATACCACGACTGAAGGTGTCTAGGTATATGAGCTTCTGGATATACACAAGCTGATCCCGAAACGCGACAAGCCGAAACTGGTCACTATGACGGGCTTCACACCCATGCACTGTGGTTGCGATCCAGACGGGCACCGACGCCCTACCACCTCGCTGCTGCTCGTTTAGCACCACCCAGGAATCACGTGTAGGGAAACTAGGGTAAAGCCTACGGACGCGAGCAGCTTCGACTCCCATTCAATAGTGATCGTGTAACTATAGTTATGAATCAGGATAAAAAGTGACATTCGCCGTATGCAGACCGCACGTTACGCACTTAGCTCTCGCATACTTGTCGGGGACAAGCGCGGGGGCACTTTACATCTGTATCTACACGGCCCGCCACACATACCTATCCACATCAAGCGATGTTTATCTTCACGCCGATGTATCTATGCGATAGGCAGAACGCACTACCGTGGGTAGCTGAAGACCCTGGTGCAAAAAATAAAGCTCCAACTAAACTGTTTAAGGCCTCAAATTTACAGTCGCTTCTTTGACTTTGCTAAGACTTTACTTAGGAAATACGTTCATCTTTGTCGTAAAACCATCTATCATCACGCCAAATACCTATTGTGTTAGATAGAGAGAACGGAACGCCACTTTTCTCTATTCTTACAAACGTCTTTCGCTTCGTTTACATTCATAAGTATTTTCATGAACCCTCGCCGAGTCCGCATACTTTTGACATTACCCTCCATCAGAACTCTTTTTATTTGGCCTGTGTGGGTAACTCTCGGTCGGCCTCGGCACTTGCTTCCACTCACATTCATATTGTGCATCTATTTCGTCGCCCTTTCATCATTTATCCTCTCCACGCGCCCGAACCATCGAAGCATGCTATTGTTCAAGCTGCCGATGACATTATCTTTCAAAGCAACCATTCCACGTATCTCTTCGTTCCTAACGCGATCCACAAGCTTTAAAACTAAGTATATATTATAATAATAAATTTCGAATATTTTAAATATTGACTTAGCGAAGTTCAACTTGAGACATTCGGTAACTTACCATATATTTTGATATAAAATAAAAGTATTTTTATATGTATACTAGCTGATCCGGCAAACGTTGTTTTGCTATATAAGTTATTGTAATATCTTCTAAAATGTTCATTGAAATTAAGTGATGTCAAAGACAATTTTGTTCACAATTAAATACTCTTAATCAACAACACATTTATTTGGATAAAGATTAATATTATTACGTTGATACAACTCTTAACAAGTAATGCATTAATTTCGACCAAATTTGTTTACCATAAAAACGGTTCTAGTGAGTTAATATTAAAAGATAGACATATACTGTTGCGGACATTTTTTTTTTGTCATTTCAAGAGGAATAATTCTTTCATACATATATTTTTGGTATCTTGAACCGTTTTCGCAGCGCACGCAATGGAAGCACTCAAGGATGAATAATTTACCCCGTTTTTTTTTTCACATTTTTCATTATTTCTTCGCTCCTAATAGTTGCATCGTGATGTTATATAGCCTAAAGCCTTCCTCAATAAATGGTCTATTCAACACAAAAATAATTTTTCAATTCGAACCAGTAGTTTCTGAGATTAACGCGTTCAAACAAACAAACAAACTCTTCAGCTTTATAATATTAGTATAGATAGAAAAGTGATCATATTGCATCTAATATAAAGTACAGCGTAGTCCAAAAACTACAGCGACAATCTTAGAACGAAAATCTACTGACAGTTTCCATTGTCATGCCCCCAAGTACTTTGGCTCGTTTCCGTGAAGGCCTGGAGATCCCTATTCCGCCTGTGACTTGGCGACAGAATTTGTTTTTGTTTGTTGTGTTGTATGCCAAATAAATGCTTTTTCTTTTTTTCTTTCATAATAGCTTCTTCACTCCCAGAATGGAGCCTGGGAAAGAATATTCGCTTTGTTGGAGAAATCTCCAGTAACGACTGGCAGCAAGTAGAGGGGTCAACTCTGGGGTTTTGAGCCAGTAGGAGTTTGGCACACACAGGCCGTAGCCTTCACGGTTGCCCTGACGATCCTATGCAGGATTTTCCCCCGGGCTATGAAACATAAAGGGTTAAACAGTAATCAACTAAATGGAATACTCAAAACAAGGCCGAGCTTATGACGTAGCCTGCGCATCGTTAGTTTGATTAGCCTTCAGGCACCCTGTGGATTAACTCATTCACTTGGATTTCCATGATTTAGAGATATCTTCTGGGTAAGCTTACGACATGCTTTTCCCTTTTGGTTGTGGACTATATTTGAAAACTATTTTTATAAAGTCACTTGTGCTGACTAACATTGTTGTAGATCCTAAATTACCGTAGCTAGAAAGATAGATATAAAAAAGGAAAATAAGGCAAGTTTCTCGTGATTTGTTGTATTCACTGTCTAAAGAGGAAGTAAGTGAGAGATATATATATGTCGCCTTGTAGGCAACGGATCTGGATTCATGCGTGGTAACACGAATGGCGGAAAGTCCGGATTCCGTACGTACCTCTGGGTTTTCCCATATTAGATACGGAATTAGGCACCACATACTCACTGGTAAAGGAAGAAAAAGATATGTAAGGATGCCCGCGTGACATCTATTAGAAATGTCATGTAGACTAGTGCTTCGAGAACGGAGATTAGTTGCGCTTCTGGTCGCGTTGAGCACGACATATAAGCGTGAAGTGCATACAGCCATTGCTGTATCTCTGCTCACCCTGAGACGGGTAATAGAGTGAGGATATATTATTATTATTATGAAATTGTATCTGCAGTTTTTTTTTCCAAACATGATGTGGAAAACTCGTACTTGAAAAGTAGATGCATTGATGCATGCATGCATGATGATATTGTGAAAAGTTTTTAGGCAAATTCTCACATTAAATAAACCATTAATAATGATCTAATAAATTAACAGAATTGAACCCCACACCCGTGATAAATCGTTAATAATACAATACTAATAGGTAATACGAAATCATTAATCATTTCATGTGTCTGTCTGTCCTTGTACTGACGAGTCGTTATGAATAATTTGTACTACTGTGTTTTGACGTGCATTTTTCATTTATCTTTTCCTCTTTTATTGACACTTTTAGGATTACGCACCTCAAAACCATCAAAATAACATTTATGTATAAGACAACTACGTTATTTTTTTGTTTGCCTAAATCATTTTCCTCAGGAACGCGTGAAGGTATTACGTTGAAATTAATATCAATTACTCAGGTTACTCAGGTTGCAGTTTCTTTATCACTTTAAAAAATCATACATCTACGTTAAAGCAATCAAAATATAATGTCTGATTTTGTGACAAATGTCGTGAATGCCGTTTTAACAGGGGAATAAAAACCTATAGGGTACGTTCTGTTAATCCAGAATCACGAAGCTTGGCAAAAAGCAGGGTCTCATACCACTAGTTACTGTAACTCACATCATGGGTTGGATTGTGAAGTTCTGTAACCCTTACTTTTGCCGAGTCATTGTGCTGTGGAATGGTCTCCCAGCGAGCGAATGTTCACCGTTCTATAGGACGGTGTGTATACTCGTATACGATGGTAGGGCGATTGCCCGAAATAGGTCGTGATGACAGTACACAACTGTAAAGACCGTCATAGTGACTCGCTTTGGCCTGTCGCGTTTTGGGATTATTTGTGTATATAGTTGTCCTAGCATCTTACCACCTATAGAATTTTCTGCTCCTACTAGATTACCCAGAGCATCTAATTTTAACTTGTTCCGTGTTCAAAATTATTCTACAAACTTAGGTCAAAATGCACCCCTATGCAGAACGACAAAGTTATACAATTATATGTCGAGATCAATAGATCTCGACATATTTAACGAAACTATATACAAATTAAAAAAAAAAGATGTTATTTGAGAAGATTGTTCCATAGATTATTGATTTTTTTTATTTTATTTTCTGTTATAAAAATTTTCTGATTACAGTAGTTTATATCTTTCTGTGTTACTCGTATTTTTATTTTTCTTTTCTTCTGTGCATGTAGTCTACACTTATAAATATAGTCGCATTCATAATGTATCCTCTTCATGTTCTTATATAGTTTTTATGTGTTAATGTAGTCTATGTAAGTCTACTCATAAATAAATAAATATACCTAGAGCCTCTTTGTCGTGGTATATGTGGGCCGACGTAGCCATGTTGACTGTCAACAAACTTTCGTCTCTCGGCGCTCGTTGCGATACTTGGACTACACTGTGCTTTTCATCAGATGCGGTGTAGTCACATTGTCGAAAAGTAGAAAAAAAGCCTCGAGTCTTGTAAATACAGAAGTAATCAATTCTCACTAAACGCGAGCTCCCCAAGTGATCAATGCCACCCCCGCACGCTTGGCCGGGCACCCTGCCTACCCACGGACGCGTAAGCGTGACTATTTGCCCCACAACCCTAATTAATATTGCCAGGTTGAGGACGGATCGGGAATTAGGGATCGACTCGAGAAAATCATGCTTTAAATGCGTTCTCCTGACGCAATCATGCCAGAACGACTCTACCCATCAAAAATATACGATGTTTATTTAAGTTTTTGTATATCGCTGTATATTTCCCTGAACATATAAAAACATTTCATACACAGTTTTTGTCATTTTCTCTGTTCTTATTGAATAAGGTGTTGGTTTTTGCTAAATTTCATGATTTTAGGTCATAGTTGTTCATATACTTAGAGACCTTCCGTCGTGGTATGTGGACTGATAACGATGGCAACTGTTTAATTTCCCGTACCTAGGCAGTCTTTGCCGTTTTTGGACTACACAGTGCTTTCCATGAAGTGCGGTCTAGTCACTTTGTCGAGCCAGTATAATAAAGATATGCATTTATTTAGCGCATAACATACAACACAGAAGAATAGCTTGGACAAGGTAGAAAACAACAAAGCAAATACTCTGTGTTGTAATGATGCGCCAAAGGGAAGATAACTCAGCCAATGCTAAGTGACCAACTGAGCCACTCAGCGCTGATTTTCAGCTGACACCGATTTCGTATATTGTCGATAAAAGCTGCCCGTGATTTGTATTAAAATACGTCGCTTTACATCCCGTCAGTTTCCGATAGACCGCGCGCTTTGTCCTCGACTACTGGAGAGAGGAGATCGTCCCCGATCTCGGACAAAAGACGCACCGGGACGCGCGCAATTTTCAATATTGCACTTGGGATGACAATTTATCCCGCTATAGACAATATTCAACCCTTAAATGCAGTGTCACAAAAATAATTCATAACTTTTGGTACGAATTTGATCACACACGGGATCGCTTGAATCTAACCTATTAATTTTATACTGGTTCGACAAAATAACAGTTTTCGCAAAAAGCACACTTCGGATTCTGGCCTTTGCCAATCACGAAGGATTTGGGCAATCCCCAAAGATAGCAATCGTGACGGTAAATACACTAATTACGGCAACAGTTGGCCGATGAGATGCGCAATGACTCGTGCGCACGCGATTGCTACGCCATATGTCACGAGGATGGGCTGTGACTGCATTTTTTTATTTATTATAACTCGAAAAAATAACTGTACTTTATTATTTAATTTTTGACGTTTTCAGGGAAACATACAACAATGTATAAACAATAAAAAATACACATAAAGATACATATTCTAGGAAAGTTACCACAAAAATAAAATATAATAATCAAGCTAAGAGACACAAAACAATAAAAAAAAAACTAAGTAATTATATTAGGTCCTTACATATGAAATTGGCGTTTTGTATGGGAGGAACAAAAAAACGAATATTTTTTAATATAATATATTTAATTAATCAAAGTATGAACCATTATTTTCTATGCACTTTTGCCATCTCATAGGTAGTTCATTGATCCCTTTACTAAAAAAACCAGTCGGATGGGAATCAATAAAATCTTTGAAGGCGATTTGGACTGCCCCATCGGAGTTGAATTTTTTCCCTTGCAAGAAGTTATCTAAATTTCGAAAAAAATGATAATCTGTTGGAGCAAGGTCCGGGGAGTACGGAGGATGTCTTAGACTTTCCAATTGAAGCTCTTCTAATTTAGTAGCCGTCTGTTGCGCAGTGTGTGGTCTAGCGTTGTCGTGAAGCAGCAGTGGCGTGGAGCGATTGACCAGCCTAGGTTGTTTAGCCGCTAGCTTTTCCATCATGGTTTGCAATTGCTGACAATAGACATCAGCCGTAATAGCCTGGCCAGATTTGAGAAAACTGTAATGAACAATACCGGCACTAGTCCACCAAACGCTTACAAGTAACTTTTTTGGGGTTAATTTTCGCTTGGGGCAGGATTTGGCTGGCTGGCCAGGATCCAACCATTGCGCTGAGCGCTTCCGATTATCGAAAAGAACCCATTTTTCATCACAGGTAATGATTCGGTTTAAAATACCTTCATTATTGTGCCGGTTTAGTAATGTAACGCAGCAGTCGACGCGCGTTTGCCGGTTTGCTTCAGTCAATTCGTGAGGTACCCACCTTTCAAGCTTTTTAATCTTCCCAATTTGCTTCAAGTGGATTAAAACAGTTTTATCACTAACATCGCAGCCTGCAGCTAACTCGGACGTGGTTTGCGATGGATCCGCTTCCACAATAGCCTTCAACTCTTCATTATCAACTTGAGTCTCAGGCCGTCCACGGGGCTTGTTCAGCAGGTTGAAATTTCCAGAACGAAAACGTTGGAACCAAAAACGAACTGTGTTTTCTTTTGCAACACGACTGCCATACACATCATTCACCCTTCGAGTTGTTTCCGCAGCACTAGTGCCACGGCGGAACTCGTACTCGTAAATAATGCGATATTTTAAGTTTTCCATTTTGTAAAATGAGTGACGCAAACAGAAAAAAACAAATGAATGACGATCATCGAAGCACAAATACATGAGTCTATAGCTGTACAAATTTGAATTTGGAATTCCTTACCAAAGAAGAGAAATTTGTGATTAAAGTGGCCAGTACGAAAAACGCCAATTTCATATGTAAGGACCTAATATAAAGAAAAAAAAAGCACAACGAAGAAAAAATAAAATTCAGCTAACATTTTTTTCTCAGCATTCTTCTGAAGCTAAATGTACAAGACAATATGTCGACTTCACAAAAACGTTTGTTTTACACATCACGGGCTCGAAAAATAAAACATTATTTGACTTCACACAAATGGCGCTTTAAACAGTGGAAAGTCTTCTGCATGGGAATGCGGACACCTGGAACCTATATGGCTTAGCAAGTAGGACGAGTCTATGAGACCTTTAATATTTTTTTAATAAAAAAAAAAATACTTAATTGTAAGTAAAAAATAGTCCAAAACTATTAAATTATAAACCAGAAAGTACAAAGTAACTGGAGTGCAATACAATCAATCTCTGCTAACGAAACACAACAATACACATACATATATGGCATGACAGACAGTCCATCAATACGTGTTACCTAAATTAATTAATAGCTTGTCTCGCGACATGCAGGACGTACCTACCTATATCTCCACGCCTCGAAACCTTTCACTAAAATAAAACATTATTATTTGAAACTAGACCGTTATGTATATATATTATGACAAGGTTATATGATTGCTTTAAGATAATCGTATGAATTTGATTAATTATGTAGTCTAGGTGTCCTTGTAACATTGTTTACTTCGAAGTCACTGGCTGCCCACAACGCCTTACATATGGCGTCGCAGTCATTAATTTGTAATTTATTCTACTTTGTAATTTAGAATCAATAAATAAAATAAAATAAACATTCATTTATCCATGATTCCAGTAGAAATATCATAAAAGAAATTCAACTGACTTCAAAAAGTTAATAATAATAATATATCATGACGCTATATCCCTTTCGGAGTGAGCAGAGATACATTAACGGATATGTCCACTTTACGCTCAGTTTTGGTCAATACCGCAGCTGATCGCCGTTCTCACAGCACTAGTACGCATGACATCTCTATTAGATGCCACGCGGGTTTTTCCACGATGTATCCTTCACCGGTGAGCATGTCATGCTTAAATCCTAATCAGGAAACACCCAGATGTACGTGCCGGGACTCGAACCTACGATGGCAAAAGTGTGTACTTGTCTGTAAATATTAACAGCTGGGCTAAAGGTACACAATTGATGATGATGTCCTAGCCGCATTCGGCCACGGTGATTGTTTCAACACCGGTTAAGAAAATCGAGGTCCAATTTTCGGAAACAGTCAATTGCGCAGGAGATATTTAAGTGCATAACTGGACGTGCTGCCAGAAAAGCACTCTCTCGTCCGAACTCCCTCAGGCCCGATGGAATGGAGAACCAGTACGATCGGGAGGGAGCGGGATGCAGGTTTGGTCGAGTTGTCCTTCTCTGAACACCTGGTTGAATTGCGGTGTTAAAGGGATACCTTAGTCGCCTTTTACGACGCCTCAGCAAGAAGAGGGGGTGCTATTCTATTCTGCCGGCAGCCACCACGGCTAAAACAACACAAATACACAAATAGCTAACGATCAAATCAACAATATTGAAAGAGTTATTTAAAATGCAAAACAGGGTACACGAGCGCCGGTGGAGGGGCGACGCCCGGATATGAAGGCATTCGTACGATATTGCTTCCGAGCGGCGCCTGGCGCAAACACTCCACTCCGCTCGCTCTAGATTATTGCACATCCAGAATAATCGAAGTACTTAGGGTCTGCAGCCACCGGCCCGGCTTATAAACGCACCGGAACTCAATAGAGGGCTTAGATAATCATTCGATAAACGGTAACACCGCTGAAGGAAAACCCGCAAGGCATCTAATAGAAATATCGTGTGTACTGGTGGCGTAAAAACGGCGATCAGCTCCGCTACTGGTCACGTTGAGCAGGACATACAAGCGCGAAGTGGATACAGACAGTAATGTATCTCTGCTCACCTCGAAAGGGTTATAGCGTGACCATGAATTATTGTCATTATACACATTGCCCTAGGGTTAATCTAAGCTGGATCATGTACTATGGGTACCAGATAATGTATTTCCTTATTTTAATATTATAAATTCCAAAGTGTATGTTTGTTTGTTCAGATTTCACGTCGAAACGGATGTACTGATTTTGATGATTTTAAGCATAGATATAGATTGTACTATATTAGAGATATTAAATTATAGACAGCCATATGCCAGCTTTAGTTGCAAAAAATTTTAAAGAGTTTAATATAGGAGATGTGCTGAAATGGTTAACGATATTAACAGTATGTAGATGTACCACATTCTGAACGAGCATTGCGTAGTACTATCTCTTTCTAACTTTAATCTGTCTGTTACGCAAATTTATAAAAAAAAAATATATGGTATTAATCAAAGTATATGATAATTAACCGATTTCATCAACTTAGATCTGGCTCTGCGAATACTTAACCTATACTCGACTTCTTATTATGCATTTTATTGAGAGAGCTACTTATTTTCTGAGCTTAGCGTAAGGCTAAGGGCGGCGTGCACAAACAAATCAAGTCTAGTTTAACCCTGTTATAAAACACTATTTAGCGTTAAACTGTACCTATTGTCTTGCACGGAAACATTACCCAGTTTTAAAAACTGTTAAATTTAAATAATCATTGAGGTCGCATCGGCGTTGGAGCGATTCATTTGAGCGTGACACTCCGCACGGCGGTGACGTTTACCAGGCAGTAGACTTGAAGATCTGCTGCCCAGATGAGGGAGAGACAGACCATATGTGTCCTCCGCATCGCCTGATAGAGTGTAACCTGGAGTGTATGTCCTTTTCATCCATCCATCCAGATGGCGCTGTACTGGGCTATCCGTTCGCCGCGTCGTAGATGGAATACGGATCCCCAGGATCAGCTTTTTTTGGTAACTCACAGGAAATCCTTATCGGACCGTCAGGGGAGTAGTGAGGGCCACTCCCCTGGTGGACCCAGGCTCAGCGTGCTGTAAGTAGTAGGAAGCCCTGGAGGTTTTAGACCAGTTAGAGGCGGTTCTATGTAGGATTTTCCCCCAGGTTACAAATAAAAGCCGCCCTTAATCATAGTTCCCTATAAATCGCAGCCCAAGGGAGCTGGTAAAATGTACTAGCAGAGCCATGATCCACCGAACACTTCTGCTTTTGATAAGCTCTACCAACCTTCATAACCTATACCTACCCTTTAACATAAATTATAGGATAACATTTTTTTTTTGTTTGTTTTTGTTTTATATTTAGTTTAGAGTAAGATTTGGCTGACTAAATTGAAATATCAAATTGTATTCGGTTTTTGTGCTTATTTGTGTTTTTTTTTGTTTTTTTTTTTTTGTTGATGGTTTTCTTTTCTTTGTTTTTGTTGTGTAAATAGATCCTAATAACTTATATATATGTATTTGTAGAGCTGTGCCAGTGAAGTGGCTGTGTCGTCCGCAAGGTCCTGTCAGAATACCAGCGCTGCAGAGTCTAGTGCTCTGTAGCACAAACTGAGACAGGGTCCTTATTGGCGGCGGCCTAGACTTTAGTTATGTATTGTTTGTGATTTTTTATTTATTTTTATGTTTTTTATGTTTATTTTCATGTAATCTATTGTATCATATTGTCACTTCTGTCTGGGTGCTGCTAATAAAACGTTTTCTTTCTTTCTTTCTTTATAACAATCTTGTATCACACATACTTGCAGCATCTCCCTCCTTATGCCCGCTGAGCCGCTTCTTTGCAGTGTTACAACAAACTCGAGGTAGATTGTCAGCTCCTCAAGTCGGAGCACCCCTGTTTTAAAGTATAAAGTCATGGAGAAGGCAATGTAAGTGCACGGCCGCACTATTCGACAAGAGTAAAGGGGCCGCAGCACTTCACGATTAACCCAGAAGCTAAATACGCCGCTGTTTGAGATGCACTTGAGATCGCGCGCGGCTGTGGCTGACTGTCCAGACGCACTGTATAGAGAGGTACAGTGAGACATGTTATATATCTTAGTATACTTGCTTTTGCCGAGTTATGGAGCTGTAGAATGGTCTTTCGGCTAGCATGTTCCCACCCTCCTATGATATTGGGTCGTTTAAATGAAGCGTGAAGAGATTTGTGCAGGTCGGCATGATCGCTGCGATTATCGATTGGTTTATCTTTACTATTGATTGTCCTAGTCGTTTTTTAGACTGCACAGTGCTTACCATCAGACATGGTTTGGTCACTATGCCAAATAATAATGCTGCTAGTCAGGGCGTCTAGAAAGAAGGATTCGATCAGTAATAACGCTTGTAGAAATGAGTAAAAAATATGTAATTGACATAAGCTTTTAAAACGTCATGTTAAAATGTTCATACATTTAAAAAATTTGTACTAGCTAGACTATATCGCACCTGATGGTAAGTAAAGTGTATTCCATAGACGGCAACGACCGTCAAGTGATGAATATCCATTGACAGTTGCCATCGCTATGACGGCCCGCCTACACCATGACGGAAGGTCTTTAGGTATAGGAATAACTTCCATGCAGAGCTACATTTATTATTCTTTTGAGAGTGATTATATCGTTTAGTATTAATGTCGCACACGCTTGAACTTGTTGAAGGTCAGTGGAAACTCGTCAAGGGCTTGCTACAGACTCTAATTTCCGAGTCTCATTTGGCCTGCAGCCTACCAACCACAAATGTGAGCCTCAGATGTCTGAGACCATTTATTGCACACAAACTACGCAGCCATTGATTACACATAATGCATTTCTAAGACAAAATACAAGGAATTTAGTGTATTTTCTTTTTTGACCTGGTAGAAATTCTCATTAACCGTCAGGGCCGCCGTGAAGGCAGCACCCCCAATGTGTTGAACTCTTACCGACTAAAACCACCTTGGTGTTCTTCCTACTTATCTGCCGGAGCAAAGGTTATGGTCACGCCAACTTCCTCAGCACATTTTATGTGCCTACACTCTTAAAATCTAGTGTTTGCGAATATAGTTTTTATTCTCGATAATCTACACATGTCCTCAAGTCTAGTGGATATCTAGTTCGTTTTTTAAATAACCCTGTATATTAGGGCTGCGACGTATTTACGTTACCAGGTTTTAAAACCAGGTTTTCACTTCGAAGTACGGCGCCCTGGTATGAGCAGAAAATACTTGCAAGTATGAAAGTATTTGCTGTAGGTCGATGAGCGAAGATTATGAAACACTACACATACAAATACTTACATAGGAAAACGAGCCATATCTTAATAAAGATAAGAAACAATCGTAATTGTGAATCGAAAATACTTTGAAGCTCAAAGTATTTTTTTATTTATACCATTTTGCTCCTTATTAATCATAGAACGACATGGAATAAGGGTCGAATTCGTATACAAGTATTTTTAAATTAAGTCGCCGCGGCTGGTTACACCGCTCGCGTCGCAAACCGCGCGGGGTTTGGAGTGTTTGTTATCTTTGAATGGAAAATACTTTGAAGTACAAAGTATTTTTTTATTTATACCATTTTGCTCCTTATTCATCATAGGACGACATGGAATAAGGGTCAAATTGGTATGCAAGTATTTTAAAACCTGGTTTTCGACCCTGGTATTTTTACGTACTCGTACTTAAAAGCCCTGGTATCGAATTTAGCAAGTATATCTCATCCCTACTGTATATACAGTTTCAGCCCCAGTTTCAATTTATATTATTAAAGTGAACTTGCCTTACTGAAAACTCTCTACATGAGGAACACATCTTATCTGTGACGGCGGAACTGGAAAACTGGCGCCCGCGACGGCAACGCTTTGATACAACGCAACGTGGGAATGCTTAGCGCTTGATCGATCACGGCATTCAGCTTAGATACTCACTCTAAATATACACTTTAAGTACTATTAGGCTTAGCACGCACTGCGAATTTTCACTGCGCGACGTTTTAGCAGAAGCTTTGTAAAACTAGGAATTTAATAAAAGTATGTGTATAATACGCAAAGCACACTGTACGGTACTTCGATAGCTCCGCAAGTGGCACGGGCTGCCTAAAGAGTCTCACTTACCGCGATCACCAGCTCGCAAACTCCTCAGGGGCCCCTGCTTCTCCTCCAGGATACTGGTGTCTTTGAGGATCTTCCAAGCACACTTATACACTTTGGAATCGGATTATGTTTGTATTTAGGAATATTTGTATATATTTAAGTCGTTACTCGGCGGATGGTCGAGCGAGAGCAAAACTCAATTGTCAACCCGTACGGTGTTGCCAGAGCAGAATCGAAGTTGTCCGCACACTTATTCGAATATGGAACACACATTTTATTTTGATATACTGGCTCGACAAAGTGACTACAGTGCACCAGATGGAAAGTACAGAGTAATCCAAAAAAGGCAACGACCGGCAACGGGCTAAGCCACGAAAATTTGGTGATAGTTGCCATCGCTATTTCAGCCCACAAATACCGCGACGGAAAGTCTCTAAGTACCTATATGAACAACCGAATAAACACAAATTGATCCTGAAACGCGACAGTCCGAAGCAAGCCACTCAATTCGCGAAGACTCAATAGATTTTCGTTCTTTGATAGTCGCTTTCGTTTTTGGACTACACTGTACTTACCATCACGTGCACTGTAGTCACTTTGTCGAGCCAGTGTAAAAAAAAAAGTTTATTTATATTGGAATCGGTTAATGCATTGAATTTAATATGAAAAGGAAATGTAAATATTTATTAACGCTTTGTTTACGATTTCGCCATACATTTATGTCGTTCTTTAAAAGCTTTTCATATTGATGGATATCTAATGGCGCACCGACGAGAGATCCACTCTCAGTATCATATTTATAACTAAAAACAAACGCAGTTATATTTATAAAAACTCGTAAACCATCACGAGATTTCGGTCGGAGGGTAAACATGCCTTTTTTCGGCCTGACTATAGAATTGAGAACCATATACACACTCGACAAGTGCAGGCATAAATATATTATTCTCTCATCCGTGGAATCCCATTACAGGGCTCTGAACGTTATTAACCTGACTTTTTCTAAATCTAATTGGAATTTTGTATAGCTCCAATTGGTTTTATCAATAAAATATATTTCTTTACGTGATTTCTTACACTACACTAGACTTTGCATTGCATTGAAACTGTTCTAGGAGAAATAATATGAGTTACCTAATGCGATAAGGACCGATTTGTACCGTGTCCTGTAATGAGATGCGTCACTCATGAGATTTTAAGAGTCTTTCAAATAAACATTAATAATACATCTTCACGATATATCTTTTTCAATAGACTCTAGAGCGGTGTATCTATTTTTTTTTATTCTGACTCGACACAGTCACCACAGCCCACCTGATAGAAAGCATGGAGCAGTAAAAAAAGCGATAACGATTATCAACAGTTAAGAAAAACCGGAAGTCGCAACAATCATGCCGACCTGCAGAAGTAACTCTTCACGCTACGCTTAAAGGACTCCATAACGTAAGATGGTGGGTACACGCTCGGCGGAAGACCATTCCATAGCCCAACGTAACAGCAAAAGTAGGAATTAGAGAACTTCTCAGTCCTAGCCGGGATGTGAGTTACCCTACAGCTGTGTCTCCGTAAGTCCGTGCAAGTAGTTCTATTAAGGAGGAGAGAGGGTAGAACAAGGTGGATTTATACTCTATTATTGCCTTTCTCGCTGTTTTCTGTGCGTCAATTTGCTGCCGATGATTGCAAATTGCAATGATGATTTGATGCGTAAATGAAATCTGGTAGTTTGTTTTTCGGTTACAAACAAAAAAACGAATTTCAGCGTTTTTAGATAACCAATTATCAAGGTAGAAAATTATTTCTACCCCGGGAAAAGCCAGATCACTATTACTAGTGCATATATTATATTAGCCAGTATTCGAACAAAGAATATCAATATCTATAGCAACGTTTTCATCGATTACTAAATATTCTTTTACTTTAGTTTTTCTTCATGAGGCAGTAAATTTATCAGTTTTTCTATTTTTAAGTCATGCTGTGCTCGCCGTTCCAATTCATCCAATAAGAAACCTTGATGTACGAACCGGAGCTTAAGGCGTGGCCACCCTCGCTAAGGTGAGATTGTATGATAAATAACCTCGCTGTGCCGCGGATCGGGATCGAGGTCAGGGTTGCCGCTTTTTTTTAAATCTAATACAGTGAGAAAGAAAGGAGGGTACATTGATTGAGATAAAGAAACAGTACACACTATACATATTTAGAAAAGAACAATCTAGTCCGTCAGGTAAAGCTGTTACCAATCTCAACCAGCACTAGATATAATTCAGCCATTCAGCCCTGATTGTCAGCTGATGCTCGGTGGAACTGCTTGCAAAGACGCCGCAGTGCTAACACAAGAGCCATTTCCTGTGTTATCATTTAAAAAATATAGTTATGTATTTTTGTCTCTTTTCTCAAATCTGCAGGCAGTTCAAATCCCTTCGCATAACGAACACTTTGTTCTTCACAAGTATCTACTATCAAAAGTAGAGAGTGAGTTGCCATCATACGACGGAAGATATTTTAGAGGATTCAAGACCCTCATAATTGGAGAAAACGGGTCTTGTTTTTTTAGTAAAAAATAAAAACATCAAAGATAAATACAATAAAATATTATTATTTATATTTACTTACTTTATTACCCCTTTAAAGTACATCTGCCTAAAATAAAGGACGATATTATAAATTTGTGACGACCCTAATCGTGGTTAAGGAAAAACAATTATTTCTTTCAAGGCTAATAAAATTCTAACTTTACCCCGTGTGAAATAAAGTATATTTTTAAATACAGGATGAGGTTGTATAAATTTGTATCGTATTAAACTGCCTTTTTCTTTTTTTATCGCTAAACAACAGGTTTGTGTATGTAATTCCCTTAAATAACACTTTGAAGATTCTATCTCGCTTTGTAAATTGGCCATTTTGCTCATTATGTTTTGAAAATGTTGTTATTATCAGCATTTGAAGTATATATATATTTTTTTACCTTTATACGGGAGCTTCATTAGTAATTATATATCGTCACGCTATATCCCTTTCGGCATAAGTAGGGGTACATTAGTGGCTGTATCCATTTTACGCTTATATGTCGTGCCATAAGGATACTTGACATTTGTATTAGATGCCATGTGGATTTCCTCATAATGTTTTCCTTCACTGGTGAGCATGTATACTTAATTTGAAAAAATCCAGAAATACGTGCCGGGATTGGGACCTACAATACACGGGCTTCCGCGCATGAATATCTGTTCCTCATCCACTACGCCACCGCAGTGACATGAAAGCTTTGTTTATGTATTTCGATTTACGCTATAGGTCTTTGTTGGCAGTATTTATAAGAACTGATTTTTTACATATAAACATATTACGTAGTTACATTCAGGAATAAATGATTTACCATTTTTAAAACATAAAATAATTAAAAAGATCTAGACTATATTTTATCAAGTATAAATATGGTGATAATTTTCGTCTTTAATTTCAAAATTATTGTAACATAGAAATAACAAAGTAGAACCGTGTTTTTATGTACTAATGGTGTTCCTACTAATTGGTAAAGCCGACCATAGACCACTTTCATAGTCGGCAATGAGTGCTGACTCTCCGATGTGCGAATGGTTTTAACTCGGAAACCCGGCACATACCTCTGGTTTTTCAGTTCCAGTACAGAGTACTAAAAGCTCGTATGCTTAACGAAATGTCACGTGTAAGAGCCCAAAGAATCTCGATTCGCTGCGCTACTACTTCTAATGTACCTCTGCTCACTCCATAAGAAATTTAGTGTGACGATATGTTATTATTAAATTTGAGGTTATGGAGCGTAATTCCTAAAAAAGAAAAACAAAACACTGCCTTATCATTTCCGATAAAAATCAAACGTTTTGTTTATCCAAAGAGCAAAATTAACTATTCCGAAGAACAAAACGTAAATGACGAGGCTGTATAAATCAAAAAAGTTATCAACTGTCAAATCTGACATTTCGGCAGCCATTGTGGAGCTCGCGGCCAATAGCGCGCTGCTTTGTGCTCTGGATGTTTTCTTTTTCGTTTTCAATCGGCTATTGTCTTCGCGTTGGATTTCTTAAAAGATTTTTATCGGACTTGTTTTAAAATACCGCTTAGTCAGAATTAATCTCACAGACAACATAAGATACTTACTTATATCTAGTTGCGGTTTGAAATAATTACATTAATTACGTACTGATTTTTAATATCATACGTATGTTTGTGTCTGTGGTAGCGTAGTCGGTACTGGACAGGTCTCCATGAGCGGCCATTTATTTCATTATTTTACTTATTTCACTTATTTTAACCCCTGGGATTTTCCAAACAACGCACGGATTTAAGTCCCACATGCACACCGGTGAAGTAAAACATCATGAGAAAACCCGCATGGAATCTCAAGATATGTTATGTTTGCTAGTGCTGTTAGAACGGCGGTCAACTCTAATGTATCTTTGCTCTCGCCGTAAGGGATATAGCGTGACAATATATTATTTTTTATATAGAAATAGGTGAGAGGAGGGCAGGATGGCATAATTTACCGAGAGCTGTTAAAATCACTTTTTCACCATAAATTAAGAACACACCCTGCGGGATTACACCACTACCTATATGATGGACATCCCAAGAGCTCGTGCGAAGCGATTCGCCTCTTTTGTATTGTGTAGTACTCAGTGTTCGAATCAATTACAAAATCGTTTTTTTTTACAAGACCATCATCCTCCGCTCGCTGAACGTTTTCTACCGACAAGTCTGGCAACAGTACACAAGTGCTAAGTTGCTACGTCCAGCTGTTTTTCGAGATCAGGTTATATACGTGAAGTTGGTCCCATACCTCGAGGCCTCCTGTCGTGATGTATGTGGGCCGGTGCGGCCTTGGCTACTGTCGATGTATGTGTGTCTTGGCGGTCGCAGCCGTTCTGACACTATGCTGCACTTTCAGTCAGCTGCGTGTATACTTTACCGAGCCAGTACAAAAACAGGCAAATCAAGGGGGCGAATTTAAAGAATTTTAGCTGTTAATGGACGATGGGCTCAAAATTGGCCTTACAAAGGGAAATTGGTCTAATTTTGACTTAAAATATAGTATTGTGTTGACACTAAAAGCTTTTTCTGCCGTCTCACCCTCCTCAGGAAATGCGGGGTAATTTTAAAATGTACAGACGCAGGCAAAAGTTGTTTACCTTCTTTAGATTTTTAATAGCATCGGACTGAAGGTTTTGGGCGAAAACACATTCGGTAAAACTTAAAATAGTCCGAAATCTTAGCTAAAGCCTAAGGCTTCTAGCAAGCGTCACACTAAGACAGATTGATCTGATTATGATTGTTTAATAACTTCCAATAACTATGCGATTATAAGTTGGTATGTGGCCGAATCTTGAGCCGAAAATTTTAAAATGCTAAAAAAAACAGTATCAAGATTGACTAAAAATATAATAATGACTTTTTAAACTTTAAAATTTATCACGTTCATGTCGGCGCTATAATTAATCTTTCTCATGCATAGAATGCTGCGTTTAAAGCTTTTTTTATCCTGACTCGGCAAAGTGACCACACCACGCCTGATAGTAAGCACGGTGCAGTCCAAAAACGATAACAGCTATCGACAGTAAAAAAATCGATAATCACAGCGATCTGGCCGGCCTGTACAAATATCTCTTCACGCTTTGTCTAAAACACCTCGTAACATACAATGGTGGGAACACGCTCACCGCAAAACCATTCCAGAGCTCAATCAACTCGGTTGCAGTAAGAGTTGGAGAAGTTCTTAGTCCTTGCCAGGATGTGAGTTACCGTATAGCTTTGACTCTGTAAAACCTCGCGCATGATTCTATTATAGAAAGGAGAGGGTGGAACAAGGTTGAACAACTCTTCAGAACACCCGCCGTGATGCAGAAGGAGAAAACGCATACAACACAACGGAAGAATATCTGTTAAGGAAACTACTGAAGTTTTCTTAGAAAGCTTGATATGAATTATGTTCTCGATTGTACTCAGCGCCCTTGACGTCTCCGATAATATTTTGACAGACAATTTTTAGGGTACCGCGCGTAACTTAAAAGGTTTTGAAGTGCCGCCTTTTAAAAGGGGGTAGTTTAAGTTTTTTCAAGTTGTACAACATGTTTCATATGTGTTGACTTGCATATTTTTTATATTTTACAATTACATAGATTTTCTACCTTGACTCGGTTTGTATGTGGACCGATATGAGGACTGAATGTCAATGGAGTTTCGTCCTATGATAGTTACTGTCGTTTTTGGACCACACTGTACTTACCATCAGGTACACTGTGGTATAAAGTTTTATGAACCTTCACTTTAATTTTTTTTTATTATTATATAATTAATTTAGTTAATATTAAAATAAATTTATTAGATTTTTATATATTCCGTTTTAATCTTGACTTTGGCCGTAAGTTGTGGTGAAGGTTGATGAATCAACCTCCGTTTGGATATTCTCAACAGCCCCGCATGTGATGGAGCGTCGAAGTAGCATCAGTCCTTCAAAGAACCCTTTTTGAGTGATGATGAGGTATTTTATTAGAGTTCCCACATCCTAAGCCGTGACGAATGGTAACGCGGTGGGCGTTCTGTGGGAATACGGCCCGTGGAAAATCGGACGCGTGTCGGACGCGTTACGTGGCCCACAATATAGCTTAATTAACCAATTCTTATTGCAATATGTTCCCAGTCATACCCATCATCACAGGGTGGAAGGAAGGACAAAAGGGCTCTCTCCAGAATGTGCCGCTTGTAATGCGCGGTAGCCTATCTTAAGCATGATCATTCGCTGTGATCACAACCTTAGGGATTTTTTTGTAACCCAGAGTAAATTCTGCATTGAATTATTAGGGACGCTGTGAGGGCGGCGACCGCGGTGTGTCAGGCTCCTATTGACTGAAAACCTCCGGGGTGTCTCTCTAGTAGCTCTACCCGGGCCTGAAAAACCAAATTCGTCAAGACGCCCGGGGAGCAAAAAGCCTTGTTGAGGCCACCTTTCCGGTATCGGTAGTCGCAGTAATCATGCCAGCCTGCACAAATATCCCTTCACATTACGCTTAAAGGGCCACATATTATAGGACGATGGGAAAACACTTCCCGGAAGACCATTCCACAGCCCAATGACTCGGTAAAAGTGAGAGTAAGAGAATTTCTTAGTCCTAGCCGGGATGAGAGTTACTGTATAGATGTGACTCAGTAACCCTGCGCGCGTGATTCTATTAAAGAACATATAGGATGGAACAAGGTTTCTTTGTCTAGTGCCCACAATACAATACCATTTAGGTGTTTTACACAGAGGAAATATACAAGACTAGTACAATGAAAATAATTAGTTAAAACAGGAAATATCAAGATGTCTACAACGAAAAATATCCCAGATCGTATTTTTAATTTTTACAATTTAAAAGTGTTTTCATGTTACCTACAGACAATTGTTATAAAGAAGAATACAATGAACCTGTCCAAATAATATATAAAAACAAACAAAGAAATACGTTTAATTGTCTATACAAAATCAAAAGGAAGTAAATTTGGTAGTGTTTTTATCGCCTGTCTCATAGCGAGTGTTCTGAAGAGCTGTATAACCTCATTCCAGCCTCTTCTTTTCGTAGCCACAGCTTTACGGTGACTTCTATGTCAGCTAGAACTAAGAAGTTCTCTAATTCTTGCCTTTTGTCGAGTCCTTGGATTGTGGAACGGTTTTCTGGCGAGCGTGTTTCCATATTTACAATATTGGGTTCTCTAAGCGAAGCGTAAAGAGATATTTGTGTAGGCATGATCGCGGTGGTTGTCTGCAGATGGTTTTTGATAGACGTACTCTGTTTTTGGAATGTGCTGTGCTTTTTATTAGGTACAGTCGTGAAGACACTGTCCCAAGTCAAAATAAAAATAATTAAGGCATGCTTCGGATTGTAGCAGTCGCGATTTAGCGACATTTGGCTTTGTATGCATTTATATTCGTACTACTCAGTTTGGAACACTGACGTAGTGGCCCCAACGTTTTTGTTTTCTATAAGCCAGTGACGTGCATTAGCTATTTGGATAGGGTAGGCAGAATTTGAGTAATTAACTTGAATATTATATTATGATAGTATATATTATATTGTTTTCATAGGAAAGATAGACGGTGTGAATATAGAATAGATATGGTTCCTTTTTTTGTTTAACTTTAAGCAATTTGTTCCAGGCTTATTTATTATAAGGACATGTAATGCTTGCATGCATCTATGGAATGAACGCTACTGCTATAAGCTATACTCTGGGGAGTGTGCGACTGAATTGTATAGTTTTCATCAAGAGCACTATTGTCATTATGCCTAATCAGGATAAAAAAATTACAAAGAATAATGTAGGGACACGTAGTATAATGTTTACGTAAGCTATTGATTTTGATCGCGTGATTTATGAAAGTGCGAATATTGCATGAATGAGAAACGTATGTATGTGTTTAGAGGCGGCTGCGTCCGTCGCTTAAGTCAGTTCGGAACATACACAGTTAACAGCAACACGCATTATATTACATAGTCCTCGAACTCAATATGCACCATTAATAACCTAAAAACAAAACACGAAATATAATAAATCTTCGTAAAAAATGCAAAAGTTTAAATTGTGTTAATAATAAAAGTTTCATTTCAGATTGCTACAATAAACAATCATAATAATTTTTTGAACAATATTAATTCACGACATAAATACTTGTGCGAATGAGCATCTTCACCCATAACTACATGAAAGGTCCATCCACTCTCCGAACCAAAATGTTCAGCACTCCATTGGAACTGCCTCTCAACCCTCGCAGCGTGGAAGCAGATTGCCGACGCACTGTAGGCCCGAGGCAGCCGTAACAACACCCTGAACGCATTATCATATATGAATATCCACGAAATGCAAGAGTGGAGGACTGGCAATACTCCCTGAACAATGTCAGTTTGACTTCCCTCGTACAGCGCGAACTATTAGTCAGAAATACAAACACGGATTCGAATCGACAGCCCGTGGATTATCGGTCGATATGTCATCAAGTAAGCTCGAATACGTGATGGGTAATCTGTGATTGGTTTAGTGAAATTATTTTTCTACAATGCAATACTGAAGCAAGAAATTTATAGTAATGATATTCATTTGCAAAAAAATAACATTATAATAATTTATTGTCACGTTGTGTCACTGTCGGGATGAGTAGAGTGATAGCTAACTGAGCAATGCCAGTATCCGCTTTGCGTTTGTATGTCGTGCCCAACGTGACCAGTAGCGCAGCTGATCGCCAGTCTCACAGCACTAGTACACATGACATTTCTATTAGAAACCATCATAGATGGACAAAATGTAATCAGATTAATAAAAATGATTACGATTACATTTTACATTTTTTACCATTAGTATGACTGCATTTCGCTCATCTATGTTTGAAACACTACAGAATCCCAGATAGCATACATATTTATGATTTCTTAATGTTTTAAATGGATTTAATCATGATTAAATCCATTTTCTGTGTTTTTCTGTGGTGCCCTATAATTGTTGGGGCATTTATATGTTCTATTTTGGTACCATGATCCTTTTGCTTTCTTGTCTAATGTTACCCATGTTGGGCACCCTATTATGTAAAACAAAAATAAAAATAAAATAATTACAGAGCATGAAAATTAAAATGACGACTACATTTTGTAATCGTTAATCAGATTACATTTTGCCCATCTCTGGATACCATGCGGGTTCCCTCACGCTGTGTTCCTTCACCGGTGAGCATGTGGTGTTTAATCCATAAGTAATTTGGAAAAACGCAGAGGCACGTGCCCAGGTTCGAATCTAAGACGATTCACATTACTGCACATACGAGTAAACCGGACATACATCCACTACAAAATAAATGTAATGTAATGTATGTGTGCATGGGTGTAAAGCCCGTCATAGTGACCAGTTTCGGCTTGTCGCGTTTCGGGATCAGCTTGTGCATATCCAGTAACTCATATACCTTCAGCCGTGGTATATGTGGGCCGGCATGACGATGTAGACTATCAATGGATTTTCATCCTTTGATAGTCGTTTTCGTGTTTGGACTACACTGTACTTACCATCAGGTACTCTGTAGTCACTATGTCGAGTCAGTGTAAAAAAAAAACTACGCCACCACAGACACAATATACATTCGAATATAATACACAAATAGACATATTTGTTTGTAGAAATAAAATAAAAATACCGCACTAGCGTCAAAGTATTTCAATTTTGTATGACCAAGGCCTTAAATTATGAATTGTTTAATGACAACGTAGAGGCGGAGACGTAAGTGGCTAGACGGCTTTACAAAGTAGACCGTACTGAGCTTTCCTTTACTTAAGAGCACATGCATGCGTTCGCAAGATGTTTAGCCTTTGGACCTCCAAAATTCATTACGAAAACGGTATCCTGTGATAAATAACAATGCAGTTACATTTTTCCCATTACTGCAATTACATTTATACCAACAACAAAGGATAATCTTTACCTGCCTTCTTGTTACAATTTTATAATAGCAATGAATGATGAAGTGCTTGTCTCGCATGACGCCGTCCGATATTCAATAAATCAAGATCTGAATAATTCTCATGAATGTTTCATGGTCGGGTCGGCAGCGTGAAATTGCGCTGCGGTCGTGTAATGCGTCGGAGCAGTGCGCTGCGCGGTGCATTACGTAAATTGGATGTAAGCAAACATTGCAATCATTGCGCAGGGCCGGACTGAGGTCCAGTGCTCGACGATGATGGAAAACATCACGAGGAAACACGCATCACATCTAAAACATCTTATTTTTGTTATAAATGCTTTAACGGGACTATTTTCTTTTTTTTTGAAGCGGACTAACTACTGTTTGCCGGGAAAGGCATTTTCAGCTCAACCGGGCTTAGGGGGCGAGCACAGAAGGTGTTCAGCCAGCGAAATTTTTGGGTTGGGTGGCAATGCAAGGCACCCCTGTGGGTACGAACCTCGACTTGGACCGCCAGCCAAATAAAGTACTAACCCTACGGGTGATCTACCGGCGTTTCGGAAGTGACTACCTTGAGAAGAAACGCCGAAAGAAACTCAAGGCTGCGTCGGAGTAGAACTGCTAACGGGACTACTGCGCGGATTAGCTTTTAATTATGGCTAGAGGTTTCAACCTGCTTACCCAAAGCATGGCCGCGAGCAGACTGACGCGCCGCGGAGTTTTCGTCGGAGGCGGGAAATTATTTCCTCTACCCTCTTTTGTTCTTGATAATTTGAATAGTCCGACACACAACACTCACCATCTCAGCATGTTTACAAGGCGAGATAAAAGATGCTCCTAGTTTTCTAATCACTGGGTTCCACACCGGTGACGACGTAAGCCCGAGATCCTGATTAAAAGTTTTTTGCTTAATCTCAATCGCGTTATTCTCAGGTCCTTAACGAATGACATTTCTATTAGATGCCATGCGGGTTTACTCGTGATGTTTACCTTTACCGGTGACATTTGGTAATTTTTTTTATACTGGCTCGACATAGTGACTACAGAGTACCTGATGGTAAGTACAGTGTAGTCCAAAAACGAAAGCGACTATCAAAGGATGAAACCATTGATAGTCTACATCGTCATATCGCCCCACATATACCACGACTGAAGGTCTCTAGGTATATGAGCTACTGGATATACACAAGCTGATCCCGAAACGCGACAAGCCGAAACTGGTCACTATGACGGGCTTTACACCCATGTACTGTGGTCTCGATCCAGACGGGCACCGACGCCCTACCACCTCGCTGCTGCTCGTTTAGCACCACCCAGGAGTCACGTATAGGGAAACTAGGGTAAAGCTTACGAACGTTAGCAGCTTCGACTCCCAATAGAAATATAATATATATCCGAATTTATAGCGTCAGTTTCTTATTTTTTGGGTATTTTATGAACTTGTAAGTCCCTCCCTGATGTAGGGTTGTGTATAAGTTTATAAATGCACCGCAGCATTAAAGATTACCCCACACCCTTGTAATAACCACCCCCAGTGATCATACAATGTTGTCTTAAAGAGTTTACATACATCATTGCCTTTCACAAATTTTCATTATTATTTTCGATTACTTACACGAGTGTTTTAACGTAAACTATCCTTTATAACCAGTGGCTGAGATGGTCTGGGTGAAGAACCGGTAACTATGCGCAGCGACGCAAATGGTTGTGGGTTCGAATCCTGACAGGTACATCTGGATTTTTTCAGATTGAGTACGCTCATCGGTTCAGGAAAATATCGTTAGGAAACTTCCATGACATATAATGTAAATGTCATGTGTACTAGCGCTTTGAGAACGGTTATCAGCTGCGCTACTGGTGGTCACGTTGGACACGACATATATGTGAAATATGATGACATTTATATTAGATGCCATGCGGGTTTGCTTGCGATGTTTTTCTCCACCAATGAGAATGAGGTACCCAAGGTCCATATTTAATCTAGAAAAACTCAGATGTATGTGCCGAAATCCCTTACCACTAATACCGATATACCGACGTACCGATCCCTTATCCACTAAGCAACGTCGGGCACTTATTTATTATTATTATAAATAACAATTTAACCGCAGAAATCGAATCGCTCAGCGTTCCCCATTACAGCCGGAAACGGAAGTATTCTCGGATCAATTTATCATCGCTCGCGGAAAAAACTTCCGGCAAAAAACCGGCATTTTCCATAATGGCCGGCGGTCCCGACATTCTAACGCAATATGGTCGGATCGACGCGTGCCACATTTTATATGAATATTATTTAATATACATGACTTATATTACATTTTTTTTCTCTCTAATAATTGTATATTCTATTGTATAACATCTGTGTCATATTTTTTTTTTGTTAAAAAACTAAACACCCGCTTTTATATTGATTACTACAAGAATATTGGATTTTCGAATGAACTTTGAACTTGTGAAAGTCTTTGTTTGATGCGTCGCTCTTTCAGGATATAATACGATTCTTTTTGAGGTATGGAACCCTAAAATCCGGGAATATCATCACACCTTAGCAGCGTTGGAGCAAGCAGTATCTGGTCACGGAGGGTAGAAACAATAGTACGCATTAAAGGCACGCGGCGGCACGCGCTGCGCGCGCACCGTGTCAGTCATTATCGTGTGTTGTGCTGATTAGATTGATGTGCAGAGCTCGTGGGGTGTAGGGCAGAGTTTTGGGTTCAATTGACACGTAACAGAAAACCCTTAAAATAAATATTATTTAAATTAAGACTACAGTGCGACGGCTTTTCACGGCAGATCAACTGTTCCTATTGCATAAGGCCCAGGTCAGCCTCTGCATGGAATATTCTATGCATCTTTGGAATGGTTCTGCTCGGTACTGACTTCACGGCTTGAATATGTTGTAGCGGAGGGCTGTCCGCATCGTGAATGAACCTGACGTTACCAAACATATTTATCTGCTCCAATTCCGCAGAGATATTGCCTCACTAATCGTTTTCTACCGTCTTTATCACGGCGAGTGTTCTGAATAGTTATTTAACCTTGTTCCACCCTCTTTTTTTCCAAAAAAAAAACACGCTCATGGGTTTGCGCAGTCACAGTTATACGATATCTCATATCCCGGCTAGGATAAAAAGGTTTTCTAACCTATACTTTTGCCTAGTCGTTGAGTTGTGTTCCCACAGTGAAGAGAGATTTGTGCAGGCCGACATGATCACTGTGACTATCAACTATTTTTCTGTACTGTTGATAGTTGCAGTGGTCTTTTGTGCTGTACCATGCTTACCATCAGGCGGGGTGTCATCAATCATACGTCAAATCCAAAATCATATGTCAAAAAATCATACGGAACCAAAAATCATTAAATAAAAACTACGCTCATCGTGCCTTACGTATAAATACAATATACCATAAATATCTATCTGTCTGTTTACTTTTTTTTTTAATATACTAAAAATCCTTGCACAGAAAAATATAGCTCTATCAGAAAATAAATTTTCAGTTATGAAGGCAAAACAATACTTTTACTCTCATACATTGATGGAGTGATATTTTATTTATTAATTAAAAAGTAAACAATCAAATGTGTATATACATTTAAAGCAATACTCTAAATAAAGACACACTTAAATCAATCAAGTTTTAACAGTATGCTGAAATACACTATTAAAGCAGACTAATAAGATAAAAAAAAAAACTATAACAATACTAAAAAATATAATAAAAATGTTTAATGAATTGGTAATGATGCTTGTATATTATTTAAAAAAAAATAAGCAAGTAGATCCACGGGCTTTAGCTAGTGGAGTAAATGGGGACAGTGCACGCTCCGGTTAATGCGTCCGGCTCAATAGAATGGCTGGCTAATTTCTGGTTTTATTGCCTGTATCCACAATATAAATCTCCATTTGTAATATGTATGCCTTAGTTTTATTTAGACGGAGAATACTCCACTCCGACGCAGTTCCACTCCAACACACCCCTGAGTATCTTTCAGCGTTTCTTCTCGAGGTAACCGCTTCCTAAACGCTGTTATAGATTACCGTTAGGTTCGTTTCCTGGCTGGCGGCCCAAGGCGAGGTTCGTACCCACAGGTGTGCCCTTGCGTTACTTGACGTTGACTCGTTGTGATCTACTGATTCTTGACATCCCGATTGCTTGTAAGAAGCGATTCGTCTCCTTTATATCACGAACGACCTAGCAGCGTGATTCGCTGTCGGCGTCTGTTATTTCCAGCTTCGTATAACAGGGTTTTTCAAGCACCAATGAATCGGCTTTTGTTGGGCGAGCGTTATCCATCATCGTCCTCATCCTCGCTATCTACCGGGCGTCAATGAGGCCGAGCACAAGCGTATTTGTAATGCAAAAAATGCAGTATTCCGTTCCTAGAACTGGTTATTCTCGAGGGAATAAATTGACAGTATAAGGTAAGTCACACTCTGGCTCTACAGACGTCAAAGGCAAAAAATAGCAACGGTCGCTCTAATTCAGTTATCGTATGACACGTGCCACATTTTATTGTTCCCTCGGGCTCTGGCGACCCTAAACGTTTCTGCAATTATATGATTTGTTATAATTTCCTTCAGTCATCTTTGGTAAGTTAGCTGGATGTTTGTGGATGTGAATTGATACGAATGGATAGACATGAAAACATTTCATGGAATGATTTGTCGTCCAAAGGCGGGTGGAAGGTAACTGGTACTGTGATATATCACCTATATTGAACATACTTAATAAAAGCTTTTCTATACAGGCTCGACAAAATGGCTACATTGTACCTGGTGGAAAGTATGGAAACACGCCAACGCCTGCCAAGAGACGAAAATTCATTGACAGCCGCCATCATTATGTCGCCCCAGATATCCCATGAGGGAAGGTTTCTTGTTGTATGAGTTACTGTACGTGATTCCGAAACGCGATGTGCCGAAGCGAGGCTCTATGACAGTGTTTACACTTGTGTACTGTGGTCACGACGCAGTTTGGGCAATCGTGCTATCACCTCACTAACACAATCATCCATAGTGCAATGTTCCCGTACCACTGAGGCCAACAACAAATGAAAGTGCAACGCGAGGTCACTATCCAAAGTGAGTGCGTCATTATGAGACCACAACCACTCTGCAGAGAGTGAACGACTGAAGAAGAGAAGGTGGATTTAAACCGCTCAGAATAGAGACAGGTAGCAAACCTTGAGAAAGACCTTTTTTTAGCTGTGGACCAATATTGGTTAAAATGATGATAGTGTATGCTTATGTTTGAGTAAATTTTATTACTTTTAAATTCGTTATCAGCTATATGTATCTATCGTATTGTCTAGGTTTAATAATAACATTTTTAACATTAGACATTACTGAACAGTAAACTGGCCTGATTGATAATTATTATAGCTGGATTTAATTGGAAAATTAGATTATGAATCCAGTTTAATTTAACTTATCGCAGTAAAACTCCTAAAATAGAATAGTGCCTATTTACCATACTGATGTGCAGTAAGAGTCAACTAAGGCATACAGCAAGTCGTATTGCACGCAGATTGCTGCTGCAGGCACCTTCTCTGCACATGGTGTACGCCAGCCAACCTGCATTGGACAAGCGAGATGAGTTAAATGTCCAAAAACAATTTCCCAGGGATTCCACGAATATAACGCAGAAAGGATAGGGAGGTCTTTGCCCGGCAGTGGAACGAAACTAGCTAATAAAACTCATATAAATTATTTGGGATGTATCCAAACTGCTACATTATTAAAATATGTTACGCTAACTTGTAATTTATATAATTTCACAGATCTGTTTAATTTATTTCTTTTAATTTCATTATTTCAAATAAATTATCCAGTCAGATTGATATTATTTAGTCACATGATATCTTATGAAAATAATAAATCATTGATAAATCATTTTAAGTATGCCAACTAAAAAAATGGGTCCAATAAAAACTGTGTATACTTATTTAGATCGAAAACAATCATTCGTTCCATGAGCGTTTACTTTCAATATGCATTAAACATATTAGAAGTATGCACAATGGGAAGGAAGCGACCAAGGATGCACCCTTGCGGCACCCCACATTAACGCTAGTTTTAATCAAAAAAGTCGTGGGTGCGAAACCCAAACAAATAGGGGAACACATTTTCCCATAACGATAATGAAACAAACATAGAAATAATGTAAAAAAACATTTATTTTTTAATATATTATTAGTACGTGCGCAACGCTATCGAAGGCCTGAGCGGAAATTATTTGTGTAAATTACTCTGATTGCGGGGAAGCGTTGATTTTTGACGTGTGATTAAATGGAATGACTTTCTGTCATTATTTTTAACGATGAAATTGATTGTTTTATTTTGTTTCATTACTAAACTAACTTTTATTTTTGAAATTATTGAATGTAGTTTGCTATATAGTTTTTTATGCGGTAAGGAGTTATTTTCCTATTGGAATACAACCACAGTTAAGAGATGCAAAGTCCGTCATAGAGACTCGATTCGACCTCTTGCCTTCCGAATTTAGCTCGTGTAAATTCAGCTAGCCATATGTTTAGATATCTACAGTCAGTAAAATGTTAATAGCGATTGATATTAAACTATCGTTCATTGTCGGTCGCTGCCATTCTTGGACTGAACTGTACTATCATCACGCCATTTCGGGTAGGCAGAGAGAAGGTAACGTCATTTCTCTCGAATATTCCACTTTGCTGGCACGCAATAAAATCCACATTAAAAAGACATACATTACATACATTTACATTACATTTTTTACATTTATTATCAGTTTTTCCTTTTAATTGTTTATATGTAACATTTCAATTACATAATTAAAATAATAATATTTAGTAAGATTTTGTTAAGGAATTGGTCATATCATCATATGTTATTTCAACATGTTTCAATGAAAATCCATCTGAGACACGATGAAGTGCGTTTTACACTTAGTATTAAGTATGAACCTCATTTTGCAAGTCATTAGGAAAACAAAGTACCCAATGAATCGAGTTTCACTCATAGGTAGTTAGCGTTTTAAATAAACAAGCGGATATTTATATTTGTTTTTGTTGTCTATAATGCCGTTTGCTAAAATTGCCTAGATACCTGTTAAACGGCCATTTATTTAATAGCAACCATAGTAAAAAAAATGTTATTGGGAGATGCACATAATAATTTATGACAGTGTATTCCTAGAAAAGCCATGACTTCTTAGGGACGAAAATCCGTTGTCAATCACTATCGTTATGCCGGACTCACATATCCCACGATGGAAGGTCTCTGTGTACAACAACTGGATATAAAAAAACTAATACCGAAACGCGACAGGTCGAAGAGAGTCACTATGACGGTCTTTACATTTGTGAACTGTCGTCACGACTCAGTTCGGTCATCGCCCTACCATCGAAAAAAATACAAAGTTTTGGTATCGCCAGATATTATGGTTCATAAAAACGAAAATACGGAAGAAAACCCAGAGAAGCAACTAGTACATACAAATCATAAAGTAAATTGCGTTGTGTAAGTAAATGTTGCAGTTAAAGTACATGAGTCTATCTTTATTGGCAGCGAAGTCAACAATAATGAGGCGTAATTCAATGAGCGATGTGCAATGGATCGTTATGAGCCCGCTAGACATTTACACACTCCTCACTTTGCATGCATATGCCCGTTGGCTGCTTAGCGTGGGTGTACGCTGGTTTACACTCTTGATACTTTCACAAAACTATTAATTTATTTTTTAGTTTATGTACCCTTGTAATTATGATTATGCGTAAGTATCTAGTAATTTAAGGTCATTTCGGGCTATAACAATCGCAATGGCTGCCCGGGTGTTATGTACCGCTTTTTTTCGTACTTATATGGACAGTCGTCCAATGTACGTGATTACGCAGCGTTGTAGGGCGGCGTGTCAAATTCACGATAGTGACAGCTGATAGCGCTACGCAGTTATATAGGTCGGAAGGGTTACATACAAAGCTGTACGTCGTGACCGGGTAACCGCTGCTGGTCAACTCCCACTGGGCAACTGTTGTTGGGCAGCAACTGCCTAATTTCAAAATATAACATTTAAGATTAATACAGTTAATGCGCCTCTCCAGAAAAAGGAAAAAGGTTTAATTTTTATTTAGAAAAAGAAGAATAGAAGAAAAATTATTATTAAATATAAATAAACAATACAGAATACACACATTTAGATAAAATAACAAAATTAATAAAAATAATTAATAGAAAACGAAGCATGATATCTATATATTTTGTTAGAAGCCTTGCTTCGTTCGATCTAGTATTATTATCTTGATGGTGGACTACTCTGCTGATACGTTTTTTCATGTTGAATGAAATGAAATCTTGAATGAATATGATGATTTTTGAATAAGGTTTAGGTTTAAGGTAAAAAGATTAAAGATCAAAAATAAACTTTAAATATTATGGCCATTGCATTGTTAATAAACTTAAATAATAATTTGTGTTAAAATCATTTATTAACATTTTTGCTATTAATTTTTAATTTATTTGAAATAATTAATTCTGGAACTGTTATTTTTTCAATAAAAGCTTTCATTTTTTCGAAAATTAATTGAAATGTAGCGTAATTATTTAAAACTAGCTGATCCGGCAACCGTTGTTTTGCTATATAAGGTTTTGTAATATCTACTAAGATGATCATTGAAATTAAGTGATGTCAAAGACAATTTTGTTCACAATTAAATACTCTTAATCAACAACACATTTATTTGGATAAAGATTAATATTATTACGTTGATACAACTCTTAACAAATAATGCATTAATTTCGACTAAATATGTTTACCATAAAAACGGTTCTAGTGACTTAACCTTAAAAGATAGACATATACTGTCCCGGACATTTTTTTAGATCATTTCAAGAAGAATAATTCTTTCTTACATATATTTTTGGTATCTTGAACCGTTTTTGCAGCGCACGCAATGGAAGCCCTCAAGGATGAATAATTTTCCCCGTTTTTTTCACATTTTCTATTATTTCTTCGCTCCTAATAATTGCATCGTGATGTTATATAGCCTAAAGCCTTCCTTGATAAATGGTCTATTTAACTCAAAAAGAATTTTTCAATTCGAACCAGTAGTTCCTGAGATTAGCGCGTTCAAACAAACAAACAAACAAACAAACAAACAAACAAACTCTTCAGCTTTATAATATTAAGTATAGATATACAAGCGACGTTGATTAAGAACTTCTTTACTCTTCATAAAATATTGAAAAATATCAAACAACTTTAGCCGTAGTACACACGCCCTACACTAAACATTAATAGGGTCGACATGACTGACAACTAAATAAGAAAATATTTTGTTCAATAAAGCTTGAATATTCATTATAATATAATATATTCATTTTTAAATTTGCAAAATATGCCCTTCTGTTGTGCACAAAGCATTGTTCACTTCGATTATTCAATTTATTTTAATTATCCATTACAATGGAGTTTACAGCGTGTTTGTGAGGCACCTTCTCTTTTAATAAATCATATACCATTTCTGGGTCTTTTTTTGTTATACTAGTAATACATCAATACGATATATGTATACTTCTCGGGCTGAGGAGAGACACATTAGTGACTGTGTGCCCAACGTGACCAGCAGCGTAGCTGATCGCCGTCCTCACAGCACTAGTACATATGACAAAACCACGCAAGTTTGGGGAGTTACAGCTATGCGGTAACTCATATCACGGCTAGGATAAAAAGTTCTCTGACACTTGATTTTGCCGTATCGTTTAGGTGTAGAATGGTCTTCCAGCGAGCGTGTTCCCACCGTACTATGATATCGGCTCCTGTGAACGAAGCGTCAAGATATATTTATGCAGGTCGGCATGATTACTACGGCTATAAATAGGTTCTTCTGTACTGTGGATAGCTATAGCCGTTTTTTGAACTCCACCGGGCTTACCAGCAGACGTGATGTTTTCAGGATAAAAAAAAGTAACACATGCCTTCCGTAAGGCCCGTTCAGAATACCAGAGTCTAGGACTTTGCAGCGCAAGGCAGGACAGTGCCCCGTCGTCGGCGGACTAGAGTTTTCATTTTATTTTTATGTCTTTTACTTCTTCTTTTCTCTATGTATCATTTATTTGTATTATGTCGTTACCTCAGTTATGGCTTTCTTTCTTTCTATTATTCTGCAGGCTGAATTTATAATGAAACTCTTGTTTATTCTCTATCTCAAATATCTGCTATTGGTGCCAATAGGATAAAAAAGCTTTTTGGCTCAAAAATAATTTAATTTTTTTGTTATTTTTTTTACACTGGCTGTATATAGTGATTACAGTGTACCTGATGGTAAGTACAGTGTAGTCCAAAAACGAAAGCGACTATCAAAGGATGAAAATCCATAGATAGTCTACATCGTCATGTCGGCCCACATATACCACGACTGACGGTCTCTAGGTATATGAGCTACTGGATATACACAAGCTGATCCCGAAACGCGACAGGCCGAAGCAAGGCACTATGACGGTGTAGTGTACTGTGATCAGAGTGTGTGTGTTCGGGCATTTAGAGTGATTCGTGACCACAGAACACAAGTGCTAATACCATCATAGTGACTCAGTATCGTTTATCACGTTCCGGGAGCAGCATGTGCACCTCTAGATGTTCATACCTACCTATAGACTTTCAGTCGTGGTATATAAGGTCCAGAATGGTGGTGACTGTCACAGAATTCCGGTTCCTTGGCGGTCGCTGGCGTGTTTGGGCTGCACTGTAAATTCCTTCAGATGCGGCTTAGTCACGTTGCCCAGTCAGTGTAAAAAAATGTCACAAATGCCATTTTTGTTGACAGATGTCACCATAGATATAAAGAGCTCATTCTGCAGTGTCTTGGAGCCATAAAAACTTTGAGTCCCCGTCGTCGCGTGTCGTTGATTTATTGCCTAAGGAGACGGTGAGGTCTCATTTGGGATCAATACAAAAAAATTACAATAATAATAATTTATCTTCACGCTATATCCCATACGGGGTGGCTGATGATACATTAGTTGTTGTATTCACTTTGCATTTATATATCGTGCCTAACATGACCAATAAGGCAACTGATCGCTGTTCTCACAGCACTAGTAGATATAACATATATATTAGATGCCATATGGGATTCCTCATGATATTTTCCTTCACCGTTGAGCTTTGTGGAGCCTGGATCGATCAGTAATGAATATGGAAACACCCAGAGGTAAGAGTCGGCATTCGAACTAATGATCATTTGCTTTGCTGGTTATGGAAATCGGTTTGTTATCCACTAGGCTACCACGGCCACAAAAATGAGGTGGTTTTGTTTTTTTCCTATGATATGGGGTCCTTTAAGTGTAGCAGGATGATATATTTGTGCAGGCCGGCATGATCGCTGCTGGTTTTTCTTAACTATTGGTAGTAGTTATCGTCTTTTGTACAGCACCATGCTTACCATCGAGTGTTGAGGTTCTAGTCACTGAGTCGAAAAAAGTCTTTAATAATATCATTTACGTCTGACAACACCAGCTTCCCCTTTAAACTCTCACTGCACATTGATTGTCGGGCATATTTTGAATATTTTAAAATACACGTCGCGGTCCAAAAAAAGGTCTCGGATAACAAGCCAAGGGGACACTAAAGGTCCGAGTAAATTTATTTCAGCGATAACGGAGACGCCACGCCGGAATGCCGGCCGGTCTGTCTGCGGTAATTATTTTTATTGCTGTCGATACACGAAGCCTTAATGATCTCTCGGTTTTACATAAAACCTTGCTCCTACGTATCACGCTTTGCCTGCCGCTACCGATCCTGAGGCATCTTGCGACCGTATCATTAGGAAATTACTTGCGCCGAAGGTGGAGCTAACGTAATGCTGTTAATGATTTACAGGCGGACGGTGGACTTCAATCACATCTGGTGGAAGGTGATGATATGTCCGATGATAGGTCGTGTTTGTGTCAATAATTCTCTTCCTATTCACTCTTCTCTCAAAGGCTCCCAAGTCATGAGATCATAGAGATAAGTCGTTGGAATGTAGAAGAGAATCTTTTCGTGCGGATATAAATGAAAAAGAGGAGTATACAAAATATGAGCATGTCGAAAAGGGCCCGGCGTCTAGGTCCGAATCTTAGGAGGGGCTGGAGGGGCCCACATCCCTGGGCGCTATGTGTTCCCGCGTGCCGCTCTACAACACAGAGGCACGAGATGGGTGGCTCTATACACCACCCCTCCCTAAACGAGTAGAGGCCTACTCACGGCCGCACGCCCAGCCGGTCATTGTGGATGAGACCCCAGTCGTGCCCTCGATGCCGGTAGGCGGAAGGTGGAACACCCCGGGGGCTTTAGTCGGTGCAAGCCCGACACACCGGGGGGTGGCCCTCACCTCTCCCCGAGGTCCGTTAGGGATTTCCCCCGGGTTACAAAAAAAGGGCCCACATCCCTGGCACCATATTCTAGTTTCTAGGGACTGCAGACGAACATACCACTCAGTATTTCCGCTGAATAATATAATGTAAAAAGTGGACTAACTTCTTTATAAGAAATGGGCTAGTAATTATTATAAGCCTTTCTATTTATAGTTTAAAAGTAATCTCAAAAGTCTCATAAATTATTGTTATAAGTTATGAAAAGTCGAAGATCGTTTTTCGTAAATATGCGATAAATGTGTAGAACGCAAAATCTCTAAAAATTATGCTGCAAGTATTTATTTTTATGAATTATGTAATGGAGAAGCAAAGGTAGACGGACTTTTGGAGGCAAGAAGTAGAAGTTCTTAGCCCGCTTCGAAAAATTTGAAGGTCTAGGGTGACCTCCAACAGCTTTATGCTACAGGACTCTGTGGCGCAGTTTTTCGTGAATAACGAAGAATTACGATTTCACTTTCGAAAAATGGAATATATATTGAGTTAGCACAACTCTACAAAGCGTTACGCTCCAGCATAAGTGTTAGAGTAAAAGAACATGAGTCAGCTGCTGTGAGCAAACTATGGCGTGATGCAGGTCGGTTCGGTAGATGGCGCTGTGCCGGATTGCATCGCGTTATAGTTTCGTTCACAGCAGCTGCATGTAAGGCAAAGGTGCCACGTGACGAAATGACAGAGAAACAAAAGAGATATCAAGTATTGGTTTAACGTGCTATATATGTGAAGTAATTAAATCAGTGGTCATCTGTCTCTAGTGGTTTCAATTCAATCTCCCCGCTCATGACCCAGTAAAGAGAAACTGTGCAATAAGAAACGAGGGTTCGCTTAGCATATACAGAACAAAGTTACTACAATATGTTAAAGAGAAATACCAACAAATATAGTTCTGTTTACACCAGGTGAACTCTTACTGCTTTACTGTTTCAGATAGGTTTTAGAACAAAATGTTCTCACGTAAGCTTTTTTTGGTTTTTTATTCTGACACGACACAGTGACTGCACCGCACCTGATGTTAAACATGGTGCAGTCCAAAAAACGCCAACTACTATCGTCAGGAAAGATAATCCCATCGGTAGTCGCAGAGATCATGCCGGCCCGCACAAATATCTCTTCACGCTACGCTTAAAGGATCCCATATCATAGGAAGGTGGGAACACGTTTGCTGGAAGTCCATTTCACAGCTCAACGATACGGCAAAAGAAGGAGTTAGAGAACTTTTTAGTCCTAGCCGGGATGTGAGATACCGTATAGCTGTGACACCGCAAACCCGCGCGCGTGGTTCTATTAAGGAAGGGAGAGGGTGGAGCAAGGTTATACAATTCATCAGAACACTAGCCATGATACAGACGGTAGAAAACGCTCAGTGAGGCAACATCTCTGCGCAACTGAAGCGGTTCAGAATGCTTAGTCACGTCAGGATCATCCACAATGCGGACAGCCCTCCTCTGCAACCTATCCAGGGCATCAAGTAAGTACTGAACAGAACCATCCCAAAGATGCGAACAATAATTAATCAATATAATAAACAAGATATAATTATGTGATACAAAATCTATATGAGAATAAGATCTTTGAACTAAATTTCGTTAGATTGAGTTTAAGCCCATACATCATTCGCCCCAAAACTGACTAAATTAATAAAACAACCCTAGAATGACTAAGGCTTGTATGAATGTTCATTTATATCAATTTAAACGTGCATAACATTTTTTAGATAGCATTTATGGGGTTAGATGATACAGCATTATTTAACTGGGGTCGGAATACACCTATTATTCGATCGATTGTTAATTTTAGTGTTATTTCTATCCCTACATGTACTAAAAAGATTCAAGACTGCTCCAAAGCTGGTTTAAGAAGCGATCGGAATTAGCAACCACAAAACTCTTAACATTCGGGGACGTTGGGTTTAAGTTATCATCGGCGTGGAACCCAGCGATTAAAAAGCTAGGATCTCGGTTTATGTCGCTTTGTAATCATAACAGCGCTGGAATATATCATAACTGTGTAACCCAGTCGAGGTGAGCAGAGATAAATTAGTGGCTAGATTTAGTTTGCGCTTGTATGTCGTACTTAAAATGACCAGTATCGCAGTTGATAGCCGTTTAGCAGCACTAGCACACGTGACAGTCTATTAGTTGCCAAGCGGTCTCACGATTTTTGCTTTCACCGGTGAGCATTTGATGCCGAAAGCTGAACTCAATCTGGAAAAACCCAATAGGTACGAGCCGGGATCCGAACTAATGACCACTCGCGTTGCCGCGTATGGATTTTGATCCCTTATCCACTAAGCCACCGCAATCTTATGAGAAAATGCCAATGCTTTTAAATTATAGGAGCATACATAAAGCACAAATTACAAAAACAAATTTGTAATCATTTTGCGGATTCAGTACAAAAATGTTGACAAGCGCGAAGCAGTATCTCTTGCCGAGGTTTCCGTAAAAACATACTATCAAAGGACTGGACATTGCTGTAGTGAAAAAAATGGATTGGGTTGAAAATTTAATTTTGCCAAGAAACGATTGTCCCTATTTTTATGTGAGAGGAAGGTAAACAGACGTGCAACTCACCTGATGGTAAGCGGTTACTATCGCCTATGGACAACTGCCGCACACAAAGTGTTATCGTTGTATTTCCGGCGTCGGCATCAACATACATACACATGTATGTATGTATGTATGTCGCGGCCAGTTTACGGAATGTCAATACAAAGAGAAATAAATGTTTAGTGAGTAAAAACTAACAATATATAACACACATATTAAAAAAAAAAACAAACAAAATAAAAAAGATTAAAAAACAAAGTTTTTTTGTCATGTAACTTGTGATATAAGACCTTGCTACAAGACAAAGTCAATTATTCTAGGACAATGGGAAGTACCATATAAATTATTGTTAAATAAAAGTGTTTGTAGCGTAATACATTGTTTTATTACAATGACCATTTTATGATAATTATGTTTTTTTATGAATGATTATGACATCGAATCGAATGTGTAAACAAAAAGGTTTAATACTGTAAAAGAATATATATCAGTTATGATTCCCTTACAATGACAAAAATGATAAAAAAAGCACCATAAATATCCATATCTTTTAATTTCATTCACTTCAAATTTTGATTTTTTATAGCAACTAGAAATTACAGATCTAGACATTTGATATTAATTTCAAATTGATACCTACACACGTTCCTGAGAATAAGAAACTTGACTGACAAACAGATACATTAACACCTATGGAGGCAAGCTGCATGAGGTTCGCCGCTTGCTGTGGACCGCGCCAATTACGTAGGGGTCACCGATTGTGGACGCACCTTCACACACCTACGTGATCGTATGAGGATTAATGTTGTCGTTCGAAGGTGCGGAACCCTAAAAATAGATGTGACGTAAATTTCCACAGTACATGTGGTCAGTAAGTAGCTGGTGATAAAAATAATGTTTCCCTTTGTAAATGTTTGCATTCGCTGATAGCGAGACAAGCGTATTATGATAATGTATGGAACTGACGCAAAGCCAATATTTGCGTTTGACTTATAATGAAATTGCAGAACACATGTTAGTGTTGATGGATCAAAGAAAACGGTGGCTGAGGACATTTTTAACCAACTTCAAAAAGCAAGAGGTTCTGCATTTGGCTCTACGTATTTTTTATGTTCAACCACAATTTTTGAAGTGAAACTTCTATAGAATCGTTGTGATTTCAAACCGGATGCAACGAAAAAACAACAGGTAACAGACACTAATACAAAAATTAGTGAGCCAGAGCGAGAGAGTATTTGTCGGTGTGTATGTGCGTATTACAGCTTTTTAGTAATAAGACAGCTTGGTGAGGCAAATACAAAAATTAGTGAGCCAGAGCGAGAAAGCAAATGTAGGTTTGTATGTGCGTATTACAGCTTTTTAGTATGAAGCAGCGTGGTGTGTTATTATTTAACTGTGTTTGTGAGTATTTTTCTATCTTGTTGACACACCGAGGTTGCAGCTTTCTCAGCGTCCCTGATGGTTCTATGCAGGATATTCCCCCGGGATACAAAAAAAAAGTGTTAATAAACACCAACAAATTATGTAACATATATTAAATAAAATATCTTTAAAATTAATCAAAATACTTTCATTTATAAACAAATAAACTTTGTAATTATCCTACCCTTATTATATACATTCATCTCATTCTTTTGTCGATTTACTTACGATTTTACTTTGTCGAATTAGTGTTACGTAATGTCTGGCTTAAAAAGGTTCATGGTTCCTACATGGGGCTCGGTATTCGCTTATACAATACAATACCTAAAGACATCTTGGAGTTACCACTATTGAAATTAAAAAAAAAATTAAAACTAAATTGCTGGGAAAGGGATATTATTCCATTAATGAAAGTTTGAATGATAAAAGTGCGTGGTCTTATATGCAATTGTTCTCGCGGGGCATTCAATCCTTTATATATTATACCTGTTATTGTACCGCATTATGTTAAAAGGAGCAACTACCAGAGTTTCTTGCCGGCTCTTCTCGGTAGATTCTGCTATCCGAACCAGTGGTAGATTCACTTTGCTTTTTTTGACGATTCAATAGTGCTTGGAATTTAACATATTTGAATAAAGTTATATTTCATTTCATTTCATTTACTGAAGTTTCACTTCCATCGTGTGTGAATCGCACACACACCTTTTTTTATTCTGACTCGATACAGTGACCACACCACACCTGGTGGTAAGCAACCCTGCTTATTGCAGTCCGAAAGCGACAACTACTTTCAACAATTAAGAAAAGCCCATCGGTAATCGCAGGGATCATGCCGGCTCGCATAAATATCTCTTCATGCTTCGTTTAAAGGACCCAATATCATATAGGACGGTGGGATCATGTTCCCCAGAAGACCTTTCTTAAACTTAACGACTCGGAAAAAGTAAGAGTTAGAGAACCTCTTAGTCCTAGCTGGGATAGGAGATCCGAATCCGGGACATGAATCCGTACGTAATCTGGAAAAACCCCGAATTACTTGGCACCATTCGAGCATATGAGCATTCGCATTGCTGCGCTTGGAAACCAGTCCCTTATCTACAAGGCTACCACAACTATATAATTCAATTGTTTCCCTTTCAAAGTAATGCCCATCAGTATTATAAACTGGTGCCAATGTTTTTCTCAATCCACAAATCCCTTTAAAAATCATTTGTTGTAATTTTGTTCGTTTCCTTCGATGTGTCCATTAACATGTGTTGTTTTTTTTTTTTTTTTTGTGTTTTGATATTGTTAGATAATGCTTTTGGGCCATGCTGTGGTTGTCTGTTATTGGTATCCGTTACCGACATTTAGCTTATGCATGAGATTCAGATTGTGAATGTGAAGTGTAATGGAGCTGTTGACAGCCCATAAATAAATAAATAAATAAATAAATAATAAATAACAGACGCGAAATTTTGTTAAAAAAAATACGATAATATTTAAAAATTTGGTTAAAAATTAAACTTAGATTTAAGGACTAAAATAAAAATGTTGAATATATGAGAGCGAAGACGGAATTGTAAGGGGTAGAAGACTTTAAGGTTTAAATATTAGGGCGTCGTGTGGAAGGGAATATAGCGGAGAACGTTAGAGACAAAAATTGATTAAGATGTCGAAATTCAGGGTAGATGATTAGGGACTGCATAGTTCATAATAATTATAGGAAAAGCAAATAAGGAAGTTTGCTCAAGAGTTATCAGTGATACAATAATAAGCCAATGATAATGAGAACATAATGATAAGTCAGTACATTGTGATAAGTAGCAATCAATAACTAACGATATGGTTACAACGAAACACAGACAGCGCCAAGGGAAAGTCAGCTTAGCAAATGCTAGGTAAGCACCTGAGCTACTCAGCGCTGATTGTCAGCTGACACCCATTTGTTGATACGAATCACGAAGCACTTCATTACAAGCGTATATTTTTTGGGTGTTAGTATATGCGGAGTGACGCTTGCGGATCGCGTTAAGCACGATAAGATACGTGGAGTAGTTACAGGTTGGTAGAAAAGATAGCGTCATCGATAGCTGGCACAAAAGCATGATTCTGTTATTCGGCTCCGGGAGAGGTTGAATGAAGGATGATGAAAAAAATATACATTAGGAATGTGAATGGAAGTAACAGCCGATGCTGACCAAGATTTACCTACATGGGTCAAATAAAGAGAGTTTTCACGGAGGGTAATGTCAAAAGCATGCGAAATTGCCGAGAGTGCGTGGAGGATCAATGAATGTTAAGGAAGCGAAAGAGGTTTGCATGAATACAGTGGTGTTCCATTGTCTCTGCCTACTCCAAATGGTGCTCGGAGTGATGATAGTTCCCCAGTTACCCAGTTGTAAAATTTAACATTTTGATATTACGCCAAGTATAGTTCAGCTTATACTGGTTTTCAAGGTACTAGCAAATAATTTAATACCATATGAAGGAACGAATGTGAGCTGGATAAGGCCGTATACAACATAACGTACGATAACGGCCCGTCCACACGGAGATAGGGCGCCTAGACCGTTTTGTAAACATACCTTTATCTTTACGATTTCCAAGCCTTTTTGTTCACGTATGCACGCCCTTAATTTATAGTTATGCCGTGTAAAAGTGGCTTTACTTTGTATTTTACTATTTTATAATGTGGAGAAAATATTATTACGCCGTAAAGTTAGTTGCTTAGAATACCATGCCACAGTGTAAAAATCAAACAGTCGTTCGACGAAGGCGTCGTCAGAGGCGAGACGGGCGAAGGTTCAACCCAAGCTGCATACAGCCGTCGCGTTTATAGTTTGATATTTATGTGATGTTGTGAAAAGATATGATTTAAAAAAAATCATATCAAGGGGTGAAAGGCTATTTGGTTTAAGCGATATTTTTTGGTGATATAGTAATATATATATATTTAGAATCAGTAAAAAACGCTGATTCCAAATATATATATATATTACTATATCACCAAAAAATGTCGCTTAAACCAAACAGCCTTTCACCCGACGATTATATCTTTGTAAATGAATTGTAAAACTTGCTATTTATTTAAAAGGTACTGGTAATTGTTTTTCTTTTAATATGTGCATTTATTTGTACATGTATCTATATATTTAAAAAATGTATACGATGTGTGTGTAACATACTTATAAGCGTGTGTTCTTGTGTATGTATGTCCATACTTTGTATATATTCTATTACTCCCTTCCTCGCTTATACCGGATATTTGCTTTTGTTGTTTTGTATCTTAATTGACCTATCTTTCTATCTTGTATGCTATGTTATGTGCCAAATAAACCATTTTTCTTTTATTTTTGAAATTTGAAATTTGAAAATTTGAAAGGCTTGTAAAATCTTACGTGTGACTGTCAAATTTTATTATAATATTAATTTGAATAATTTAGTCTTTTTAGTTTTGATTTTATAACGTTTTTATAAAACTACGGTCTATTATCCCGGACTTACCCTATCATAATGGCGGCAGCTAGCAACCACATCATCACAGCAGTTGAGGACAGAGGTGTGGGGCGTATCAATCGCAGCGGATCGGCCGAACCACGACCGGCCAGCTGATGCCTTAGGGGCTGTGGCTGCTCAGGGTGGGGGCTCTGAGCGGCCGGTCAGCAACCCCCGAGAAGTTGACGGTGCGTTGTGACGCGCTCTGCCGAAGTACACTAGATGATATCGTGGGAGGCGGCGTCTCCCCCCCGTGATTGTGCCTGTCAGGCGCGGCGTAGTGGGGCTGCGGCGTATTGATTACAGGACCTGCAGTCCCCACTAATTCGCAGAAGTAGTCACCTTGGGGTTTTTGCTGGTACTGGTCCAGCAAACCCCGGCTGCTACCTCCTTGTGCGGCCGGGACGGTCCTGTGAGGATTTTTCCCAAGTAAAAAAAATGTATATCAAAGTTGGTACGTTGATGATTTTTTCAACCTAGATTTGGCTCTGCGAATACTCAAGCTGTACTCAAGTTCGTATTATATATTTAGTTCTTTGTCAAAGACGAGTTTATTTGTTGAGGAAAACCTAAGCAAAATCAAACTAATGCCTATATATCTTAGGATCTGGATCTGGATCTTTGGGAGTCGAAGCTGCTTGCGTCCGTAGGCTTTACCCTAGTTTGCCTACACGTGACTCCTGGGTGGTGCTAAACGAGCAGCAGCGAGGTGGTAGGGCGCCGGTGCCCGTCTGGATCGCGACCACAGTACATGGGTGTAAAGCCCGTCATAATGACCAGTTTCGGCTTGTCGCGTTTCGGGATCAGCTTGTGCATATCCAGTAGCTCATATACCTAGAGACCTTCAGTCGTGGTATATGCGGGCCGACATGACGATGTAGACTATCAATGGATTTTAATCCTTTGATAGTCGCTTTCGTTTTTGGACTACACTGTACTTACCATCAGGTACTCTGTAGTCACTATGTCGAGCCAGTGTAAAAAAAAAAATCTGCGTTTGTCGCCTTCATAGCATCCGAGACGTTCCTATACAGGATTTTCTCCCAGGTTACAATAAAAAAGAGGGGAGAGGCCTAACATAACCGCTGTTATGTTTACGACTGGTACTAGTCAATATACATTATCCCACAGTAATCACATTACACCCAGGGCACATGGCTCTGGAACAAGCCTCTTATTGTATCTTTGAAATGTCCCATTCACATCTCAGAGCAGGAAAACAGATCACTTAAAGAAAGACGTTCAATATGACACAATCTTTTCTGGTAACGTATCAATGCAATACCATTAACGTATAATTCATTAATACTCGCGATCTGCGCCTGAACAGAATTAGGGAAAACACATTCCTAATCAGAGATGGGCAAAATGTAATCTGATTAATGTTTGACGATTATAAAATGTAGTCGTAATTTTAAGTTTCTTGCTTTGTAATCAGTATTCAATCCATTTAAAACATTAAGAAATCATAAATGTGTATGCAATCTGGGATTCTGTAGTGCTTAAAACATAGATGAGCAAAATACAGTCATATTAACGGTAAAAAACGTAAAATGTAATCGTAATAATTTTTATTAATCTGACTACATTTTGCCCATCTATGTTCCCAAAATGTCCGTAGAAACATTCATATAGTAGTTAACGAACTATAGCAGTCATTCGTCAATCTCCAATTCGCGTCCAAATATTATCAGTTTAATGTAGCCATAGTACTATTTTCTTTATTGTATTATGCATCTGGTTATTTCCAGATTACGTTTGGACGCCACATGCTCACCTGTGGCGGAAAACATCGTGAGGAACCCCGCATGGCATCTAATAGACATGCATACTAGTGCTGTGAGAACGGCGATCAGCTGCGCCACTGGTCACGTTGGATACGACATATTAGCGTAAAGAAAAAGAAAGAAAGAAAGAAAGAAAAAGTTTATTGAGCCAAAAGATAACAACACACAACAAACATATTTATATAAAAAAACAACAATGAAAGAATACATAACATCACATCATGTATCCTGTGTGCTGCTACCCATCTCAAAGAGCACTCAGCTCAGCGTGTGCTGGGCGACGCTGCACGCGCCATCCAACGCTGATTGTCAGCCGACGCTCAGGGGAATCGATTGCGCGGACGTCACGGTGCTATTTAAATATTAGGACCAAATATACAAAAACATACCTTATAAGTTATAACGTACAACAAATAAGTATGACAATAAATACATAGAATACTTTTAAGTAGCATAGAAAAATGTAGAATACTAAATAAAATATAATAGAGATAGGGTAGATTGATAATAAAATACATTTACATACATACAGGCTGTTCCATAAAATATCAAGTCAAATTACAGAAATATCTAAAGTTACTTTTTCGTATTTAATTTGAGATTCAAGCAAATATTACACAGGGCATACAGTTACTGTTTAAAACCTTATTTGTTTGTTACATAAAACCTCTTTTAATTTTATCTCTTTTCTGTATAATATAATTTGTAATTTTTTAACTTTAGAAGAAGATTATTGTTTTTTGTTTTAGTTTATCAAATATAAATAAAATATGTACAAATATTAAAAACACGTGAAATTATTTAATCATCACCTTCAACGCAAACCGTCACTAATGCTAACCACTAAGGACATAATTCCTCTGCTCACCCTGCAAAGGATATAGCGTGACAATATGTTATTATATACACAATGACAGAGTCACAAATTAAGCTTGCGTTAGTACTATGGGTACTAGACGAAGATATACTTAAATATATATCCATTTTCTTGATAATATGTGTGTGAAGATTCAACAGAATTAAAAAAAATCCAGTGTCATTATTTTTAGAGCAAACTTAGGAATTTCTTTTTTTAAACTGATTCGACACAGTGACTGCACCATACCTGATGGTAAGCATGGTGCAGTACAAAAAACGCCAACGACTATCGAAACGTAAGAAAAAACCCAACGGTAGTCGCAGCAATCATGCCGGCCTACACAAATATCTCTTCATGCTACGTTTAAAGGATCCCATATCATAGGATAATATAGTATTTATAATTATAATATTTTTATATAAATGTTTACGTAATTTCTTAATTTTCGAACGCACGCTTACTTTTTCCTAGACATCCTTGAGACATAAGAGATAAATCGTATGAAGGTTATTTTGATATTATTATAAAACAAATAACATTTTTACAAGTACAGGGTAAACATATCTATGACTTGTGACAAACTAATCTAAACAGAGACGCAGGCAAAACTGATAGTAATAATAAAAATATCGTTCCATACTTACCAGACTCCGTCACCTAAGAAATTGTCAAAATGAGCAAAAATTTTTTCTCAACACGTCTCCCGAACCTCTTAGCCTAATAAATAAGGCTTACAACATATTGGGGCTAAAGCCGCTTTCCGCTCCGCTTAGCATCGTGCGCATTCGGCTCACGTATAACAATAAAAGTGTAAGGAAAGAGCAACATTCACCCCGATTATCACTTACCGCGGAACGGGGCTACCGGCTGCTGAGATTAAAACTTATACTGTACGCACTGGTTCTTAGAAACGTTACGTTCTTGTACAGCGTTTTAAGCCTATTTTTTCGGAATAAATATTTATAGTTTCAAAATTGAGTAATATCTTTAAAATAATAATAACATTATGTGAGTTGATATGGCTTTCTATGGGTATGAATGAATAAATAGGCAGACTCTATACAAAATGGGGAGTCACCGCAACAACTATAAATTAATAAAATATCGTGCAAGACTCTCAACCAGATTTTGTTCACGAGCCGACATAGTTACAGGGTATAGCGGCTGCCTACTACACACCTGCTAGGAGCCACCGATGACAATTCGTAGAAACTAATGAGTTTAACTCATTTTTGTCACCTCTAAACAGATGCCGTTTGAGAAAAATAGACGCCGAGTTCCCACTACACCCCAAGCGGTAATAAAGTATAGTGCGTAACACTTCAGTCCAAATTGATGTAACTGGCTTACACGGTCGGCTGCCTCGACGTGTCGGAGTGGCAGTGTCGTATGTCGCCTTGTTCCTCAACCAAACAGATATCTTACAAATGCTTTGAAGGATTTCACAAATAACTTAGAATCTTAAGCGCGGCTGTCCTTTTCTTAGTTGACTATTGGAACTAGTTGTGTTTCGTTTACAGACAGACGGGACAAAATTGCGACGCATTTTTTCCAAAATGTATAGTTTTATAATTATATCATCACGCTTTTTGCGTTCAAGGTAAGCAGAGATAACATAAGTAGCTATGTGTATCCAATTAACGCTCGTACGTCAAGCATAGTGCGTCGACGCGTCATGATTTGATTTTGATTATATTACCTATTTTACAAGGCATAGTCCAGTATTTACTGGACGCCCTGGATAGGTTACAAAGGAGGGCTGTCTGCATTGTGAATGCTCTAGACGCTACTAAGCATTTTTATCTGCTGCAATGGGGAGAGATAATACTTCACTGAGCGTTTCCCACCGTTTGTATCATGGCGAGTTTTCTGAATTATTTAACCTTGGTTCTCTCTTTTCCATATTGGAACCACTCGCGCGGGTTTAAGGAGTCACAGCTATACGGTATCTCATATCCCGGCTTGGACTAAGAGGTTTTCTAATTATTACTTTTGCCATATCGTTGAGTGGAATGGACATCCGACAAGCGTGTTCCCACCATCCTATGATATGGGCTCCTTTAAATAAAGCGTGAAGAGATATTTGTGCAGGCCGGCATAATCACTGCGACTGTAGATTCTGTTTGTTAACTGTTGATAGTTGCAGTTGTGGTTTGGAGTACACCATGTTTATCCTTAAGCGTAGTGTGGTCACTATGCCGAGGCAGGTACAGAAAGCACCGGATTAAATTTAAACTGTAAACATGTGAGCGGCCTAAATATTTCGTGTCAAAAAAATCGATTACTAAGGCCTTTTTGACAAAAAACAGTAATCCATGCGTGGCAATAATAAATCCACTGAGACACAGCGAACGCACATACAAACAAAAATGTTTTTCGTAGTAATCCAACACCGGCCAGAGGCGGTTTGAGCGGATTTGCTATAATCCTATCAGCACAGTGGGAAATAATCGCCCTCCCGCCTGCCGCTTCGCTTGCGTGCTTTGGAATTTTATATTGTCATTTTATGTTCTCAAAATTGGACAAAATAATGTGTAAATACTTCTATTTTAAAGATAGCTTATCATCTCAACGTTAAAAGCAACTCTATAAAACTCTGCATTGCCTGAGAAACTGTATGAGTCTTTCAGTTTTGGGTGCGGAAGCTCTTTCGTAGTGGAAATTTATTTATTTATTCACAAATCTACAGTAAATAATTTTATTAATACAGGAAAACGTACACAAAGTCGGATTAACCAAGATGATTTGTGTAACAAGATTATATGAGAGCGTTAAATGCGATTCAAATAATTGTTATGAAATAAAAAGTTATTAAAAGTTATTAAGCTAGTAAAAGTTGTATATGAAATGTTTAATTAATATTTTAGCAATTATTATAAGTAGATTTCTGAAATAAAGAATTAATAACATGACAACGATGTCTGGTTGATATCTCTACAAATTTTGTCTATTTTAATGTCTGTGACCGCCGTTAATGACATTTATTTGTTCAACATTTATATATAAAAAACTGAAAGATTAAAATTGTACAATACACTTATCAACAACCGTTGGTTTCGATAAATATTTTATACTAGTTTTAATAATAGTATCACTGCGCTTCTCCCCTTAGAGGTAAGTAGAGATAACATAAATACCTATTTGTATCCAATAGAGCTCGCAGGTCGTGTATTGACTTGACGCGTCGTGTTCACCTAATTTTAATTTCTGATATATGTATATCGTCACGCTATATCCATTCGAGGTAAGCAGATATAAATTAGTGGCTGTATCTATTTCGCGCTTATTTGTCGTGCCCAATGTGGCCAGCAGAGCAGCTGATCACCGTTATCACAGCACTAGAACGTTCTCGGCCGGTTTAGTTGTGAAGGTCTATTCCAGCCATCAACATACTGTCCTGATCGAAAAAAAAGCACTAGAACTCCGGGCTCCCTCACAATGGTTTCCTACACTGGTGAATATACGATGCCTGTATACGTACGCAATCTGGAAAACCCAGAGGTTCCAGGATACGAAACTACGACATTTCGTTATACCGCGCAATGTTCCATTATCCGCTAGGCCACCATAGTTTATATAATGAAAATGTTATACTTTAAAAGATATAGTATAGTTATATCTAAAAGTAACTGTTTTAATACGATATCTCGCTAAAATCTTGATGAGAGATATCCAAAAGGCGCCAATAGACGTGTGAGCGCGTCTTGTATTTTGACAAAGTGTGTTTTAGAATAATCCTCTCATTCCTCAATATGACAATAGTGCTGTCGCCGAGCAGCCTCCGTTGCTCTTTTGTCGGCTTTCTCAGTTTCACAGAAGTGTCTTTGCGCCCGTCACAGCGGAAATAATTGGGCCTTTTGTCGCGCTGAGACATTTAAAAGTATTTGTCGACGTGCAATACTTTGTGTGTGTTAAATGGATTTCAATTATGCTGGACCAGAACTCGACCTTCATCCAGGTGCGATTTATACAAAGCTGGTGGATTTTCAAATAAACTTTCATTCCTTAGTTATTTGTTTTAGACTCGGCTTAGTGGCCACTCCGCGTTTGATGGTAGGCATGGGGCAATCCAAAAGAGGATACAACTTACAGTAAAGAAAAACAATCAATAGTTGCAGTGGTTATGCCGGCCTGCACAAACATCTCTTCACGCTTCGTGAGCCAATATTATAGGTCAGTGGGGATTTGCTCGCAGGGTGAGCATTCCACAGATTAACGGCTCGGCAAAAGTAAGAGAAAAAAATTAAAGTAAAATAAATAACAAAATTAATTAATGATATTTTTTTTCTTTATATAATTAGTTATTTTTCCCTTATTGTTTTGTGTCCCTCAAATTTGTAATTTTTATAGACACTTTGCTGGCTTATTTATCTTTTTTTGTGTATTTTTTATTGTTTATAATACATAGCTGTAGGTTTCTCAGAAACAGTAAAAAAAATGAAATAAATTTAAAGTAAAATTGTATGTTGCAACTATAGAAAATATACTAGACATTTGCATGATTTATTAAAAAAATATAATATATCAATTATTATAAAGGATTTTATAAAAGTACAATGTTATTTATCAGTTATCAAACACGTTTATTGTTTTCATAATGTCAAAATATATATTTTTAATGATTATTTATCATAGTGGCTGAATTAATATCTGATTTTTTTTTAAAGGGAAACATTGTCAATTGTGTTTTTGGGGTGGGCTGCCTTTTACCGTTTTAATAAAAGTCGGGTAGTCTCTACTGAGCTACCGATCGAGTCGCTTACCTGAATCAGTGAAATGATAAAGATATTTAAATGAATAAAGTCTTTTATTATGACAATTCCAACACATTTAATTGGTATATTTGGAATCTTGAACGGCGAAAATCTTGGACAAATGTGCCGATTTTTACAGCCTTAGAAATAAGGTAGTTTACCACACGAATACAATAACGCAAATATATGTACAAGGCCCTCAAATTTTGATACGTTTATTCGAAACAACCCTATTTTTTAAATAATAATATATTCTCTTTGAGGTGAGCTGACCTGTAGTACGGCTGATCACCGTTGACACAGCACTAGTACACATGACATCTCTATTACATGCCATGCGGGTTTCTCAAGACGTTTTCCTTCATCGGTGAGTATGTGATGCCTAAATCCGTACGTAATCAGGAAAAACTCAGAGGTACGGGCCGGAATTCCAATCTACGACCATTTTTGCGTTACGTTCGAAACTTTATTTTGTTCCATTAAAAAATGATGTGTTAATATCATGAGAATGTATTTGAAGAATGTGGACGCGTATGTAGTAGGCGTTTCATCACGACTCTAACATACTAATTTAAAATAGGGCAGCAGAGAACTTAACTGTTTAATTAACATATAGAAAGTATCCGGCAAGCGAGAGATGTGTCAGTGTTTATTATTTTTGGTTCCGCACAATATACCTTTTTTATGATATACAGGTAGACGTTTGACCTTATTTGACCTTGTAAAAAGTGGTCATAAAAAACGATGTACTAAAATTGGCACCATTTTACAATGAAAAATATTGATTGTATATTTCACTTTTTTTTTTACACTGGCTCGACATAGTGACTACAGAGTACCTGATGGTAAGAACAGTGTAGTCCAAAAACGAAAGCGACTGTCAAAGGATGAAAATCCATTGATAGTCTACATCGTCATGTCGGCCCACATATACCACGACTGAAAGTCTCTAGGTATATGAGCTACTGGATATACACAAGCTGATCCCGAAACGCGACAAGCCGAAACTGGTCACTATGGCGGGCTTTACACCCATGCACTGTGGTCGCGATCCAGACGGGCACCGACGCCCTACCACCTCGCTGCTGCCCGTTTAGCACCACCCAGGAGTCACGTGTAGGGAAACTAGGGTAAAACCTACGGACGCGAGCAGCTTCGACTCCCAATATTAACTTTAATATACCTCTGGTTATCTCGAAAGGGTCACCCCTGTGGGTACAATCCTCACCTTGGCCGGCCAGCCGGGGAAAGAACCTAACGGTGAACTACTAGCGTTTCGGAAGCGACTACCTTGAGAAGAAACGCCGAAAGATAAATACATAATTAATAATAATTTTCATTTCTTATTAACTGCTTTATTATATTTAATAATTTTGGGACGCGGCACGCATGTAACTGGGGACCGCCTCTAGTTCGAAAATTGTTTCGTTTTATGCGGACGCCTACGGTACCCAGAAAAAGCATAACATCTCTCTCAGTACAGTGGATCGTGTTTCAGAAATAGTAGGTACTAATTGAATTAGACCCTACTACAGTCAATTAGCGTGCAGTGGGCCTTGCACGGTGCACTCGGCCCCTCTGTAGACGCCATCTTTCAAACTTCGCCCACTCCACGGGTCGTGTGCGAGAGAAATCCTATCAATACATATAATAAATCCGTTCCTCAGCAATATAATATTAATTAGATGGAAAATTATTTGAGCGCTTCTATATATGCCGCCTTATAGAAAAATTGCATTTTAATGTTTTTTGTCAAAAGTTGTCGTTGTTATATTTTTATATAATGTATCGGCCACTAGCTGCCCTGTAAATAAATAAATAAAAGTTAACATTATTGGTCATGAATAAAAAAAAAGCATTAATAACAATAGGAAAAGGTAAAACCAGAGTATTACGAATATAACATAAAAATAAAATCAAAACAAATATATAATAAACTAGCTGTCCCGGCAGACCTTGTTCTACCCTATTTATATACATTTTATAGTCAAAAACAAAGCTACATTAATTTTTTTTATGTTAATTTGTCTAATACAAATATCTAAGAAGAGTTTAGTAATATCTATGGTGATAATATTTTTATTATAATACCTTATTGTACACAATATTTTTTGTTTGTTTACTTCGTGCAAAAATTATTATTTTCAGTAATGATATGCAACCTCTAATCAATTTGAAGGCATACAAAGATACTCCTGTCTGTAAGAGATTCTCTGACGGGAGCCTTTAGCCTGAACAAATTTGATGTAGGCATGTTCTGCGGAATTTAGCAAGACCTTGCTCAGCCGAAGCAAAGGAGTTGTTCAGGCTGATGGCTCCCCACCAGAAATAAATGTTAGTAGTGCATGTTTAGGATACGATGGGGCTGGCATGTGTTGAGGCACTAAAGTCCCTTAAACAATAGAAAAAAAAAACAAGATACTCCTAACGCACCTTCGTTTTGATTGACGTCAAATGTTTGACAACTGGAGACAGAGTGGTTTGTATGGGAAAAGAAAATTGTTATTTTTACTATTTTCCTCGTATTTCTTAAGTTTTGTCTCCGTAATAACCTTCCTCAGACTTCATCAAAAACAACAAAAAAGAAATCAGCCAAATCGGTTCAGCCGTTCTCGAGTTTTGCGCTTATCAACACATTTTGCGATTCATTTTTATATTATAGATATATATGAAACAATAGTGTAAGCGGAGATTCAACAAAATCGAATTGTCAATAATGTTACAGATTAGATTATTTTAGATTAATCTAATATGTAATGAATCATTGTCATAAGTCATTATGTGCATCTCCCAATAACCCGAAGACCTTTTTTTAAAACTTAATAAGGAATCCACGATCAAATCGATCGAATCTCCAGGATGATTGTAGGTCCGACATAAGGCATCATACTGCATACCACTGCTGGGCTAACAAGCGCCATTGCGTCCAATCACCCAATCCTTTCCGGCTGCCTTCCGCAAGATGTCGCTCCACGCTACGCCTGCCGATTCGCGATCTCTACTCAAGACCACGCCTGCTCTAACTATCATCGGTTCTTCTGCATACCCACTGCCCACTGCCCACTGCCACTTCAGCTTACTAAGACGGAGAGTTATCTCGACAACTTTTGTTCTCTGTCGAATAACCTCATTTCGGACTTTATCCTTCAAAGATACGCTAAATTTCTTTTATAGCAACTATAGTACATCTCTATTTGCATACACAGGTTTGAAAGGGAGAGATATTGCTATCAATCTACTGGTTAAAGAGAGACGACTTTTGAAATTGGGCAGTGGAAGACAAACGTTGAATATGTTTTGAAATTGGTATAAAATAACTGTGTTGTTGTTTTTGTTTTAATTCTTTAATTAATAATATGTACCTAGTTAGGTAGTTTATCGCGCTACAGCGCTGGGTGGCTCAGCTGGTCACTTGGCATTTGCTGAGCTGATTTCCCTTTGGCGCATCATCACAACATAAACTTTTATTGTTTTTTGTCTTGATTAACATATCCTTCTGGGTTATATGTTATGTTGTGTGTCAAATAATGCTTTTTCTTTCTTTCTACATTAAAAAATCGCGTCTGGGTGAAGACAGACAAGGTCCGCTAGGTTAACAAATACTCCGAAAGTATAATCACTCGTTCAGTGAAATGAATTAGGCGTAATCAATAAGATGTCTACGTCACTTCCGGTCAGCGGCATCCGGCCGTTTCCGTTTCCGGCCAAACCCCGCTTCCGGTCGCGGCTGACGTATGACAAGAGACGGGAGGAAATCTCAGGGAGAATAGGGTGAAATTAGTACAGAGCATATGAGATTGTGGGTTTCTTTGTTCTCGCAATTAATATCTCAAAAGGTCGAAAGAAATTCAACTTCTGGCGATGTACATCACGATCGTTAGACTGTAAGCGATTGACTATAACGGTATCGGGAGGAAGATGTCGCAAGTATGTGGGGTACAGTATTGTTGTATAGGATGGTAGGGCTTATTATAGTGGCTCTTTACACCACCCCTCCTCAAGCGAGTAGAGCTCTGATCAGGGCCGCCATGCCTAGCCGGGTATCGAGGATGGGGCCCCTAGTCGCACCCTCGATGCCAGTAGGGGGAAGGTGGAACATTCCGGGTCTTTAGTCGGTGCTAGTCCGACACACATATTGTGACTATAATGCACCTGATGGTAAGCACAAGTCTAGTCCAAAAACGACAGCAGCAATCAAAAGACTAAAATCAAATGACAGTCTTCGTCATCATAGCAGTCTACATATACCACGACTGATGGTCTATAAGTATAAGAGTTACTGGACGTTCAGAAGTTAATAATTTACAGATAATCAATTAGCAGAGTTAGACAAGTTTTTGATATTTGTTTAGTTTTTGTTTTGTGAGTCGAAGCTGCTCGCGTCCGTAGGCTTTACCCTAGTTTCCCTACACGTGACTCCTGGGTGGTGCTAAACGAGCAGCAGCGAGGTGGTAGGGCGTCGGTGCCCGTCTGGATCGCGACCACAGTGCATGGGTGTAAAGCCCGTCATAGTGACCAGTTTCGGCTTGTCGCGTTTAGACCTTCTAGACCTGGAGACCTTCAGTCGTGGTATACGAGGGCCGACATGACGATGTAGACTACCAATGGATTTTCATCCTTTGATAGTCGCTTTCGTTTTTGGATTACAGTGTACTTACCATCAGGTACTATGTAGTCACTATGTCGATCAAGTGTAAAAAAAAATAACCACAAAATGAACCGAAGACACGTGAAATACATAGTATCTATTAGTAAAAATCTTCAATCGTGTCCCGGCAAACATAAAATGTGCAAACTTGCCCAGATGTCAATTTTTTCTATTTCCTTCCTCAATACTCCAAGAGATCTACTTCTCAAGTATTATCTAAGGGTCAGAAAGAACTCGAAAGGGGCTAATCAACATCTGCGAAGCCCTTAAGATATCTTTATCATGAGGGCATAGGCAGGGCCGGATTAAGTAAACGAGATATTTAAGCAGAAATTAAATTGGGGCCCCGATCTGGAATACATTATTCTTATAATATGTCATCACGATATATCCAGGGTGAGCAGAGGTGCATTAATGGTTGTATCCACTTTGCGTTTAGACGTCGTGCCCAATGAGACCAATAGTGCAGTTGATTGCCGTTCTCACAGCACTAATAATACATGATATTTTTATTAAATGCCGTGCGGGAGTTCTCACGATGATTTCCTTTACCGGTGAGCATGTGGTGGTTAAATTTGGAAAAACCGAGCGGTCCGTGCCGGGACACGAACCTATGACCATCTGCGTCTCTGCGCATGGATACCAGTCCCTTATCCACTAGGTTGTCACAGCCACAGTTGAGCCAGCAAGTCTTTAATAATTGTTATTATCTAATAAACAAATCATTTTTATTGGTAAAATTATTTTGTCTTACTTTTTCACGAGGCATATAATAGATATGTCATAGGAACTAATGCTCTCTTCTCACAGCTCTCACGGCGATCGGCTATATAGTAACCAGTAGCAACTGGTTACTATGGGCACGACATATAAGCGCAAAGTGGATACAACCACTAATGTATCACTGCTCACCAAGAAAAAGGAAAGACCCCCCGGGGCACTTTGGGCCCCTAGCCGGTTACCTACAGTACCTGTGTGTAGAATGCGATACCGACTTCGCATAGAGTGAGACTGATGCTTTATCTATGGTTCGCGCTGTTAACGACTCTGCGGCGCTAAAGATTGGCGCCAATTTTTTTAGATTTTTTTGTTTTTGCGTGTCAAAGATTCCCCTCACACGTTGAAGGTTAATTAGGGAGACAATTTATGATTTTCTTTGATAATAAAATACTATGTTCTGTTCGCGACTTCGCTTGCATTAGCCGTGAACAGAGATACATTAGTGGCTGTATATACGTTGTGCTTATATGTCGTCCCCAATGAGACCAGGAGCGCAACTGATCGCCATTCTTAGAGTATTATTATATATATACTAGCTGACCCGGCAAACGTTGTCCTGCCATATAAATTTTTCTAGTGAATATCTTCTATATTTGACAAATATCTTCTTCTTATATATAAAAATGAATCGCTAAATGTGTTGATAAGCGCGAAACTCGAGAACTGTTGAACCGATTTGGCTGATTTCTTTTTTGTTGTGTTTGTTAAAGTCTAGGGAAGGTTATTACGGAGAGAAAAATTTAAAAAATTGTCTGAAAAAGTCTAAAAACAACACTTTTCTATATTCTCATACAAAAAATTCGTAACAATATTTAAAAATCAATTTGAACTTTAACACCATACCATAAAGTTTAAATGTCAGTGGACGGGTTCCGGGAAGGCAAAACAATTGAGTGACGTATAAATATTAATGTCAATATTTGTCAATTTTTATACATATAGCATTAAAGCCAGGTTCCTTCAAACAATTCTCAAAAAACAGCCGACAGGCCAATAGGTTTTGGCAGAATAAAATCTGACGGGGAAGCTATTAACATTAAAAAACAATGTGACTTTGTTTTAGAGAAATAGGGCAGAACAAGGTCTACCGGGACAGCTAGTTGATAATATTTATACGATACTAACGTCACTCAATTGTTTTGCCTTCCCGGAACCCGTCCACTGACATTTAAACTTTATAGTGTGGTGTTAAAGTTCAAATTGACTTTTAAATATTGTTACGAATTTTTTGTATGAAAATATAGAAAAGTGTTGTTTTTGGACTTTTTCAGACAATTTTTTAATTTTTTCTCTCCGTAATAACCTTCCCCAGACTTCATCAAACACAACAAAAAAGAAATCAGCCAAGTTGGTTCAGCCGTTCTTGAGTTTCGCGCTTATCAACACATTTAGCGATTCATTGTTATATTATAGATATTCCTCTCAGATGCCACGCGGGCTTCCTCGCGATGTTATCCTTCCCCGGTGAGCATGAGGTGACTAAGTCTGTGCTAAACCTGGAAAAACTCGCCAACCGAGGTTACCGTGTACATCTCTGATTACCCCTAAAGGATATAGCGTGATGATACATTATTATTAGTTAAGCCGTGGTGGCTGCCGGCAGAATAGAATAGCACCCCCCTCTTCTTGCTGAGGTGTCGTAAAAGGCGACTAAGGTATCTCTTTAACACCGCAATTCAACCAGGTATTCAGAGAAGGAAAACTCGACCAAACCTGCATCTCGCTCCCTCCCGATCGTACTGGTTCTCCTTTCCATCGGGCCTGAGGGAGCTCGGACGAAAGAGTGCTTTTCTGGCTGCGCGTCCAGTTATGCACTTAAATATCTCCTGCGCAATTGACTGTTTCTCAAAACTGGACCTCGAATTTCTTAACCGGTGTTGAAACAGTCGCCGTGGCCGAAACCGGCTAGGACATCATCATTATCATTAGTTAAGTGCAGCGAATGTTTAATAAGAGAGACCACAATGGGGCTAGTAGATATTTTCTATAGAAAAAACATGTCGTCGGGTGAAAGGCTATTTGGTTTAAGCGACATTTTTTAGTGATATAGTAATATATATATATATTCGGATTCAGCGTTTTTTACCGATTACAAAAATATATATATATATATATATTACTATATCACCAAAAAATGTCGCTTAAACCAAATAGCCTTTCACCCGACGATGTAATAATAATTAATTTGAAAAAATTGTTACACTCCTTTATCTTGTATTTCATAAATATAATTAGTTATATTTTTTTATAAAGCTGGTTTCGTAAGTATTCCACGAAGTCTTGAGGCAGTAACGCGATTGCTAGAATGGCTTGTGACCGCAGTACACTAGTGTAAAAACCATCATAGTATCTCGCGGCGGCCTGTCGCGTTCCGGGATCAGTTTGTATACCTCCATTTGCGTGTGTAAATTTGTTTTTTACTTGTGAAAAATCTTCATAGGACCTTCCCGTCCCGAGGGAGGTCACTGCTGAGAAGGGCCGGACTTATACCGGCTATAAGCCTCAAAGTGACCGCTTCAGTGCATTGATGAAGACTGCGGACTAGTGACACGAATAGTGAATTGGCCGAATACCGAATACCGAATATTCGGCAACGCTATCAGCCGAAGCGCCGAATATTCGGTCGCCGAATATTCCTGGAAGTAGCGTGTTTAGTAATAATAATAATCTTTATTTCAACACAAAACTTATGCATATACACAGGGTGATAAGTCTCTCCAATTAAGTAAATCTTGTCTCTGGTGAGACTCGCACTTCCGTTCGGGTTATTCAAGGGTGTTTTGTGTTTTTATATGGATATTCACAGTATAAGTTTATTAGTATGTGTGTGAGCGAGAGAGAGAGAGAGAGAGAGAGAGTGTGTTTGAGAGGTTATTTTCTGAGGCTGGTAACATTTACGATGAAAATTGTAATCGTTTGCTACCAAAAAATGCTGAAAAGCTTGTTTTGATCCATCACAACTTACCGCTGATCAATTTTAATTACTAAAGTGTTGTAATTTGGAAATAAATACAAAACTTTGAGTAATATAACGTGTCTACTTTACATGATTTGGTATTCGGCCGAATAGTACGTATTATTCGGCCGAATACCGAATAGCAAAAAAAGTGGCCGAATAAGCCGAATACCGAATAGTTGCCGAATATTCGTGGCATCTCTACTGCGGACCCTGTAATGCTCCACAGCCTCACCGTGCTGCGTCCTAGCGAGCACTGTCTCGAGAGCACAGCGTTGCTTTCCTCAACATTACACTATGTTTTACGGAGGACGCGTCACTCCACTCCATCAACTTCTCGAGGGTCCCCACCCTGAGCTGCCACGGCGACCCAACTTGTTGTAAACCGACGCGTCAGTTTGGACTGATACGCTGAGGCAGTTGTCGGCGCCCTAACGTCTTCTTTTTGGAGTGGGGTTGATCATATATGTACATACAGATCTTTTGTCGTGGTGTATGTAGGCCGGCAGGACAATGGCGTCTGTCAATGGGTTCTCGACTCTAGATGATCGCGGTTAATTTTTGACTACACTGCACTTTTCATCTGGTGCGCTGAGGGAACATTCTCGAAGCAGTAAATAAAAACATATTTACCCACTTTGATATCTAAAAACCTTTTACGGCCAATCGGACATCGATTATAAAAGAAATCAAAGACAACCCAGCACAGATTAAAACCGCTACGGGCCGATCGAAAACCATAAATCATACTCATTATGATCGAACTGGATTATTTTTTACTTGAATAAAATGTATTAAAAGCACCGCAAGGCTACAGGGGGTCGCCATTTTGACGGGGCGACGGCTGTTAGGGCGGGAAAATGGAAAGCTACCGGCCAATGGGAGTCGCGGAATTCAAAAGGCGTTCGATCATACAACCAATCCGGTTTTAGGTAACTCTGCTCATGCGCTTTTGGCCGATCCATACATTTATAGAATCTATACGGCAGTTTGGGCTTGGCCGTCACCGTGTGATGACGTCTTGCATTCTCCTGAGCCTTTAGATATAAAAATGACGAAGTGTGTCAGGACTTAGTGTCTCAATCGTGTATTGTGGATTCTAGTGGTGCAGTGGCGGGTTTTAGGACGGTTCGTTGCGCTAAAAGTTCATCATCGGTGAAGAGATCAACTTGTCAGGGATGGTGATGGCAAGCAGTGGGGGTGGGGGACTGGTGCAGTCCCCACCGGACATGCTTCATCATCACAACATCATGGATACGTCATCTCACGTGGAAATGATGCCAAGTACGTTTAAGTTTTTGATTTTTTTACTCACTAGCTATAAGACAGAAACCTTTTATCTCTGTTTTACATATCCCGTTGATAATAGATATATCTTATTGTAAATTAATATTTATATATAAATAAATGCATAAACATACTTTGTCTTATTCTATTTTGACATTTAAAAAAAACGTATTGACTTACAAATTAGCTGAGTTGGAATTTTGATATTCTGTTTCTGGTAATTACCTGATTTTAAGTCAATATATTTACTAAATATCCGAGTAAAATGACTTTTCCTTATTCGTAAAATACAATACAATAACAATCAATATAGTGAAATTCAAAAACAAAGTAAGACTATCGAGAGACAATCATCTACCTATAGTCGCCGCGATCATGCCGGCCTACACTAATATCTCTCCACGCTTTGCTTAAAGAACCAAATACAGTAAGACGAAGAGAACACGCTCACCGAGAGCCTGTTCCACAATGACCTGACAAAGGTAAGAGATAGAGAACTTCTTAGTTCAAGATGGAATAGAAGTCACAGTAAAACTGTGGCTCGGCACTCCTGCGTGCGTGTTTCTACTATTAAAAGGGAGAGCGTAATAATAATGGCTTTGCACACGAGATCACCTGCATCTCAGTGCAGTTTCGTTCAAACAATTTATTCTCATAAAGATACAAATCACTTGCTTGAGAACATTTTGTTTTTAAAACTATCTGGAACTGTAAAGTAGGAAGAGCTTGTCCTGATAGTCGTATCCATTAACTGGCTGATCGCTAACAGCCTCAATTTCCATCTCAAGATGCTCCTGCATGTTTGTTGGATCAGGGGCCGGATACAGAAGGCAGTTCTACTCGATACGGCGCGCATTGTGAGGAGGCTCCTCACTCTGAGCTCTCAATTACCGGTGGCTTGGCCCTCAGGCCTCGCTCCCGTAGGTCCACATATTTAAAAATTTAAACATATTGTGCGATATGAAATAGTGTGTACGAAATATACATAAGTATAATGGTTTTTATTCTTTTACAAGAAGCACAGCACTGCTATTTGGGCCTATGTCTGCTGCTGTGAATAGATTTCAATATTTATTTATTAAAGTACACAGTACAAAGGATCACTATGAAATATATAACATATATAAAACCAAAATTCTAAGATTAAATACAGTTGCGTTTCTACTTCTTTTACTAGATAAAGATATACAAACTCAAAAACATATAAACAGCCATAAATCGCGACAACCTAACCTGTTCATTATAAAAAAAAATTGCCGCTACCGGGACTTGAACCCAGGACCTTCATCATTGACTAAAACTAGTCTATCTTACGAATATAAGGGGCCACTTGCTCATTAACTTAAGTGATAAGAAATTCTAAGAAGTATTTAAAAGGATAATTGTAAATAGATTAAACAAGTAAACTTGCAGTCAAAATCTGTTATAATGTCATCGAAGAGACTACTCATAATTAGTCGTAACAACCGATAGTCGTAACAACCGGTGATGTCTTCGAGATACGAAGTCTTATTTCTTATTTGATGGGACCTTTGTTCTGGGTCAATATAACCGCTAAATTGTAAAAAACGATGTCGCCATAAACACTTTTGACTATATAACATATTGTATTGGACGAAGAAAACAAAAGAATTGAAGTAAGAAAAGAAAAAGAAAAGTATTACAATAAGAATAAAGGGTCTAATGACGTTGCACTAAACAACAACAGTTCTATCAGATGCAGTGACGTGCTTAGGGATTTCTCAGGGTAGGCAGAATTCGCGAAATTACTTTGAATATTATATTATGATAGTAAATATTGTATTGCTTTCATAGGAAAGATATATGGCGTGAATATAAAATAGATGTGAATAAATTATTCCTTTTTTATTTAACTTTAAGTAATTTATTTTTGACTTTTTATAAGGGCATGCAATGCTTGCATGCAGCTATGGAATGAACGCTACTGATCAGATGGCACAAAAAATATAAGGACACGCAGAAAGGTCCGTCTATAGTATGTTACATCCAGTGACGTGCATAGGGTATTTTGACAGGGTAGGCAGAATTCGCGTAACCAATTTGAATATTATATTATTATGTTAAATATTATATTACGCTCATGGGAAAGATAAATGGCGTGAAAATAGAATAGAAATGATTAAAAAATTGAATGTTTACTTTTTTTTTGATTAAATTTATTACAGAGTTATTTATCGTAAGAGCATGCAATGCTTTCATACATATATGGAATGACCGCTACTGGTTACATTGTCAAGATTTTAATAAATAATAATAATATATCGTCACACTATATCCCTTATGGGGTGAGCAGAGATACATTAGTGGCTGGATCCTCTGCGCACTTATATGTCGCGCCCAACGTGACCAGTGGCGCAGCTGATCGCCGTTCCCACAGCCCTAGTACTCATGACATTTCTATTAGACGCCGTGCTGGGTTGGCTCACAATATTTTCCTTCACTGGAGAGCAGGTGGTACCTAAATCCATACGTAATCTGGAAAAACCAGAGGTACGTACCAGGTTTCAACGCAACCTACGTACATTCGCGTCGCGGCGCTTGGAAACTGCTTGCTTCGTTGTTAAAATTCTTCATAAAATGTGTATTTCTTTTACTAGTTTTAAATTCCTCTGTAATAGGTTCATTCACTTACTATATTTTTTACCGCAACACTTTCTAGACTTTTATCGAGGTGTTTTTAGCTTAACCAGCATAATCCATTGGTTTCCTCGGAGTTCCTCACTCAAAATTTCCTTCCTTATTCATAATGCGAATAACAAAGGACCGAAATACACTCCTCGAATCTATTTTTCCACGTCTTTATGAGTTGGGAGCATTTAAAAGAAGATTGAAAAGGCATTGACTCAATTGTTGTTAACATGAAGCGTCCTGTAATTCTAAATTAAAAAAATAACCAAACTGATTTTAAAAATAAGGGAGATATTTCAGAATACAATGATTTGTACCTTCTTGCAACTAATTGAAATGTTGTTAACTCTATCCCGGACAAATTATACAGAATGATTAATGAACAAATGAGAACTGATCCGTGACAAGTGTGGACACTATAGCGCGTGTGGCGCACGATTCATTGGTAAGTAGATACAGTTCCTTTTACGTCATTTTAGGTAAACAAGTATTGACTCGTTTCCCTTCGCACTCTACCCTGGCTTAGCACAGACAAAATACTTATTTAATAATTATTTTTTTATTCATTCCTTCATGTGTGTTACTGGCCCTAAATATGTTGACTGTAATTGACTTTATACATGTTTGAAATAAGAATCGAATGCTGAATATCCTCCCTAAATATATTTTTTTATAACCAGGGAGAAAATCCTGCATAGGAGTATTAGAGCCGCTGTAAAGGCAGCGATTCCGGTGTGTCGGATTCCTACTGACTAAAAACGCCCGGGGTGTCTTTGCAATTACTCCACCCGGGCCAGATTCCAGACAGCCAGGATCCAGATTCCAGGTCCAGATTGTTCCAGACGTTCGGGGGGCGAACAGCCTGCTTAGGCTTCATCTCTGGGAGGCGTGAGTGTTAAGAGCCCAGCCCTCCAAACCTTTCCCACGGGCGGCGCGCACTCCCTCAAGTCTACTGCCCGACTTCCCTGAACATCTACCTCGTCTATAAAATCAAGCTGTGTGTTAGGAATATATACCTACACATTGCGCATTCCTTTGGTAGTAGATAAATATTTCTTTGTAAGTTAATACTTGAACATATGACCTTTACGCAACTGATTTCTTTATTTGTACCTTATATATGTACCCATATTTTAGTTGATTATATATTTCACAATTGAAAGTTGTCAAGGGAATAATGGCATGTAGTTACGGAATTTAAAAATAGATGGAAGTATGATCTCGTTGAAAATGTCCAGAGACTTTCCTTCGCGGTATATGTGAGCCCAGAAATGGGCAAAATGTAATCTGATTAATGTTTAACGATAACAAAATGTAGTCGTAATTTTAATTTTCTTGCTCTGTCATTATGATTAAATCCATTAAAACCATTAATAAATCATAAATGTGTAAACTATCTGGGATTTTGTACTTTTTAAAACATAAATGAGCAAACTGCAGTCATATTAATGGTAAAAAACGTAAAATGTAATCTATACTAATATTATAAAGCTGAAGAGTTTGTTTGTTTGTTTGTTTGAACGCGCTAATCTCAGGAACTACTGGTTCGAATTAAAAAAATATTCATCCTTGAGGCCTTCCATTGCGTGCGCTGCAAAAACGGTTCAAGATACCAAAAATATATGTAAGAAAGAATTATTTCTCTTGAAATTATCTAAAAAAATGTCCACGACAGTATATGTCTAATTTTTAAGATTAAGTCACTAGAACCGTTTTTATGGTAAACAAATTTGGTCGAAATTAATGCATTATTTGTTAAGAGTTGTATCAACGTAATAATATTAAACTTTATCCAAATAAATGTGTTGTTGATTAAGAGTATTTAATTGTGAACAAAATTGTCTTTGACATCACTTAATTTCAATGAAAATCTTAGAAGATATTACAAAACTTTATATAGTAAAACAACGTTTGCCGGATCAGCTAGTCGTTAATAATTTTCATTAATCTGATTACATTTTGCCCGTCTATGCGTGAGCCGACATGACGGAGACGGTCAATAGATTTTATTCCTTTCATGGCCGCTTTTTTTGGAAAACGCTACTCACCATCAGGTGCACTGTAGAACCAATGTAAAAACGCATGAATCAACGTGAACAAACATCGAGTAATACTGCCTTCCGTGTCCGGCCCACGATCCAACCATGATCCAAGCTTTTTCACTCGATCTCGGGTAATATTGACCGATAATGATCGATTCACAATCTTTTATTTGATGAAAAGATGATTCTAGGTTAAGCCCTTATTACTTTTTATCGGAATAACCCTCTGCTAGCATCTAAAGACCACTCTTCTAACTAAATTATTATTCTATTTATTCAACATAATTACAATATTATTACATTTTAAAATATTACATATAAACAACATATACATTTTAAAATATAAAAATATGTAGACCTACAGGGGCGAGGCCTAAGGCCCAAGCCACCGGCAGTTAGGAGCTCAGAGCGAGGAGCCTCCTCACAATGCGCGCCGTGTCGAGTAGAACTGCCTTCTGTATGCTGCCCTTGATCCAACAACCAAGCGAGAGCCTCTTAAGGTGGTAATCGAGGCTCTTTGCGATCAGCCCATTAGTCGATACGACTGTCGGGACAATAATCGTAGAATATTATAAATAATAATATTATTAATTTATTATTATTAATTTTGACCCTATACAGTAACTGCATCGCATCTGATGGTAAGCATGTTGCAGTCCAAAAAAACGACTGCAACTATCAATAGCAAAAAAACAATCGATAGTTGCAGTGATTAAGCCCGTACAAACATCTCTTGACGCTTCGTTTAGAGAAGCCAATATCATAGGACGGAGGGAGGGATGAGGGTTCCAGAGATAGCCAATACGACTATTAGAACAATAATCGTTGTATACACATCCCAAATGCTCTGGTACTCTTGTGTTCGAGGTCTAAATATTTTGAAGACTTTTCTTTTTCTGCTTTCACGAGATTCTCATAAGGAGTGTTGCCCGGTGCGCCGACATAAAATAATATTATGTTATTATAGTAAGAAAAATACAAATTGCGTACATCTGCGTTCAAAACTTATAAACCTAGGAGTTAATTGACCGATAAGCACACTTTCCCGCTTGCTTAGCGATGTGGGATCATCCCTGGATATGTTTGGAAGCCTCTTACGAAAGTTTAAGGGAAAGGCATTGGAAGGACTAAGGCCCATCTAAATATAAATTTTGAGTGTTAATATCTGTGTTTATATTTTTATTTTGACTTTTGCATTTTGACGGTGATGCATTTAGACGTTTGTTGTTATAAGTTATTGTTGTCATATTTTTGTATAATGTATCGGCCACTGAACGCCCTATAAATAAAAATTAAAGTGTGAAACAATATAATTTTTAAAGATTGTGGTACGCTTATGGTTCAGCTAAACAATAAAAAACAAACAGAAATATAAAATCAACAAAAATATGTAAAGAATATACATACATAAACCAGCCAAATGTTTTATGAGACTTTTCAGTCATCTTTTAAAACGCCATATCCAAGATTTCTACTTTCTAGTCAATTATTAATGGAAATGTCGACCTACTTTTTATGTATATTATTTAGTGGATACGTTGGGTGATGTGCTCGTCTGCCGATCCTGGAATTAGCGCTCGGGGCACGGACTCCGGTGGGCATATGGCATGTGGTTATCTTTTCAAAGTCATACTCAGTTATTGTATAGCACTATGCTTTCCATCAGCTACGGAGCAGTCACTGTGCCGAGTCAGAAGACAATACACTTAGCAAAATAATAACTGAGGTGCGAATAAATCTTAAAAGTAACCCTCTAATGGCGATCGAGGCTTGCATTAGCAGAAATAATACAGGGGCGCACTACCCCACGTTTATAAATCAATCAACCCCCTTTCAATCTGAATTTATTGGTCACATTGCGCTGGATTAACGGGATTCTCGGAGCTCGCCTTTGACACGAAGGCCAACGTTAGATAGACTCAAATTTAAGAACTATATGTTTATTTATTTATTTATTTATAAGTACACTTACATAGACTACATTAACACATAAAAACTATATAAGAACATGAAGAGGATACATTATGAATGCGACTATATTTATAAGTGTAGACTAGATGCACAGAAGAAAAGAAAAATAAAAATACGAGTAACACAGAAAGATATAAACTACTGTAATCAGAAAATTTTTATAACAGAAATAAAATTAAAAAAAAAATCAATAATCTATGGAACAATCTTCTCAAATAACATCTTTTTTTTTTATTTGTATATAGTTTCGTTAAATACATCGAGATCTAATGATCTCGACATATAATTGTATAACTTTGTCATTCTGCATAGGGGTGCATGTTTAAATGAGTTATATATTATTTTGCTTATTTATCTCTTATATAACAGAAAAAAGTGAATTAATTGATGCTTACCAACATCCACTGAAATTAAAATGGAAATGGGCGGGCCTAATAGCACGATGCAAGGATCAAAGATGAAGGAAACATCGTAACGAAGCCAGCATGGGGCATCTAATAGAAATGTTAAGTGTAAATGCTACGTTGGGCACGACATAGAGGCGCAAAGTGGATACAGCCACTAATGTATCTCTGCTCACCCCTAGAGGTATATAGCGTGACGATATATTATTACTATTATTAATGGGCCATCAATGGAATTCGATAGTTAATCAAATTGTTAAGGAAAACTGATGGTGGATGAAGTGGATTGTCAAGACTTCGTTATTTTAATTAATGATGTTACACCCACCCTCCCCCTGCGTCTACACAAGTAAAGACACATGGAAAGCATAGTAAATAATCCCATTCAAACAGCCGGTACGTCTCAAGCATCAATGTATCGAAAATATGAGACATAAATAAACAGCAACGCACAAACAAACACATTTTCTGAAATGTACTTTCCTCACAAATGTTTGCCTTTTAGCGAGTTGCAAGGATGAATTTTTATTGCCGAGTTGCGTGTAGAGTTGTCGCTCTCCGAACTTACGGATCTCGAATGGCCGAATAGATTCTAAAAATTTTACCAAGTGACCTAATAAATTATTCGGGATTATTGCTCACAAATACCACGATGGAAGAACTGTAGGTATAATAACAATTGAATATACAGAAATTGTTCCCAAAACTTGACTTGTAACTGTGACGATTTTTACACTTATGTACTGTGGTAACGACCAAGTTCCGGCGAGTAAGTTAGTTAAGGTTTGGTACGTTAAGTTTTGTTTTTTATAAATTTATAATGTAGGCTTAAGTTAGGATTAAGTATATATTGTAAATTTTAAGAAATAAACGACACCACTCATCTATTTTCAGCGGACGGATGAAAGAATGTAGTATGAAAGGCAGTAGAATGTGAGTGGTGTGAAATTTGAAAATTAGAAAAGATCCGGCGATGACCGTACCACCTCAAAAGTATATTTTTCTAGGAATTTTTATTGGCCAGTTTCACCCCACTCCAGTGCTAAGGCGTCACTTCTCTTTCTTACTAAATTCATGAAATTCATGCCTAAGGGTTTGGACAACCATGTAACCAAGTGTGCTTGTCCAATGCGACTTGGCGGGTGTGCACTATATATAGAGAAGGAGCATGTACCAGCTTAGATGTTAGAAATCCGCGTACAATGCGGCGTGCTGTATACCTTAGTCGGCTCTTACGCCCTCACGACACCCCAGTATGATGAAAAGGGAGTCACTATTATATTCTGCCGGTAAACTACGGCTATACGGTAAATTCTCAAAAACTTATCGATTCAGGGATGCTACCACTGGATGGGTCCAAGAGTCCAATATCATTCGGTACCTCTACGTCAATGCTCTTTATTATTTTTGCCTATAAATGACGATATTACAATCGGGTGCCTATTAGCTTCTTTGATACTTTATTATATATAAAAACAATGTTAAATAAAACCCACGGGCCAAAATTTATTTTATTTATTTTCAAGGGAAACGAACAGCAATATACAAGCGATAAAAAATACAGAAAAAATGATACATAAGGCAGCAAAGCTTTCACAAAAAAATTATACAAAAACAAAAATCAAGCTAACAAATCAACACACACAAAACAATAAAAGAAAAACAATCATATACACATACATATACATACAAAAGAAATACTTTTTATATATGATTTGAAAAGGGCTATCCCAGTCGACAGCTAACAGCTCATTATTAATCATGTCGTAATTAACAACACTGAATAATCTAACGACACGAGATATAGGTTTAATATTACGAATACTAGATATTTTTAAGATAATTTCAAGTAATGTTTGATGGGAATCCACTGTAACTAACGGAAACTTAGATTTATCAACAATAATCAAATGATTCACAAACATTTAATCAAGATAAATATCACTTAGATTACATATAGAGTTATATTATTTCAAATCACAAAAAATTTAAAAATGTTGTTTCTCTTACATCAGTCGTGGTGTGGTCACTATGCCAAATCATATTTAAAGACATCTCGAAGTGCGGTTACCCGAAAGCCGACTAACCGAATACCCGCGCGCTTGACAACCCTACACGCAATTCGCACTTGTACGCAACTGCTAAGCAGATACGCAAATCAAATATGCAAGCCATACGTGTTCATATTGATACCCTATATTTCCTATAACTTAACAATAACTTTGCTTATTTGCTCTTAAGTTCCTGATAAGCAGTGGCGTGCAGTGACCATCGAAAAGAGAAGCCGATGCAGTTCAATACATAGGTGATTTAATTCACGAGGGAGATGTGTAGGGATATAATAATTTGTGTCTTCCTGCAACTAATAATAATTAATGAACTATATTCTTTTTGGGAGTCGAAGCTGCTCGCGTCCGTAGGCTTTACCCTAGTTTCCCTGCACGTGACTCCTGGGTGGTGCTAAACGAGCAGCAGCGAGGTGGTAGGGCGTCGGTGTCCGTCTGGATCGCGACCACAGTGAATTGGTGTAAAGCCCGTCATAGTGACCAGTTTCGACTTGTCGCGTTTCGGGATCAGCTTGTGTATATCCAGTAGCTCGTCGTGGTATATGTGGGCCGGCATGACGATGTAGACTATTAATGGATTTTCATCCTTTGATAGTCGCTTTCGTTTTTGGACTACACTGTACTTACCATCAGGTACTCTGTAGGCACTATGTCGAGCCAGTGTAAAAAAAAATCTCTAACAAATCATAAAGAAATTTTGTGAACCAATGATAATTGATCCGTTAAATGTGCAGAAAGCAGCGAGGAAGGGTTTAACAGAATAGATACAGAGCTCTAGAGACTAATTTCGAACTATCTTAGATAATTATATGTACATGCATACACAAGAATGCACACATATGCCTCTTAATATATATATTACATATCATACCATATATCACACATTTTTTTTAAATTAAAAACAAATTTAAACAACTAAATATAAGGTATCCTGCTGTTGCACATAATATATAATAATAATAAATATTTACTAACAATTACACACATCGACCTAGTCCCAAAATGAGCTTGCACTTGTACTATGGGTACTGGACAAAGATATACATACTCAAATCGAGCGACTCGAGCAAATGCCCCAGGTCTGGTCCTAGCTTTATGTTATGTTCACAACATATTCGTACAGGCCTGTTTAGGTAATTTCACTAATTCTATTGCATTAGATCTTTTAGCACATCGTTTAGAGCTGCGATCTGCGTCACTGACTTGCGATTAAAAAAACACATGACTGAATTATCCAGTACTTATCGCGTGACTTAAAGTAAACCAACATACTTTTAACTAGCTGTGCCCGTGACTTCGTTTGCGTGGAAGTAGTACCCGACGCCCGCGTCTCGCTTTAGGCAGACGTAGCTCCGACCTGTGTACGCACGTACAACTTAAGTTGAACCTTATTTTATATGATTCAAAATATATATACGAGCTCAATTAATACTGGAAGATTGTAAATCTCTGAAACTGTCCATTTTTTTATTTTATTTTGTACGTACAAGCTTTCAATCGTCATTATATTACAGATTAAAGTTAATGTTAACTAAAGTTTTAATCAAACAGTTCTTTTATACATTTTTTTTTTCAATATATGATCGACGTAGTTTTTTATATTGACATAATTTTTTATTTATTGATCTCTTAAAATAAATTAACACTAAATGTTAAATGATCCATTCTCCAACACATTAATGAAAACTGCATCAACAACGGATAAGTAATCTGAGATATTAGCGGGCACAAACGCGTACAGATATCTATATTGTATTAATGATTCCAATAAATTTTTACTCTACATCGCGCAAATGAAATTATTCTGGTCACTCGCATATATACAAGTTCTAGAAAATCATCGTATCTACAGAATGTTGTAAAGGTCTCTGAGAAACAGATTTATTAGTATTGATGATTTCGTAAGCTCATTCATGATCATTTTGGTTTAGGTACCACATGCTCACTGGTGAACGAAATCACCGTGAGGAAACCCACACTGCATCTAAACGAAATGTACTAGTACTGTGAGAACCGCGATCAGCTGCGCTACTGGTCACGTTGGGCACGACATATAAGCGCAAAGTAGATACAGTCAGATAATTTGCCGCTGCTCACCCCGAATGGGATATAGCTTGACGATATATTATTATTAACCTATAATTATATTTTTATTTTTTTTTCGGAGGGTACGCGTAACGTTGGCAGCATTGCACTCCGGAATTAATACGTTTTAAAAATAAAATTAATGTGAGATTTAGATTTAAAAGTGAATAATTTGATGATACAATACCTAAAGAAGTCGGACAAGTTGTTATCAGGAATCAACTGGGAAGATTAAGGAGCTATTCTTTAGCCGGATTTCATAGGCCGGTTCTTGGTGACATTTGTAAATTATATAAAAGGGAAGTAAATTTCAAAATATTTGGCAAAGACTAAACGTATTAATTAACAATTGCAGTAAAAAAATTGACTGTTTTTGTGATTTTCAACAAATATACGCCGATTAATGTTTTATATATAAGATATCCTAACTTAATATAAAAGCGACGCCATCTGTAGGCTGACAGTGGAACTCATTGCCAAGTTTATATACATATAACACTCATATCAACCTGTTACCGCAATTTGACACAAGAGGTCACTTTGCTCAATATATACATCTACAATTACTATGGAAGACATGATGGAAATATTAAAAACTATACAATTAGATCTAAAAATGCAAAAACAAGCAATGGAAAATATGGAAGAAAGTATTAACAATAATATAAATGAAAAATTCAAGAAAATGGATATGAAAACTATTGAGCTGGAAAATAAAATTGAAAAACAACAGAATATAATTAATATTTTAGAAAAACAAGTAAGAAAGAAGAATGTCATATTTTTTGGAGTAGAAGAGAAGGAGCAAAACTACACTGGGTTGATGAAATACATACTAGATATCATAATAAATGAAATGAAAATCGACTGCCAAAGTGGAGAGATAGAAGATGTTAGAAGAATGGGTAAAAAGGGGGATAAAATTAGACCTATAGTTGTGACATTTACAAGTATGGGACGGAAAATTGAAGTTCTTAAGAAGAAAAAGTCTCTAGATGGTTCCACAATGTATCTAAAAGAGGACTTTCCCCCCAGTGTACTGCAAAGGCGTAAAGAGCTACATGAAGAAATAAAAAGAGAAAGAGAAGCAGGGAAGAAAGTTGCCTTACGATATGATAAAGTCATTGTACTGAAAGATAAAAGCGCAGAGGTTGACAACTCACGTACAGCAAAAAGGTTCATGTCAATTTCTCCCGAGGTAGCAAATACTATGGGTCTAAGCAAAGGCAAAGATTCAAATCAGTCTTCTAAAAAGAATAAGACGGCCAGTATCTCTTCTTATATGTGTGGTAACAATAATAGAGCACCATCTTCTAGCTCAGTAAGAAATAAAGATCAAAAAAACTTGTAAATAAAGTCCCTCCAACTTCCCCAAGCCGGCTGGTCACCGTGGGGAAAAGAGACCAACACCCCCCGCAAAACATAAGGATCCACAATAACTGTGAGGAATTTAATAAATCAATAACGACACAAACAAAATATTTACATGTTACTTGCCTGAATGTAAGAACCCTATTACAAGAGAGTAGAGTGATAGAATTAAGTTATGCATTAAAAAATGTAAATTGGGATATAGTAGGCCTTAGCGAAGTCAGGAGAGCGGAGGAAAAAACAGAAGAATATAAAGAGTTTATTCTGTACCATACGCAAGGAAATAACGGCAGAAATGGAGTAGGTTTCTTGATAAAAAAATACCTGAAACATGATATAATATCTTTGAGATCATTTTCTGACAGAGTAGCAGTCCTAGAATAAAAAATATCTGAAAGTATCGTATGGTCTTTTGTTCAATTATATGCACCGACTGAAAACTACAGTACTGAAGACATAGAAAATTTCTATGAAAATATCGAGCAAGCTCTCACAGCTATAAATACAAAAAATCTAATAATAATGGGTGATTTTAATGCTCAGGTAGGTAAAGTAAAAGAAGGCGAAGAGAAAGTCTTTGGAAAGTATTCATCAGGTAAAAGAAGCAGAAATGGCCAAAGATTAATAGATTTTGCATTGGAAAAAAATCTTATCATTACAAACAGCCAGTTTAAAAGAAATACTAATAAGAAATGGACGTGGAGATCTCCAGATGGTCAATACCTCAATGAGATAGATTTTATATTAACAAACCAAAAAACTTACATTCAGAACTTTGATATCGTAAAAAATATAAATTTTCAAACAGATCATCGAATGATAAGATGTAAATTAGCAATTTTAAATATTAAGAAAAACAGAAAATTTATAAAATACACCAATAAACGGACCAATAAATTAATTGAAATATCCAGGGAAGATGGAATACATTGGGAAGAAAAGTTTATTCAGTCTGTGAACATATCAAATGATATCCAATTTCAATATAATGCATTAGAGTTAGAATTGAAAAAGTTACATAAATTATTACCTACAATATGTAAAGATAAATACGATTTGTCGACATGTACTAAAGAACTTTTGGAAGAAAGAAATAAATTATATAAAGAAAAACGGACGAAGCCAGTACAAGCAAGAATTACACAAATAAGTAAAGAAATAAATAGAAATATAACGAAAGAACGAAAGATACATAGGCAAGAAAAACTCAAAAAGTTTATAGATAAAACTGGCGCCGTAAAGAAAGCCCACAAAGAACTGAGGATTAAGAAAGAATGGACAGGGAGATTGAAAGGAAAATATGGAAATATTATAATCAAAAGGCCCATGATAATAGACGAAGCTACAAACTATTATAAAAATTTATATACAGCAAGAGATATAGATAATGTAAACAACTATTGTCACTATACATGTTCTCAGTCCACCGGCACTGTAAGTATATTGAGAAGTGAAATAGAGCACGCAATTAAGTCCTTAAAAACAGACAAAACACCTGGCGAAGATAGTATCACAAACGAATTTCTGAAATCTTTCTCTGAACCACTACTATTTCCTCTACAGACACTGTTTACCAACATCCTTGTACAAAGAAAAACTCCTCAACAATGGTCTGCATCAACTATCACACTACTTCATAAAAAAGGTAATAGAGAAGATTTAAATAACTATAGGCCCATCAGTTTAATATCCAACATGTATAAAATATTTTCGAAAATATTATTGAACCGACTAACTAAAACACTGGACGAACATCAGCCAAGAGAACAAGCAGGCTTTCGTAAAAAATTTTCAACCATAGATCATATACAAGTTGTAACACAAGTCATAGAGAAAACCCATGAGTATAGGAGAGTTTTATATATGTGCTTCATTGATTACACAAAAGCATTTGACTCTATATATCATGACGCAATCTGGAATAGCTTAACACAGCAAGGGGTAGAGAAGGAATACATAGATCTTTTACACCACTTGTACTCCAATATTAAAGCTAAAGTAAAACTAGAAAGGGAAGGAGCAGAGTTTTCTATCCAAAAAGGCGTCAGGCAGGGTGACCCACTCTCACCGAAAATTTTCTCCTCTGTTTTAGAGTTAGTTTTTAGGCACCTAAATTGGAAAGAGAAAGGTCTAAAAATAGATGGAGAGTACTTAAGTCACCTCAGGTTCGCGGATGACTTAGTTGTCTTTGCCGAAAGTGCTACTGAACTATCGAAAATGGTCAATGAATTAGTAATAGAAAGCGAAAAAGTAGGCCTTGAATTAAACGTAACTAAAACAAAAGTTATGACCAATGGAGTAGAGGAAAGTATATTAGTTAGAAATATGAATATAGAATATGTAAAAAGTTATATATACCTTGGACAAATGATTTCCTTTAATAACTGCACTAGCAATGAAATCCAGAGGAGAGTTGCTATAGCGTGGAAAAAATATTGGAGCCTTAAGGAAATATTTAAAAATAAACAAATAGATATCAATATAAAAAGGAAACTCTACGAAATAACCATTTTGCCCTGCCTAACATACGCCTGTCAAAGTTGGTCTTTGAAAAAAGAAGACGAAAATAAGCTAGCGATATGTCAGAGGAAAATGGAAAGAAGTATGCTAGGAATAGGACAAAAGGAAAAAGTTAGAAATGATACAATACGAGGGAAAACAAAACTAAAAAATGTTATTAAAATAATTAGATTGCTGAAATGGAACTGGGCAGGACATGTATGTAGAATGCCAAACAGCCGGTGGACAAAGAAAGTATCTGAGTGGATACCTAGGGACGGTACCAGAAGCAGAGGAAGACCGAAGAAAAGATGGGCAGATATATTTACAGAAAAAGCCGGATCTTCTTGGATGCGAAGGGCCAGAAACAGAGACCAATGGAACGTGATGGGGGAGGCCTACGCCGCGGAGGCGACTACAACAGAAAAATAAAAAAATAAAAAAAAATTAACTAGTATTAGTAAACAAGAACAACATAGAAAAAGATGTAAAAAAAAATGTAGTTAGTAGAAATAAAGGCTTATTTTATTTATTTTTTATTTTATTTTATTTATATTTTTATTATAAGCCGTGGTGGCTGCAGGCAGAATAGAATAGCGCCCCCCTCTTCTTGCTGAGGTGTCGTAAAAGGCGACTAAGGTATCTCTTGAACACCGCAATTCAATCAGGTGTTCAGAGAAGGAAAACTCGACCAAACCTGCATCCCGCTCCTTCCCGATCGTACTGGTTCTCCATTCCATCGGGCCTGAGGGAGCTCGGACGAGAGAGTGCTTTTCTGGCTGCGCGTCCAGTTGTGCACTTAAATATCTCCTGCGCAATTGACTGTTTCCGTAAACTGGATCTCGATTTTCTTAATCGGTGTTGAAACAGTCGCCGTGGCCGAATCCGGCTAGGACATCATCATTAACCTATATAACTGAGAAACAAAGGTAAAAGGACACTTACGGCGGGAAGTGGTTTTCTAACATCCAGGGTTGCTTACAAAGCGATAGAAAAGAGATATAAGCTAAGTTTCTTCGCGCAAGAACTATAGAGATTTTAGCAGGTTGGCATGATCCAAACTATCAACGACCAGTATCCTGTTTCTTGAACGCAAGTTAACCCTTCATTAAAATGCGCATATCTTTATGAACATATGTTCAAGTAATCCTCACTTTATCTGCGCGGTAGTAACTCGACATGTTCGCAAATAGACTTATCTATGCCATAGATATGGACCCTGCTTAATGCTACATGCCTCGATAGACAGGTGGAAGATATACACTATTTATTCTAGGTACAAGATAGGGTCTCCCGTGAGTGTGTCCATTACTAATACATTGGAAGATTGGATGGTTCATTTTTAGAAATTCTGAAGGTCCTAACTCTGTTACCTTCTTTTTGGAAATTACTTAACTCCAATTTCGGGCTTGCCGACGTTTCTAAATCCCAATAAAATGTCAAAGTTGGTAAAGCGCGAGCTGCAACCCTATCTGTCGAAGGTGGGCTCGCTGGTGTATATAATATATTCGAAATTAGTCAATCGCGCACGATAGATTTAGCACGTGAATTCTAGAGCTTGTACAAACGCGCCCTCTCGTTTGTTTGAAGGCTTTGGAGCCCTCACAAACTAATAAGACGGGGAACCAACACAATTAGAGGCAGGATGCAGTATCTGGGAGCTGATGCCTGATGCCTTGCTACCTTGCTAGAAACCTCTGTAGACTAAGCTGCCATTAGCACGACAGTTGATGAATAAGTAATCAGACTTTTGTACTAAGCGGGAAGTCACTGCAACAAATTGGTCGATAATACATCGTGCAATCCCTTTCAACCAGGTTTCGTCCACGCGCCGACATAATTACCAGGGTGTGACCGCTGCGTGCTGCTCTTTTAGGTGGAGCCACTGGTGAGGGTTCATGGAAACCAATGAGTTTAATAAATTTTTGTCACCTGTAAATAGAGGCTGGCTGACAGAAATAGACGCTGAGTTTCCAGTACACCCCATGATTTTAATTTTAAGATGTGCGTTACTTTCAGATGGAGTGTGCCGGGAATGAGGTACAAAGTAAGTTGCTGATGAGCAGGCTGAGAATTAACAAACTGTTGAAACGTAGTTTTTTTTTTTTTATTCTGACTCGACACAGTGACTGCACCATACCTGATGGTAAGCATGGTGCAGCCAAAAAAACGCCAACGACTATCGATAGGCAAGAAAAACCCAACGGTAGTCGCAGCGATCATGCCGGCCTGCACAAATATCTCTTCACGTTACGCTTAAAGGATCCCATATCATAGGATGGTGGGAACACGCTCGCTGGAAGACCATTCCACACCCCAACGACACGGCAAAAGAAGGAGTTAGAGAACTTCTTAGTCCTAGCTGGGATATGAGAAACCGTAAAGCTGTGACTCCGCAAACCCGCGCGCGTGGTTCTATTCAGGAAGGGAGAGGGTGGAACAAGGTTAAACAACTCTTCAGAACACTCGCCATGATACAGACGGTAGAACACGCTCAGTGAGGCAATATCTCTGCGCAACTGGAGCGGTTCAAGATGCTTAGTCACGTCAGGATCATTCGCAATGCGGACAGCCCTCCGCTGCAACCTATCCAGGGCGTCAAGTAAGTACTGAGCAGAACCATCCCAAAGATGCGAACAATATACCATACGGTAGTACGGCATTTTGGCAGATCCTTTGTCTAGTGAAGCCAGATGGCGATGCTTTCTCATTGACGACTCTCCTGGGATGTAAGGACTTAGGTTAGGGCACAATGGGGCTCATTTACTCTTTAGAACAAAAGCCCCCAAATAAAAAACTCTTAAAAAGTCATAGGTACGTGTCGAGATTAGAACTTAAGAAAATCGCTTCGCATCACAATAGAGATTATTTTTTAAATGCACAGGTAAAAAATGGAATTCTCCGTACCCCAAACAGATAAGGCGTGAATATAAAACTCCCACTGTCAACACCCACGGCCTTGGATCGGAATTCCGTCGGAGTCCTAAAAAATGGTTAAGTTTATATGACTCCACTAAAATGTTGTAAATTGGTAATGCGGTGATTATAGAACGGGACACGCGCGTGCGTTTGTCCAATGCTGCCGACTCTGAGGGCGGTCTATCGACTAATACTCAGTTTCAGAAAAGCTTACTATATTTAAACTAGAGAAATAATAAAATATTAATTCTATTATCCTTTTTCTTTTTTACTCTGTGGAACCTTATGGATTATCAGAGCTGTCGTGAGGGCAGCGGACCGGTGTTTCGCACTTAACCGACTAAAACCATCAGGATTTTTCTTTTACCATCTGCTGAGCTGGCGAGCGCTGAGAGAATGGTGGAGCCAGCTTTCTTCCTTTAAAACAAGACTTCCCTTCGCGCATCACGATATAGGGTATTTGCTTTTGCTATTTTCTATTAACGTATCCTTCTGTGTTGTATCCATGTTATATGCCAAAAAAATGCTTTTTCTTTCTTTCGATGGTGACTGTCAACTGGTTTGCGTCCCTTTGCAGTCGTTGCAGCTCTTGGACCGCGCTCTATCATCAGGTGCAAGGTTACAAGGTCGAGCCGGTATAAAAGAATATATAAAAAGTCTTCTGCATTTCACTCCGACGCAATCTTGAGTTTGTTGAGCCTTGAAACACTAGTAGATCACTGTTAGGTTCTTTCCATTGCGTTGCAAACCTACCCATAAGTTTGCTGGCTGAGCAGCTCTCGCCCTGCCCCAGCCCGGTAAATTTCTAAAGGCCTTTCTCGGTCAATAACGTATTGTCCTGTCGAAAAAAATCGTTTCTATTTTTTGTTCCGAGAGCAGTGGCAAAGGGCATTTAGCTGTGAGGTGCGAGACGGAGGCTACCGTGCTAGGGCCGCTATAAAACCTTCCCATGGTGGTCTCGGATCATACTGTAAGCTTTATCTGTGGTAATATTATCTCCATATGCCCTTTGAAGGCAGGCGCGCATTACCGACTGTAAAGTAACAATATACTATGTGGATTAATTCCATTTTTTTTTTCAAATATAATGATGTATAATCACTTATTAAGATTCATTTTGTACATGCTTTTATCATAGCATCGCGTTGTTCGAATAAATCTGAGTAGAAAAAGTATTTATGCGACACGCTTTCTTCAAAGTTTTTATTTATCTACACTTCATAACGCCAAATCCATATTATGGTAGGCAGAGAAGATGGAACGGCAATTCTCACTATTCTTACAAACCCTTTTTCGCTTCCTTAATATAAATTAGTTCCTTCATGCACTATCATCGATTCCGCTGGCTTTTGTTATTACCCTGTCTCAGAACTCTTTTTATTTGGCCTGTGCAGGTAAGTCTTGGTCGGTTTTGGCTCTAACTTCCACTCACATTCATATTGTATACCTTTTTTTTATTCTGACTCGACACAGTGACTGCACCATACCTGATGGTAAGCATGGTGCAGTCTAAAAAACGCCAACGACTATCGACAGGCAAGAAAAACCCAACGGTAGCCACAGAGATCATGCCGGCCTGCATAAATATCTCTTCATGCTACGCTTATAGGATCCCATATCATAGGATGGAGGAGGAACACGCTCGCTGGAAGACCATTCCACAACCCGACGACACGGCAAAAGTAAGATTAAAGAACTTCTTAGACCTAGCAACTCTTTCAGTAACCGTATAGTTGTGACTCCGTAGATCTGCGCGCGTGGTTTTATTGAGGAAGGGAGAGGATGGAACAAGGTTAAGGAATTCGTCAGAACACTCGCCATGATACAGACGGTAGAAAACGCTTTGTGAGGCAATATCTCAGAAACTCGTGAGAATATCTATCTATATCTATATCTTATATATAAAAATGAATCGCTAAATGTCTTGATAAGCGCGAAACTCGAGAACGGCTGAACCGATTTGGCTGATTTCTTTTTTGTTGTGTTTCTTGAAATCTGGGGAAGGTTATTACGGAGAGAAAATTTTTAAAAATTCCCTGCAACTGTCTAAAAATAACACTTTTCTGTATTCTCATACAAATAATTCGTTATAAGTCATGTTGAACTTTAATACCATAACATAAATTTAAATATTAGTGAACGGGTTCCGGGAAGGCAAAACAATTGAGTGACGTATAAATATTAGTGTCAATATTTGTCAATTTTTATACATATAGCATTAAGGCCAGGTTCCTTCAAACAATTTTCTTCAAACAAAAAAAACAGTCGACAGGCCAATAGGTTTTGACAGAATAAAATCTGACGGGGAGGCTATTAACATTAAAAAAAACAATGTGACTTTGTTTTAGACAGAACAAGGTTTGCCGGGACAGCTAGTATAATAATAATAATAATCATATGACATCGATATAGGAGAAAAATAAAATTTAATTTATAATTATATTATATATATAACGCACTTTGAACCCAGGGGTATCTTTATCCTTGTGGACGAAAGTTTACAACCTTATGTCGTCATTAAAGGACTAAATTAAGCCCAACCGCATAAGAATTGCTTTGAAAAGCCGCCATATCTGATCGCCCAGCTTCCGCTGTGGCAGCGAGACCACAGATCAACCAATGTACAGAGCGACAGCTTCTTACATTTGTTTCAAATGTGTACCTATTTCGGTAGGGATGTCACATGGGAATAAAATTCTGCACAGTCGACTTGAGGGATTATTCTGTTCGAGAATAGAAGAGGAATAGCCCTGGGGTTTATATTCAGTAGAAGTCTGCTCATCAGAGTCGCCCTCATGGCGTGCGTGACAATCCATGACAATTCCCAGCGGATTACAAAAAAAAAATGAATGAAATGAATTAAATAAAACATTTATTAAACATTGACACTGCGGGAGAAAGCAGAAGACCGATCCTACTCGGAGAAGAAGTCGCTAGGGTGCCGGCAACACACCGGAAAATAAATCAGATTGGTTGGTCCGTATAGTTCAACCAGTTGGTTGATGCCTTTGTAAATATGACAGCGCAGGGTGAGGGCCCTGAAGAACCATTTATCGGCCCTCAAGCTTTATTGAACTGCTCGAAATAGTGTAAAGGCGTTGTCCCTCAAAAATTATGCCTGGCTAAAGCAGAGTGGCAGGGTTGTAGCGAATCAATTACAGCATTCGCTGTACTTATCAATGCGCAAAAGTAGGCATCTTGGGGTTTTCATCCGATACAAATTCAGCGCACCTTGGCAGTCACACCCATTTGTAGCGGGGAGCCTGTTTTATGAGGATTTTTTTCATAAAAAAACAACTCAATATAGCTGTGTACAAAATTTCTAGCTTAAACTGGTTTAGGTGCGTACATGACGCGCGGCCAGTGGACACACACCGATTAACTAAGTCGCTTTTAGTAGCGCAACGATTCTGCAACGATGTACGAAACTGGCAATCTGTAGGTGTGTATACTCATGCGGCTGTAGCCCGTGAGGCGGCGCTAGTGTCGCGTTAATTGGCCCCGGATGTGGACGAATTAAAATTCCTCCACATACCGAATGATTTGTGTCGCAGCGCCTTTTTATGTTCACGCCTACGCTTCGAATTAGTAGGCAGCGGCCGGTGTCGACTCACCTGCTGGGACTTTCCGCCTTGATTTTTAATCGATAGCCGAGGACTTAAATTAGACTACCTAATATAAGTGTTGTCAGGAGATGTAAGCTCTATATACAGGATTGATAGTAAATTGTTTTACAATTATAGAATTAGAAGATATAAGAAAACCACAATAAGAAATTTTAATGGTCTGACGCAAGTTGACGCATCATCATGTCTTAGAGCGAATATCTTTTCCGGCCATTGGGCGGCCAAGTCACCGTCGACGAAGGGATAATAACCGGCCAGTAGACTTAATGGAGTCCGAAGAGCGTCTCCTTAGAGAGAGGTTTTAGAGGAGTGGGCTCTTTAACCACTTCCAGAGAAGTAGCCTCAACATGGTTTTTCGCTCCCCGGGAGTCTGGATGAATTTGGTTTCACAGGCTCGGATGGAGTGATAAGAGTGACATGCCGTGGATTTTTAGTCAGTAGGAGTCTGACACACCGGGGTCGCTGTCCTCACAGCGTCCTTGATGGTTCTATGCAGGATTATAAGCCAGGTTACAAAAAAAACAATCACCATCTCTTAAGCTTAGTGAACAAATCGCTACATTCAATATATATGAAAATTCGTATCACAGATAAAAAAAAACACAAACAAACATATTCCAAGAACATAATAAGTATCTAAAGAAAAAATACGCTTTAACAAATACACACATAACACATAACCAACTTATACATACAGTACATACTTATATCAAGCACTGATACACACCCCTTTTTTCTTTTTCTTTAAATTATGGTAATTATCAATTTACTAGCTGTGCCCGCTACTTCGTCCGCGTGGAAAATTTACTTTTGTTATGATAATAATTATTTACAAGCGAAAATCTGTGGTATACATGATATCAATACCATCGATTGTTTCTTATATTAAATGAATATAGCAACAACTAAATATAGAACTCAATCAGTACTAATGACTTACAGTACTCGACAATAGATGTCGCTAGTGCTTTGTTACAGTTTATAAGATGAAAATAGAGGATAATTTTATATATCTTAAGATATCTTGAGATAAATCAATATATTTATATATAAAAATACAAATCTCACTAGAACTTTGATATATAGTCAATCATACAAACAAAATACAAACGTCTCTTCCTTTTTTTTTGAGTTTTTGAGACAAAATAATAAATGCAGCACTTGCAATTATAACATCGCTGTCAGAGTCGGCCATAATGGCCACAGAATTGACACGAATGAGCAATGAGCATTCGTTCGGCTGCTAAACGTCCGAATTCAAGTTCTTGGTTCTCCTTCTTGCTCGTTGATCGTTTGGTGTAACCGCTAAGAAACACCTTGCGTTTACACTAATAGATCAAGAAAGAATGCTCTTGTTCTAGCTCTAGCTTTATGTTTGTCTGATGTAAATCGACCTTTAGGCTATGATTCTATATATTTCGTCGTTCTTTTTGGGCGTCGGTGCCCGTCTGGATCGCGACCACAGTACATGGGTGTAAAGCCCGTCATAGTGACCAGTTTCGGCTTATCGCGTTTCGGATTCAGCTTGTGTATATCCAGTAGCTCATACACCTAGAGACCTTCAGTCGTGGTATATGTGGGCCGACATGAAGATGTAGACTATCAATGGATTTTCATTCTTTGATAGTCGCTTTTGTTTTGGACTATACTGTACTTACCATCAGGTACTCTGTAGTCACTATGTCGAGCCAGTGAAAAAAAATTCTAAATTCCATGTACAGGAATCAATGAGCTCAAAAGGAATAAAAACCTTTAATCATTTAAAATAATCAAAAATATTTTTTGTATTATTTGAACGATTTGAGTACTAACAAATACATACCGCTATTGGGCATTAACCTTTATATTTTTTTTAAACTGGTTGCATTTGGAAAGGACACATTTGATTTTCCTTAGTTTATTATCATGTCATTGATCTCATGTCAATAAACATACATTTTAAATTTTCATGGTTTGGTATTCACTATAAATACTTTATTCTTATATACGAAGGAACTTACTTTTAATTAATAATAATAAGACATTATTCGTACACTTTATTTAATATATATGAATACGCACATACTTTACGTTTTGAAATTAGTAGTAGTACAAAAAAATAGATTTCAGAATATAAAATAAATGTGGTCCTACAGGAGCGAGGCTGGAGGCAAAAACCACCGGAAGGGAGAAACCTTCTAACATGTCAGGCGGTGCAAACTATCTCAAGTCTAATTAATCTAGCTCAATTTTTTTAAGTATGTGTAGTTTTAGCCATTCTTAGGCTTCATGTAAACAGGGGTGGGTGTTAAGAGCCCCACACTCAGAAACTCTCTGTCAGGCGGTGGGCAGGACACGTTCGCATAGCCTCCGCCTCATTCGGGCCGCAGACTAAGTTTGAAATTATTATTTTAGCTGAAATTATGTTGTAATTCACAAACAGTAAATGTTATGTTTATGCTATGTCTTTTACGGGGTGAGCAGAGATACAATAGTAATTGTATACACTTTCTGCTTATATGTTGTGCCTAATGTGACACTTACACATAACATAGCGCAGCTAATCACGCGTGCGGATTTCCTCACGGCGTATTTCTTCACCAGTAAGCACGCGATGCCTAAATTCGTAATAAATCTGGAAAAATCCGGATGTATAAGCTGGGATACGAACCCACGAGCACTCGCGGAGCCGTGCACGGATACCGGTCCCCTAAGCACTAGGCCGTCACAGCTATGTTTTATTTACTTAACCAACAGAAGTAATACGAAAACATCTCCAAGATTCGAGAAAACGAAAGCGATCCGCCTAACCGGTTACAAAATCTCTTATCGAACGCGTAAATTCTGACAATTACCACAGACAGCCGAGGGTTTTTGCCTCGATACGGAAAAAAGAAAAAAACGGGCTCCTACTGGCGCCGCTCACAGATAAGGTTGGTTTAGGCATCGCTTTTGTATTTTTTATGTACGGACTTTGGTCCTTTTCGATAAACCAGCGACATTTTTTCCTATTAACCCTTCGATGCAAGTGTTTTTATTACTATTTATACGTTTTTCCCGAACGGAAAGTCTCTCGCGTGTCTTCAAGCAATAACGACTTTAAAAATATGATAATTACGTGAATTTGAGAAGTAAATGTTTATTAGTTTTAATAATTACCGTATAAGTGGGTTAACTAGGGTTTATTTACTAATCCTATGGTCTTTTGTGTTTTTTAATCGTTTTTATTATCTAAGTTTTGCTGGTGGATTTTACCTAAATAATTTGGCAACTAATTTCAAAGTAGGTTACTTCTTATTATTATTATGCGCTCTTTGGCGAACTTTATAAAAAAAAAAAAACGATTACAATATTGCATTATTTAGTAACTTTATTTTCAAATATAAATATACATTGTGGCGATGGTGGGCTAGGGGAAAAGCGACCGGCATTTATACGCGACAACTGGAATTGCCGTGGGTTCGTATTCTGGCATTATCCTCTGGATTATTCAAGATTGAGTATGAATTTAGGCAGCACATGCTCACCGGTGAAGGAAAACTACTTGACGAAACCCGCACGGCATCTAATAGATATGCCATGTGTACTAGTGCTGTGAGAACGGCGATCAGGTGCGCCTCTGGTCACGTAAGGCATGATATATAAGGGCAGAGTGGATACAGCAACGAATATATCTCTGCTCACCCCGGAAGTGATATATCAAGGCGATATCTCTTTATTCATCATATATACAATATTTTAAAATTTTAAAATAATAACATATAAAAGTTAACATATAAATTTTATAATATAAAAACATGTAGACCTACAGGGGCGAGGCCTAAGGCCCAAGCCACCGGTAGTTAGGAGCTCAGAGTGAGGAACCTCCTAACAATGCGTGCCGTGTTGAGTAGAACTGCCTTCTGCATCCGGCCCTTGCTCCAACAACCAAGCGAGAGCCTCTTAAGGTCGTAATCGAGGCATATCAAGACGATATATTATTATTATTTTTATTATAAATTAACCCAATCAATAAAATTAACAGTAAAAACAAATTAAGTAGTACTGTTCTATCCTACTAATATTATAAATGAGAAAGTTTGTGAATATGTTTGTTACTGTTTCAAGATAAAACTACTGGACGGATTTGCATGAAACTGCCACAGTAGTATAGTTTATACATCTGAATAACATACAAGCTACAATTTGTAATGATTTTATGTAATTTTGGTCGCAATATAACGATGCATTTCAATTAAGTCGGAAAAAAATCTGGCCTCTGAGAGCTATTTTGGCGTACAATGCTTAAACCATTGGAGTTACGCAAAGATTGTGTACTGTAGGGTTGTTTGTCTTGAATAGTTCTAAATAAAAGTCCCTGACAGCATATATCTACCTTTTATGTGGAAGCCACTATGATCAAAATTGTGAACCATAAATTTAATTTAATTAGATACAATTGTATTTTACGATGTACATTTAATTATAATACAGAAGATATTCACTGGAAATAATTTATATGGCTGAACAACGTTTGCCGGGTCAGCTAATAATTCATAATTAATGAGGGTAAATTTATTGATATTATCACAGTCACAGTGACTCGCTTTGTCTGGTCGAGCTTCGGCTGCAGGTTATACCTGGAGACCTTCAGTCACGGTATATGTATGTGGGCCGACCCGACGCGGACACTGTCAATAGATTTTCGTACTTTGAGATTTGCTGTCATTTTACGCAGTACTTACCGTCAGGTGCACTAAAGTCAATTTATCGAGCCAGTGTAAAAAAATATGATTTTTTTTAAGAAAAATTTCTAAATAAAAATGTAATCTAAGCCACAATTAATTACAATTAGTAATTTTTAATATAACCAACCTATATTTTTTAATTTTTTTATTTTCAAAACATCAACTTTATTATTACTTTAAAAAAAATTGTGTGTCTTAAAGTGATTAAATATGTAAGTCATCCTGGAATACCCCAATATAGGCAGAAACAACTCAATTACATGACTCAAAACAATATTTTTACAAAAAACCCTATCTTGGGACGTCAATCTCAATTTGCCACAAACAGGCGCCCATTTTGACAGCTGTCATATTAAAGTGATAGGTCCATTGCCGCCATTTTTTCTACAGTCCGGTGACAATGCGATTTTTTAGGGAAATTCCTTTAGAAAACATTCCTTCGTGTTTTTGTGTTAGGATCACGTTTAGTTTTGTCTTTGTAGGGCGTATGCTGAGGTGGCGCCTAGAAGGTTGCTAATAAAATTGTCATGCTTTTGGAATTTGTACTACACATAAATATAAAAACAAAATGGATACGGTCACCATTACATCTCTCCCCCCGTAAGGGATATAGCGTGGCGATATATAGTGTAAAATTGTAAATAATGGCAAAATGGATGGGAGGCCATTATGAATTATCATAGACCTAAAAGTGTTTTTATGCGAATCTGTAATCATTCAATGAAATTGAGTTTCACAGTTGTGATTGATAGCTTTTAAAAATAATAATAATATACCACAAATCATTGGTTTGACGCTTTCTTTTTCCATATCTGATTTCAATACATTCGAGGAATCAATTTTATATAAAACTTTTAAGCAATCTTCGAAAAGCTGTACGCTGGCTATGATTCTCTCCATTTCTAGAAAATTTCCGCTTTTCGAACCGGGTTTTTTAATTATTTAACAGTATTTGTAATTTAAATAAATATATTTTCTTTGCATTTAACAGATGTTAGCAGTTAAAGTGTTTTTTAAATATTAATAAATAATATATCGTCACGCTATATCCCTTTCGAGGTGAGCAGAGATACAGTAGCGGCTGTATTTACTTTGTGATTGTGTGTCATACCCAACGTGACCGGTAGCGCAGCTGATTGCAGTTCACACAGCACTAGTACAAATGATATTTCTATTAGATGCCGTGCGGGCTTCCTCACGATGATTTCCTTTACCGTGGAGCATGGTGTGGGTCCGTACTTAATTTACATAAGCCCGGAAGCACGAGTCGGGATTGTAACCTGCGATCATTTGCGTTTCTGCACACGGATGCAGGCCCCTTATCCACGTATTTCTTCTGCTCTTATCTATGTTTTTATTATTATTATTTTATTCCACTTCCAAGGGACGCCTTTTTTTTGTTAACCCGGTGAAAATCCCTACGGCCCGTCAGGGGAAGTGGTGAGGGCCACTCCCCCCGGTGTGTCGGCCCTGCCCCGACTAAAACCACCGGGGTGCTAGCACTGCACTCTCTTCGCTTTCGCCGAGCCTGGGAATCCGGATACTTCCGACTCCAAGCGACGCCTGCCCTTGATCACACCTGGTATAAGTTAGAGGTGAGTGCTACGATGGACTGCGTCCGCCCAAGAAATGCTTACTTACTCTTGTCTTAAAGGCTTCCAAGTCATAAAAACGTGGAAATATGTTCGTTAGAAGCATGTTCCACTCTTCAGTATAGTATATAGCTTTTGAGAACACCATCAATAGTGCAACCAGTAGACTATGAGGCTGGCGACTTTGCGTCGATACTCGATGTTTTTCATTCTAGTCTCAGTCAAAAAGAACATGAATAAAGATTGATAAAAGAAATCTTGAGATCTAGTTTAGATTGATTGATTTTCCAAGTTTCATTAAAGATTTTTAAAGATACGTATCAATAAATATTGTAATAAGTATCCAGTTTCTCGTTAAATTCTATCTTTAGCTCTAATCGGCTCTTAAAATATTCAAATTAAAAATTATGTTTATTCATAAGACGTTTTGAATCAAAAATGACCTATATATATGACAATTTATACGCATTTATACGTCGTTAAGAAAGTAAACAATTACGTCTGTATGTTATCACAGTTTAGAGCCAGAAATTGTGTATTAAAATTGTGAAAGTTCCATTGAAACGAATTATTTAATATTAATGTGGTATTGATAGGAAATACCGAACAAAACCAAATTTTAAAACCGATTCTGGCGTTTTTAGAAGCTCTGAAGTTTATTTTTGTATATTTTTATGTCGAAACTTGTCTTCCGCAAACATAGTGGTCCTCATAGGGAAAGACAGAAAAAGAACCCGCGTAGGTTTTTTTCTTTACACTGGCTCGACATAGTGACTACAGAGTACCTGATGATAAGTACAGTGTAGTCCAAAAACGAAAGCGACTATCAAAGGATGAAAATCCATTGATAGTCTACATCGTCATGTCGGCCCACATATACCACGACTGAAGGTCTCTAGGTATATGAGCTACTGGATATACACAAGCTGATCCCAGAATGCGACAAGCCGAAACTGGTCACTATGACGGGCTTTACACCCGTGCACTGTGGTCGCGATCCAGACGGGCACCGACGCCCTACCACCTCGCTGCTGTTCGTTTAGCACCACACAGGAGTCACGAGGAGGAGGAGGAGGAGGAGGTTGAGATATGTTTGCCCTATAATCCATAAGTCTAATTTTGCTGCGAAACAATTTTGGACTCTAAGTTCAAGGATATACAACAAAGTTAACAATACATTGAATATTTTGAATCTGTCTAATTAGACATTCGTAATTACGAATGTAAGGCAAAACTGAGGGCACGGACATTGCATCTGGGATATAATGCTGATGAGGCTCTTACGTCCAGTAATCTACTCAGTTTGGAACACCGACGTACGTTTCGTCAGCCTGAGCTTTGTTTTTCTATAGACTATAGTCTGGAGAGCATACGGCTGAGCTGTGTAATTTAGTTTCCCCTTTCTCATCTACCATAAATTGACTGCACGCTGTGCGGGTTTGCACCCTCATGTGGTTGATGTTCCAGCTGCTCGCTCTCTTCTGTTTTACTGTGAACTATCAAGGAGTTGAATTCGTTTCTTCGTTTCGTACGTCTGTTTTTCCAACATCTTCTGGCATGAGAATCTTCAAACGTCGAGTAAATTGGTATTTGTTGAGTGAGCGCGCTCCATTGTCGGCCTCATCATGATTTCCCAGCAGGTGAGACTGAGGTCAAGCGCAATCTTGTCTGTAATAAAAAATGAAATGAAAAACGGCGTTCTGATTTCATTTGCATTGTTTTTTATTAGCAAACACTAACCTCTGCCTTTGACTTTTACTACGCTATTAAAGATGATATCAAATACTATTTATACAAGTGAACTGGGTCGTGATCACAGTACACAGTGCAAAGAATGTCACAGTGACTTGCTTTAACCTGTTTCGTTTCTGGATGAGTTTGAATATATCCGGTTATTCATATAGCTAAAGTCCTACACTCGTGGTATATAAGGGCCGGCATGACGACGGTGATAGTCAATGGATTCCTGTTCCTTGATAATCGCGGCCTTTTTTAGACTGCACTGCACTTTCCATCAGAGGCGCTGTAATCAAGGCAGTATAAAAAAGAGTTTAAGTTGAAAAATATGTATTAGACCAACGAAAGAAACATAAAAATTGGCTTAGTAGGTTTTATGTAATTTCTGAACAAACAGACAAACTATTTTTCAAAATATTATTGATATTAAGTAGGTAAATAATTTTTTTTTGAATACTAATTAATTTCTTAAAATGTCCTTTAAAAACTATTTAATTTTATAGCGGAATTAAAGTCTTCGTTAACGTTTCATTTAAGGTCCCTCTGAGATTAAATTAGGGCGATCACTGACCACTATCACTGTCTCCCTCGCACACCGGATGTCACCGACGCGACACGCTTGGCGACAAAACAATGGCGCCTTAATTTTTTTTCTCAAAAACATTCAAAATGACCCTTAAGAGTGGCGTGTGACATTTTTTTCGTCAATCTACGATCGTGTTTCAATTTATCATAGAAAGGTACTTCTGGCGGAGCAAGGCCGCGTTCGCACTGGTGCAATTTTTATATCGACGATAAGACGCAAAAACGTAATTTTCTATATACAAGTGAATTTATAGACGAAGGAGATGTAGGGAGGACATTCAGCATATGATTGTGATTCAAAATTTCCTTTAAAATAAAGTAAAATATAGTCAACATATTTAGCGACAGTAACACACATGAAGGAATTAATAAAAATTAATGATTAAGTAAGTATTTTGTCTGTGCTAAGCTAGGATAAAGTGCGAAGGGAAACGAGTCAATACCTGCTTACCTAAAATGACGTAAAAGGAACTGTATCTACGTACCAATGAATCGTGCGCCACACGCGCTGTAATGTCCACACTTGTCACGGATCAGTTCTCATTTGTTCATCAATCATTCTTTATGATTTTTAGGGAATACAGTTATTTAGATTTCTATTAGTTACAAGAGAGTTATTGTGTCTTGAATGATCTCCATCGTCTATAAAACAACCCTGTATATAAAAATACTTGTCCTGACCGACCTATCATCACAGAGCTTACACTAATGAAGCTAGAAACATGAAATTTTTACATTGAGTTCTTTTTATGATGTAGACACCCAATAAAGGTTTTTAAATACTCCCACCCCAAGAGAAGTGAAAAATAGGTTGAATGTATTTTGATAATTCTTCAATTTTGAAGTAAACAGTATGATAACCGATAAATAGCTTTGATAGAAATAAAAAAATCATGTATTGACGGTTTTGGAAAATCGATTTTTAAAGGTGTAAATTATTTCTACCCGGGCAACACTGCCGGGTTATTTACTATACTACAGAAAACTTTACACCAAAGCAAAAAACCTCCGGGTTCTGCCAGACTAAGGAAGGATTTAGGCACCGCATAGTCATGGTAGTCGTGAAGGCAATCATCGTGAGGAAACCGGCATGGCAGCTGTATGTCAACTGTAGTAGTGCTGTGAGAACGGTGATCAGCTGCGCCACTGGTAGCTTTAAGCACAACATATAAGTGCAAAGTGGATATAGTCACTAATTTACCTCTGCTCATGCTGAAAGATATTATTATGTTAGAACAAAGTAGGTAAAGTCAAAAGAGCTTATATAAATGGTGGCTGAAGTCAAAAATCAAACCTGAGACATTCAACGCAGTAATCAATAACAATACAAAGCAATGATATTTTTTGTAGCAAGTAGCCGCTTCTCGTATGTCCAATGATTTTAGATCTTCACGCGTCAGATTATAAAGGTTAAACCTCTTATAATCCCTATAGCAAGTTAAAGTTGTGGTACACAAAATTGTCCTACAATATTTTTTCAAAAATGTTTTACCAAGTTTACAAAACGTTTTCAATTAAATAAAACCAATCATTTAATTTTCTTAATACAAATCCAGAAAAAAATAACAATTTAAAAAGCGCAGCCTACATTTATGCAGGCCGGCATGGTCACTGCGACTATCGATTGTTTTTATTTACTTGTAATAATTGTAGTCGTTTTTTTGACTGTATCATGCTTACCATCACACGTGTTGTTGTTACTACGCCGAGACAGGATAAAAAAAATTAAATCCTGTACTTTTTGATAAGTTTAACAAATATTTATTTATTATCTGGCAGGCGTTGGCTGTGATGCTCTGGCGGATAATGGATCGATTTGCATGCACGGTAACGCGGATGGTCGTAGGCTCGAATCCCGGTTCGTACTTCTTGAGTTTTTCTGCATTACGTACGGATTTAGGAATCACGTGTGCACCGCTGAAGGAAAACATAGTGAGATAGCTCGCATGGCATCTAATAGAAATGTAATGTAGTAGTAGTTAAAACTTAATAATATTGTAATTTATTAGTCGTCCTAATAATATAAAATACAAGCTAAGTACAAGTAGGAGGCGCCTAGTGAATGTTCCCGTATAAATAAACTATGAAAGAATTGTCCTTACGATAGATAAACTAGATTGAGGAACAAACTTTACTTTGTCATAGATATAGGTACCGATTAGTTTACCGGGTCCATGTTAATTTATAATCGCTAAAAATCAATTTTTTAATCTAGAAATTAATGGTTTTCAGGTTCTTCCTGTGGGTACTTGTGATATAAAATGTTGTTTTTTGCTTCATGATTCTAGATTAACGAAAAGTACCATTTAGATATGATTTTCTTGTCAAAATGAAAAAAAGTGCGATATAAATTGCGGTATCTTTTGCTTGCATTAACTGAGAACTTTTTTAGAGCAACGAGAGATTGCAAACTTTAGAGTTTGATAGGAATTTCGACTCACTATTGTAGCTATACAAAATGTATTCTGTTTTCATGTGTATATGTTTATTACGTCTTAGAAATGCAATTGCGTTACTTTGTTAACAATGTTCTAAGCGTAATTGCCTTTTAGTAATAACCAGTAATTATCTTTATGAAATTGTTCCTTAGAATCAGATTTTGTTAAAAGTTGTTATTTAGGCAATCTATAGTTTTTTTTAAATGTTGTGTCTATGGCTGTATGTATGTATAATCTTTTTTTCTTTTTTGGAATTTAGCTAATATTCTTTAGTGTAAACTAGCATTATATAATAATTATTGTGCATGCTGTGGCGCCCTATAATTGTGGGGGCATTTACATGTCCGATTTTGATACCATGATCGTTTTTTTACTCTATGTCACCCATGTTGGGCACCCAATTTTGTAAAATAAATAAATAACTCAAAAAATACATTCGCGGATAAACAAGCCGGCAGACGGACAATAACGAGATCCTGTAAGCGTTTGTTAGTTCTATGACCGGCGGTCGTGGGTGTGGTTGTAGAAAGACACGGATTTTGGCGTTTTACTGTTTATTTGCACTTTAAGGCACACCGAACTGCGACGCACACGCACGTACTCTAGCCTTGGGTCTCAGCAGTCGACTGGTTTAGCTAGAACATCCATTGCGCGATCATACCCCTTACCCCGCGCGTCCCGTAACACCCTAACGACCCTCAGGGCGTGTAATACAATTACGTATCGGGTGGCGTCTTCATGCTATAGTTCTTTTGAATCACGGAACACTAAAAACGGAGAACTATTTTTCACACCGTAAAAAACTTAAACCCGGTGTATCTCGAGAATGTTGAAGAAAAAAACTTTATAAGAACACGTTTTGACAGGCCGGTGCTACTGTAGACTTTACTGGGACGCGAAGTCCGTACGGAGACAAGATCACGGCTAATCTGGAAAAAAAATGATCGATGCACTATTGAAAAGTATTTTTAAAGCACGGGTCATTTTTTACCTTAAAATATTATTAAAAACAGGTTCACTCTTGACTTCAATCACATTTGAAAGCGATTATGAAGCTATGATAGAGCGCGCGTTCAGTAAAACCATTTTCTTGATAACTGAAAGACTTCCATATTAAATGAAGTTGGAATAAGGGGGGCACTGGCAGTCAACTCCACTCCTGGGCGGTATGTAACATTTCCTACTACTGCTCAATTCATTTATGTGTTCCCGTGTATATATGTACATACTCGTATATAATAATTATCGATAATACTTTGAAATTAGTCTCCTAGAGCTGTGTGTCTATACTCTATTAATCCTTTCCTTGCTGTTTTCTGCGCGTTGACGCAACAAATAGGTGTCAACTGAAAATTAGCGCTGGGTGTCGCAGCTGGTCACCTGACATTTGCTGTGCTGACTTCCCTTTGGCGCATCATCACTACACAGGCTTTTGTTATTTTCTATCTACATTAACTCGTCCTTCTGTGTCATGGCGTGTGCCCAAGAAATGCCTTTTCTTTATTTCTTTCAATATAATCACGGTCATCTCGATTAACATCTGCATTCTAGATTGTCTAATACATTCCCGGTTGTTTTACGATTAATTTTCTGCTTGTAACTGATTAAGATACATATTAAATGGGCAAACAGAAACAGCTGTTAGCGTGGGAATGGCATATTAAAAGTCACTGAAATATTTTATCTAAGCTTTGAACTGTTTCATCTGATTTCGTATTAGAACGCTACCGTGGCATACGGCCACGGAACGCGCGAGCGCTTATGTCAAATACGATGTACATAAAATCGCGATAAAAGTACACTCTTACCCGTAAAAGAGAATAATATAGAAGGCTGGAAGAATTCTGGCGCTTTCACACACCAATAACATAAATTTCTCATGAAGAAAACCAATAGAGGTTAACTATTTTTGACTTTACCGATGTGCCTGTCTCTGCATTTACTGCACTAAGTAACACATTGTAAATTTCGCGTTTTGTAATCACTAAATTATGTACTTTAAAAGGTCCTATGCGTGAATTAACTTACTTTTAATTATGAGTCGAAATTTAGACCTGGTTACACAGGTCATGGTTACGAGCGGACTGATCCACCGCGGAGTTAGTTAAAAGTAACTTAATTCGCACATAAGCCTGTTAAAGTATTTATAATGAGTTACTACTGTTGCATTAAAAATTTATATTTCACTATAAATCGTATTTATAGTGTAATAGGTTGTAAAATATAAATTATCTTTCTCAATTCTTCAATCAATTCAAATTATCGATTCTCGTCTCTATTTCTCTCTCTCTCGTTTTTCATCGTGGCTTGCCGGTAGTCTATCTAAGTAAGCATCTAATTACGTTTAGTATAAATCAACTTTATACCCGCTACCGCCTATGCGTCCGCTCCGCGTATTTCCTAGCCTAACGGTTAAGATCAAGATAAAAGCTTACGGGCTCGGTTTGACGTCTATATCTGCGTATCGGCGCCATCTTGGAAATTAAAAAAAAATAAGGTATAAGTGTCAAATTACTCAAGATTAGTGGAGGTCGGTGATCGGTCATCGGAGTAATTGTGATTTTAAACGAAATGCGAAGGGAATTGAACTATAGTATGCTATGTTGGAAGTATTTTTGAAGGATAAATAGTCTGTCAAGTTTGAGTAGGACTCATCCTTGATGGATCCGTAGATTTTTTTTATTGGTATGTATAATAACTCTCTGCAATTATTATGGCCGTTCTAAATATAACCGCATTATGATGTATTTATTGAGGAAGTTGATGTCAGCAAATATTAAAATAAATAATATTAATGTCATTTAAAATTTCAGTGACTATGGATGATGGCTTAGTGGATAAGGAACCGGATTCTTTGTGCGATAACGCGAAAGGTTCTAGGTTCGTATCCCGGCGCGTACCTTTGGGGTTTTCCAGATTACGCATGGATTTAGGCGCCACAGGCTTATCAGAGAAAAAAAACATCGTGAGGAAACCCGCATGGCATCCAATAGAAATGGCATGTGTACTACCGGTCACGTTGGTCACGACATATAAGCGCGCAGTTGATACAGCCACTAATGTACCTCTGCTCACCCCGTAAAGGATATAGTGTGATGATAATCATATTTTCATTTCGAATAATGTGAATCTCTTTTCCTTATATGCATAAGCAAGGTTGTTTTCCTTTTAAATGTTATATGTAAAAATGCAGAACTTGGTTTGACTATGCCAGCCTCTCTAGAGGTCTTTTAGCAGCTGCATTTAGGATCTGTACATATCCCTTTAAATCATTATTATTTTCTTATAAAAAAGAAGACTTCTCCACCTTGTGAGCGCTGCAAGGTAATTGATGATATTAATCATCTCCTTTGGGAATGTAGTTGCAATGAAAAGTTTAGGAGAAGACTTCTATCTCAGGACTGGCGAAGTGTCGGAGAAATTAACATCATACTGGGAGAGCCGACGTCCGTTAATGCAAGAAGAATTTACAGACTTATATAATTGTCACCTCGCCAGAAGTGAGTTTAAACAATATGATATACCCAGAGATGGGCAAAATGTAATCTGATTAATGATGAACGATTACAAAATTTAATCGTAATTTTAATTTTCTTGTTCTGTAATCATTATTAAATCCATTTAAAACATTAAGAAATCATAAATGTGTATACAGTCTGGGATTTTGTAGTGTTTAAAACATAAATGAGCAAAATGCAGTCATATTAATGGTAACAAACGTAAAATGTAATCGTTAATCATTTTTATTAATCTGATTACATTTTGCCCATCTATGGATACACCTCACGAGGCTAGGTATGGTCATCAATGATGCACTGAAGTCTCATTAAAATATTTGATTAAAAAAAAATGCAGAGGTTTTTAAAACTGAATCGATATGTCAGTCAGTACGAGTGTTTTTATATACAAGTATACATATAAAAGGAAGGGTTAAGTAAATATTCTACTTCGACAAATATATCGTAAAGAAGTAACCACGTAGAAAATTAACAAAACTCCTTAACGCATTCGGGAATAAAACAGAAATATAACCTCTAATAGTTGGGCAAACATATTAAACGAACATTGGAAAACTTTAAAGACCATAACCGCGTGTTGTAAAATCAAAATCACTGTGAAATTTCAGTGTACTTAAGCAGCCGTTTCACAGGATTCTGACCCGTGGTGCTTTATTGTTGACTTACCATTATTTGTTAAGGACTGAGGTTTGAAATTAGCATGTCCTACCGCGGCGGAGCTTAAAGGGAGCCTGCGACGTAATAGTTTGGTCAAATATGAAGATCTGGACAAATATGGACGGGCTAAAATGGCTTATTGTCGGCGAGTTCCTTAAGGGTGTTTGTAGCGTTTAACAGCTCTAAAATTTGTCAGATCTTGAATTATTTCGTGGCGCCTGAGTGTTCAGACGAGTAATGGAGTCGCTAAATATATTGGGAAATAAAAAAAAAACACAAAATTATAACCACTCCGACGTAGCTTTGAGTTTTTTTCAGTATTTCTTCCCAAGGTAGTCGCTTCCGAAACGCTAGTAGATCACCGTTAGGTTTCGTAATTTGGCTGGCGGCTCGAGCCGATGTTAGTAACCATAGAAGGGCCTTGCGGTGCAAGCAAGGAAAGCAAAAGTTTTTGCCAGTAGACCCAGTTGTTTCTCGTAGATTACACTGATTTTTGTAAGTAATCCGTGCTTAAATCGCATGTAAAATAATTCCAATACTTTATTTCTATATGACGATGATTTTTTAATGTTCAAGAATTATATACTTTCTGATGTATTTAGGGTAATGTTATCGTGCTACTAATATGCGCCTTTCGGATCGGACAAGGGGTTTATAACATACTGAAATGAAATTAAATATATTTATTTCGCCTTAACAAAAAAAAAATACGGAAACAGAAACACAACATGCAAAAGAAGAAAATACAAAACACAAAAAACATATAAACATGGCAATATTGGTTTCGGCAGCTTATTGCCACAGAAGTCTGCGGCGCTGATTTTCTTTATGGGCCCCGGACGTGTTACATATTATCCAGATAATTAATAAACAAATAAATACAAAAAAAAGGAAAACGTGTAACTTAAAACAATATACCTGCTTAAAATTACTATTGCATGTAATTGTCTTTAAATAATGTGATAAAATTTACATACATATAGAATTTAATTTAAACCGGTGCTTATTAATTATTCAATAAACGGAGCAGAGACAGGCGCTAGTAATTTATATGTGAATAGACATATTTATGATTATTTAAAAGTCTATTTACTCCACTTTAAATGCGAGTAGGTACTTAAAAAAACAAAATCAATACACCGGGGTTTCAAAAACCTTAGTTTTACGACGAAATTTACGACCTTGACGGGAAATCTGCTCCGGAAACCTTCAAACAGCCTACCGTAAACTGTCAGCGATGTTATCTCCATTCTAATCGTTTTAAACGATAATAATACGACGATCAGAAAATGTATCAGCGGTTCTCAAAGTTTTGAGTCACCCCAGATGTATACGTAATTGGACAGTTGCATTGGATGGTCTCAAAAAAATAAAAAGAGCACAAATTTTTATTGAATGTAAATTTTTACAGCTCTGTGTATAAATCCATTAAAACCCTTTTTTTGACAGGACAATACCTGTTGATGGCCTTGAAAGTTTTTAAAATTTTAAGCTTAGAGGGGGAGAACTGTAGGGGTTTAGCTACGAATTTATGGGTTAGGTGGCAACGCAAGAGGGCCCCTGTGGGTACGAAAAGGTTCTAAGATGATTTACAAGCGTTTCGGAAGCAACTATTTTGAGAAGAAACGCCGAAAGAAACTCAAGACTGCCTCGGAGTGAAACTTTTGAGACTATCATTAATATTTTTAATATATAGTAATCTCTGACTGACGTCAAAACCAACCAGTCATCAGAAAATTACTAACTCCCCCCAGCACTTTGTATTCCGGGCATCTTTTTACTGTCACCCTCAGCACCAGGTCATTAAGACCACAACAAATTGCGGTATTTTATCGTTCGCCCTTTCGCTACGGCAGTCCTCGTTTGCAAAATGGAGCTCCATGTTAAAGTATACACATGAAACGCGCGCAGTCTTCAGCATCCAGATCCAAAGTTTTGGCTCAAACTAGTTTCATTAGTTTTCAAAAGTTATAAAGGGAATGAAATGCGAGTATCTATACTCATCGTGTTTGAGCGGTGTTTTTCAGCCGGAGATTATAGTCACCCATTGTGTACAGGTGATATGGTTTGCTGGTGATTGTAGTTAGTAGCGAAGAGGCTAAATGATCTCGCGGCTGGGACTTTAAGAAAAAAATACAATTAATTAGTTTGCGTGTAAAGGTTGGGAATGTCTGACCAAAAAGTTATATCTATGCGAGGTGTTTTTTATGCGCCATGAAATTTTTATGTATTTAATAACAAAATAGTATCAATAAATCTTTTTTATATATATATATATATCAGGAAAATACGCTGTATCGGATGTAAATATAGAGCAATCCAAAAATTTTACGAATTTATCGAGAAACAGAAGACTTGACTTGACATTTATAGACGTTTCTTTAATATTGCTTACACTTTGCTCAGGAAATAAGTTGAGACTTTGTCAGTAAAGAGAAAATATAATACGAACTCGAGTGTTGATTAAATATTCGAAGAACCAAGTGCAAGTTGATGAAAACAATGCCTTACAATAAACTTTGACATTAGTTAACAATAATATAAATAATTATTTATTATCACGATATACCCCTTTCTGGGTGAGCAGAGATGCATTAGTGACAGTATCCATTTTGCGCTTATATGTCGTGCCCAGCGTGACCAGTAGCGCAGCTGACCGCCGTTATCATAGCACTAATGCACACGACATATCTATTAGAAGCCATGCGGGCTTTCTCACGATATTTTCCTTCCCCGGTGAGCATGATGTACTTAAATCCGAATTTAGTCTACAAACCAGAAGTCCAGAGGTACGTGCCGGGATTTGAGCCTACGACGTTTAACGTTTTTACGCACGTATACCGGTCTTACCTACTAAGCTACTTGCGCTTGGCTAATTTTAAAATTATACTGTATTGACGTTTTAATGAGATTTTAAAATTAATTACATGAATAGCTTACACGTGCCGTTTCTTGCCATATTTGACCTCGTACAAATGCGGCAAAATGTAAATTATTTACATATATTTATATATTGGTTTATTAGTCTACCCGTCAGAATATTTATTTATTGCTTAAAGCACCATTTTTTTTCCGACCAGGGCTAGTTTAAGTACCTAGAATCAGGTCTAAGCGAGCTCGTTTCGGCATCTCGACTACTTGGTGCGTCTTTTGTGTGGAACACTGGTTCAGGACGGTGTTAAACGTCGCAGCCCAGTGTCTCCAGGATATTCGCAGCTGAATAATGTGCATACAGCCACTAATGACGTATCTCTGCGGCCTTCGAAATGGTTAAAGCGTGATGATATCTTGTTGTTAAAATCAAGTAAATAGCGGTTAGAATTAGTTCATAAAAAAATAATTTCGACAAAGAAAGCACATCTGATGAAAAGTATACTTTAGTCCAAGGACATCAGTAATTACTAAGAGATGTCTATGACAGTCGCCCTCGTTATTCCGGTCTTCATATACCACGACTGAAGATCTCTAGGTATATGAACTGGATGCACACAAGCTGATACAAAAACCAGTCAATATGATGACTCAAATTTGAAAAAATATAATTTACCTTCAATTCCCTCTGCCTTTGCCAATAGAGGATCGGCGTGATGATAGTTAAAGACGCGGAGTTAGAGATGGGCAAAATGTAATCTGGTTAATGGTGAACGATTACAAAATGTAGTCGTAATTCGGATTTTCTTGCCCTGTAGTCATGATTAAATCCATTTAAAACATTAAGAAATCATAAATGTGTATACGATCTGGGATTTGGTAGTGTTTAAAACATAAATGAGCAAAATGCAGTCATATTAACGGTAAAAAACATAAAAAGTAATCGTTAATCATTTTCATTAATCTGATTACATTGTGCCCATCTATGCGCAAAGTAAAGGGGATCTTTTTAAGGTTCTAGAAAATCTACGTTTAAGAGACAGTAGGAAATACGTCCAGTTATACTGAAGTCGCATTAACATATAAAGTGCCTTTAAAACCAGCCGGACTCGTTTCTGGCAATTATTTAACCAAAATATTTACATAAATCTATAATATAGTTATATAAATACTTTATCTTGATTCATCTCAGATTTCGCTGATAGAGATTCTCTTTGATTCTCATCAAGCCGCTATTCTAAATAATTATTTACCGTCACGCTATATGCCTTACGGAGTGAGCAGGGATACATTAGTGATTGTTCTTTTTTTTTACACTGGCTCGACATAGTGACTACAGAGTACCTGATGGTAAGTACAGTGTAGTCCAAAAACGAAAGCAACTATCAAAGGATGAAAATCCATTGATAGCCTCCATCGTCATGTTTGCCCACATATACCACGACTGAAGGTCTCTAGGTATACGAGCTACTGGATATAGACAAGCTGATCCCGGAACGCGACTAGCCGAAACTGGTCACTATGATGGGCTTTACACCCATGCACTGTGGTCGCGATCCAGACGGGCACCGACGCCCTACCACCTCGCTGCTGCTCGTTTAGCACCACCCAGGAGTCACGTGTAGGGAAACTAGGGTAACGCCTACGGACGCGAGCAGCTTCTGTATCCACTCTGCGTTTATATGTCATGCACAAAGTTTCTGTTTTATTTTGTGCTTATTGTGTTTTGTTGATTGGTTTTCTTTTCTGTATTTTATTATGTAAAAAGATCTTAATATTTGTATATATGTATATGTAGGGTTGTGCCGGTGAAGTGGCTGCTTCATCCTTAAGGCCCTGTTGGAGTACCAGCGCTGCAGAGTCCAGTGCTCTGTGGCACAAGCTGAGACAGGGCCCTTATTGGCGGCGGCCTTGACATTTTATATGTGTGATCTATTGTATAATGTCGTCACTTTTGTATGGCTGCTGCTAATAAAAGGTTTTCTTTTCTTTTCTTTTCAATGTAGACAGTAGCGCAACTGATCGCCGTTCTCACGGCACTAGTACACATGACATTTCTATCAGATGCTAAGCGGGCTTCCTCGCGATATTTTCACTCACCGGTGAGCATATGGGGTCTAAATCTGAACGAAATCTAGACAAATCCAAACGTACGATGCCAGTATTTGAATTTAGTACCACTCGCGTTGGCGCATATGAAAACCGGCCCCTTATCCACCGGGCCTCCACAGCTACCGCAACAATCAACTATTGCCGCTATATTATGCAATATTTCAAAAACAATTTCGACAAAATGTATATATTTAAAAATAACCTTCTGACGTCATCGTAGAGCAAAAACTCCTAAAGCTAGAAACATGAAATTTTGATCACAGCCAGCACAAGGTATTTTGTATCTTGACTAAGCTATATTTCTGTGTTGCTTATTATGATTTGTGCTAAGTAATTGCTTTTTCTTTTCTTATTGGTTTCTTTCTAATGTCTTATGAGCCTCGTCTGGGACAGGGGTCTAAGTTACATCTCCATTTCGACCAATCACATAACAGCTCGCCTCGGTTCCTACAATCGTCCCTCGTCTGCCAGAATCATACGTCTCCAGATGTAAGAGATGGTCATGTATTTTCGCACCCTGGACATTTCAGCCCAGAGCCTGTTTGGGTATGTGGGCATCGTCCCTATGAAGTGCTCTATCCAGGTCCATTTCCGGCATTTGATGAGATAGTCGATCGGGATTTCTCCGCAGCGATCCCACGGACCTTCATTCGATATGTTTTCATATGACAAGCTTAAAATTAATCGTAAATAGTCAACTGATAACACGATGGTTAATTAATGCCTAATTAGAACTCGTATGGAACCACAACTCTGCTTGCACCATAAATGACAGCACGATAACGATATACAAGAGAGATTAAAGATCTAACAGATACTGTGAGATTTAAGATATTAATTTGTAGACAATCTTAAATTAAACCTTGAATTAGGGCAATAAAGTACAAATTAGTTTGATGGCTTCGAGATACTACATCTATACTGAAATAAATACTTCAAAATATTTGTGTATTTAGTATTGTAAAGTGATTAATGTTTACAATTAGACCCTGTATAGTACATCATCGCACTGGACGGAGAGTGCAGTGGAATCCAAACATCCAGTACGACTATTCAGAGGCAATTACTTGTTGATATTCACCGTGATCATGCCGGCCTGCACAAATACCCTTCCACGCTTCGTCCCGTTATCACAGGATAATAGGAATACGCTCGCTGGGAGATTGTTCCACAAGCAATGACTCAGCAAATGTTTGAAGTTTGAGGACTTCTTAGTCATAGCCGGAGTATGAGTTCCTGTAAAGCCGTGAATTCGTAAACCAGATGCGAGTTTCTGTTATGAAAAGGAGAGAGTGAAATAAGGATCTCGTACGAAATCCTCGATGAGTGTCGTTTTGCACTTAACGGTTTTTATTATAAACAGATGACATGTTTTTAATTTATCTATAATCAGCCGAATAACTGGAATTGGGGTAAGCAGAGATAATTTTTGATTTCTAATCAAAATACTAGATGCCAAGTTGCATTGTATTTACTTAAAAAATGACAGATTTTAAAACAGATTTTGAAACACTATTTGACCCCGGTAAGTGTAGAATAACAAAAAATCCTTATTATTATAATGATACTGAGGAACTGTTGCAGGTGTAGATGTGCTTGGGCTTTAATATTAACATTCTTTTGTAATTGTTATTCACTTTGTTTGTATAGTCTGTTGTTTGGTATGTAATGTTGTTTTTGTATTGTTTTGAGATATGATTGGTGCTACGCAGCAGTAAAAAACTGTATCAAATTTGTGTGAAAAATGCTGACATCCAAGATACAGGGTGTCCTAGTTTGGATGTCAGCTGATTTTTAATGTGCTGCCTTGTAGTTGTTTGTCGAATAAATAATTTTATTATTATTATTATTATAGGCCCTTATTGGACGCCGACGTTCATAAAAATAATCTATTGCAAAAATCCCATATTTCCAGCTTCAGTATTTCAGTCCCTACGATGATATGCCGGTTAGGGCAGGTCTTTCTATATGCATAGGAGATAAAGAAGTCAAAAATATATCGAGAAAGGTAAAACTAAGGGCCACGAGTAATGCCCACTGTGCAAGTGTGCGTGTGGTGTGATGCAGGTTTTAAAAACGCGCGAGTTAGAATTTATTGAGTCAATAATGATCGCCGCCCCAAACAGGCAAACTCTCCGCGTAGGGTTGTCGATAACTTAAGCTTTTTTTTATCGATTTTTTTTCGATAATAATATTGTACTAATTGTGAAAGAAGTGTGAGCCAACTAAGGTATCCAGAATGCAGAATTGGACGCAGATTGCTAGCAATAAGCTGCTACCCGCATTGGACAAATTTAGTGCGTTAAATGTCTAAATCCCTTCCCTTCATATTTTTAAGAAGTAATAATAAAAAATACATTTTAATATTTAAGATCAGAGTGTGTAAAAACCTCATTTTCAGATAATATTTTATGAACTTCTGTTGACGTCAATGACTTGAGTAGTAGATTAGTGTTGTACGTATATCGATTTAATTGTCGATGAAATATATATATTTTATTTTAACCCTTGCATTTATATTTGCCGGATATAATAAATATAGCCACACCTTTTTTTGAACATCCTGTGACCAAGCGCGCTAAGATGTCTAGACAAAATTGCTAATTAAATTAAACATTATTTTAATGAAGTAATTAATTAATTTTATATGTCAAGCTTTATAGAATACCGATTTTAAAATTATATTGTTATGTTTAAAAACACATTTACTGATGTCGTATATAAGTGATGTATTTTGCAGTTTTTATATAGAAGCGATTTCATACATTCTTTGAATATAGTTATATAGTACGAAACCTATGAAGTATATTCGAAATCGCAAAAGTAAAATACATAATAGATTTTTTTACTTTGAGCAATCCTCAATGAATCGTCCTGGCCGCACAGGAGTGCTGGAATTATATCGGCTAGATAACTCAAGATGACTACATACGCAATTCAACAGAGACCTCCTCCTCTTGGCGCTTGGTATTAATTCCACAGAGCCACGTACTATGTCGGTGGGAGGCTAGAATCACTCTCTATATATCACAATGTTTTCGGTAAAGCGCGCCACTCCGTTCCGCCAGCTTATCGATAATCAAATCAACGTTCTTTGTAAAGACGCGGAAGTTTACAACTTGCTAAATACTTGGCGAAGTAAAAGAAAATCATCGGATATATAAATGAGAAAACAAAAGATTTCGTGTTGATTAAAATAAATATAATAATGAAAAACAAAAGCTAGTTGTCTTAGATACGTTTCTTTAGTTAGTAAAATGTGTAAATGTTTGATTATAAAACACTTGATCTTTTTGTTTCTCTTATAACCATCTAGTGAAATAAAAATTGGTTAAGCATATCTTTTAGTGTTTCTAATATCTAAAAACTAGATAAATATTTAAATATTTAAATTAAATATATTGATTGCAGCTCTTTCACAGTATTTTTAATAAAAATGATAAATATATCATTAATTACATAATTACCAATAAAATCTAATAGCGTCTTAGATATTTTTACGATCAATATTAAGTTTTTATGAGCGTTTTCGGCAAATTCAGTGGTAAATTGATCGTTATATTATTACGTCTAATTATTTCTCACCAATTTTGCAATAAATGGGATAGAGTTTCCTTTTATTAAAAAAGTTGTCCCTCTGGTGTATACGGAAATGCTATTAGTCGGTAATTGAAAAGTCCAATTTGTTCAGTTTTCGTTGACCAGTTCAAACCAACTGCAAATTCACGCGTATCGAATATTTATAATTACTATAATTAAAATTTCAAAATATATTTATAATGGTTTTATGAGCTTATTTTTTTGTCAGTTTAACTCTAACTAAAAAATCAATAACAAGTATTACGCGGCATTGACGTCCAAGCTTAGAATGCGACCGGTTGTGTTCTCTATTTCACCCATCGGAGAAATACTGACGGTAGTTGAGATTTTTTTGGACGTTGTTTTTCTGTTTGGGTTGGTATTAGGTCTGCACAACAAGATGCCTGGATGACAACATACTGCGAGGAATTGGCAATTTTTCTATTGGTGTGGGGTGGAATACACGTCGTCTGTGTCATTGGTTTTGATGTTAATCAGAGAAAACTGAATATTAGTAATACTTACGACCGGTTCAAAACGACTTGTACCCAGAGCCGTAAAACGAATTATAAATATAAAACAAGTATTACACTGCAATTAATATTCAGTACTTAATTGATTTGCGGAACATGCAACCTATGGATCACTTAATATTATAAAAACCAAAGGATATCCATCTCAGATGGTCTTTTTTCTTTACAGTACTCGTCTAATATTATTTTTACTATGTTTTCCTTTGTACCTAAGATATATAATTAATAACTTCAAGTTAATTTTTATGAAAACATTTTTCAAATAGTTTTTTATATATGAAATCTTTTTATGTGAAAGGAAGGAAAATACAGCTATTGGTCAACGGTTACTGTTGCTTGTGGACTACTGCAACACAAAAAGTCTCATCCTTGCGCCGTCGAATTCGTAATCCAGTGGAAATTCTGCGCTTCGAAAGCCATTTTAAGACAAGAAGATTATGCGACCTTCCACTAGATGTAATTAAGGTCATCTTTGTTTGTAAAATATAAAAAAATAGATATTATAACAAACAGTATATAAATAATTATATGGGAGCAGTGCAGCGTAACGTCAATAGATGGCGAGAGAGGGCGGATGGATCACGCAATCGTTGTGTATTACTTGTTGTATAGACCTGTCTTAGTTTGTACGGAGTAAGTGGGACATATTTTGAGACCATCATAGGGACTCAACGCAAGCCGATACTCGCATTCAAGCTGTTGGACTTCTATATGCTTGAAACCATATACAAGTCATGACTGGTTCAGAGTTTCCGTCGAAACGCCTTCCAATCCGTATTAGCCTAGATATAAGACTGTGTTGTAATCAGCGTCTAGTTAATCCTAATATTGTTATTTTTCTTTCTTCCGTGTTTGTTTCTCGCATCCCACCGGAATGACCCCCATAACTGTTATAATATTAATTTACTTAAAAAATTTCTTAAACCAAAAAAGAATACACTACAATAATTTTTTGAAGTATATGTAGACTGATTTTACTTTCTAAATCTTTTTTTCACCAAAATAACTAACTTACAGTTTTTAAATATAATATTTCTTCACGACACTCATAACAACTCTTTCTCTGCCATTCGGATATATTTCTCTCTCTCCTATTTCTTTAAAACTCTGGCACTGTTTCTTATCATTCTAATACATTCTACTCACATTTCTACATATATATTAATCAAAACTTATCCTAATCGATTTTTTATTAAATACACAGAGTTTTTATTTAAAAATAATAATAAAATAAAGTGTGTTCTAACTACAATTGGTAAATTTAGACAAAATATGTAATTATTTAATTTAATTGGTTTAACACATAGTTACATATTATAATGTAGGAAGTTTATTGACAACCCTAACGCTGATACAAAATCCGAGGCGGCTCGCCAAAGGCGGCACAAAGACACCGCGCTACACGTATCTTTGCTTATCTTCACGACCGTCGCCATTAGGGTAGGCACGTATTTAACTTACGGCTACACACACCCAAATTTATATTACAAATGTTGTGTTGATTTTATAAAGTAATTTATTTAATTGAATACGAAACGAAAGGTTAGTTAATTTTAACATTAATAGATAATTTTAATTTCTGTGTTAGTTAAATTAAAGGAACATCACTGCAGCTGACTTGGACATATGTCTTCCTGCTTTGAAAATGATGCATGGACTTTGGCAGGCGTACGTAATACTGCTCCATTCTCTTAAATAAAATAAAAAAGTATGGAAAGTAGAGCCAACGCGATGCTAATGGTCATAGGTTCGTATCCCGACTCGGACATCTGGGTTTTTCCAGATCCATTATAGATGTAGGCACCACATGCACACCGGTGATGGCAAACACCGTGAGAAAACCCGAATGGCATCTAGTAGAAATGTCATGTATACTTGTGTTGTGAGAATGGTGGTCAGCTGCGCTACTGGTCACGTTGGGCGTGACATACAAGCGCAAAATGGTTACAGCCACTAACGCATCTCTTCCCACCGCGAAAGGGACATAGCGTGATGATATATTATTATTATTGCAAAATACACTATGGCTTATCACGGATCGATAGCGAGCTATAGCGTTGTATCCCGCCTCGAAACTCACTACGACTCATTTCTTTTATTTTACAAGAATATGTGTGTGTGTGTCTATTCCAAAATGTTATTTAACCTTATTACATCCTGTCTCTTCCATAAAAGAACCACGCGCGCGGGTTTGCGGAGTCACAGCTACACGGTAACTCACATCCCGGCTAGGAAAGAAAGAAAAAAAAGAAGGAAAGAAAAAGTTTATTGAGGCAAAGGAAACAACACACAACAAACATATTTATATAAAAACAACAATGAAAGAATACATAACATCACATCATGTATCCTGTGTGCTGCTACCCGTCTCAAAGAGCACTCAGCTCAGCGTGTGCTGGGCGACGCTGCACGCGCCAGCCAGCGCTGATTGTCAGCCGACGCTCAGGGCAACCGATTGCGCGGACGTCACAGTGCTATTTAAATATTAGAACCAAATATATAAAAACATACCTTATAACGTACAACAAACAAGTATGACAATAAATACATAGAATACTAAGGACTCAGAAGTTCTCTAACCTTTATTGCAGCCGAATTGTCGGGCTGCAGGATGGTCTTCCGACGATATGTTTTTCTTTATTGTTGACAGTTATAGTCGTTTTTTGGACTGCACTATGCTTGCTATCCGGCGTGGTGTGGTCACAATATCGAGTCAAGATAAAAAAAAGCTACACGATGAAACTAACGCCATCTAGCGAAGACCGCGTAACTACTAAAATTTGGAACTGTCACTGGCCTATCTATATATATAAAATTACTTGTCCTAACTGAAATGTCATCGTAAAGCCTAAAGTACTATATCAAGAATTATGAAATATTTACGTAGTGTTTTTTTTTACATCGAATTTAACGAATTTCGCACCACCCCATTCCACTGCCTTTCATTCATCATTCTTTCATCCATCCGCTGATAAGGTCTGGGTGGTGCCGTTTATTCAGAAAAGTATAATACAGACTTAATGCTAAACTTAAGTATCTATTACATTTTTCCTAACAACTAGTACCTAACTAAACCTTAACTAGCGTATGTACAAAAATTAACCTAAGTCTTAAATACTAAATAAAACGCAACAACAGGGAAGGTATTTATTTACTTATTTAATACTTAGCCTAATAAATAACAAATAAAGGGGTCTGGGGCGGGAAGCCGTTTCGAGGCGAACCTTCTGACGGCGGCGTTCTTCTCCGTCTGCTACGACAGACGGGTCGCTGGTCGAAGGTAGCTTTTTTTTACATCGTAGGCACGTATTAAGGACTTGCTTTGGATATCCTACCGCTGAGAGGGTGAAATAAGATTTTAAAGTTTGTTTGAAAATCAACCAGTTTTAATGTAAGCATTATGTAAATCGGTATTTAAACTTTTGGTTAAAATTAAAAAATACGTGTCAGAGTTTTGGAAAAGCACCATCTATAGAGGCAAAACAGGTATTAAAATTTTGTTAAAAAAAAATTGTGAATTATGAAGTAAGCACTTTTTCTTTTTTTTTCTTATTAAATCCGGTTGTAAGATTCTTTGTTTCGAATTTAAAAAAAAATCGGAGTTTTTGGAAAACCAAACTCTAAAGGGATAAAATATGTAGGTATGTGTATGTAGGAGTTGAAATTTTGTTCGAAAAATCGTCAATTTTAAAGAAAATACCATTAAAACCGGTATTAAGATGTTTTGGTGAGCAATAAAATTAAATACATCACAGCTTATTTCTAGAATAAGTTTTCTATGAGCATTAATTAGTTAATGGCTTCATTTAAAAATAACTTGCTAAATTTAAAAACCATTTTGTCGATAATAAGTGATAAGTTTTTTATAAATAGATATGTAAAATGCATTTAATAAGATATTTAAGAATGAATAAAATTTTATTATGGCCTCGACATTTGCCAAATGTTAATATGACAACCTAGATCCATATTTTATGTCCTAGGATATATAAATGGGCATTCCGATCAAAGTTTTTGTGCAACAAAAATAATTAGTACAGTCGAACTAGGTTTTTTTTCCTGCACCGCCATAACGACCTCACCACGGCTGCTTATAAACATGGTACAGTCCAAAAAACGGCATCCATAACCACTATCAACGGCAGCGAAAAACTTATCAATAGCCACAGCTATCATGCCGGCCTACACAGGTATCTCTTCACGATTTATTTAAAGGATCATCCTAGAGTTCGATGACTCGGAAAATATTAAGTTTGGAAGATGGGTAGGCAGAAGGATTTATAAAAATTGAAGGAGGGAAGTGAGGTGCTTTGCCTAAAAATGCCTTGTGGTATTGTTATCTCCCGAGATCATGCCTAGAGGCTTTTTTTTTGTTAACCCGGAGGAAATCCCTGCGGACCGTCAGGGGAAGTGGTGAGGGCCACTCCCCCCGGTGTGTCGGACCTGCCCTGACTAAAAGCACCAGGGAGCCAGCACTGCCCTCTCTTCGCCTTCACCGAGCCTGGGAATCCAGATACTTCCGACTGCCTAGAGGGTGCGGCACGCCATCGCGCTACTGATAACAGGGCCCACACGCTCGGAGTAATAGTTATTTTGCTATGTCTAACCGACATTTAACGATTTTATTACTTCGTATCATCTCTATATCAGTCATAGAAAGTCCACTTTGTCATTTCTATTTGATGCCACGCGAGCTTCCTCACAAGTTTTTATTCACCGGTGAGCATGTATTACCTAAGTTCGTACGTAATTTGGAAATCTCAGCGATAAAAAACATCTTGAATACTTTGGATTCATAAAATCTAGAATTATTTTTAGAACATATTCAATTCTTATATTTATTTCCGCCACAAAATTGTAATTTAATATATTATTACATTAATGTTTGGATCCATTGAACTCTAAATCTCAATATTTTGCATATTACAATCTTTCAGTGTTTTAATTTTGGGTTCAACGGCTTATTTATCCTACAATTTTATGGTAATATAAATATTCTTTAAAATAATAATAAAATTATATTATTTAAATTTACATACAAATATTTATGGCATCTTTAATTATATAAAATTGTTATTTTAATATTTGTCTGAAACAAGCGTCATAGCTCCTATTCGGATGCTCCTATATTGATTTAGCTTATAGAGTTTCGTGTCTGAAAAGGAATGAAGGTATCCCTTTTTTTTTGGTGTCTCGGGGGAAAATCCTGCATAGGACCATCAGGGCCGCTGTGAGGGCAGCGACCCCGGTGTGTCAGACCCCTACTGACTAAAAACCCCCGGGGTATCCCTCTCATCGCTCCACCCGAGCCTAGGAAACCAAATTCATCCAGACGCCCGCAGAGCGAAATGCCTTGTCGAGGCTGCCTCTCTGGGAGAGGTAGGGGTAAATAAAGGTACCCGTATAGTAGGGGCGCTCAAGCGGTCGATCGCGAGAGCTTTTTGACTCGATCTCGGGTAATATTGACCGATAATGATCGATTCACAATTTTTTATTTGATGATAACATGATTCTAGGTTAAGCCCTTATTACTTTTTCGACGACTCTTCTAACTAAATTATTATTCTATTTATTCAACATAATTACAATATTATTACATTTTAAAATAAATACATATAAACAACATATAAATTTTAAAATATAAAAAGAAACATATACCTACAGGGGCGAGGCCTAAGGCCCAAGCCACCGGTAGTTAGGAGCTCAGAGTGAGGAGCCTCCTCACAATGCGCGCCGTATCGAGTAGAACTGCCTTCTGTATCCGGCCCTTGCTCCAACAACCAAGCGAGAGCCTCTTAAGGTAATAATTGAGGCTCTTTGCGACCAGCCCATTAGTCGATACGACTATCGGGACAATAATCGTAGAATATTATTAATATTAATATTATTATTATTAATTTTGACCCTATGCAGTAACTGCATCGCATCTGATGGTAAGCATGGTGCAGTCCAAAAAAAACGACTGCAACTATCAATAGAAAAAAAAAAATCGATAGTTGCAGTGATTAAGCCCGTACAAACATCTCTTGACGCTTCGTTTAGAGAATCCAATATCATAGGACAGATCAGAGCCGGCGCGTAATAGCTCTATTAGAGAAATCTATGCAAAGCCTTAAGGTCACTGGTAAAAAAATAAAAAATAAAATGTGAATCAAAACGCGTAGGAGTGTCAATACTAGTTTTATAGAGGATCTGAGTTCATTACCCGTGTAATAGATATAATCAGGAGGTTTGGTTATCGCGAAATCTTCGCAGATCGCATCGTGAACCAACCGTGACGAGATCTTACGGCCTGCCGACGGTTAGCCACCGTCACTTTGTCTTATTTTTCGCATAAAGAGGAGTGTTAGTTTGGCATGTGCTACCTAAAATCCTGGATTTTGGAATTTTTCGGGACGGGGCAAAATTACTGCTTACCCTCTGAGCCAGCCCATTTACCTTTATTTCTCTTTTTTCTTTTTGGTGTTATGATTTTAATTTTTTGTTTTGATATTGTTAGTACTTAGTTAATGCTTTTGAGCCACGCTGTGGCTGCCATTCATTAGTATCCGTTGCAGACATTTCGTTTGTGCATGTGATCTCATTGTGAATGTAAAATGCAATGGAACCGTTGATAGCCCATACATAAATAAATAAATATGTGGATTAATGCAGTCCAAAATGCTTACAGCACAATTTTTAGAGGTTCTATGCTTAACAGCTTTGTAAATATAATGATATAAGGAGTGAAATACAATATTTCCGAAAAGCGATCTTTGACTTTGCAGAACTTAATATGTGGTAACGGTCTCATGAGGCTTTTGAGTTGGCTTTTAAAACGTCCAAACCAAAGGTTTGTGCTTTTCCGTCAATTTTTTAAGTAGAGATTGGCCCACTTTTTTAGATATATTGTTCACTGAGTACGCTGGATGATGTGCTCATTTGCCGCTCCTGGAATTTGGTTTCCGGGGTGTGGCCACCGGCTTAGCATAGATCCCGAGTCTGAGTTTATTATCTGTGATTTAAGGGATATATTTGTACGACTGTCTCTAGAAAGAAAGGCATGTATTTGGCACACAGCATAACATAAAACACAGAAGGGTAAGTTAATTAAGATAGAAAACAACAAAAGCAAACACCTTGTGCTGTGATACGCCAAAGGGAAGTCAGCTCAGTGTATGCTAGCTGAGTTACCCAGTGCTGATTCGTGGCGTCGTAGCTGCTAAACGGGTTATCCGATTTTGATTTTTTTTGTTCGTAAGGTGAATTTTGGTGACGTTATAAGTTGTGATTCAATAAAATCTAATCAATTACTTGAAGATAATGAAGTATTTTATAGTTGTTGAAGGAAATGACTTCTACTAATTTTACCAACTTACAATTTAGAATCCTGTGGCTTCTATTAGAGATTATATTAACTTGGTAACCTTGAACTGATTCCGCAGTATTATAAGGAATCAGTGGGATATCCAGTTGTTCACTAATTTAGAAGAGAAATATTGTTTGTTTTTTTTGGACTTTTATAAAATACTAGCTGATCCGGCAAACGTTGTTTTGCTATATAACGTTTTGTAACATCTTCTAAGATGTTCATTGAAATTAAGTGATGTCAGAGACAATTTTGTTCACAATTATATACTCTTAATCAACAACACATTTATTTGGATAAAGATTAATATTATTACGTTGATACAACTCTTAACAAATAATGCATTAATTTCGACCAAATTTGTTTACCATAAAAACGGTTCTAGTGACTTAATCTTAAAAGATAGACATATACTTTTTTTAGATCATTCCAAGAGGAATAATTCTTTCTTACATATATTTTTGGTGTCTTGAACCGTTTTTGCAGCGCACGCAATGGAAGCCCTCAAGGATGAATAATTTTCCCCGTTTTTTCACATTTTCCATTATTTCTTCGCTCCTAATAATTGCATCGTGATGTTATATAGCTTAAAGCCTTCCTCGATAAATGGTCTATTCAACTCAAAAACAACAAATTGAAAAAAATTTTCAATTCGAACTAGTAGTTCCTGAGATTAGCGCGTTCAAACAAACAAACAAACAAACAAACAAACAAACTCTTCAGCTTTATAATATTAGTATAGATTAGCACGACCAACTGACTACACTGCGCCTGATTTTTCGTCAACAGTCATCGTGATTATGCTGGCCTGCGCAAAAGCCTTTTCACACTTCATTTTAAGGGGCCATAGTATTTGACGGACGTTCCTTATATCCGCATGAAAAGATTCGCTTCTACACTCATCATGCGAACAGTTAAAGACTGGAATATTCTTTCAGCGACCATATTTCCACATTCTTGTGACTTAGAAGCCTTTGAGAGAAAAGTGAATAGGCATTTTTGGTCGCGGTCCATCGTCGAACTCTTGTTTACCTTCCACCAGGTGTGATTGAAGTCAAGCGTCCGACTGTGGTGCGTAAGAGTTGACGAGGAATAAGAAGGAATTCCGGGAACGAACTTACTTGTATATTGTCCCGGTCCACGGCGCTGGTTCAGGCGTCCACACCACAATTTCACGCGTTGTCGGGGTAAGCAGAGCGCTCGAGTTGATACCAATTGTATTACACAGCGTTGTAGCGTTTTATATATTTTTAGAGAGTTTATTACAGCGAGCGCGTTGTAGTTTTCGAAGCGTTCAAACCCAGAGAGGAAAACGGATGCGGTAGGTAGGGGGATAAAAATGTCGAGTGAGTGTTGCTTGTGTATGGATAGATTATATGAGAGAATATATATTAAAATATTATAAATACAGAATAAAAAATAAAATAAATGTAAATTAATAATAAACGGCGCAAACAGACTGTAAATCAATGGATAGGCTATAAGTAGATTGATAATAATTCAGTCGGCGAAGTCACTTTATTGGGTAAGTTTTTATTTGATATTTCTCTAGGCACGGTTAGCAGTGAGTGGAGAGTCACCCTGGGGGTTTGTAGTCAGCAGGAGTCAAGCAGACTGGCGCCGCCTCCACAGCGGGCCTGACGGTTCCATGCAGGACTATGCCCCGGGCTACCAAACAAGCTGCTCCATAATGAGCGAAATCGCGCTCAGTTAAGTGTATAAACAAGACCCCGATCTCTCTCTAATTAAAAATTAACTGTGCGATGCAAGTTTTATTGCATCCCGCCGCCGTTTTCGACAATAAAGTATTTTGCAATAAAACTTACTTAATATATATTATTTGCGTTTGATTGCAAATAAAACAAAAAAAAAGCATTGCATTGTGTTATTATATTTAACGATTATTGTTGCCTTAATTACTTAAAAAACTCCATTATTTCAATTAAATATCAAATTTGTTTCTTTGATATGGCGCCGCGTTTTTACATTTAAGTTATATAGCTTTGGTTTATTTTGCTTTGTTCGCGATTAAGTACTTGATTTTAATGAAGTCTACATTTTTTATCTCGAATATCTTGACCTAATTTAGAATTGACTAACGTTCGCAAATTCTACAGTATAATAAAGGCATGTTTACGGTGCTCAATTTTGTCTTCAGTGGCAAAATAACACTGTCCACGGAGGTTTATGACATAATCAAATGTGACAATTTTGCTAGTAATTATAAAGGTCAGACTGTTCCCGGAACTTCAACGATGTCAAAAATGGCACTACTTAGAACCCACTTCGGTACATGGGAATTTAATTGTCATTTGATTGTGATCAAAAATGTCAGTTTTTTTATATTATCTTTGTTTTTCTTTTATAATTAGTTAGTTAGCAGTTTTATACTGTTGGTATCACGGCGAATATTCTAAAGAGCTATTTAACCTTGTCCCACCCTCCCAATCCCGGCTAGGACTGAGAAGTTCTGTAACTCATACTTTTACCGAATCTTTGGGCTCTAGGATTGTCTTCCAGAGAGCGTATCCCCACTGTCCTATGACAATAAGGGCGGCATGGTCACTGATTATCGATAGGTTTTTTTACCGTTGATAGAGTTGTCGTTTTTGGATTGCTTACCATCAGGCGTGGTGTGGTCACTGTGCTAAGTCAGGATAAAAAAGTTTTTTATTATTGTTTTGTGTTTGGTTTGCTTTTTTTGTAGAACTTTTACTGGCTTATATATCTTTTTTATGCGTGTTTTATTGTTGCTATACATTGCTGTATGTTTTCCTGATTATATTTTGCCCTTTTTTATGCGGAACTTATTTTAGAGGGAGTATCTCTTGGCCAGACTGACGGGTTTAAACGCTGGCGTCAGCAATTTCAGATGTTCCTTCGCATCCAAGGTGCTCAAGGAATTAAGGTCCGGGAGAGTTTGCTGCTTTTGATCGGCCCTGAAGGTTTCCATACCTATCAGACCTTTAAATTTGTAAAAGAGGCCGAAAGAAACGATATGGACGTAATATTTATAATTCGTTAACTACATTAGCACAAAATTGAGTATCACACTCGACTGTTACAAATTTTTCACACGTAACCATGAAGAGAGACTTATCAGTACTTTTACGACTTATCAGTACTTTAGTGGTATTTAAGGATGATCTCATTAAGGACAGCATAGTGTGTGTTTAGTGATGAAAATGCCCGGGAATTTTCCCAAAGTGCCCAAATCTTCCGTGAACATTTCGTAAATTCCCGGGAATATTCCCAAGGAAGTTTTGGGCACTTTGGAAAATTTCCCGGGCATTTTCATCACTATATGTGTTATTCGGAGTACAACTACCAGGAGCCGTTTGCTTTGTTATGGAAAACCCGACTAATGAGTGACGTCGCGAAACGCGGTCCGATTGGCTGGTGCTGGGGAGCGCGCCGCCGCAGCTCGCGCGGCGCTACGGATCCGGCGCAGTCGGTGCAGCAACAAAGACAATTTACACTCTATAATTAAAACATAAGATAAACCATTAATTCGTTAATTAAACTTGTTTAATATTACACAAACTTCATTAATTAATCGATAAACTTTATGACATGTTTAATGGCCCATAACTTGATAACAGCTACTTTGAACGGAAGCAGTTGCCTGTCCACTCAATGCCAGTTTTGATGTTATTTTAATTTTTCTGGGATATATACAGCAATATATAAATAATATAAAATAGACCAAAAAATTTAAGAGGGATCAAAGATTCTACAAAAAAACAAATACAAAACAATAACCAAGCTAAGGGACATAATACAATAAGAGAAAAGTAACTAATTACACAAAGAAATACAAAAAAGAAAAAAAAATGAATTTAAGCTCTTTTTTTTTAAGTATTTCTTCTAAAGGAGCGAAATGTACAAGACAATTTCGACATCACAGCGCGATAAATAAAAGTATTATTAATTTAATTTGATTTTATAAATGGCGCTCTAAACAGCAAAAAATCTCTCGCATGGGAATGCGGACTCCTGGAACCTATTTGGCTTAGCAAAGAGCTAAGCCAAATAGGTTTAGTTCCCCATTTGGGACGAGTCTACAGGACCTTTGAAATAGTTTCGAATAAAAAAAGTTGATGTTTCCCAATTCTTCGAATATTTGAAGTAGGAATTAAAAGAAAATGAGTTTTATGAATATACTAGATTGCAGTGACCTGCATAGGGTATTTAGACAGGGTAAGCAGATTCATATAATTAATGTGAATACTATATAATGATAATAAATATTATATTACTCTCATAGGTAAGATAGATGGCGTGAAAATAGGATAGATATAAATATAAAGACTTCCTTTTTTTGTTTAAATTAAATCAATTTATGCCTGACTTATTTATCGTAAGGCCATGCAATGCTTTCATGCATCTATGGAATGAACGCTACTGCTAGATTGTAATCTAGACATTGCCTGAGTTACAAGGCGACATAAAACTAAGTCATAATTCTCTAATTATCACTGGGTTCCACGCCGATGATGACTAAATTCATCATCCTGATTATAATTGCTAATCTCGAGCTCCTCTCGACCCAGTCTTGGCTAATAGAAACGATCTGTAGAAAGGATTTTTGGATAATGGAGTTCAATCTAGTGATGAGGTTGACTTAGTTTAATATTTAGGGTTCCATACAAAAGAGGAAACTGTGTATTTGATAGATATTAATTTCCACTCAACACTTCTACACGGTTCTTAGAAATAGGAGTTCGACAGACAGACACACGGATAACCAAGTGGTTATAATAATTGTGAATTACTCACATATGGAAGCGTTCATACTTGGTGTAAAAAGTTCCTTACAACGATACGTCTCATGCAATATTTAAAAAATAAAATCCTCATTTATATCTATGAGAGTCCCTTTCAAATTTGATTTTTTATTACATGAAAAATCATCGATGACGTTGCGACAAAGGTTTACAAGGTTAGCCGGGCAGTAGACTTGAGAAAGTCTGCTGCCCGGATGAGAGGGCAGCGGTGCACGGTGTCCTTATCGTATCACCTGGGAGAGAGGTTTTTGGAGGGGTGGGCTTTACTCCTTCCCCTCCCAGAGAGGTAGCCTCAATAAGGGTTCTTGTACTCTGGGTGTCTGGATGAATTTGGCTTCCCAGGCCCGGGTGGAGCAATGAGAGGGACAACCCGGGGGTTTTTAGTCAGTGGGAGTCTGACACACCGGGGTCGCTGCCCTCACAGCGTCCCTGATGGTCCTATGCAGGATTTTCACCCGGGATAAAAAAAAAGGTTTACAAGGTACATCCTAATTTCTAATTGATATCTTATTTGGTTTAAACGTTATAGGCATCTGACAGACGGATGTACAAATAGACAAAGTGACAAACCACCAAAATGACTCAGAGACCTCGCTTCACTCGATCAATAAACTATTCCCAATTTTATTTACACACGTTAGGGTTTAACTGTTTTAACTGTCAGTCATGACAGTTAAAACTTTGCGCGTGTAGGTTGCCTTAATTTGGAAAGCGCATTTCCCGTAACGCTATGCACGAAAGAGACATAGAGCTAGAGAGGGACGTCGCTATTTCCGCGATGCAGCTTAGGGGCGGGGCTCCACACGCCCAGTATCGATCGACCGTGTACAGCCCAGCTATAATTTATTCATAATCGTCAATATGCTGAGGAAACGGGAATTTAGTTGTATTTATGACTCTATTTGCATATACCGACCGCCGCTGGTTATTTTGGAAATGTCAGCTTTGAATTCAGTCACTAACGCATTTTAAAGTTTTGTATTATATGTAAATATTTTACCGGGTCTTATTCGCGAATTTACTTACTGACAATAGAAAAAAAGAGATAAATGTGAGGCCACTCATGTCTCTGTTAAACTCGAAAGAGATATAGAGTCAGGATATATTATATATTTTTTTTTTACACTGGCTCGACATAGTGACTACAGAGTACCTGATGGTAAGTACAGTGAAGTCCAAAAACGAAAACGACTGTCAAAAGATGAAAATCCATTAATAGTCTACATCGTCATGTCGGCCCACATATACCGCGACTGAAGGTCTCTAGGTATATGAGCTACTGGATATACACAAGCTGATTCCGAAACGCGACAAGCCGAAACTGGTCACTATGACGGGCTTTACACCCATGTACTGTGGTCGCGATCCAGACGGGCACCGACGCCTTACCACCTCGCTGCTGCTCGTTTAGCACCACCCAGGAGTCACGTGTAGGGAAACTGGGGTAAAGCCTACGGACGCGAGCAGCTTCGACTCCCAACTTCACTTCGACTTATTATTAAGTTATTTGAGCATAAGCCCCGTTAACATATTTATCCCTGCGGACTGTTTGTATTGATACAATGGGTATGAATGATCCAAAGATATTAATAACATTGAATTTTTTTATTGTCTTAAATATAATTAGGAAAACATACAGCAACATAAAAACACACATACAGAGATATACATAAAGAAAATACACAGGTCGGCAAAGATTCCACAAAAGTGTTAAAAGAAATAAAAATTAAAGAGACAATAAATACAAATATAAAACCTTTTTTAAGGTCGACGATTGCCCGAACCGGGCATTGACCAGAGTAGGTATACGAGTGAAAAGATCGCCACAGTGACTCGCTTCGGCCTGTCGGAATAAAAGACTGTATTTACTATATGTATATTATTATTTGCCGTGGTGGCTGCCGGCAGAATAGAATAGCACCCCCCTCTTCTTGCTGAGGTGTCGTAAAAGGCGACTAAGGTATCTCTTGAACACCGCAATTCAACTAGGTGTTTAGAGAGGGGAAAACTCGACCAAACCTGCATCCCGCTCCCTCCCGATCGTACTGGTTCTCCTTTCCATCGGGCCCGAGGGAGCTCGGACGAGAGAGTGCTTTTCTGGCTGCGCGTCCAGTTATGCACTTAAATATCTTCTGCGCAATTGACTGTTTCCGAAAACTGGACCTCGAATTTCTTAACCGGTGTTGAAACAGTCGCCGAGGCCGAAACCGGCTAGGACATCATCATCATCATTATTAATTGATTGTACGCTTGTAATATATCATGGCTAACATGTCCAGTGGTGCAGCTGATCGCCGTACTCACAGCACTAGAGCTTGAGACGTTTCGCCTCCTTCATGGAAGAAATACATAACAACGTTCTTATTCTCTCTCCCTTCCATAGTAGAACCACGCGCGTGGGTTTGCGGAGTCACAGTTATATGGTAACTCACACCCCGGCTAGGACTCAAAAGTTCTCTAACCCTTGCTGCAGCCGAGTTGTCGGTCTGTAGGATGGTCTTCCGGCGAGCGTGTTCCCACCGTCCTATGTTATTTGGTCCTTTAAACGAAGCGCGAAGAAATATTTGTTCAAGCTGGCGTATCACTGCGGCTATGAGTTGTTTTTCTTTACTGTTCATATATAGTTCTAGTCATTATTGGTAATGCAGCATGCTTTCCATCAGGCGTGTTGTAGAAACTACGTCAAGTCAGGGTAAAAAAACTTTTCAGTAACGAAGTAGAAACAAGTCTGCGGACAAATGCTGAAGTATTAAATATAAACTTTCCAAGAGTTGATACGTTGATAAAGTTAGCTATCAACTCGATAGCTACAAAATGACTGCAACGCCATATTAAATCAACTTTTAATTAAGTTAAGTGGTTTATGAGAATTTACATAATTTATGAATGCAATTTAAAAAAGTATTTTCCGTTGAATCCTATTAATTTGCACAAAATATCTCCGTCATTTGAGTACATTTAAAAAAAATTCAAAGCATATTCCTATGTGGGTGTTAACATTTTGTAGAGAATTACAAAACAAACTCTGTTGATGCTCTGAGAAATCGAAAGAAACGACAGTTAAGTTTGTTTTTTATTATTATTATCGTATATTAAGAAAACCATTTTATTGAAATTTAAACACACAGCGGTTTAGTAGGTATCTGTCAAAATTGTCAATCAATTTCCACAGTTTATATAACTGTACAGGTAAAGAGCGGTTTCACATGCAGCCGCACGAGGAGCGGCAAATTTTAAATCCTTGAAAGAAGTATATTTTCTTTGCATATCCATCTCACACAATAATCTAAATAAACAATATTGCTGATTGAATTTTGTCTCTGTGGTGGCCTTGGAAAAGTGACCGGTATCCATGCCTGCAACGCGGATGGTCCTAGTTTCGAATCCCGGCACATACCTCTCGGTTTTTCCAGATTATGTACGGATTTAAGCATCACAACAACATAACATATTTTATTTATTTATTTACTTTTTACAGGGTTGCCAGTGCCCCGGTACAATAACTCATTTACACAATACATATACACAGTTACAATCAACAATGTACAGTTCCTATCGCGGCATCCACAACATACGTCAGAGTGGCTTGTTTATTTATACTATATTATATTATATCATACTATATCATATTACATTATATCATGCTATGTCATAAAACATTATACCATATCATATTATTTTTTGGTAATCATAATAACTAAGATCAAGTAGACGGTCACAAAGACCTGATATCCTGAATACAGTGCGACGGTTCTTCACTTGAGATCAACTGTTCCTGTTGTATAATGCCCAGGTCAAGCCCTGCATGGACTGTTCGTATCTCGGCAACAATTTCACACAGTACTTACTCGACGCCCTGGACAGGTTGCAGCGGAGGACTGTCCGCATTGTGAATGATCCAGACGTCACTAAGCAACCTGAACCGCTCCAGTTGCGCAGAGATGCTCCTCACTGGGCGTGTTCTGCCGTCTGTATCATGGCGAGTGTTCTGAAGTATTATCTTGTTCCACCTCCTCTCTTCCATAAAATAATCACGCAGTCGCATTTCCGGAGTCACAGCTATACAGTAACTCAAAACCCCGGCTAGGGTTAAGAAGTTCTCTAACTGTCGCGAGCACTGCACTATGTTGCTGGATGTTCAAATAAAAGACCGTACTGTCGAACCATGATTCATTAAATTCTCAATATATTTACATTTTTATGTTACGAAACAATTGTGTGTTCTAATTCGGTTGTAACGCCATCTAGTTTAGTACAATGATACTAACTGAGCGGAAATGATTAGTTTTAAATCTCAAGTATTTTAAACACTAACTCTTATTTTGCCGAGGCAATGAGCTGTGGTATGGTTTTCTGGCTAGCGTCTTCTCATCGTTCTATGCTAATGGATCCTTTAAACGAAGCGTGTAGAGATATTTCTGGAGGCCGGCATGATCACTGTGACTATCGATTGTTTTTCTTTACGATCAATAGATAGTTGCAGTGGCTTCTAAACAGCACCATGCTTATCCTCAGGTTTGGTGCGGTCACTATGCCTAATTCGAATAGAAAAAATATAATATGATGTCTTTGGCTAGGGATTCTGTTCCTCCTCTATCTAATTATATGATATAAAAAATGGCTTAATTGAGTCAATCTGCGTACTCTTAATGAAATGAAATGTATTTATTTCGCCACAAAGTAACAAAAAACTAGAAATTTAAATGCAGTCACAGAAACAACATACAGAAACAAAAGAAAAATACATAAAACATATAAACATGGCGAAAATTTGACCTTCTTAAGCTCTTCCAGCTAACAGCGCAATTTTTTTCAACGACATGTTATCATGTTTACTCTAAATGCTTACGTAAGTGAGCTTGTTCTAAAAGAAAATCTTTTTCCACAGAAAAACTAAGGCTGTCTCTCTGCGTCGGCTGTGGCGGGCAAATACACGATCAATACATCCTGAGGGTAGCGCCTGACCTCGAGTGGCACGCGGCTTGTCTAAAGTGTCAAGAATGTCGACAGTTTTTGGACGAATCGTGCACGTGTTTCGTCAGAGACGGGAAGACTTACTGTAAACGGGATTATACTAGGTAAGTTTCCCTTTTTATAAATCCCTCGCTTTTCAAATTAATACACAAAAAGCATAAATATTGAAAATAAAACAACAAGTGGTTTTCCATATTGCACCCATCCCCTCCCTCCAGTTGTCCTTTTTACCTATATTTCTTAATTATATGAACTGATCCAATAAACAATGTCCACATCATAATTATTAGAGTCTTTGTGCTCAATGTGCGACAATGTAAACATTATTTATTTGCATAAAAAGCGTATTTCGCTATATGAAAACCGACTTTTCACCTCGCATAGTTTAAAACGTGGTAACAATATCTTTTGAGACTGTGGAGTTAACTTTTAAAATGTCAAAGCCAAATGTACGTCGGCTTTGACAGCTGCTCTGTCAAAGTCTGAGCTGGTCTGCCGCCGCTGGAATTAAGTACAAGGAGCTCTGGCTCCGGCTTGCCTGCCCCTAGATCCTAGCCTTATATTATAAACAACATATATTGGGTTCAGCACATAGCATATATTCTATGATATTATGTATTGTTGTTTCATTGTTTTCTTTGTGGTTTATTACTTACCGTCTTGCGTGATGTGGTCACTTTGCCGAATCTGGGCAAAAACACGATCTTTGACAAATAATTCTTTTAGATCTCGATTTTTTTGTAAATCAGTTCATCAGACTGCGATTCCAATGGATTTAATACCACATTTTTATAAGAATCGCCATCCCTACATTTAAAACTAATCGTAAACTCCCACGACATTTAGTGATAATAATAAATGTACAGGAAAAAACTAGTAATCGAAAACCCGCTTATCCGGGCGGGTGTAAACGGAAACAAACATTGCCATAGAGGTATCGGGTTGCCGCCGCCCGCCGCGCTGTCAAAATGACGTTTGTTTTGGCGCCAAAATACATAACGCTCAGCCCCGCGGCCCAGACGAATCCGGCTTGTTTTCTCTACGGCACATCAGAGCGCTGCCGACGCTTTAGACTCCGTTTACACAGTCGCTGATGAGTGCAAATACTTTTGAAGCCGACTTAGTGTAACAGTGCCTGTGGTGGTCCAGTGGATTAGGTAGGTTGTTAGTAGGTACTTACTTGAGGTTGTTGCTCTTAGGTTGATCCCACTTATTATACTGGACGGTTCTGATACTGTATTAGCACTACGGCGTCCGCGTAATCAGCTCTATTAAAGGTCGGCTTACAATCAGCGCTAGATGGCGCGTAATAGCGTCACAAACTACACCAGCTAGTTTCCCTACACGTGACTCCTGGGTGGTGCTAAACGAGCAGCAGCGAGGTGGTAGGGCGCCGGTGCCCGTCTGGATCGCGACCACAGCACATGGGTGTAAAGCTCGTCATAGTGACCAGTTTCGGCTTGTCGCGTTTCGGAATCAGCTTGTGTATATCCAGTAGCTCATATACCTAGAGACCTTCAGTCGTGGTATATGTGGGCCGACATGACGATGTAGACTATCAATGGATTTTCATCCTTTGATAGTCGCTTTCGTATTTGGACTACACTGTACTTACCATCAGATACTCTGTAGTCACTATGTCGAGACAGTGTAAAAAAAAACCAGCACACGCTGAGCCGAGTGCTTTTTTAAATTGGCGACAGCACACAGGATACATGATTAATATTTAAGTATTATTCTTTCATTGTATCATATAAAAGTGTGTGCTGTGTGTTGGTCTATTTTTCTCAATCAATGTTTCTTTCTTTAAAATCCAGACACGTATATCTAGGGATCTCCAGATTAAGTACGGATTTAGTAAGTAGTAAGTAGATTTTAAGCATTCCGAGTTGGTCTGTGTAAACGGATCTTTATGTTTACTAACTCGGCGTAATGACTCCCGATGAAATCACTCAGTTTTGTTCTCTATATCCGTCGCGGTAAGGTTTCGTGGTTATGGATTTGCGCGGCACGAAGCTTGTTTGTCTGTGGGTAATTCTATATTTTGTCCGCGAGAAATGGAAGGGTGAAAACGTAAACACATGCGGGTTATTTTAGTGAATTCATCTTTGCCTTCGGTTTGTGTATAAAAAGTGGCGCCGATGCACGATTCTGATTGACGTTGGGTTATGATATACTCGTATTTAATTTCGATTCAAGATTAAATTTAGCTCTACTATTTTTTTTTTCTGACTCGTTTAGTGACCACATCACGTCTGATGGTTAGCATAGTTCAGTCTAAAAAACTACTACAACTATCAGCAGTAAAAAGAAAAACAATTGATAATCGCAGTGATTATGCCGGCCTGCACTAATATCTCTTCACGCTTCGTTTAAAGGACCCAGTATCATAGAACGATGGGAACACGCTCGCCGGAAGACCATACCACAGTTCAAGACTCGGCAATAATAGCAGTAAGACAACTTCACAGTCCTAGCCGGAATATGAGTTACCTTGTAGCTGTGACACCGTAAACCCGCGCGCGTGGTTCTATTCAGGAAGGGAGAGAGTGGAACAAGGTTTAATTCAAACAAGATCCAAGGTTTTCTTGGTGTTTTATAGTTTGTGTGATAATTTTTAATTTTAATTTAGATTGTAGGTATTATTGTCTGCTATTTTTTTTTCTTAATTTTGCTTTTATTTTTCTGTTTTAATATGGTTAGTACTTAGTTAATGCTTTTGAGCCATGCTGTGGCTGCCTTTTATTAGTATCCGTTGCAGACATTTCGCTTGTGCATATAATCTCATTATGAATGTAAAATGTAATGAAACTGTCGATAGCCCATACATAAATAAATAATAAATAAATAAATAATAAATAAATAATAAATAAATAATAAATAAATAATAAATAAATAAATAATAACTCTTCAGTACACTCGCTGTGATAAAGACGGTAGATAGATGAAAGCAACAGACGCGATACTCTAAAAACAAATCTAAATTAGCTCACAACAGCAGTAAGTAATCGACAAACGGATCTACTAATTAAGCTGAATCAACAAATATCTTCAATTGTTTACGCGGAAACATCCTTAGGAAGTTAACTAATAGTCTTCCTTTATCATTGACAACATCCTCTGTTACAAATATTTGTTTATATTAAATTTATTTTCATAAAAGCTTTCCATTAAGGAATACAAAAAAGGGTGATTGGCTCCTTTAGAAGAATCTTGAGATAGATTGTCAATTTAAATTTTGTTTTTCTTTGTTATATTTGTTTTTCCTTTATACAGGTATAATGAGTTAATTAATATTCTCTTATTGTTTTATATCTCTAAGCTTGATTTTTGTTTGGAAACTTTACTGGCTTATGTATCTTTTTTCTGTATTTTTTACTGTCTATATATTGCTGTATGTATCCCTGAAAATATAAAAAATTAAATAATATAGTAAGAAATTAGCGGAGTGCGTCGACGAAAAACACTGCGCGGTGTTGGGGAAGAATTTCTCCCTTTCGACATGGTGCCCAATGGGCGTGGCAGGACCGGGCTGTGGAGAATTGATTACAGAGCCTTTACTCCCTGTTTCTACGCAGAAGTAGACGCCTTGGGGTTTTTAGCCGATATAAGTCCGACACATCTCGGTCAGGACTCTCCTGTGAGACTGGGATGGTTCTCTCGCCCGGTTTAGTTGTGAAGACCTTTACCGGTCAATCAACGCGCGTCTTTTCGAAAAAACAAAAATGTAATGGTCCTATGAAGATTTACTCCAAGTAAAAAAAAAAGAAATCTACAACAGAACGCGCATAAATGCTTTAGTGGCTACTTTGCGTTTTTATGACATGCCCAGAGTGACCAGTAGCGCAACTGTTCACCGTTCTCATAACACATGATAACTCTATTATTGAGGTCGTGGCTGCTCAGGGTGAGGGCCCTGAGCAACTGGTTTAGCGGCCCTCGAGAAGTTGGCAGGGCACTGTGACGTGCTCTGCCTAAATACAACGAGCGAAATCGGGGAGGGTATCATCTTGCCCCGAGTTTGTCGCCATCGGGCGCGGCGCGACGGGGCTGTGGCGAATTGACTACAGGTCCCGCAGTCCCCGCCAATGCGCAGAAGTATTCACCTTGGGGTTTTTAGTCGGTACAAGTCCGACACACCTCGGTCGCGCAACCCCCCTGTGCGGCCGAGACGGTCCTATGAGGATTTTAAAAGTAAAAAAAAATATATATATATATATATCTATTAGATACCGTGCGGTTTTCTTTACGATGTACTTCTACGGCGAGGAAACATATTTGTTTAAAATTTAATGGTTATATACGTAATAGTCCTGCTGATGAGAATTAACAGGTTCAAATATATTTGACCAGAGGGATACGAGTTTGTATAAATAGCCGGTGAACATTAGCTCGTAAGCGGAGACGCGGTGGCTGGATCACATTTCGCTAATTGCAGGGGCGGCGCCCCGCTCCACGCCGCCGAGATTCCTCTCCAGTCGGTTTGCTTACTCTCTTCAACCCACGTGCCACAACATTTAACCCTTTCAGAGCGGGCGCCCACAGATGAAAACACAACATTTTTATACTATACAATAATATATCGTCACGTCATATCCCTTTGTGGGTGAGCAGAGATACATTAGTGGCTGTAAGTTTTTTTTTTACACTGGCTCGACATAGTGACTACAGAGTACCTGATGGTAAGTACAGTGTAGTCCAAAAACGAAAGCGACTATCAAAGGATGAAAATCCATTGATAGTCTACATCGTCATGTCGGCCCACATATACCACGACTGAAGGTCTCTAGGTATATGAGCTACTGGATATACACAAGCTCATCCCGAAACGTGACAAGCCGAAACTGGTCACTATGACGGGCTTTACACCCATGTACTGTGGTCGCGATCCAGACGGGCACCGACCCCCTACCACCTCGCTGCTGCTCGTTTAGCACCACCCAGAAGTCACGTGTAGGGAAACTAGGGTAAAGCCTACGGACGCGAGCAGCTTCGACTCCCAAAAGTATATACACAAGTATATACTTTGCGCTTATGTTTCGTGCCCAACATGACCAGTGGCACAGCTGATCACCGTTTTCACAGCACTACTAGCACAAGATATTACTATTAGATACCATACGAGTTTTGCTCACGATGTTTTCTTCACCGCTGAGCAAGTGGAGCCTAAATTTATATTTATTCTGGAAAAACTTAGATATAAATATAAGCGCTTATTAATCAAAATCACAATGGCCGCCGCGAAATAGCTCGCGCCAAAACTTTATCTAGGTAAATTAAATCAAACAATATGTCAAAAATTCTTCTCTGTAAATTAATTACATAGATAAAGAGTCATGTTACAGATAACAATTATCTTGATGTACTCAATTAATCATAGTCGCGATCGTAAATAAAAGTTCAAAGTCTGTAAGAAATGTTATTCTATAACTCGACGCCTCCCATCTCATACACACATAAATCATACTCACGCATTTAAATATTTGCTTTAGTGAATAGTGATGCGGCTTTACGCAAAACTACAACAGAATACAGATTATAAATCATTTTTTGTTATATTGTATTGCGCTGTAGGTAATAAATATGTGTCTATCTAATAAACGTAAATAATATATCGTCACGATATAACTCTTTATATAATTTCTAGAGCTGTGTATCTGTACTCTATTAATCCCTTTCTCGCTGTTTTATGCGCGTTGACACAACAAATGGACGTCAGCTGAAAACAGCACTGGGTGGGGTTCAGCTGGTCACCTAGCATTTTGGCAGCGTCGTCCCCGCCTGCCCACCGGCCTAAAGCGGCGCGCGATGTGTTCCCGCGTGCCGCTCTACAACACGGCACGAGAGGGGTGGCTCTATACACCACCCCTCCCTAAACGAGTAGAGGCCTACTCACGGCCGCACGCCCAGCCGGTCATTGAGGATGAGATCCCAGTCGTGCCCTCGATGGCGGTAGGCGGAAGGTGGAACACCGCGGGGGTTTTAGTCGGTGCAAGCCCGAAACACCGGGGGGCAGCCCTCACCTCTCCCCGAGGTCCGTTAGGGTTAACCCCGAGTTACAAAAAAAAGGTCACCTAGCATTTGCTGAGCTGATTTCCCTTTAGCTCAGCACAGCACAGGGTATTTGCTTTTGTTGTTTTCTATTTTGATTAACCTAACCTTCTGCGTTGTATGTTACATATGTGCCAAATAATCGCAGCGGAACACCGCGTTGGAACACCGGCGTAGAGTGGTCTGCCTTTCGGTTTTCTATAGACTATACTCTGGAGAGTGTGCAGCTGAATTGTATGATTTGATCCCCCCCCCTTTACCATAAATTGACGCCGTGCGGGTTTGCACCCTTATTTGGTTGACGTTCCAGCAGCTCGCACGAGGCGGTCCACCTACACATTTTTGCTGCGAACCAAGGTTTGGAATTCGCTTCCTGCGTTTGTTTTGCCAACATCTTATGACGTGGGGATTTTAAAACATCGAGTGTATCGGTATTTGCTGGGTGAGAGCGTTCGATTATTAATTCCAAACGATATGCGATATGTTTTGGGAGTCGTAGCTGCTCGCGTCCGTAGGCTTTACCCTAGTTTCCCTACACGTGACTCCTGGGTGGTGCTAAACGAGCAGCAGCGAGTTGGTAGCGCGTCGGTGTCCGTCTGGATCGCGACCACAGTGCATGGGTGTAAAGACCGTCATAGTGACCAGTTTCGGCTTGTCGCGTTTCGGGATCAGCTTGTGTATATCCAGTAGCTCATATACCTAGAGACCTTCTGTCGTGGCATATGTGGGCCGACATGACGATGTAGTCTATCAATGGATTTTCATCCTTTGATAGTCGCTTTCGTTTTTGGACTTCACTGTACTTACCATCAGGTACTCTGTAGTCACTATGTCGAGCCAGTGTAAAAAAAATATATATGCACTCGCAAACTTGTATCGAGAATTACTATGGAATTTAAAAAAAAAACATAATTTCATACCTGCACATTGTACCTTTACATGTAGTAAAACTCATTCTAATATTTAAATGTACACCAGTTGTGTCCGTACCTGGATGTAAATATAATATAAAAAATACAGTTTTTTTTAATTCTGATTCGGCGTAGTGAATACCCCACGCCTGATGGTAAGCATGGTGCAGCCCAGAGAACGACTGAAATTATCAACAGTAAAGAAACAATATACAGTCACAGTGATCATGCCGGCTTGCACAAAAATATCTCTTCACGCTTCGTTTAAGGGTCCCAATAAGTTGTGAAAACCATCCCACAGCTCAATGACTCGGTAAAAATTAGAGTTAGAAATTCTCTTAGTCCTAGCCGGGATATATGATACCGTATAGCTAAGATTCAGCAAACCCGCGCGCGTGGTTCTTTTATGGAAGAGAGGAGGTGGAACAAGATAATACTTCGGAACACTCGCCATGATACAGACGGCAGAGCACGCCCAGTGAGGAGCATCTCTGCGCAACTGGAGCGGTTCAGGTTGCTTAGTGACGTCTGGATCATTCACAATGCGGACAGCTCTCCGCTGCAACCTATCTAGGGCATCAAGTAGGTACCGAGCTAAACCATTCCAAAGGTGTCTAGAATATTCCATGCGGGACCTGACCTGGAACTTATACAATAGGTACAGTTGATGGGGCGTGAAAAACCGTCGCACTTTGTTCAGGATACCAACCAAGTCATCGCAATGTTGCGGAGATGACAGGTCCTATACGATTCCTCAGGTTGAGATCGCAATGAATCTTTATTTTTATTGTTATTTAATTACAAAAAGGCAAAGACATTAATATTATACAGCCATAATGTTAATCTAAGTAATTAGGTGAAATAAATGAAACTTTGAACCGCAATTTACATCAAAAAATTGTTTTACTAAAATTAGGTTTTATAAACAGATTAGGAACATCAAAGCACTATTTTTTGCTAGCTCATATTTTCCATGTTGATACAACAATTATTAAAATAATTATGAAATTAACGAACCCAAGTATAAATTATAATTATAGAATTAGAAACATATGGAAAGATAATTAAATTCTAAACACGCGGATAAAAGTGAAACAACATATTTAGGGGTGAACGGCTATTTGGTTTAAGCGATATTTTTAGATGATATAGTAATATATATTTTCGGAATCAGCGTTTTTTACCGATTCCACCGATATATATTACTATGTCATCTAAAAATGACGCTTAAACCAAATAGCCTTTCACCCCTAGATATTATTTTATTATGTTTTCATAAGGTCAGAGTGCGACGCTGCATGGAATATTGCACGCATCTCTGGAAACTCGATGCCCTGGACAGGTTGCAGCGGAGCGCTGCCAGCGTTGCGAATGATCTAGACGTGACTAAGCATCTAGAACTGCTCCAATTGCGCAGAGTTACTGCCTCACTAAGCTTTATCTGCCGCCTGTATCACGGCGAATATTCTCAAGAGTTATTTAAACCATGTCCCGTCCTCTCCCTTCCATAATTGCGCAGTCGCATTAGCGGAGTCACAGCTATACGGTAACTCAAATCCCGGCTAAGGCTAAGAAGTTCTCAGACTCTTATTTTCCCAATCATTGAGCTGTGGTATGATCTTCCGGCGAGCGTGTTCCCATCGACCTATGCTATTGAATCCTTTAATCGAAGCGTGAAGAGATATTTGTGCCGGTCGGCATAATCACTGAAACTATTGATTGTTTTTCTTTACTGTCAATAGTTGCAGTGGTTTAGAGACTGTACCATGCTGTCCATCACGCGTGATGTGGTGACTATGTCGAGTCAAGGTAAAAAGTAGGTCAATTATGTTCATTTTGTTCTATCTTGTTTTTTGCCTCTATAGCATTATTTGGCAAAAGTATGACAACGAACGGAATAATACGAGTAATAAATAAATAAAATCGGGAGCTCACGATGCGTCAACTTTTTTTATACTGACTCGACAAAGTGACTGCATTGCACCTGATGGTAAGTACATTGTAGACAAAAAATGGCAACAATCGTATAGGGACGAAAATTCGTTGACAGGCATCATCGCTATGTCGGCCCACATATACCACGACTGAAGGTCTCTAGGTATGTGAACAACTGGATATACACAAGCTGCTCTCGAAATGCGACAGACCGAAGTGAGTCACTATGACGGTCTTTACATTTCTTAATTGTGGTCACAACTCAGTTTGTGCAATCGCCCTACTATCTCAGAACTTGCGACAAATAGTTGAAACGGTATATAGTAACTTGCTGCGGTCTGTCCCGTTTTCGGATCAACTTGTATATGTCCTGTTGTTTATACTAGAACAAGAGGACCTTCAATCGTAGTCTATGCAGGCCGGCATGACAACGGGAACTCACAACGGATTCTTGGGCCTCGCCTAAAGCTTAGAGTTAGTGTAAAAAAATAATATCATTGGGTACACTTTTGGCGCGTGTATGAGGTTTCTGGTTATTTCCTAATTCTACGATTACCATAAACAATAAAAGTTTTAATTAGCTTAAACATTATTAATGAACTAATTAGGTATTAACTTTAAGAGTAGGTACCTCATTAATTTAAAATGTAATTTTTAGATTAGATAAATTAGAAAAAAAAATCTCTGTAGATATGAATAGTGTTTTATGAGTAGTAAAATTTGAGTTAACCACTTTATTATCTGTAAAAGCCATTACATATCGCTACTTGAGGCTTACGAATACATATATAGTGGAAGAATGTTTAATTTTTTTTTTAATTTACAGCTTTATATTATTTATCATTTATCTTAATACGCATTTTATAGTAATCAGTCAGTTATTTTAAGCATTTTAACTGACGTAAGGAATGAAAGAAATTGAGGTTTTGTATTCGATGTATGTTTATTTTTTCTGGCTATGGTGGTTTAAAGGCTATGGTATCCAAGAGCGGTGTCGCGAGTGCTCGGTTTGAATCCCGGCACGTACCTCTGGCTTTTCCAGAATAAGTAGGGGTTTAAGCACCACAGGCTCGCCGGGGAGGAAGCCTGCATTGCATCTAATAGAAAGGGCAAGCGTACTAGTGCTGTAAACAGCAATCGGCGGCTCGATCTGATAAGTTTCATCATGAATCTGGTCAGATTGGGCGCAACATTTAAGCGCAAAGTGGATACAACCACTACAGTATCTCTGCTCACCCCGAAAGGGATATAGTGTGACGATATGCGACATATTACTGTTTTGACTTGAAAGTATTTTGCTAGCTGACAATTCAGTAAAACACATACAATTAATGATTAGGTAATATTAAACATTTATTTAATAAAAACAATTTAATTTCAATACGTAACTTATGTAATCTAGTTTAAAGAAAAACGACTATATTATTAAGTTTCTTGGTTTTTGTTGTGCAAATCTTTTTTTTATTATTTTGCCGGGTCCGTAGGAAGTATATGGATGGATACCCAGGCCCGGCGAAGGTGAAGAGAGGACATAGCTGGCACCCCGGTGGTTTTAGTCGGTGCAGGTCTGCCACACTGGGGGAGTGGCCCTCACCACTCCCCTGACGGTCCAAAGGGATTTCCACCGGGGTTAACAGAAAAAAGATTTATTTTATTATATTCGTACACTTTATTTGATACTAGCTGATCCGGCAAACGTTGTTTTGCTATATAAGTTATTGTAATATCTTCTAAGATGTTCATTGAAATTAAGTGATGTCAAAGACAATTTTGTTCACAATTAAATACTCTTAATCAACAACACATTTATTTGGATAAAAATTAATATTATTACGTTGATATAGCTCTTAACAAATAATTTCGACCAAATTTGATTACCATAAAAACGGTTCTAGTGAGTTAATCTTAAAAGATAGACATATACTGTCGCGGACATTTTTTTAGATCATTTTAAGAGGAATAACTCTGTCATACATATATTTTTGATATCTTGAACCGTTTTCGCAGCGCACGCAATGGAAGCACCCAAGGATGAATAATTTCCCCCGTTTTTTTCACATTTTCCATTATTTCTTCGCTCCTAATAGTTGCATCGTGATGTTATATAGCCTAAAGCCTTCCTCGATAAATAGTCTATTCAACACAAAAAGAATTTTTCAATTCGAACCAGTAGTTCCTGAGATTAGCGCGTTCAAACAAACAAACAAACTCTTCAGCTTTATAATATTAGTATAGATATACATAAATAGATATATTGCGCACATTTTAGAATAAATAGTAAAAGAGAAAACATATATTTTAAAATATAAAAACGTTAACTCACTGTCCTCAGCCTTAAGCAGCGGTATTTAGGAGCTCGGGGTGAGGACTAGCAATATCGAGTAATGCTAACTTCTGTATCCGACCCTTGCTCCAACAACCAAGTGAGAGCCTCTTAAGATGGTAATCGAGGCTTTTGCGACCAGCCCATTAGTGGATACGACTATCGGGACAATGATCGTAGAATCCACATTATTATATTTATTATTTCTGATTATTGCTATGGAAATGTTCAGGATGTTGTAATTGCTTAATGAACGCCGGCCTTCACTGGTTCATGCATCTATATGTGTTGTTGTAAGTCAGTATTGTTATATTTCTATATAATGTAGCTGCCATTGGCTGCCCTATAAATATATATATTTTTTAATAATTTACAAGCGGGCGCTTGACCTCATTACCTCCTGGTGGAAGATGAAGATGATTCCGATGATTTAATCTTCTCTTAAAGACTTCTAAGTCATAAGATCGTGGAATTATGTTCGCTGGAAGCATATTCCGTTCCTTAGCCGTTCGCTTGACAAATGTAGAAGCGGTTTTTTCGTGCGGATACAAGGAACATCCACCACATGTGGTTGGTATCTGACATGATGGGCAGTGGTTTTATGGTGAAATGGGGCTGGTGGAATCAGAGGATGTAGCTCCTGAGCACACGCTCCATTGTGCAACCGGTAAGTTTGCGAGGCCAGGAGCCTTGCGTCGTATTTATTTATTTAATAAAAAAACAAACAATTATAGTAAAATTAGAAACAATACATTAAAGAAGCACTTAAATTAATAATAAATAAAAATTAAAAATACAGTCAAACCTGGATATGTGAGAGTTCAAGGGAGCACAATCTCATTCTCGCTTTTAGGGGTCTCTCACTAACCCGAGTTTCTCGCTAATGCAGGTACATGGGTAGCGTTTCTCTCTTATAGAGGTACGCAGCAATAACAAGTCACAGAAAGTACAAATGTATTATTTACATATATATTTTTAATAGTATGTATATGTTACCTTCATTAGATTTCGACATGTTAGAACTTTATAAGGGTAGGTATCAAGATGCTTACGAAAACAAAACAAAAACAATGGTAGGAAGTTCCACGAAAGTTAAGAATGAGTCATAAAATAGCAGATGTTAAATTTGTAATTTGTTTTGTCATTTGTTCCTCCTAAATAACATAAATATATAAAGCTCGACTGTCGCTTATAGAGGTATAGATAAGTAGCAGTCTCACTTACGGAGGTCCATGAGGGAAAACGACTCTCTCTTACAGAGGTTTCTGTTTCTCGCTAATAGAGGTTTTGGGAGCTTAAAATGACGGCTCCTGGCTATTACTCTCACTTATCCAGTTCTCACTTATCCAGGTTTGACTGTAATATAAAATAGAACTTCGAAACAATAGAAAAACTACTATATTTTATCAACTGTATAAGATATAATCTATTTAAAATGATGTAGCTATTTGGCGCCGGCTAGAATAATAGTATAAGTTATTTTTTTTATATATGTCTATATATAATAAGATAGTATGTCTATATATAATATATATCTTGATTTCTTTATGATAATCTAATTAACTTATCAATTGAACAATCATTAATAATAACTCAATAATATTTAATTAATAGATGATCATTTAATAGTATAAATAGAATAACACATTATTTTTTTAATGAACTTCTACATTTTACACATACAGTGTGTTAAAAAACCCCTGTCCGAACAGCGGTGTTACTCGGTATCGATATTAGATTCTGTATAGGTGATCTTTTTTAATTCAAGAGCAAATAAAATGAATAAAGTAAATATAATTAAAAGGGGAAACTTATAAGGCAACACTGGGAGCGTGCGTAGCTCGTGAACAAAGAAAAAAGCAAAGGATCGTGCTAGTTGGTCATGATGTAAAACGAAACATGGCTCCTGTTGATACCAAACCAATCTACATCCATCACGCGAACGGCTAAAGAGTGCAATATGTTTCCAGCGAGCATATTTCTACGTTTTTATGCCTTGGAGCCTTTAAGAGAAGAATGAATAGGCATTTGTTGGGCGGATGAGGTCCATTGTCGGACTCATCTTTACCTTCCACCGGATGCGGTTGAGGTCAAACGTCAGTCTGTAGCTGATAAAACAAACCTCCCCGCGTTTATGGAAGCGGGATTCTGACAGAGGAACCGATGAACAACGAAATAATTATGACATATAATAACATTTACGAGCAAACTAAGTTTGCTACATAAAGTTGCTCTTTTTTCCTTTTGTTCAGCATTTATGCTTTTAGAAATAAATTAAAAATATATTTGATTGAATCTCAAATTAAATACGAAAAAACAACTTTAGATATTTCTGAAATTTGACTTGATATTTTATTACTTGATATTTTATGGAACAGCCTGTATGTATGTATATGTATTTTATTATCAATCTACCCTATCTCTATTATATTTTATTTAGTATTCTACATTATTGTATACTACTTAAAAGTATTCTATGTATTTATTGTCATACTTGTTTATAGTACGTTATAAGGTATGTTTTTGTATATCTGGTTAGGTTCTAATATTGAAATAGCACCGCGACGTCCGCGCAATCGGTTGCTTTGAGCGTCGGCTGACAATCAGCGCTGGATGGCGCGTGCAGCGTCGCCCAGCACACACTGAGCCGAGTGCTCTTTGAGACGGGTGTGTAACTAATAAAACTGGAAATAACTATATTTCCTAATAAAACATAAATAAAAATTGATGAATAAATGAGCATTGACCGATATTAATTGTAGACAGTAGCATGTATGGCGCACGATCGAGTGTTAAGAAGGAAAAGTTCCTTTTACGTTATTTTGGAATAACAGGTATTGACTCGTTTTCCCTCCGCACTTTACCATGCCTTAGGACAGGGAAAACACCTACTTAATAATCAATTATTATCCATTCATTCACGTCTGTAATTGCCCCTAAATATGTTGACGATAATTTACTTTGTTTTAACCCTTAAATGCATGACTTTTATTTACACTTTAAAAAATATATATTTTGTAGATAAGTACACTACAATGCAAGGAAAAATAGTAAAGAATATATATATGTATATAATATTTTTTATACCAATTTATTAAAAACCCTATGTTGCAAATATACAATACTATGCATTTACTGTACACTATTGTGGCATACATAGTGGCACACAGGATGTCAGTGATGTGATGTTATGTATTATTCTTTCATTGTTGTTTTTATATAAATATGTTTGTTGTGTGTTGTTTCCTTTGCCACAATAAACTTTTTCTTTCTTTCTTTTCTTTCTTTCCAGATACTGAACCCAAAAATTTAACCCTTTACCAAGTCACAAATATCATACCCCAGCTTACCCCATGAATATAATAGCGTTATTATATACCATTTCGAACCTATTACCCTCACGTGAGCTATAGATGTACGTATATGCAATGCTTTTAGTGAAATTGCCACGGGGTGGCTTTTATGCTCCTTTTCACACCCCCCTGTTCGTTGAAAAGGGGGTTCGTGGGGGGATGTATACACAGTGAGTGAATACGCTTAGCTTCTGTTACCTTTTGGATATTTTTTTTCAACTTTACACTAAGGACGTTCCAAATAACGGTGATCAAAATTATCGTATTTAATATTTATATCTGTTGGGCTAATTACTCGTTTCAGGAACAGTCTTTAAACTTTACAACGTTTTTAAAAAGTATTTAATCTTCAATTGCGTGTACAAATTTATAATTCATTAGAGTTTAAAACCATCTTAACTCGACGTAAGATTAAAACACTATATTTTTTTAAATGGAACACAAAAACTATGGCTGTGCTTGTGATGGCCTAAAGTACCGGTAATTAATGGTCATAAGTTCGAGTCCCGGCAGCCGAATTTAGGCAACATTTGCTCGCCTGCGATGAAAAACATCGTAACAAAACCCGAATGACATCTAATACAAAGGTGATGTGTACTAGTGTAGTGAGAACGGCGAACAGTGCGGTACTGGTTATGTTGGTCACAAGATCTAAGCGCAAAGTGGATAAAGCCACTAATGTGCCTCTGCTCCCCCCGTAAGGGATATAGTACGATGATATATTATTACTAACGAGGGGTTGCGCTAAAAAAGGTAACAGATTACATGTCATTTGTATTACATTAACCAACCACTATACGTTGGAATCTATCCGTATGTGGTGGACAATCCTTACAGTGGGTCAAAAAAGTATTCGTACACTCAGTTTTTCTTCAATAACTTTATAATCGCCAGTGATACACAAACAAAAGATATGTTGTTTAATAGTTCACGAAGTACAGAAATAATCAATAAATGAAGAATGTTTCACCAGGGTTAATAAAAGAGTAAAGTAAAAAAAAACTAAAATTTGAAGGCAAAAAAAGTGTTCAACAACTAACAACAATTATACAAAATATGATTTGTTTGTTTATCATTAATGATTATGAAGTTATTGGGGAAAAACTGAGTGTACGAATACTTTTTTGACCCACTGTATACCCACACGAAAAGATTCGCTACTACATTCATCATGCGAACAGCTAAGGAGTAGAATCTGTTTCCAGCGAGCGTAATTCCTTGTTCTTATGACTTAGGAGCCTTTGAGAGAAGAGTGAATAGGCATTTGTTGGGTTAAAACACTCCTTCATCGGACTCACTCTTACTATCGACCGGGTGTGATTGACGATAAGCGATTATTTGTATATTATAAAAAATGTTATTATCGTTTTATTACGTACTTCGAAATATAACGCTGAGTTTTTGAACTCCTCGAAGAACACATTAAATCTGCCTAGAGTCATATATTTTTTCTCTTAATCATCAGGTTATTTGGAACGAAATGCGACAAGTGCGGCTCCTCGTTTAGCAAGAATGACTTCGTGATGCGAGCCAAGACGAAGATATACCACATTGACTGCTTCCGGTGTTGCGCCTGTGCAAGACAACTCATACCTGGTGAGTCTGGCGTGCACTGAACGTTAAAAAGGGAAACATAACAATATACAATTCAACGGAATTATTAAATATATATGATGATGTCCTAGCCGGTTTCGGCCACGGCGACTGTTTCAACACCGGTTAAGAAATTTGAGGTTCAGTTTTCGGAAACAGTCAATTGCGCAGGAGATATTTAAGTGCATAGCTGGACGCGCTGCTAGAAAAGCACTCTCTCGTCCGAGCTCCCTCAGGCCCGATGGAAAGGAGAACCAGTACGATCGGGAGGGAGCAGGATGCAGGTTTGGTCGAGTTTTCCCTTCTCTAAACACCTGGTTGAATTGCGGTGTTCAAGAGATACCTTAGTCGCCTTTTACGACACCTCAGCAAGAAGAGGGGGTGCTATTCTATTCTGCCGGCAGCCACCACGGCTTAAATACAAGTCACAACCACGACAAATCAGCAACTCTCCGATGAATGAAACAGAACACAACCTCTCGCGCTCAAAGCTTGAACGTCAATAAAATAATACTAATTAGAAGATAATTTTTGATGTTTTGTCGGCAGGTGATGAGTTCGCGCTTAGAGAAGGGGGAGCATTGTATTGTAGAGAAGATCACGATGTATTAGAAAAAGTAAGTCTTTTTTCATATACTAACCTGCTGGAAATCCCCGTGGATCATCAGGGCAGCGGTGAGGGCCGCTGCTATTGTGTGGCAAACTCTTACCGACTAAATCCCCTTTGATGGTCCTTCTCTCGTCTGCCGAGGCCAAAGTTACGGCCTTGCCAACTTCCTCGGCTCCTGGTGACGTTCAGTGTTCTCCAGGCCTCGCTTTAATTATGTGGGCAGGGGATGGTGTAAAGTACCAACCACTCCCTCGTCTACATGACTTTTCATTAGACCGGTGTGCAGGAACAAATCGCACCCCGCTCACTCCTGGGTATCGGGCGTAGCGCTCCATCAAGTGTTTCGCCTGGAGGGAACAGTTACACCCGACAGCTCCACAACTCCAAAGCGCGCGAGAAGAATGTTCTAGAGAACCGCTGCGTTCTGTAAGGCTTGCTTGTAAAGCTTGTGTGAATTCACTGTTTACCCTGAAAAGGATTCAGCGTGAATACAATATATTTGTCCACAGAGTGCAAACACGAGTGGGGCCAGCAGTGGGAATGCCGAGAGCAATAACAATACCACGCTTAGCAATAATAATTCGCATCACCCTCATGAATTAGGTTCTATGTCTGGTGAGTAAACTCAATGCCTATACGTACCACCGGCTCATACTGGCTTGACAAAGTTTTTTTTTTATTACTTACAGGCAAACGCTTGACCTCAATCAGACCTGGTAGAAGGTGAAGATGAGTCCGATGATGAACCGCGTCCGCCCAACAAATGCCTATTCACTCTTCTTTTAAAGACTCCGAGGTCATAAGATCACGGAAATATGGCCGCTGGTAGCATATTCCACTCCTTAGCTGTTCGCATGATGAATGTAGAAGCGAATCTTCTCGTGCGGATATAAGAAACATACATCACATACGGATGATATCCGACACGATGTCTAGTGGTTTTGTGATGGAATGGGGCTGGTGGAATCAAAGAATGTAGTTCCTGAGAACACTTTCCACCGTGCAACCGGTAAAAGACCGTAAGTAAGGTAAGTGACTGCATTACACCTGATGGTAAGTACACGGTGAAAGACAATGTCCACTAAGGGAGGAATATCAGGTGACAGTCAAATTAGCTATATCGGCACACATATACCACGATGGATGGTATCTAGGTATATTAACAACTGGATATATGTAATGATCCTTCGATATTTTATTTAAAAACTAGCTTAAGTGAGTTGCTCTGTAGAGAGAGAAATTTATTAATTAAACAAATTTATTTTACAATTTTAACAAATACACCTAATTACAAACTTACCTGTAGAGAGAGAAACAACATTTAAAGCTAATATTACGGATTATGGATAATTTTATATTTTGTTTACTATGTTTTGTAACTGTTTTGTTTACTGTGTGTTAACGTAACCTCCAAACTTAATGTCATCGAATCAATGTCGCCAACAGTTCCATAAAGTAAAGTGAATTCGGATACGTTCATAGATCATACGCGTTAAATAAACTTTATTTAAATGAAGTGTCACACGCTTCGTATATACAAATTGATTCCGAAACGTGACAGGCCGAAGTGAGTTACTGTGATGGTCTTCATTATGTTCACGACACAGTTCGGTGCAATCGCCTTACCATCTCAAAACAGAAGTCGAAGCTGCTCGCGTCCGTAGGCTTTACCCTAGTTTCCCTACACGTGACTCCTGGGTGGTGCTAAACGAGCAGCAGCGAGGTGGTAGGGCGTCGGTGCCCGTCTGGATCGCGACCACAGTACATGGGTGTAAAGCCCGCCATAGTGACCAGTTTCGGCTTGTCGCGTTTCGGGATCAGCTTGTGTATATCCAGTAGCTCATATAGCTAGATACCTTCAGTCGTGGTATATGTGGGCCGACATGACGATGTAGACTATCAATGGATTTTCATCCTTTGATAGTCGCTTTCGTTTTTGGACTACACTGTACTTACCATCAGGTACTCTGTAGTTACTATGTCGAGCCAGTGTAAAAAAAAATAAAATAAAAAAAAACCTTTTGACGATAAAATGTAACTTTGAATCAAATGGACGAAATTAATAATTAATACATGGTCACACTATATCCCTTTTGGGTGAGCAGTGATGCGTTAGTGGGTGCACCCACGTTGCGCGTATATGTATAGGCTCTCAAATAATTTTTCATTTAGGTAATATTATGTGGCTGAGAAACTGATTTATTATACGTATTGATAACGCTTTTATTTTCATAAAAAATATCTAGAGGTTAACTCCTATTGTACCCATGGTAACTCAAGGTTACGAAAAAAACACGAAATTCACAGAAGTTACTCAAATTTATTATTACGGGTCAATATCAAAGAAAACTAAATCGTAAGTTAGGCGCCACAAGCTAACTGAAGCTCGTTGTAAACGATGCCTGGTGCTGGCTTTAATACTATCCCGTTAGCACTTGCGCCAGCGCTGGATTAGTAAATACTCCTTTGAGGCACAATTTCATGATAATACCACTAGACACTGTTTCAGATACCATACGTATCATATATATATATACATATGTATATAGATGTTACTTAAATACGCACGAAGAGAGATTCTCTTCTATATTTATCATGCGAACAACTACGGAGTGGAATGTACTTCCAGTGAGCATATTTTCACGATCTTATGACTGAGAAGCATTTAAGAGAAGAGCGAATAATCATTTGTTGGGCGGTCGCGGTCCATCGTCGGATTCATGTTCACCTTCCACCAGGTGTGATTGAAGTCAAGCGTGCGCCTGTAAATCTTAAAAAAAACTATCAACTCTATTTTCCCAATTTATTTATATATATTCTAGCTAGTAGTGACGTTCCTACTTGTTATTAGTAGAAATAAATATAAAATAGTTTTACATAATTATGGACTTAAAAAGTCTATAAATCATATATTGGGCTCGATATTCTCCTGTGTGAAATTATACCTAAAAGCATTTAGGTGCTCACACATGATAATAAAAAAAAATTGTGGCTGTGGTGGCCCAGTGGATAAGCGATCTGTTTCCATGCGCGGTAACATGAATGGTCGCAGGTTCGTATCCCGGCAAGTATTTTTTTCAGATTAAGTATTAATTTAGGCACCGGTGAAGGAAAACATCGTGAAAAGGCCAGCATGGCATCTAATAAAAATGTTATGAGTCAATGCAGTGAGGACCGTAATCAGCTGCGCTATTGGTCATGTTAGGCACGATATATAAGCGTAAAGTGAATGCAGCCAGTAATATATATCTGCTCACGTCAGTAGGGATATGGCGTCACAAAAAGAAACCACATGACAATGGATTTCTTTTAAATATTAAGTTTTTTTTTCGGCGTGTCCTACGTTGGTGGCCTGGGAAAGACCTTCACAACAAAACCGGGCTTGAAAATTTTTTTAAGTATTAGGAAAAAAAATAAAGGTTGAACTAGCTTTTAATCGACAGTACTTTTGCCGGACCTCGAAATACTTCAAGACCCAGTGCTGTTTGAAGCGACTTAATACGTCGCCATCCTCTGTTATTAATTACATTGTGCCGTTTCTTAGTCCTAATTACATTAAGAAATGCTACTAAGTTGAGAAAAAACATGATGCAACAAAATGGGCATGAATAAGCTTACAATAACAAAATATATGTAGCTTCAATTTAGTTGGCTCGTTTTGTGATTTATCCTTCCATGCGTCAATAGAATGCAAGTTCTACCGTACTCGCATTCAGACTCCGCAATGTACTGGCGCCAGCACTGGACTGCGTTCCAACGAGCCTAGCACACCAGTCACGATTAATATAATCTCGCTAAATATTTGTTCATGTTATCTCTAACATCACAGATTAAGGCTGTTATCTAGTATCTGTACATCGTCGAATACTCGATGTCCTAGGGCAATCGATTCGCGATCAAGTCGTGATTGCCCGATAGCGCTTTGATGCGCGCCGACAAAGATGCCGCCTCTTTGATGTCACCGGTTCTAATGACCAGCCTTGTTTCATTTATCGTAATTAAAAAAAAAAACGTATGTTTTGATCCATTTCAGTTTAGTCATAAGTTTTAGACGAATTCGTGATTATTTTCTTTGTTAGCGTTACTATTGGGCAAACTGTTAAAAGTTTTATCTATTAAATCAGATTAGATTTGTATATCTGTACTGCGAGTATTATGAAATTAAAATTATATGATAGAGAAGGATCTATTATTCTATTCTCGGTAAATCCTACTATAATAATAATAAGATATCGACTAATAACCGATCGCAAAGAGTCTCGATTCCAACCCAGGAGGCTCTCGCTGGGTCTTTGGAAGAAGATCCGAGTACAGAAGGTGGTATTACTCGGTTCAATACGTATTGTGAGGTTTCTCAATCTGGGCTCTTGCCCACCGGTGGCTTAGTTAGGTCTTAGGCCTCGCTCATATAGTTTTACATGTTTTTATATTTTAAAATAAACTTATATATTATTTTAAAATGATAATGTTGTAAACTGTACCTACAGGGTGCCATTGCGTTGTCACCCACCCACTCGCAGACTGAGCGCCTGAAGTCCTTGCTCTCGCCCGGTGAATTAGTTAAACAAATTATCCTGCGGAAAAAAATGACGGCTGGCTATGTCTAATTTAAACTATCAAAGGCTCAGAAATTTTCGCGGATAACTGTTTGACATCTAATAATGTATGAACAAAGGACCGTTCTAGATTAGGAGGTGTGAAGTTGGGATTATTCGGACGCAGGGGATTATGCGATAATCCCTCGGACACCCCGTATTTGTTTATCAAAGGATCGCCATTAACGAAATAACGGTAATATTTTATTTACACTTTAAGTTAGGTGTTGAATTCTGCCAGTCGCGTCTCGGCAGCGGTTGCCAGGTGCCAATGTACCACTCTGTATGCTTTTATACGTAAATACGTTCTAGTTTTTATCCTGACTCCGATTTACAAATGGACGCTTGACCTCAGTCACATCTGGTGAAAAATGTATATTAATCCAACGAAGGACCGCGTTTGCCAAAAAAATCCTATTCCCTCTTCTCCTAAAGACCCCCAAGTCATAAGAACATATAAATATGGTAGTTAGAGGCATATTCCTTTTTTTTTTACTTATAGGCGAACGCTTGAAGATGAGTCCGATGATGAACCGCGTCCGCCCAACAAATGCCTATTCACTCTTCTTTAAAACACTCTCAAGTCATAAGATCGCGGAAATATGGTCATTGGAAGCATAATCCACTCCTTAACTGTTCGCATGATGAACGTAGAAGCGAATCTCTTCATTTGGATATAAGGAACACATACTAATACAACTAACAAATAACTCTCAGTAATGATGTAGTCCCTTTATAATAAAAAACCCGGCGAAGTGCAAGCCGGACTTTTGAACCGAGAGTTACGTAAAAATTTTATAATAAACTAGCTGATCCGGCAAACGTTGTTTTGCTACATAAGGTTTTGTAATATCTTCTAAGATGTTCATTAAAATTAAGTGATGTCAAAGACAATTTTGTTCACAATTAAATACTCTTAATCAACAACACATATATTTGGATAAAGATTAATATTATTACGTTGATACCACTCTTAACAAATAATGCATTAATTTCGACCAAATTTGTTTACCATAAAAACGGTTCTAGTGACTTAATCTTAAAAGATAGCCATATACTGTCGCGGACATTTTTTTAGATCATTTCAAGAGGAATAATTCTTTCTTACATATATTTTTGGTATCTTGAACCGTTTTTGCAGCGCACGCAATGAAAGCCCTCAAGGATGAATAATTTTCCCCGTTTTTTTCACATTTTCCATTATTTCTTCGCTCCTAATAATTGCACCGTGATGTTATATAGCCTATAGCCTTCCTCGATAAATGGTCTATTCAACTCAAAAAGAATTTTTCAATTCGAACCAGTAGTTCCTGAGATTAGCGCGTTCAAACAAACAAACAAACAAACAAACTCTTCAGCTTTATAATATTAGTATAGATATAATAATAATAAATCGTCACGCTTTATCCTTTACAGGGTGAACTGGGATACATTAGTGGCTGTATTCACTGGGCGCTTATATGTACATACGTAATGTGCCCAGTGGCGCAGCTGATCGCGGTTCTCACAGCACCAGTACACATGACATTCATATTAGACGGCATGCGATTTTCCTCGCGCTGTTTGTCTTCACCGTGGAGCATGTGCTGCTTAAGCAGGACTATTCGGGTTGCAATGGATACTGGTCGCGTATCCACTAGGCTACAACTATACACATTTCTTTTGAAGTACAGAAACCTAAAAAAGACCCAAAGACCTAATAAGATGATCTTTCGGCAGATTCTGGCAGCGAGTCCGGATCACATAAGAGCGGGAGAGCGCGCACCACGGCTGCAGCTGACGGCAAGCCTACGAGAGTACGGACGGTCCTCAACGAGAAACAACTCCATACACTTAGGTAAAAAGCTTGTCTCACAAAAAATTACGCAATGTACTATGGAGAGGCAACCATCTGCAGACAATCGTTGCGATCATGCCTACACAAATATCTCTTCACGCTTCGCTTAGAGAACTAAATATCGTAGGACTGTCCTAAGTCAGGATTAGTGATGAAAATACCCGGGAATTTTCCCACAGTGCCCAAAAACTTGCTTGGGAGTATTCCCGGGAATTTACGAAATGCTCTCGGAAGTTTTGGGCACTTTGAGATAATTCCCGGGCATTTTCATCACTAGTCAGGATACAGTGCGAAGGGAAAACGAGTCAAAACCTGTTGTTTACAGTCGCTTTTCGTTTTACTCGTGTCCCTATACATATCACCTGTTTCCCTAAAATTACGTAAAAGGAACTTTGAGGTTAATCGTACGCTACACGCGTTGAGGTGCCCACATTTTTTATGGATCCATTTTAATTGATTCACAATTGAGGCGTCTAGTTTCAAAACCCGCTATAACATATTTTTTTCAAATCCCAATTATTCAAAAAAACTTATAATTAATCTTTGATTAGCAATCAGATTCTTATAAGGTATTTAAATTATTATTCTAGAGTGAAAAAGCAAAAAAGAAAAAATCATATATAATATTTGCTTTAATAAAAACATTTCAAATTACTATTAAAACTATTAAGCAATTTTGTAAGAAAAATTGTTTTTTTTTTTGGGTTTTGAAACTAGACGCCTCAATATTTCTTTATTATTTGTTAGGGAATATAGACATTTACGATTTTATTAGTTACAAGAAGGTACAAAGTATCCTGAAATATCCTCCTTGTCTATGAAATCAACCTGTATAGCTAGAGTTTTTTAAAAACAATAGATATCCTCGCTCCGGAAGAAGAACGGGCCTTTCAATTAAGATTGTATAAATAATCGTGCAGGACCTGCTACGCGGCCAACCCAAGGCCAGACGCTCTGATGAAGGAGCAGCTCGTGGAGATGACCGGCCTCAGTCCGAGGGTCATCAGGGTATGGTTCCAAAATAAGCGGTGTAAGGACAAGAAGAAAACCATTCAGCTGAAAATGCAAATGCAACAGGAGAAGGTAAAACTGAATTCTGTAATAAAATATATTTTGAATTGATTGTCGGCATGATAGCGCAATGGTAATGGCTCCGCCTGCAACGCTGAAGGGCCTGGGCTCGAGTCCTAGTAGTGGCGAACTTTTTTATGTTGAATAGCATATAACTAATTCACAAATTATATTTAATAACGAGATGCTTCCCATTTAAGTTGATTCACAGTGAAGGCAGAGTGTTACTTATTACTTTTTAACATCGGAATAGTCCCCTGCAGTCGGCGACAGGCGGCTCTTGTAGCTAACTGTAACGACGTTATGTAAAAATTAATAAATATTTATATTATTAGACTATTTGTGCCTGCGACTTCATTCGCGTGGAAGTAATACCCGCGTCACGCTTTATACAGCCGTAGCTTCGACCTGTGTCCGCACCTACAACCTAATTTGAGCCCTATTTTATAATAGTTACAATTCAAAATACAGATGTGCACTCAACTAATATTGGAAATATTCAAATCTCCGAAACTGTTCATTTTTTATTTTATTTTGTTTATACAAACTTTCAACCCTCATTGTATTACAGAATAAATTTAACGTTAACTAAAGATTAAGTCAAATAAACGGAATTGTCTTTTTTCAATAATAAATTGATGTTTTTTTTAAACTGACATATTTTTTTAATTGTGATCCGATTGAAATAAAATTCGATAATGTCGTTTCTAAGATAGGCAGTCACAAACAGGTACAGATATGATTTTACTCTAGGTACTCGCATATATACAAGTATTTGCTAACCATCATACTTTCCACTCCGATGCAGCCTTGAGTTTCTTTCGCTGTTTTTTCTTCAAGGCAGTCGCTTTCAAAACGCTGGTAGAACACCATAGGTCCCTTTCCCTGGCTGGCTGACCAAGTCGGGGTCCGTACCTACAAGGATGCCCTTGAATCGGTACCCAACCCATGAATTCGCTAGCACCTTCACTGCTCGCCCTCTTACTCCGGTGTAGTTGTAAAGGTTTTTCCTTGCCCACAGCGTGTTATCCTGTCGAAGAAAAATACATCGTATTTACAGAATTATGCATAGGTGGCCGAGAAACAGATTTCTTATATGTATTGATATGATTTATTTACTAACTTTTTTAGAGCAGTGACCTACATTTAACTTGTGACCTACCTACAGGTAATCCTATGTCACACATACTTGCGGCATTTGCGTCCCTAGGCTAGAAGTTCAAGTCTTAGTACCCTGTTTTAAAGCATATATGAATAAAAAACAATATATTTGTTGGCAGGAGGGTCGACGCCTTGGATATATGTCGATGGGAGTACCCCTGGTGGCTGGCTCGCCTGTCCGGCACGAGGCTGGCGGCTCCCTAGCCCTGGAGGTGACGGCATACCAGCCTCCGTGGAAGGCGTTGTCGGATTTCGCGCTCCATGCTGACCTGGATCGAGCGCCACACCACAGCGCAGCATTCCAGCAGCTCGTTAACCAGGTTAGAATCAGAGAGTTAGGATTTATAATGAATACCACACACGAAGCAAAGTTAATGCCAAAAAACTTTCTTAAATATAAGATAACTAGCTGTCCCGGCAAACCTTGTTCTGCCCTATTTCTCTAAAACAAAGTCACATTGTTTTTTTTAATGTTAATAGCTTCCCCGTCGGCTGTTTTTTGAAAATTGTTTAAAGGAACCTGGCTGGAACATCTAAGAGAAACAACGGTTCGGCGCTAACTGATTTATTAAAAGTTATCACACTACCTACTAAATATCTGTAATACAATTACTCCATATCTCCCCTTTGAAATACAAACTCCTTTTTCTTATCTCTATTATACGCCCGTAACGTCCGAGCTGATGCCCCCGGGCCCGGCGGGGACGGAGCCTCTACTTGTGTCGGTTTAGGAGGTTCATCCTCCGATGGTTTCGCGCTCTCCTCCGTCCCTCCGTCGCCCGACGCATCTTCGTATACCTCATTTGATTTTTCTACCGAGGTAGGTCCTGTGCTGGTGCGTGTTAAAGAGTATCTATTTTTAGTTAATTGATTTTGGTGCCTACGCCATTCACGCCCATCTCCTGTATCTACCTTGAAAGAAACTGGTCCTGTTTTTTCTGTTACTTTGCCTTCAGTCCACTTACTCCCTTGCATTGAATAGTCACGCGCCAACACAGAATCCCCCACACTGATATCTCTACGAGTGCCGCCCGCATTAGCTATTTGTCGTTGTTGCGCCGTGCGCACCACCTCCGCCACATTTGGCCTGATCGCGTCCAAGCGCCCTCGCAACCGACGCCCCAGCATAGCGACCGCGGGCGACACACCCGTGGTAGCATGTTCACAGTTGCGATATTTAAAAAGAAACTTACTCAGAGCCTGGGACACATTTTCCCCCTCATAGATGGCTCTTTTTATGATTTTTTTAATTGTTTTTACAGCATTTTCTGCGGCTCCGTTCCCTTGTGGGTGATACGGCGCCGAAGTTATATGTCTAATACAATTTTTTTCACAGTACTCATTAAACTCTCTTGATGAAAAAGGTGGGCCGTTATCCGTGACGAGCTCTGAAGGTAGCCCGAAACGTGCGAAAAGTGATCTTAAAACTAATGTGGTGTTCTTAGCATCCGTATTGCTCATTTTAACTACTTCGAGCCATTTTTCTTAATGCTATATGTATAAAAATTGACAAATATTGACATTAATATTTATACGTCACTCAATAATTGTTTTGCCTTCCCGGAACCCGTCCACTAACATTTAAACTTTATGGTGTGGTATTAAAGTTCAAAATGACTTATAACGAATTTTTTGTATGAGAATACAGAAAAGTGTTATTTTTAGACAGTTGCAGGGAATTTTTAAAATTTTTCTCTGCGTAATAACCTTCCTCAGACTTCATCAAACACAACAAAAAAAAAATCAGCCAAATCGGTTCAGCCGTTCTCGAGTTTCGCGCTTATCAAGACATTTAGCGATTCATTTCTATATATAAGAAAGAAGATATTATATCATCACGCTATATATCTTATGGGGGTAATCAGAAATATGTTAGTAGATGTATCCACTTGCGTAAGTGGCGCAGATGATCCTCATTCTCGGGGCACTTACGCATGACATTTTTATTAGATGCCACGCGGGCTTCCTCACGTATCCTTCACCGGTGAGCATGTGGCGTCTAACTAAATACGTATTTAATCTGGAAAAGCCCCGATGTAAGTGTCCGTATTTGAACCTACAACCATTCACGTTGCTTGTCCGCTAAACCATCACAACCGCTAAATAGAAAATTTGGAAAATGAATCCGAATTTGATTTTTCCCAAATATTGACCATTTTTTTAAATTTCTAATATACACATTTTATCATTTTCACAATCAAAACTACTTCTGTTGTGAGATATGTCATTATTACAGGCTAAATTAAGTTTTTTTTTTTATACAAAACCATCAAGATGTCTGAAATAATGGAACTTTATTTTATACTTTATTTCCAGATGCACGGGTATGATGTACCTTCTCTCCCCCCTCCGCGCCCGCCGCACGGAGGCGAAGACAACTATGTCACCTACTTGGAGAGCGACGACAGTCTACCGCCATCGCCTTAGTGTTGCGTCTCGTAACGCTCTTATACCATAACACTCTTATTCAATAGCACCCCTAAGGCTAAGACCACACCGCGTCTAGCTAAGTGATAAGTTGTATCGTTTTGTGTGCTGTACAAGAACACGAATAGTGTTGGACCTTCGAGAACACACACACACACATCACACGCGAGTAGGGCGAGTCACATGGCCCTACACACTTCACCTCCTTCAGATCACTGTGAAAGCAAACGGCGCCTGTACGATTTGATCTACGCCCGCCGCCGTTATGAAAGAAGCTTTATTCCACAACACACTTCTTGTAAAACTTGTTTTATAAGCCAGTGTGTTATCTAGTGGTTATCGAGGCATATCGACGGCGACTGTCAATAAACTTAATTATTAAAGGACGTTACTATCGTACAAAGACAGATGTGAATGTGAAAAAATGGTGAAAATATCAATTATTGTTATCAAGCAAAATGACCTTTGATATCTGATGTATGAAGTTGTGTTAATCAATACTTATGTTTTTACGGAGTATCAAAACCATGGGAGGACTTTGAACGAATTAAAAATGTAAATAATAAAATAAAACTTTTTGTGATGATTACCATTAGTTAAAATAATTTACACACTAAATAAGTAGGTAACTGAGTAATCCAGATCTGTTAGATTAGTTTTTATGTAAATAGCTTTATGTAAATATAATTGTAAGTTGTATACTTTACAAAATTATATAAATTAGTTACAATTAAGTTAATTTTAAATATAGCATAATGTAATTAGGTATTAACGAAATATTGTGAGATTATTTAGAAAAAACATTTAAGCGCACATAAAAATATGTTTATTTCTATTTTGTTTAAGTAGATTTTGTAATTTATTAACAAGAAACCATATACACTCTATAGATTTTAAATTAATTTGGGAATATTCAAAACCAATATTGATCAATATAAAATTAATATATTAGGTTTGTGATTAAAGTTACATTATAATGACATACAAGTTGATATAGAAATATAAAATAATACTTAAGGGTTTTTTTTTCGTCGGATCTTTTTCTTGGTGACAGGGAAGGCTTCTACAAAACTCCACTGGGCTTGAGAGGGCAAGCACTTGTGGCGTTCAGCCAGCGATTTATGAGTTGGGTGACAACGCAAGGGTAAGGGCCCTATGAGTACGGACTAGTGATGAAAATGCCCGAAAATTTTCCCAAAGTGCCCAAAACTTACTTGGAAATATTCCCTGGAATTTACGGAAGGTTCGCGGAAGTGCTGGGCACTTTGGGAAAATTCCTGGGCATTTTCATCACTAGTACGGACCTCGAATTGGTCGGCTAGCCAGTGAAAGAACCTAAGGGTGATCTGCTAGCGTTTTGGAAGTGACTACCTTGAGAAGAAATGCCGAAAGAAACTCTTGGCTGCGTCGTAGTGGATCTTAAGGGGTCCTCTACGGCGCAGCTGATATGCTGATGCATATCAGCCGTTGGACGATATTTTTTTGAGATTTTTTATTTATTTTGTTAAAAATCTTTACCCTTCATTTGGCCACCAAATAACTGTCATACGGGGTCCGTTTAAAGCATGCTACATCACTGCCTTTAAGTATTATTTTGTGCTTCCCATAGGCAAGTGAAATTAATTGTAATATTAAAAAAAACACTTTGACCAAGTCGAATAGTAAATACTTTGTCTATATATATATATATATATAAATACTTGCAAATATTTAGTTAATTTTTACATTGACTTAAAAATACATAGACGTCGAATCTAATACAATATTTCTCAAAAAGGCCAGTGTGAGCAATTGGTTATTAAAAAAATAAATACAGATTATTTTATTTTAAACTTTATTTCAATACAGCTACTGCTCAAATAAAAAAATAATAATGCTGTTGGTTTCTCTTTTTTAAAGCACCGCCACTTTTTAGCGTTTCGACGTCTATGTAATAATAAATGTTATTTTTTTTTGAACAAAAAATAGAAACCTGCATTCGTTTTGTGTTAATCTGTTGTAATGGTGATTTTATACGATAATATTTTAATATTTTTGTAGACATTACAGCGAATGTTAATTTATTGTGTAATTACAATGTATTTAGTACCTACCTATTGTGAGCATAATATTAATAAAATAATAAATACATTTTTTTGTTTTTATCCTACAAGTTTAATCCAAGATGTAAACTATATCGATTTTGTTCCCAGCATTGACTACTACATATGTATAAAAAAAGGTCAGAATCCGAATCAATTCCGAATTCCAGGTTTGGTTCCTGATGGAGTGGCGTACGTAGTTGGCATATAATAATCCAGGAATATCGGTGAATAATCGAGAAGGAAATAAAACGAATATAGAATAGTGTAGTTTAAGATCTTATGTACATTGAGGAACTTCTTTGCTGCCCCGATCTTGTTATTTTACGAGGTGGGGAAATTATTAGGTACTCTATGCCCCTTCGCCCAGATCGTTTACCTTTGTTTGTTAACTATATGGATTAACCCATAAAAAAAAGTTTATAGCACAATTTATAACTGACTTAAAAAAAACCTACTCCAGGTTCTGTATTTAACTGTATATTTTTTGGTTTTATTTTTTTTTTTTATGGCCATTGTTACTCCGCCGTTTGTGGACCAAATCGGGTAATTCTTTTTTAGTTTCGAAGTGAAATATTCGCAAAGTACGACCATTAACTCTGCATTACTTAAAACGTGGTAACGATAACTTGTGAGCCTTTTGAGCTGACTTTTGAAGCGTAAAAAAACAACAAACACTTGCATAAATTTTCAGCTTTTTTTACAGATAGGTTGACCCATATATTATTAAGTGGGTATGCTGGTTGGTGTACTCGTTTGCCGCTCCTAGAATGTTGTGCACAGGGCGTGGGTCCCAGCTTGCCCCCTTCAGGTCCGAGGCTGCTTTTATGTAGGTTATGAAAAAGGCTTAATTGTTAAGATTAGTGACATCTATCGTAAATATTACAAAACATGTAACTTTAGTTCTCTCTTGCTATCCTTGATGACATTTATTTAGTTCCAAATTTTTCATTAAAAATTAATTAATCATGCGATAAATCTGTTAGTATTTATTATTTCATGTATAAAATTAATAATTGTTTAAGACAATATATGTTTAATTGGCTTGCATAAATTATTCGTTTTTTTAATTGAAGTTATGTATCTACTTTTTATGTTTGCAATAATTTTACTATCTTTGTTGACAAATGTTCTCAGTATTTCAAGCGTTAATAATTTCCTATTTTTGCATGGAATATATTTAGTTTGATAGAATATTTTACTGAATAATATAATATATCGTTACGCTATATCCCTTTCGAGGTGAGTTGAGATACATTAGTCAATGTATACACTTTGCGCAAATATGTCCTGCCCAATATAACCAGTAGCACAGCTGATCGCCTCGCCGTTTTCAGGGCATGTACACATGACATTTCTATCAGATGCCATATTTTATTAACATTTTCTTCCGACTAGATTAAAATAAGGAGCAATAGTATTCCTGTTACCTTTGAACATAGATTATTCAATGCCAACACCAGTTCAATATTGTTTTTTTTTTAATATTTACTAGAATTATTTTTGTCTTTATAAAAGCAAATGAACAGGTATTATTTCATTCGTAAAAATAATATTAAATGTTTTTATTGTAATTATAATTATTGATTAAGCAACACTAGTCGTCCACTGTCAACAGCTTCAATTTTCAAATATGCTACCACGTACAAAAGTTTTAGGGATGGGCGTTACTTGAAAATATCAATAATAATCTAAATAAGATAATAATTGATTTAAAATATTTAAATTATAAAGTCGACACCATATATTATTTAAATTGTATATATATATTTATATATATTCTTAATACACTATTAAAAAATGTCATTTTAAATTATATAAATCATTTATTTTCTGATTGTTTAATTTTTATTAAATTTTTAGTACACACAGCTCTTATAACTTCATACTTGATGCGATAGCTTATTATAGTTCTGTTTATGACAACTGGAATTTTACTATGTTTACTTACTGATCATGATCGTTTTTAAAATAACAGTGTTCTCATGTGAGTACTGTAAATTAATGGGAACGAATTCGTTGAACTGGATAACTTCAATATACAATAATCTTCCTCACATGGTCGATATGTTTGTCATAATATTTTATCATATTACACTTGTTCCGTGTACTTCCCGGTAAAGAAAATAGCGATAAAAATAGTGCCTGCTGCTTTGCAGTGCTGACAAAACATTTACACAAAACGTTTGTCTATGACTACGTTTTATTCAAAATTATTAGCGGTTTTATTGTAAATATATAAGTACCTGCCTAAGCATATGTACTTCATTATTCTAATTTATTGACTATATCCATCAGTTGACAGTATTTTTCGCTTTATTTTTATTCAATTGAATTATCTATTTTAAAAAAAAAAAATGTATCTTAATTTCTGTTGGTATCTAAAATATGTACATGTTTTCTATTGATAAAAAATTGGTTTTGTATACAAAAGTTTTGCAAAACAATCTTTTGTACTCGTGTTTTTAGTGTTATCAAGCATAAGAATTATAAGCTTCACGCTCTTACATTATGCCATATCGACTAAAAATATAATTATTTTTACAATCAATTTTTACGATACGACTATATTACATCGATTAATATTCATCCCTAGTTGAGTTTACATTTTTACAAAACTTTTTTAGTATATGGTAAAAGTCCGTATTATGGGACACATTTTCAGGTTGGTCGTACATTACCGCTATTATATAATCTGTTTAAGTCAAAAATACTATTTAAATCGTATCATACAATTGTCTTATGATTATTTAATTAATATAGCTAGTTTTTATTGAATGTTAATTTGTAAAAATAAAATTAATAGCCTTTTATGAGAGGAACCTCTATGTCCCTATTTATGAGACACTTAAAAAGTAGATGGCCCCAATGTCTCATGATGTATGTCCCTATTTTTGAGACAGGTTAGAAATCAATAAGACTGATTTTAAAATAACTATTTATTAATTTTAAATCACAATACTTATAAAATAGATAATAAACTTGAATCTGAAATAACAAATAATTAGTCTTTACTAAATTAAATGAGAAATAAATGAAAATTATAAAAATATTTAATTCACTTTTATTCTTTAATTTTCTTCTGCAGTTCTTTTACTTTGCCCATCAGTTTTTTCTTTTCTTCTTGTAACTTTTTTTTTATTACTTATAGGCGAACGCTTGACCTCAATCACACCTGGTGGAAGGTGAAGATGAGTCCGACGATGAAACGTGTTCGCCCAGCAATTGCCTATTCACTCTTCTCTTAAAGACTCCCAGGTCATAACATCGCGAAAATACTGCCTCTGGAAGCGTATTCCATTCTTTAGCCGTTCGCATGATGAATGTAGAAGCGAATCTTTTCGTGCTGATATAAGGAACATCCACCACATACGGATGTTATCCCACAAGATGTCTAGTGGTTTCGCGGTGGAATGGTGATCCTTTTTATGCCAACACGCTCTCTGCTTCAGGACAGAGGAGTAAACATCTTTCATCACAGTTAAAAAAAATTGTAGGAGAAATATTACATACATTTTTACTTTCAAAATATGCTCCAGACTTTTTAAACCACTCTTGCAATTCTACACAAGTGACAGCTGCTCTTGTAACACTCAAATGTTGGGGTTTCCTATAAGGAGACGGCTGTTGTCCCCATTACTCCGATTTTCAATAATTTGTTTTTTGTTGTTCACTGTTGACACGTAACCTAAAATATCGAGAGATATGTCGATGGGGGGAGTCGAAGCTGCTCGCGTCCGTAGGCTTTACCCTAGTTTCCCTACAGGTGACTCCTGGGTGGTGCTAAACGAGCAGCAGCGAGGTGGTAGGGCTTCGGTGCCCGCCTGGATCGCGACCACATTACATGGGTGTAAAGCCCGTCATAGTGACCAGTTTCGGCTTGTCGCGTTTCGGGATCAGCTTGTGTATATCCAGTAGCTCATATACCTAGAGACCTTCAGTCGTGGTATATATGGGCCGACATGACGTTGGAGACTATCAATGGATTTTCATCCTTTGATAGTCGCTTTCGTTTTTGGATTACACTGTACTTACCATCAGGTACTCTGTAGTCACTATGTCGAGCCAGAGTAAAAAAAAAAATTCACTAATTAATAAAAGTATAAAAAAACATATTTTAAATATTTCAATAATATCAAATAAAAAATTAAGAAAAAAAAACTTGCAAAATTAATGTTTTGATTTTAGGTTAAGTTTTGAAATTAACGTAATTAAATTGAAAATACTCTCAGAAATAACTATTTGAAGTTATGCTGATAAATAATTTGTTATATTTAATCATTTTACTTTTTAAATACTAAAAATTATTGATATTTTAATTAAAAACGCATAACAGTACACTGTCTCATTAATTGGGACAATCATAAGACTTATGTCCGTATTGAGTGATACGCGGTGTAAAGTGTTCCATATACCGGTACGTCTACGTTAACAAGTGTCGGTATTGTGAGACACTCAAAAATAAAATAATATTGCTATAAATTAACATAAATGCAAATAACATACAATATCTATAATTTATAAGCTTTTAGATTACACTTACATTATATATATAAATATAATAAAATATATAATTTCATCCAAGTAAAAAACTGTACAGTAGTTATCGTTCAACTCTTTTAAGCCACGGTTTTGAATACCAACAACAAACCTCATGCTTTTATAATTTTTTTTCAAAACATACAAGTAATAATTAACAATTAGACTTGTTAATTTCATTCAAAAATGATAAAATTATGTGTTTATTATATTTTTTAAAAGTATAATTTGGTATTCTTTTTATAAATGATTATATTAACATTGTGTACCATAAATAGGGACAGTGTCCCATAATATGGACTTCTACCATATTTTTGATTTTATAAGGTGGTAATATGCGGTTTCTAGAGTATAGTGAATTTTGAAACAATTATTTACATATAAATTATTTAATATAGTACACATAATGAGTGGAAACATGGATGAAAGACAGAGATTTAATCGTAAAAATGTTATAGATTTGGTAAGTTATTTTATATTAATTCCATTTTTACCATTATTAAAATAACAACAGGCCCTTATCATAAAGTCAGACATTATATAGATACAAGAAAATATGTTAAAAAATTTAAACTAAATAGCCCTTTACATAAAAAATTCAAAGTTCATGTTAAAAATAGATTCAATGAAAGAAAAAAGATTTTTCTAAAAAAAAAATGTATGTAAGCTTTACGAACCTCTATTTAATATTAATTAATAAACACCATTATTTGAGTCCATAATACTTGAAGTTAAGCCCCATATTAAGTAAAAATCATCTTAATTTTATAAAAGTATGTATTAAGACTCTTAAATGATTTAAATGTATCATAAAAATTTATAATATATAAGTCCATATCATCAAAAATATAATTGGAGCTACCATGCCACCTCTCCACCATCAAATTTTTTTTTATTTTTTTGTTATCACCATAATTGTTACAATATTTCAGGCAACATGTGCAGCAAAAAACATAGTTCCTTTATTAGAATACACTGTACAAATCAATCATTTTGCTAGCTACCGACAGCAATGCTTGCTGCTAATCCTTTCTTGAACATTCCCACTACATTAATTGTATATATTTAGTAGCTGTGATGACTTGGCATTGACTGGAACAAAGAAATATGAAAAGTGAATTTAAAGATTGAATTTGTTTGTGCAAACCCTAAGCTGCCAATGTTAGGATATTGATTCTAGTACTCTGCAGCACAAGCTGAGACATTGTCCTTATCGGAGATGACCTAGAGTTTAATATATAATTTTTTGTTCTTATTTCTACTTTGTTTGTATGGCTACTACTGATTAAATATTTTCTTTCTCTCTTTCTATTATGCCTTTCTAATAAGAGGTATCTTATTTTTTCTTTTACCTACTTGTTTCATATTTACAGTAAATAATTTAATAATTCATGTACATGAGAACTGCATAGCCACTTTAGTCTTAAGATCAAAATTCCATTTATCCATAATTGTATATGATATAGAAATGGTTTTTTCTTTTGGTAGAAAGTCTATTGATATTTCATTCTTTTACTGCCATTATTTTGTTCATCTACCAGCCCGATTTGTTTGTGTTTCTCATGAGGCCAAACTTGTATAAACAATGTAACTCGAGTATTATGATTATATTATGGTATTTTATATTCTATTTATCACAAATAATATTATTCCTCACCTCAAATGCATTTAGAATGCCTTAAGGAAAAACATGTGACATAGTATAATGTAATATATTTTCCTATATAAATTAATTAAAGGTATTTTATAATGTGAATATTTTTAGTATTTATATAAATGCTTATTCCATTAAATCCTTTTTCAAAATGCAAATGAAAATCTTATTAATTTCAACAAGAGAAGCATCATCCATGTTTAGCTGATGTGATTAGGACCATGTTAGTTATCAGATAAGCAGTTATTCCCCTATTTAATAGGGTAGTACACATGAGGGAGTCTGCTACCTGGAGAAGAGGGGGGCGCCGCGCAGTCAATGAGAAAGATTTGGAGGGGTGGGCTCTTTACACTCACTCCTCTCAGAGAAGAAGCCTGAATAATGCTATTCACTCTCTGAGCTACTAGATGAATTTGGTTCGCCAGGCCTGGGTTGATTACCCTGGGACACCCTGGAGGATTTTATACAATAGGAGTCTGACATACTGGAGTTGCTACACCCACTGTGGCCCTGATGGTCCTATGTAGGAATATACCCCAGGCTACCAAAAAAAAAAAAAATCTATATCACTGTTTCATTTATTGAAATCTGTCTTTGTATGTGACATAGCAATAGGAATGGCAAAAGTGTTGCTTGGAATGAATGGAGAAAAGATCTCTTGAGCAATTCAGTTTGCAGAACTCCCTCATTTGAGTTTTTTTCAAATGGTATGTTAATCTCGCTTTATAAGATGACATACTAAATTTTACTTCATCAGGAATATTTCTCACTTCGACCATGGTGGAATCTTTCATTTGTGACATACTGCGGTGCTTTAGTCGTAATTATCGCTGGAATTTGAACTTACGATGATTTGCTTTCTTGGATAAATATTAGTGTCTGAACGAAGCTTCTGTTTCTGACTTTTTTGACAAATCCTTCAGGTTCTGTCAAAATTACTCGAAGTCAAAGGTTGATTTTGAACAAACTGCTATGAAGATGTACATTATTTCGAAAACTTATAATTTTTAACAAACAAGTTAGTTTTAATTAAAACAATGTAAAAGATAGGGGCGAGGGACGTGTGGTTGCCCCAAATAGTAGTTTTTGCCATGCCTCGAAATATTTCAAAATTCGGGCCTACACACGACGCGATATTCGCGCTGCAACGTTGCTACGTCGCAGCAGCGGCGCTCAATGTAGTCTGTTATTAAAAATGTATCTCTAAAGACTACGGAGCTATACCTCTCCGGCATCGCAACGCGTGCACCCCTCTTCGCCTCGTCTAGCGGAGAGCAAGACCTCGGCCTAGCGCCGGAACGCACCGTGTGCACATCATGGATATTTTTATGTTAAAATGATATAGCGACACCGCGACGCTTTTAGTGATGAAAATGCCCGGGAATTTTCCCAAAGTGCCCAAAACTTCCTTGGGAATATTCCCGGGAATTTACGAAATGTTCGCGGAAGTGCTGGGCACTTTGGGAAAATTTCCGGGCATTTTCATAACTAGTCGCGTTCACAACGCATCATGTACACCAGCACTCAGAATAAACTTTCAATTTGGATTAATTTAAAATTATATTATTTACTTCACTTTTAGTGAATCTTCAACGCAATTTCTTACCTTTGGCTTCGGTCAGAAGTCTAATTTCGGTTAGACACTAATTGATTTAGAATCTTCAACAAAATAGATATTACAGCTTACATATATGTTATATTTGTTATCTGTTTTTGTATATTTTCAGAACTTGCCGCCTTCATACGATGAAGTCCCAACCGATGAATACAATGAACGAGACGAAAAGCCCTGGCAACGGGTTAAAGACCATTCTATCACATTCGTGCACGTTTCCTACATGTACATAACATATCATATGCTATTATAACGCTTTAAGCAGTATGCTTACTACACCGTATCATATCAAAACCGTGGTAAGAACGTGTCAGGCAAAACATATTATTTATATAGAAATGTATGAAACGATGCTCACTAGACCTTTCCATAACCGACCAAAATTGCCGCTTGTAATGCACGGAGTGTTTACCCTTTTTTTCTCTTTTTTTTTACGTGGGAAAATCCTCATAGGATCGTGGTTGGGGTGTGACGGACTTTTACCAGCTAAAAACCGCAAGGTGACTACTTCTGCGAATTAGTGGGGACTGCGGGTCCTGCAATCAATTCGCCGCAGACGGAGTGTTTACCTGTGCTAATACGATACAATTTTTTGTCATGGTAGAGCGATTGCCCGACCTGGATCGTGACTACAGTACATAGGTTTAAAAACCGTCATAGTGATGTACTTCGCCTTGTTGCGTGTTGGGATCAGTTTATCTACTTTATGTTGTTCTTATACTTAGAGATATTTAATCAGTCGTGGTATATGACGACTATCAATGAATTCTTTATCCTCGTAGTTCCTTAATATTCGTAGCCGATCTTGTTCTACACTAAACCGCTATATGCAAAGAACTCTGTTTGTAGAGCCAGTGTCATGGAAAAGTCCATGACACTGGCTCCATGTTCGTCCGTAGAAATGGTTTTGGGAGTCGAAGCTGCTCGCGTTCGTAGGCTTTACCCTAGTTGCCCTACACGTAACTCCTGGGTGGTGCTAAACGAGCAGCAGCGAGGTAGTAGGGCGCCGGTGCCCGTCTGGATCGCGGCTATAGTACATGGGTGTAAAGCCCGTCATAGTGACCAGTTTCGACTTGTCGCGTTTCGGTATCAGCTTGTGTATACCTAGTAGCTCATATACCTAGAGACCTTCAGTCGCGGTATATGTGGGCCGACATGACGATGTAGACTATCAATGGATTTTCATCCTTTGATAGTCGCTTTCGTTTTTAGACTACACTGTACTTACCATCAGGTACTCTGTAGTCACTATGTCGAGCCAGTGTAAAAAAAAAAAAGTGGAAAAACTATATAATCAGAAATACTAAGGATAATAAATCCGTTTTAAAAGGTTATGGTAAACTTTTGATACGTTATAGTGAGCAGAGTAGACTGCCGTTTTTTTCCGTGCCTGATAATATATTAACGGTACTGTTGTTATGAGACCGGTGTTGTGGGCAGCCTGCTTTATGCTAAAATGTGTTGTGTTATCTTGTAAATGTTTAATCACTGTGTAAATAATATGCATGAGGCTACTCATTCTTATGCATAGCGTAAATAAAGAACAGGATCGGAAATGGCGGCACTTATTCATACCCTCTCTCTCGCACTTACTAGGAAAAGAAGGACAGTGGTTTCAGAAATAAACTTTCAGAACTATGTATGTTTGATTCATGTTATACTCTATTATTTTTATTGTTATACAATATGAATGTGGCAGTAAGATCCGAGCCCGACCGTGTCTTACACTGACCACAAAGAGTTCTGATGTAGGGTATTATCACAAGTATCGGAAAGAGTGCATGAAGGAATCAATGAATGTTATAGAAACGAAAGATGTTTGCAAGAATAGAGAGAAGTAGCGTTCCATTCTCTCTGTATACCCCACATAGATGGGCAAAATGTAATCAGATTAATTAAAATGATTAACGATTACATTTTACGTTTTTTACCATTAATATGACTGCATTTTACCCATTTATGTTTTAAATACTACAGAATCCCAGATTGTATACACATTCATGATTTCTTAATGTTTTAAATGTATTTAATCATGATTACAAAGTAAGAAAGTTAAAATTACGTCTACATTTTGTAATCGTTCATCATTAATCAGATTACATTTTGCCCATCTCTGATACCCCAATAGGTATTCGACGTGATAATAGATAGACAGTTTTATTGTTTTTGAAATTTTACACTGTCTAGCTAAAGTTTTTCATATTGTTCATAGTTGATGCTTATAAAATTTTAAATAATCCACTGGTTAGACTGGATATTGGTTAGGGACGTGTAAAATCTAATATAGCGCGCTCTATTAATTTATTACAGAGCTACTTTCCGATATCGTAATGGGATGGATATATTTTTCAGCTTTCTTATGAACATAGCCAACATATGTCGCTATTGCTGTAATACATTGAGCCGCCTTCAGTCCCTTTCTTTTTCTACTACAGTTGTATGTTCAAATATTAATCATTTATCTATTGATAATTGTAATTCAACATAGCCTATCTTATCAGTATATTGTTTGGTCCAATTTCACACTTCCTCAGAGTACAGATTCGGTCATTAAAATCAATTAGTTTGCTCAAAAATTTTAATTACATTCAATCAGTTAAGACTTTATAATGAATCATGTAAAAAGAATACACACTTTTTTTTGTAACCCGGGAGAAAATCTCATGCAACGTCAGAGCGCCGTGATAGCGGCTCCCAGGTGTGCCTGACTGTTACCGGCTAAAATCCCTGGGTGTATCTTTTCCCGTCTGCCGAGGCCAAGGGTACGGCTGAACAAACTTCCTCGACACCCGGCGATGTCTGGCCTTCTACGGGCCCCGCCTATTGTGCAAGAGGTGGTAAAAAGTGCCTCACTTTCCCCTATATTGGTGAATTGTCACTAGAGCGGGATCAGAACATGGGTGTAAATCCCGTCATAGTGACCAGTTTCGGCTTGTCGCGTTTCGGGGTCAGCTTGTGTATATCCAGTAGCTCATATACCTTGAGACCTTCAGTCGTGGTATATGTGGGCCGACATGACGATGTAGACTATCAATGGATTTTCACCCTTTGATAGTCGCTTTCGTTTTTGGACTACACTGTACTTACCATCAGGTACTCTGTAGTAATTATGTCGTGCCAGTGTAAAAAAAAAAAGATCGCACACCGCTCACACCTGGATCGTTTCGTATACCTAAGCGAGCTGTGGTTGTTTGTAATGAGTTTCTCTACTCTTTACCTGCTTTTGTAACTTACTATATATTTGTATTTTTGTACAGACGTGTTGACAAACTTTAAATAAATAAATAATTTTAGGTCGTTTACGAGGTCACAAGAAAAGGGAAGCATTTGTATGAGCCCGTCAAATCAGTAAGTCATTTAAAATTGGGGATTTCTGTCGTAATGTCTTTAATTGGGGATTTACATGGTTGTGAATGTAAATTATGTAGCAGGGGTTATTGAAATGTTTAATTCATTTTTTATTGAATTGCTTAATATATATAGTAATTACACGCACAGAAGTAAATGGTCAGATTTAGATTGGTTCCTTTCTTATTTATAAACTAGCTGCGCCCACTACTTCCTTCGCATGGAATTAGTATTTTTATGACAATAATTATTTCAAGCTTTTCACAGCGACCAATTTGAATTTTATAAAAAGTAATTATACATCTTTGAGCCAAATTAACTGAAAAATCATTTTATACCATTTTTTTTTTATAAATTATGACGTGTTTTTTTAAATGGACATATTTTTTTTATTTATGACGCGATTGAATTAAAATCTACACTAAATGTTTAATTAACCTTTCCACAATAAATTAGTGAAAACTGCGTCTAAATCAGTTTAGAGGTTTCTGAGATTAGCGTGTATAAATGCGTACAGATATGAGTATATTGACTAACGATTTTGATACATTTTTACTAACCTTACATCGCGATTTTTTTCTGATTGGCGGTATATATAGAAGCTCTCAAATAATTTTTTATCTAGATAATTTTATATTGAAGGCTGAAACGGATCTATGACATGTATTAATTGATTAGAAGTGGCCCTGTATTTTTTTATAACTTTGAATTATTTTTATGTGTATATAATAAAACACCGATTATTGGAATTATCAGATAACATAAGTATAATAATGAAAATAGGGAAAGACGATAGCAACTGTCAATTGATTACCATCTATTGACGGTTGCCAGGTTTCTTGGATTATTTTTCGGATCCGGTGCGATATAATAGTTATTTCTGAAAACCATTATGAAAAATATGGCTGGGGTCAAGGGACGCCCTCCACAAACCAAGTTCAGATGTTTTAAATTTGGGCAACATTCTTAGAATAATGGATTCTCGGCTCGTACCTCTCAGTTTTTCCAGATTAAATACGGACTTGGGCGTCACTTGCATACCGGTGCAGACAACCATCTTTGGACAATCCGCGTGGCATCTAATAAGAATGTCTTGTGTAACAGTGCTGTGATAACAGCTTTCCGCTGCGCTATTGGTCACGTTTTGCACGATATTTAAGCGCAAAGTGGATACCGCCATTAATCTACTTCTGTTTAATTCGAAAGAGATATAGCATGACAATATATATATACAAATTCGAGGAATACCACAGAACTATAAAATATTTATAATCTCGTGATTAATATTGTTATGGAATAAGGATGTAGTATGTAGCGAACTGTATTGCCCAGTAGATTAGCCATCGTTCGTAATGCCATATTGTGGTCAATGGCATAACTACATTTACTAGTGCTGTCATCTATTGGAGAATAGAAAGCAATTTTTAGACGTGTCGCTGCAGCCTATCGTGAACGCTGGAATTTACGAGATACCTAGAGAATCTTCTATGCAAATGGTAGGAGTTGCTGTTCCGTTATAAATACACGGTATGTTCAAACGTGGGACGGTATTTGTCCACGGAAAGCGATCTAAGAAAACTAAACTAAGGTGTACAGAGTACCAGTACGACATTTACTATGGTACTTTGTGAAATAAGTAGCATTTACATTTGTATTAGAATAAATCAAACTTAGTAATATCGGTGTGTTTTTACTGCACATGTGCTCGCAACAATATTTTAAATTCACATTACGTTACACCGAGGAATGGGTATGTGGTAAAACGGCTTCACTTTTCGATAATCGCGGCAAGTTGTTTCTAGTTTATTCTTATATTTCTGAGTCATGTTGTTTTACTACACGTATGTGTATTATCTGTTATCAGCCCTTATCTATCGATACACAATCGCAGATGTTAACATTATTGTCTATAACTTAACCTTGTTTACTATGAGATAATGAATTGCGAAATGTGACTTTGGAAAAAAAGGGACATGTTTCTGAGGGCCTGATAGCGCAGTTTTAATGACTGAACCGCGATGATGAAGGTCTAGGTACCGGCAAACTGTATTGTGATGAGATCAGTTTGTCGCGGGTCATGGTTGTGTGTATGTATTTCTTTGTCTAGTATCTGTCTATTCGCAAATGTTGTATTTCAGCGGTTCCCAACCTGGGGTACGCTAAAGTTATTTAGGGGTACTCAAAAAAAAAAGTATGATGACAGTAAAAATTATAATAAAATATGGTTTCTAGGATTAACAATTTTTTTTTTATAATTTTTTCTCGTATATAACATTATTTAACATCATATTACATTAAATATGTTTGCATGTTTATATTTCTTCAGCGGTATTTTTTGAAAGGAAATATATTTGTATATCTGAAATTACTAAATGATTTCTTATTTGTGTGTTACGGGTACCTACTAAGTAAACAATCAGGTAAAGGGGTACTTTAATGAATAAAGGTTGGGAACCGCTGTTCTATTTGATCACTCTGAGAAATTGCTTGTTTCGCTTCCAAACAGGAACTGACCTATGATTTTTTTTTTGAAGCGGACTAACTACTCATTGCCGGGAAAGGCATTTTCAGTTCAACCGGGCTTAGGGGGCGAGCACAGAAGGTGCTCAGCCAGCGCAGATGGTGCTCAGCCTGACCTATGATCGAGTCCGGCGAGTATTTATATCGGTGCGACGGGCTTGCGGTATTTTGGAGAAAGATCTAGAGATATCTATACACCTTATTTGCCCGGATATCTCAGTATCACTTATCGATCTTTTGCGGCCTGATATTTCGCAGATAAACAGCTATCTAACCAATATTCATATCACTAACGGCTGGTTTCACACCTCGGAGAGCACCTAGAGACAATCTATGCGTTTTAAAATCATAGCCAGGATATTTATAAGCCTACAAATTTAGGCTTGAAGTTTCACCCTAGTTCCGAAGTAACAATATGCATAAATTATTACAACAGCATGCTTTCTGGATGTTGCTAATCGCAGGTTTATAAAATATCATTTAGTTTGTGGTGATGGAAAACGATACAAATTTGTGTTTTTTGTTAATTGGCAACATTTTATTGTTTTTTTTTTGTCCTTTGATTGTTGTTTGATTGCTGCTGATTTTGAACTAGACTGTGCTTACCATCAGGTACACTGTAGTCACTTTATCGTGCTAGTGTAAAAAATTAAAATAATGAAGGCTCTAAAACAAAAATACTGTAACTTTAAGTTTTCTGAATTCAGTTCTTTTTTTCATTTTTGTACTCAGTACAATTGACGTCTTTTTTTATTGAACTTAACTGGTCATGTGAACACACGCCGCCTGATGGTAAACATAGTGCAGTTCAAAAAATGACTACAACTTACTATGGTGAAGAAAAACGATCGATAGTCCCAGCTATCATGCCGGCCTGCACAAATATCTCTTCATGCTTCGTTTAAAGGACCCCGTGTCATAGGACGGCGGGATCACGCTCGCCCGGAGATATCATTTATTCCACAGCACAACGAGATTTCAAAAATAAGAGAAACTTTAGTCCTAACCGGGATGTGAGTTACCGTATAGCCATGACTCCACTAACCAGCGCGGATGGTACTTCTATGGAAAGGAGAGGGTAGAACAAGGTTTAGTAACTCTTCAGAACATTCACCGTGTCATTGGCTCTAAAGTTAAACAAACTTTAATATGAAAATTCTATGTGATAACGACCGAATTATAAAAAGTATGATGAGGATGTATTAAGGTAATTTAGTAAATAATATCATTAAAAAAAAAATGCCGATTTAGCATGGCTTGTATGAAACTAATTTAAGAGTAGATTACCTAAACAAAATGTCACTTCGACATTCTGATAGCCTCAGGCTTGCCACCTAAAAGCTAAAGTGATCGACATTGCTCTGAGGGTTAGCAAGGCTGAGTAGCAGTGGGATGCCCACATCTCGAAGAACCGAATATCGAAGCAGGGGCTCTAGAGTGGAGACTGCGATTCGGCAGGCGTAGTGTGGAACCTACCCCAAGAACGTAGATCTACAAGTTGCAGAGATTGGCAGTAACTTGATTGGAAGAGCCAAAAATTGATCTCCAAGATGCTTATTAAGAGAGACATAGGAGGAAAGAAACAGATGGGTATAGGGAGAAAGGGAAGGTATTATTATTTCAGATGGTGAACTGGTGACAATGACAAATTGCACATGATTTTTTAATATTTTTTCGGGGCTGTTGTGAGGGCAGTAGTCCCGATGTGTCGGACTCCTACTGGCTTCAAACCCCCGGTTCGGTCCTCTACTCGGTGCAAGCCGGGCCTGGAGATCCGTACTCCTACGGCGCGGCAGCCGACTCAAGGTTCGCCATTAGGCCTCATCTTTGGCTCTACTGCTCATAAGCCTCGATGCCTCTAGTCAATATAAGAGGACCGACAAGACGACGCCAACTTGCACTGGATTCTCATACCTTGGCAGTCTGAACAGTTCTTTAAGTACACTACTTTCTATCAGGTTCTTTTTTGGTAGGACAGTTTGCCGTTTGCCGGGAGAGGCCATTACAACTTCACTGGATGTAGAGGGCGAACAATTAACGTGCTCATCCAGCGAGTTATAGATTGGGTGTCAACGCAGAGGAACCCCTGTGGGTATGGGCCTCGACTTGAGCGGCCAGCCAGGAAACCTGAGGGTAATTTAATAGCACTTCGGAAGCAACTACTTTGAAAAGAAATGCCGGAAGAAACTCAAGGCCATGTCGGAGCGTCATCAGTTGCACTGTGGTCACTTGTCGAGGTAGTACGAAACAATTGCCATTGATAACTCTCAAATCATCGCTCCTTCTAGCCGGAGACCGTCCTATACTACGTGTACCGAGCTGTGATCTCCACTCAAAAACACGTCTACTCCAGAGGTTATTGGTTCTTCAACAAATATATCCAGCCCACTCACCTCAGCCTGCTAATCCTCTGAACTATTTCGATAACTTTAGAGTTAAGTTCTATGTTGGATAACCCCATTTAACACTTTTTCATAATTCTAGGTACCCAGCCCGTTTATAGTTTTGTTACTCGGTGCCTATCTCTTACTTGGGTATCTCACACAGCTGGTGGAAGATGACATGCCCAGGGTTATCAAAGAGGCTGATATCTCGAGAGACGTATGTATGATTTTATTGATTATTAAGTTTTTTTTTTATAATGACTACATAGCGACCGCACCTTTTGTGTTGGAAGCGTGATGCAGGCCACAAATCGGCTACGATTGCCGAGCGCAACAAGAAGCCATCGATACCCACAGCGATCACGACCAGCTCGGTTAAATCAGCTCTTCAAGCTTCTTTTAATGCTCAAATATTATTGGACGGCGGGAACACACTCTCCGGGAGACTTTCACGGCTCAGTAGCGTTCATTCCATAGATGCATAAAAGCATTGCATATCCTAACAACATATCCTAACAATAAATAAGGCTGGAATAAATTACTTAGAATTAAATGTAATGAAGTCTGTTAAAAAGAGGAATTATTGATATACACATTATCTATTTTTATGCCACCTATCTTTCCGGTAAGAATAGTATAATGTTTAAGTTTCAAATTATTTATGCGAATTATCCATATCTTGTCCAAATACCCTAAGCACGTCACTGCCACAGCTCGTCAACGCAAGCAACATACAGCTGACGAAGAAAATTATTTATATCCTATTTTGTTCTCACTTTGACGTAGAACCGAATAGGATATGCCCCGTGCCCAACGTGACCAGTAGCGCAGCTGTTCGCTGTTGTCAGCGCACTTACACGTGATATTTCTGTGGAGATGAGATGCCATGCTGATTTTCTTACGATCTTCTATTTAACCGGTGAGGTCAGCTTGCTCGCTCCCCTTTGGCATAAATAAATCACTCTCTCGTAGAAACCAAATTTTTTAAAATAAAAAAGTTGTTTTGACGAGCATATACGTCCGAAATAAATACATGAATAAATAACGTAGAAAACGTGGAATAATATTCCCAGCCAGTTTATTCTCTACCTCTTATGATTTTGGGTTCTTTAAATGTGCAGAAACTTGAGCAGGCCGGCATGATCATTGACTCTCAATAAACAGTGCCCTGTTACTTAACAGATAGAGTTGGTTTTTGGATTACGGTGTAGATAAATTTAAATATACGATTACAGAGCTCAGACACGTTTAGTGAAGAGTCTGCTTGGCGATACTTGCATCAAATCATGGGGGAGAAGCCCAGGGTTTCGGGTACAGCATACCATCTCAAGAAGACTGAAGACATGAAAGCATTAGTTGATTCTATAGCAGTGTCTGCGAACCAGAACGTTAGAACGGATTGGCAGCTCGTTACAGGTGAAGACTAAGTTTTTTTACTGTGATGGCCTTGAGAATAATTTATCGGCATCCATGCGCCGTGACGTGAATGCTCGTTGGTTCGAATCCTGGAATGTATCTCTTGGTTTTTCTAGGCATAAAAACGCGAAGTGGATACAACTACTAATGTATCTATGCTCACCTTGAACGGGATGTAATGAGACGATATATTATTATTACTAAGATTTTTTGTAGTTTTTTTGATAATTGACTTCCTTGCAAAAACGTAAAGCGGCACAAACGACCGTATTTTGATTGCGTCGACTTAGAAGTTTGATTTTATCATAGCTACAAGGGAGTGCAAGCCTGACAATTTGATACCTCTACGTACTCCTGACGAAAAGTATCTTAATAGATACACAGATGGACCAATGTCCAATACATTATGTATTATATATATTATATTATATTATGTAAGTCCAGTAATTAATTCTATATGACTAGAGTGCCCAAACGGTGTTCGCGAAAGCTTCTTAAGTCGATCTCGGGAAATATTGACTGGTATTCACAATCGATTTGGTCGATTCACAATCTTTGTTCGATGACTACACACATTCACAATTACATTGATTCACAGTATAGTCAGAGTGTCACTTAAAACCAATAAAGAAGTATTATTGGATATGGTTTTTTACTGATTTTTTTTACAGCAGCGACCCATATATTTTTTTGTTTGCTTGGAGAAAATCCTCATTCATCCACATATAGGGGTGGAAACTAGGGTGTGCTGGATTCGTACCGGCTAAAAATCCTGTATCACATATACTTGGGGCATGTACCTCCCTAGTCGCCCAAAGTCGATCGCTTGCAGTCTGACAATCTTGAGATAGATCGCCAGCAGTTCAAGCCTGAACACCCTTGCTGTAATGGTTCTTTTTTGCTTTTAAAGTAAGGAACGTTTAAAAGTGATTTAAAGTTTTATAAACCAGGTGATTATTGGCTCCAGTCGGGGGCTCCGTTTGTGAACTACTACCACAATGTTTCGAATGTGATCGCGCTGTTGGAAGGCGAGAGCGGCCTCCACCCAAACGGAACCACCTCTACCACCGTCCTCATCAACTGCCATTACGACTCCGTGCCCTACGCTTTAGGTGAGATATAGGCCGCCTTTTTATTGCCACAGCTCACCTGTCAGCGGTTATTGTCATCTATGGACAACTGAAATGCAAGGAGTGTTATCATTGTGATAACGACCTAGAAGAGCGTTTTTCACTCGTTCGGCTTGAGCAGATTAAAACGCCGCGGGGTTTTCCATGGGAAGTTACTTACTCTACCCGATTTTCTCCTTTATTATTTGAATAGTTATTACACACAACACCCACAGTATCACAAAGTGACAAAAAGTGAGATCCTAGTTCTCTTATCATTGAGTTCCACGCCGATGATTGCACTCATTATTGTGATAAAATTTTTTATGTTTTCTAATCTTGATCACCTCTCGAATCGGTCTTGAATAATAAAAACGATCTCTGGAGAGGATATTTGCTTCAGTGTATTCATGACCATGTCCAGGATCAAAACGATAAGCTATAATTAATAGTAAATTAACGTGCATAGGGTCTGTTAAATTATTTTATTTGAGCGTAGGGTAACAAGACAATGTTAACAAAAAATCGATTTATTATTTAAGGAAAGTGTACAATATCAGCACGCATCCACGAATACTGTCCTGCAATCTGGTCCCGCCGGTATTTATATCGGTGTGATAGACACTGGCGGCATTTTCAAGAAAGATATAGAGAGATCTATGCACCTTTTGTATTTGGCCGGATGTTCCAGAATCGCTTATTAATACTTTGCGGCTCGTCATCCCACAGATAAACAGCTGTCTAATTAATATTCAGGTCATGTGCTCATTTCTCTGAGTATACGGTGTAGGCAACCTTCGTGTTCAATCATTATTTGCGATTTGTTTAACAGTTAGTACATTCGAGAGGGCACCTCGAAACAATCTAAGCATTTTAAAATTATAGCCATGTGATACTTATAAACCTACATATCTAGGATTCAAGTTTCAACGTATTTCGTTCGTGACAGTATTTATGATAATAATGTAATGAGTACAAAATACGAAAGTTTAAATAAAACATGTCTTCAATTAATAGTGAAACTTAGTAAATGTCATTTCAGGCGCGTCGGATAATGTGGTATTCTGTGCTGCGATGGCCGAAACGTTGAGTAAATTGTCCAAAAGGAGGAGCAAATTTAAAAATAATCTTATATTTTTGTTCAATGGAGCTGAAGAGAATATTTTGCAGGTTGGTATTATCACTAAACTTTTTATTATTTACATCAAACATTTGAACTCAATCACACCTGGTGGAAGGTGAAGATGAGGTTGATGTTGGGCCACGTTCACCCATCATCATCTTTTTATGGTGGTAAGGCGACTGCCCGAACTGAGCCATGACCACAGTAAACAATTGTAAAACCCTCATAATTACTCGCTTTGGCCTGTCGCGTTTCGGGATCAGCTTAAGTACATCCAGTAGCTCATATACCTAGAGTTTCAGTCCCGATATATGTGGCCCGACATGACAACAGAAAGTATCAACGGATTTTCATCTTTTCCTTTCGTCGCTTTCGGTTTTGGGCTACACTGTACTTACCATCAGGTGCATTGTAGTCACTTTGTCCAGCTAGTGTAAAAAAAAACAATGCTCCTTGTGTTGTTCATAGCCACTCACCATTAGATTAGTCATCTACATGCTCGTAAATAAAAGGAAAGAAGAGACCGTTCAAGGTCTTGTAGAACTCTACTAAATTACTCGCCGGGCCAGCGGAAGTATCTGGAGCAAGTCCGACACACCGGGGGAGTGGCCCTTACCACTCCCCTGATGGTCCAAAGGGATTTCCACCAGGTTAACAAAAAAAAAAACTACTAAATCACCACGAACTCTATGGCTTTTGTGGGTTGTGATCTTCAACATCTGTACCTTTGTTAGTAATCCTTAACATTCTTGTATCTATCAGGCTAGTCACGCGTTCCTCCAACATCCCTGGTCTCATGGAGTCACGGCGGTGGTGAATTTGGACGCAGCGGGGATGAATGGAAAAGCTACCATCTTCCAGGTAATATAAACAAATTGTCAAGCTATATCGCTTTACACATTGGTGGTTACATCCACTTTGAGGTCGTGTCCAACGTGACCAGTAGCTCAGCAGACTATATGTTTGCTGACTATATGGTAACAGTTGACTATATGTTTCCATATCTGTTCCCTGAACCCAGGTGACAGACCCCAGAGTTCTCAACGCTTACAAGCGCTCAGTCTGGAGACCTAACGCTCAGAGCATCGGCGAGTTTCTTTTTTCTTCGGGCATCGTGCCATCGGACACGGATTTTAGAATCTGGAGGGACTTCGGGAAATTTCAAGGTAAGTTTAATCATTGGCGCTAAATTCTTTGTGTCACTAAATGATTAGAATTTATTAAACGTAGGTTTTTACTGCACCATATCACAGGGGGCCCGTTTTTATTTCTATTTTTTATCCTGTCTCGGCACAGTGACTATACCACACCTGGAGCTCTTGGTTAGGATCCTCTGCATAAGTCCTAAGAAGGCTAGTCTCGGTCTCATGGTTGTCTTTTACTTCACCGTTCAATAGACTTGAGGGAACTCATTACAACTCTTCGGGGATAGGTCAATGTATCTTCTTGTTCGTAAATGTTATGTTATTTCAAATGAAGGACTCCCAAATCATGACAATGCGGAAAAATTGACGCTATGGGAGTATTCCAATCCTTCACATGATGAAGAAAGAAAGAAGCGAATCGCTTAAAACCCTCGTTGGATTCTGACAGTTACCTTTCGGCAACGGCGACCTATCATATAAAGCGGTACATTGTGACCAGGCATCCGCTGTTGGGTCGCAGGCGCCAGAGTTCGCCGCGCACCTTTAATGCGTATACAGCGTAACAATATATAATGATGACAGGCATCGACATAGCATTCGCGAAGTGGGGGCATGTCTACCACACGCGTTACGACCACCCCGATCTGCTGAAGCCGGGAGTTCTCCAGTGGACCGGGAACATGCTGCTGCCGCTCGTGAGCGAGTTGGGGGACATGGACGCTTTGAACGAGACGGTAAGTTTTTGGTCCTTAACTTCCCGATGGTTAAATTTTGTAGGTCTATCTGTAAGTTTTTAGGTCCTAAAAGTAAGTTTACTGTTGCCTATAAGTTTTATAGACTTTATAGTAAAGTTTTTTTCGTTCCTTTAGTAATTTTTTTGACAATTTCAATAAGTTTTTATTGTTATTATTTAAGAAAATTTGTTTGGTCTTCCTCGTGAGTTTCTTAATTTTACATGATTTTTTTTTCAAGTGTTCTTGTACTTTACGTAAGATTTTGTTTTTTCTGGTAAATTTATAAGTACCTTCTGGTAAATTTATAAGTACTTTCTAGTAAGTTTATAATATTTTCTTGTAAGCAAATGAACCCCTTCTAGTAAGTTAATTAGTCCTTTCTAATAAATTAATTAGTCCTTTCTAATAAATTAATTAGTCCTTTCTAATAAATTAATTAGTCCTTTTTAGTAAGTTAATAAGTCCCTTCTAATAATTTTATAAATCCCTTCTTGTAAGTTTTTTTACCTTTCTAGTAAGTGTTCTCTTTTGATTCACCGTATGACGGCAAATCTTTATATATTATACCTGTTATTGTACCTCATTATGTTAAAAGGAGCAACTACCAGAGTTTCTGGCCGGCTCTTCTCGGTAGATTCTGCTTTTCGAACCGGTGGTACATTCACTTTGCTTTTATTGACGATTCAAAAGTGCTTGTCGATTCAAAAGGGTCTGCTAAAAGGCGTATGAATTTTAAAGAAACGTGATTCTTGTTCCAGGCGAGTCCTAGACCAGCGGTATATTACGATTATCTTAACCTTTTCCTCATAACTTATACACTGGAAGCTTCTTACGTTGTGGATATTCTCATAGCATTGTTTGCCTTCGTCTCGGTTACATATTACATCTGGCTCGTAGGACCAAGTGAGTCTTTTATTATTTTTACCCTCATCTTCTTTATTACCGACAGGTTTGTGCCTGACCTGGCTGAATTCCACTTGACTAAAAGTGATGATGAGGCCGATAATGGAGCGTGCTCATAACAAATACAGATTCACTCGTCCTTTGAAAGTACCCGTGTCGTAAGATGTTAGAAAAACACGTAGGGAGCGAATCCCACTCATTGGCAGTTCGCAGCAAAGAGGAGGTGCATCGCCAAGTTTTTTTTTTTTCACTGGCTCGACATAGTGACTACAGAGTACCTGATGGAAAGCACAGTGTAGTCCAAAAACGAAAGCGACTATCAAAGGATAAAATCCATTGATAGTCTACGTCGTCATGTCGGCCCACATATACCACAACTGAAGGTCTCTAGGTATATGAGCTACTGGATATACACAAGCTGATCCCGAAACGCGACAATCCGAAACTGGTCACTATGACGGCCTTTACACCCATGTACTGTGGTCGCGATCCAGACGGGCACCGACGCCCTACCACCTCGGTGCTGCTCGTTTAGCACCACCCAGGAGTCACGTGTAGGGAAACTAGGGTAAAGCCTACGGACGCGAGCAGCTTCGACTTCCTTCCTTTCCTTTCGAAGTGCGAGCTGATGAAATGTCAACCATATAAGGGTGCGAACCCGCACGGTGTGCAGTTAATGCATGGTAGAAGTGGGAGGGAGTATCTCTTGAAACTTGTCCCTGTTTGTTTTTTATAATGGCTTGGCAATTTACTACACTGTTCCTGATAAAACGCACAGTGTAATCGAAGAACAGCAGTGATTACCGATGAACTAGAACGTATTGATAGTCGCCGGTGTCATGGGGGCTTACTTATACCACGACTGAAGGCCTCCAGGCATATGAGCTATTATTTAAGCTATTTGTTATCCTGTTTCTTGTTTCTTATGTTTTTTATTACTTAATAAGATGTAACACGACCGTGGCCCTCCACGAAAATCAGCGCTGCAGACTTACTCTGTGGCTTTAAGCTGATGGAGGTCCCATTATCGCCATGTTAAATGTTTTTGTTTTTTCTATTGTTTCTGTATGTTGTTGTCTTGTAACAGAAATGTTACTGCTTTTGAATTTCTAGTATTTGTTAGTTTGTGGTGAAAATAAATATATTTCATTTCATTTTTTCATTTCATTTCTACTGGATGTGCCCAAGCTGATACCGCAATGCGACAGATCTTTCCATTTGTGCGTCTGTGGTAATAAATCGGTTCGACCAATCGTCCTACCACCAAAAGGTGGCACACAATACACGAATGTATAGACCGTCATAGTGACTCGCTTTAGCCTGGCGCGTTTCGAGATCAGCTTGTTTACGTCCAATAACTCATACCATACCTAGCGACCGTCAGTCGCGGTATATGTGGGCTGAAATGACGATGGAAACTGTCAATGGATTTTCTTTTCATAGTCGCTTTCGTTTTTAGACTACACTGTACTTACCATCAGGTGCACTCCAGTCACTTTAACGAGCCAGTGTAAAAAAGAAACTATTTTCCACTGGGTTAAAAAAGGATGTACGTCCATATTCGTTTTAAAAAATAAGTAATAGGTTTGTATACATCGTAGGAATGTCCACGATAAACGAATTGCTGTTCGCGTTGCTGGGCAGGCTGGTTTGCGTGTGCGTTGGATTCGCGGTGACCACTCTTTGCGTCGTGGTCATGGCGGCCACCACTATACAACTCAGGTGATCTATCTCTCTGTATACTCCAGTGCCGTGAATCCTATAAAGATAAGCATAACATCTAGTGATTACTAGAATCCAAACTGAACCATAGTTTAATCCAATATACAGGGTTATAGGTAACTAACGCACGGCCTCTTAAGGGTGGCTTTGATTTATCAAGACTGACAACTTTTGTTGTACGACTTTTGCCAAAACCTAATACATCGTTAGATTTTTTTTTTTTTAGTTTTAGTGTGAATATCTAGTCATCGTTAGCTCTATATTCCAACTTTCATTCGATCTGGCGTAGGTATCCAATCAGCTGGTGCTATGCAGTCGTGCGCAAAGTTGCTACGCAGCGTTAAGGATCGTGTAGCAGAAAGTTTATTAACCCTATACCTTGTTTATTTTACAAAGTCGCTTATAACAATTATTTGAACGTAAATTTCCATATTTAGTTAAATAGTGAAAATAAATGTTTATTGATTGACGTACTAATACACTATTAAAACAAACTAGAATCAAAATAAAACATTAAATAATTGTTTCACAAACAAAACCAACCTATTATTTGTCTGCCATAGGGAACATCGTAAAATGAACAAGGTAAAGGCCTCTACGTAAGTTAATGTTTCAAAGGTTGTACATATTTATACACTGAATCCACAATCCCTTCATACTTATCCAGGCTTAGGACTGGCTACACTAAAAAATAAAAAAGGAAATAGAAAAACACGAACATTGATACGTAATCAAGCAATTCATCGCACCAAAAGAGGCGCGCGGTCTGTTTGAAGATAGATAATTGCAAACTATTTTTTAATGTAGGCGTATTTAAAAAGTGGAATCACTCTATTTACAATAATTAAACTATTTACAAAAATACTCACAAATCTATTTACTCGGTGTCAACACATTCGGAAATAGTCTCGCGGACTCACGGCAAGCTTCAGACAGATTGTCACCGCACCGAGCATAAACACGCACCATTTCGGTATATTCAATGTTAGTGTATCGATTTGACATTGTGATTTATGAAACGAACGCGTCACTGGGACAACTAACACATGCTGGGCGCACACGCAAGCAAATTTGCGACTGACATGACCCGTGTTACACAGTAGTCAAGCACATGTTGCCACGCCCGCTCACCGCGCCGCAGACCCCTTTCTTCGTTAGTAGCGACACAAGACGCCGCGTACTACGTAAGTCTGTCTTCGGTCGCCTTTGTCAGCGTGGCGCGATCGTCGCCTTACGAAGAGTTAAAAAGTTCAGAACTGCAAATCTGATTTTTATTTTTTTTGTATGGGAAAAAAAGTAATTGAATTAGAAAAAGTCGTACAACAAAAGATGTCTGTCTTGATAAATCAAAGCCACCCTTAAGAGGCTGTGCGTTAGTTACCTATAACCCTGTATAGAATTACTGGTAACCAATGCATAACCTGTTACTTTGGTTTATCAGGGCAGATAACTTTTGTTGTACAACATTTTCTAATTCAATCATTTTTCCCCGTACAAAAATTAAATTGCAGTTCTAATCTTCTTAACTTCATATAAACTTTCCTCAAGTCGGCGTGCTATACAAAGGCGATCCTATCGTGCGGGTTGCGGCGAGGTGGGCGGGAGCGGGCACTCCGCAGACTGTGCATACCTATGCCAGAATCGAATTAATGAATGTTGAATATAGCTATTTAGGAGACATAGAGCTTACAACAGATAGAAAGCGCCATTAAATTTAAAGAAATAATTTATTAGGATGTAGCGTATTGCGTTTTGGCAAAAGTCTCAGAACAAAAGTTTTTAGTCTTGATGTACCTGAGTCACCTTTAAGAGTATATGCATTAGTTATCAGTGACCTTGTATGTATGTAGTGGCTGTGGTAGCTTAGTGAATAATGCACAGGTTTCCATGCGAATGCTGGTAGGTTCGAATTTGGAATGAACGGATTTAGGCACCACAGCTCACCGGTGAAGGAAAATATTATATGAAAACTCGCATGGCCTCTAATAGAAATGTCATGTGTACTGTGAAAACGGCGATCAACTGTGTTGCTAGTCATGTTGGGCATGACACATATCCGCAAATGGATACAGCCAATAATGTATCTCTGTCTCCCGGTTAGAGTGTATCTTGATAATTGCGTTCTTTAGACGAAGCTTAAAAAGATATTTATTTAGGCTGGCATGATCGCGGCTTCTGAATGATTTTTATGTGAAAGGAGGAAAATGCGGTTCTAGAGAACTACACTGTTGTCTCGAGCTGATTAACCTTTAAATCGTGATAATGAGCCAACCACCAACCGCGCACTTAGCGTTCTACTTTCCATTAAGTGGCGTATAACATTGCTGAGCTATTAAAACAAATGTTTCCAGATATCTGACACAGCCGTGGATCGTAGTGCCGCTTTACTGGATGCCATATTTAATCAGTGCTGTGTATACATCCCAACTTTACGACTCGTGGAGAACTCAGAAGGTAACATATTCTCTCCCTAAATCAATGCATACAATAATTCTATTCCTCAGCCACTTTTGCAACGTTCCGTACATACCGTGATTTGCAAGAGCATATTCATGGAACGGAAATCTTCTATTGGCGCGATGTAAGTCAGTAAAATGTATCGAGATCGTTAATCAATATACAAATGCCTGTATGTGTTTGTGATCGCTAATCTAAGAAGCGGCATAACCGATTCAAATGCAGTTTTCAGTAATGTAACGTGAAAAGCTGCATTTAATATTTAATGTTAATTTTAATTCAATCGGTTCACAAATGAAAAAGTTATGTCAGTTTAAAAACACAATTCGATCATTTATTGAAAAAAAAAAAGGATTGTTTTTTTTTTATTACATATAGGCTTGCGCTAAACTTCAATTTCACCTGATGGAAAGTCATGGTGAGGCGTGCTCACACAACAAATACCGATGTACTTGTCGTTTAAAGAATCTCATGTCGTAAGACGCTGCAAGCGAATTCTACTCCATAGCGGCTTGCAGCAAAGAAGAAGCGAATCGCCTCGTGCGAGCATTTGGAACGTTAATCAAATAGGGGTGCAAATCTTCACGGCAACTTGCCAGTTTATGGTAGAAGGGGAAGGGGGAACTCAACCGGGCGCTCTCCAGGGTATAGTCGACAGCAAACCGAAACGCAGGCCACTCGACGCCGGTGCTCCCAACTGAGTAGCCCCCGCGATGCCTCGTCTGCAATCAGTCGCCGAACTCGCCGATTGAGTCCAAGACTACCAAATGGTGTTTGGCAGTAGCGTTCATTCCATAGATGCATGTAAGCATTGCATGCCCTTGTAATAAATAAGTCTCGAATATATTGATTAAAGTTAAACAAAAAAAGGGACCATTTATATTCATATCTATTCTATATTCACGCCGTCTATCTTTCCTATGAAAGCAATACAATATTTACTATCATAATATAATATTTAAAGTAATTTCGCGAATTCTGTCTACCCTTTCCAAATACCCCATACACGTCATTGCATCTGATAGAACTGTTTTTGTTTAGTGCAACGTCATTAGACCCTTTATTTTTCTTGTTATACTTTTATTTTTTTTGTTATTGTCAATTATTTTGTTTTCTTCGTCCAATACATATAGTCAAACGTGTTTATGGCGACATCGTTTTCTAAAATTTACCGGTTATATTGACTCAGAACAAAGGTCCCATCAAATAAGAAATAAGATTTCGTATCTCGAAAATATCACCGGTTGTTACGACTAATTACGAGTAGTCTCTTCGAAGTCGTTATAACAGATTTTGACTGCATGTTTCTTTGTTTAATCTATTTACAATTCTCCTTTTAAATACTTCTTATAATTTCTTATTACCTAAGTTAATGAGCAAGTGGCTCTTTATATTCGTAAGATAGACTAGTTTTAGTCAATGATGAAGGTCCTGGTTTCAAACCCGGTAGCAAAGCAATATAATATAATATTTGCTATCATAATATAATATACAAATTAATTACGCGAACTGTGCATCTCACTGGTGTTTGGCAGAGGCGTCCCAAAACTGGCAACAATACTCCACACACGACCGCAATTGTGCTAGATGCAGGTTATGAAGTCAGGATTATTTATCCAGGAGGCAGGCGAACCTGATTTGTTGCTACCTTTCCAGAGCGGCCTGAACCGGACCATGAGGTGCCTGCAGGCGATGGCGGCCACGCGGCTGGCGCTGTGCGCGCTGCTGCTCGTGTTCCTCTGCGTTCCCAGCCTCATAGCGATTCGGTACATTATATCCACCCCGCTGTTGATCATGTCCGTCGCATCGGCTATCTCTATCACTCTAGTGAGATATATAAGGCTTCAAGGTTAGTTTTTTGTATATTTTTTACATTATAGTAATAACATATCGCCACGCTACACCTTTTCGGGGTCAGCAGTGCGGCTGATCGCCGTTCTCGGGGTACTTACACATGATATACTGATGTCATCGTCACGCTTTATACCTTTCGGGATGGGCAAAGATGCGTTAGTGGTTGTTTACATTTTGTACGTTTAATGTGTCCTTTTTTTTTAAACCCGGTGGAAATCCCTACGGACCGTCAGGGGAGCGGTGCGGGCAACTCCCCCTGTGTGTCGGACCTGTCCCGACTAAAACCACCGGGGTGTTCCTTCTCCCGTCTGCCGGATGCTAAGGGCAAAGCCGAGCCATCTTCCTCGGCATCCGGCGACGTCCGGCCTTGTTCAGGCCTCATCTACTAGGCGGGGGGCTGTTAAATAGTCGCCGCCTCCCGCGTACACCTAACACATTTCGGGGAGAGTGGTGTAGAGTGCCACCCCCCCTCGTCTACTTGGATTCTCATTGGAGCGGTGTGCGGGAAGACATCGCACACCGCTCACGCCTGGATCTGGGCGACGCGCTCCCTCAAGCGCGCCGCCCGGTGTGTGTCCTGTTATGGAGGAAGGCCTCTGGCGAAGGCCCTCCTCCGGCGTCCTGTCCGAGCTGGGCGGCGGATTGGGTTGTCGGGGGTGGCAATAGCCACCCGATCCCGCTCCGCCGCTTCCTTCATTCCTTCACCTGTATAGTCTCCTCCGTGAAGAAGAGGACCGCCTGCCATGCCCTGTCACTACCGACCATCGTGCGAGCGAGTGCCGGCAGTGACAGATCACCACCCACCACCCTGCCGACCCCCTTACCTACTAAGCCACTACAATCATCTAATTCTGGTTTGTTTCTTAACTCTTCGACCTTTAAATAATAAATGATATGCTGTTCTTTTCCAGCCTGGCAGCACTTAATAATGGAATTTGCTTTATCTCTGCCGTCCACCATGTTCGTGTACACGCTGGCGTTGAGGATGGACGCCCTGATGCTGCCCACGATGGGCAGGTCCCCGATCAACGTGCCGGACTACACCGTGGCACTCATCAACGTCGGATTAGCCATTATCGTTTCAACAACAGCCGTTAGTATTTTTTAACCCTCGACGCGAAAAGGGGCGTGTTATAAGTCTGGCGTATGTTTTTGTAGCTCAGTGTATGTCTGTCTGTGGTATTGGTGCGTTTGATTTCAATGGAAATACAATAACATAGCTGTCTGGACCTGATGCCGTAGCGTCATCTAGAAGCAGCAGGATACTTAACTCTTCGCCAACTTACAGCAGAAGTATCGTGTTTGAGCTCATTGGAATGCTCTCAATGACGGGATTACAGGTAATGACGGGGGCATCCTAAATTATAGTGAGCAACAGCCGTCGACGGGCAAGTCTCCACCATACAAACTCTGCACTGCTCCAAGATATAATTTGGTCGGCGACAGTTGCCGGGTGCACGTGTTGCAAAGTAATCGTTTACAGTGTTCATTTTATATGAGCCTTTTGTTAAATTACAATAGATAATGGGCTAACGATGGAATTCGATAGTTAATTAAATTGTTTAGGGAAAGTTAAAGTGGATAAACTGGATTGTAAAGACTTCGTTATTTTAATTAATGATTCTATACGAGCTCCCAGTTCTCTAACCACTGGTTTCCATGCCGATGATAAAAAAATCAATTTAAATTTATTTTTTACAAAAAGACTCTCTCTTGATACAGCGCGCAGTACTCGCCGAGCAAGTTTGCTTGTGCTTCCTAAACCACGGACCAATTATGAAAAACGGAATATCACTTTTGAGGGAGCATAACTCTACAACGCGTTACCCTCCTGCATTAGAAACGCTGGCTCGCTTGGCATATACAGAACTAAATTACTACAATATATTAAAGATAAATACTAACAAATACGGTTCTGTGTTTGCCAAGTGAGCTCTTAGTATCTTACTGTTCCAGATAGTTTTTAAACAAATTGTTCTCATGTAAGTGATTTTGCATCTTAATGAGAATAAACTCTTTGAACTGATGATAACTTAAACATATGGGCTGTGTAACCAGATCTAAACATCGAGCTATATATTGTTTTACACAAGCTGGACAAAGTGGGTACAGTGCGTCAGGTGATAAGTAGTGTAATCCGAAAACGAAAGAGACTATCAAAGGGCAAAAAAGTAATAATTAATTCATTAAAAGTAAGTTAGTGCGTGCATAAGTACCGTTAAAGTATTTATAAATACAGAATTAAAATGGTGGTGCTTTAAATTTTTATTAAAAAAAGGATTTTTTTACGTATATGTATATCAAAATGTTACTGTTTCAGATTTTTATAAATTATGATCTGTACTAGCTGATCCGGCAAACGTTGTTTTGCTATATAAGGTTTTGTAATATCTTTTAAGATTTTCATTGAAATTAAGTGATGTCAAAGACAATTTTGTTCACAATTAAATACTCTTAATCAACAACACATTTATTTGGATAAAGATTTATTTTATTACGTTGATACAACTCTTAACAAATAATGCATTAATTTCGACCAAATTTTATTACTATAAAAACGGTTCTAGTGACTTAATCTTAAAAGATAGATATATACTGTCGCATACGTTTTTTTAGATCATTTCAAGAGGAATAATTCTTTCTTAAATATATTTTTGGTATCTTGAACTGTTTTCGCAGCGCACGCAATGGAAGCCCTCAAGGATGAATAATTTTCTCCGTTTTTTTCACATTTTCCATTATTTCTTCGCTCCTAATAGTTGCATCGTGATGTTATATAGCCTAAAGCCTTCCTCGATAAATGGTCTATTCAACTCAAAAAGAATTTTTCAATTCGAACCAGTAGTTCCTGAGATTAGCGCGTTCAAACAAACAAACAAACAAACTCTTCAGCTTTATAATATTAGTATAGATTAAAAAAAACGTAATGTTTTAGTCAGGAATCGAACTGCTGTTCTCTCGACGCCGGCTGTGGATTGCGCTGTCGGCTGTGGGAGCGATATGCGCAGTGCTTATGTTCATTCCCTTCAGCCCTTATTGGGACGACGGCCCCTCGACCCAGCGCCATTACTGGTTTGTAAGTATTATTTTATTTGCTTATATTTTCAGGGAACCTACGGCAATATATTAATAATAAAAAATGTACAAAAAGAAAAACATAAGCGAGCAAAGTTGCCACAAAACAGAAATTTAGCTAAGAGGTTAGTTACACAAGTGTGAAGACCGTCATAGTGACTTGCCTGAATCAGCTTGTGTATATCCAGTTGGTCAAATGTCTAGATACCTTCCGTTGTGGTATATGTGTTTTTTTCTTTTTGGTGTTATGCTTTTAATTTTTTGTTTTGATATTGTCAGTACTTAGTTAATGCTTTTGAGCCATGCTGTGGCTGCCTTTTATTAGTATCCGTTGCAGACATTTAGCTCGTGCATGCGATCTCATTGTGAATGTAAAATGCAATGGAACTGTTGATAGCCCATACATAAATAAATAAATTGATTTTTGGGAGTCGAAGCTGCTCGCGTCCGTAGGTTTTACCCTAGTTTCCCTACACGTGACTCCTGGGTGGTGCTAAACGAGCAGCAGCGAGGTGGTAGGGCGTCAGTGCCCGTCTGGATCGCGACCACAGCACATGGGTGTAAAGCCCGTCATAGTGACCAGTTTCGGCTTGTCGCGTTTCGGGTTCAGCTTGTGTATATCAGTATCAATGGATTTTCATCTTTTGATAGTCGCTTTCGTTTTTGGACTACACTGTACTTATCATCAAGTACTCTGTAGTCACTATGTTGAGCCAGTGTAAAAAAAAAATAATGTGGACCGACATGACAGATACTCAATCGTGTCGGATACCATCCGTATGTGGTGGATGTTCCTTATATCCGCATGAAGAGATTCGCTTCTACATTCATCATGCGAACGGCGAAGGAGTGGAAAATGCTTCCAGCGGCCATATTTCAGCGATCTTATGACCTGAGAGACTTTAAGAGAAGAGTGAATAGGCATTTGTAAGGCGGACGCGGTTCATCATCGAACTCATCTTCACCTTCCACCAGTGGTGATTGAGGTCAAGCGTTTGTCTATAAGTTATTTAAAAAAAAAAAAGATTTTCGTACATTGGCAGTCGGTGCCGATTCGTCCACACTGGACATTCCATCAGGTGTAATACAGTCACACTGTCGAGCCAGTATTAAAAAGATCTGGTGATTAGCACTCGCAGATAACGACATATAATAGCGCCAACGAGCCGGTGGCGACGACCGCCGGCGTGCTGGTGACCAAGCAGGACGCGTACACCACGCAGCGCGTGCAGCAAGCCTTGCGGTCAGCGGGCATCAATCTGAACACCCGCACGGACTTCGCCGAGGACTGCGCCGCCCGCGTGTACTGCGACCTGCCGGCCTACCGCACCAGCTTCACCTGGCAATTGTGAGTTGCCCCTTTCCCCTCTAAATAATTAAAGAAAAAAGAAAGAAAGAAAGAAAAAGTTTATTGAGCCAAAAGGAAACAACACACAACACACATATTTATATAAAAACAACAATGAAAGAATACATAACATCACATCATGTATCCTGTGTGCTGCTACCCGTCTCAAAGAGCACTCAGCTCAGCGTGTGCTGGGCGCCGCTGCACGCGCCATCCAGCGCTGATTTTCAGCCGACGCTCAGGGGAATCGATTGACGTCACGGTGCTATTTTTTTTTTTTTATTTTTATATTTAATTACTTGTATATGTCTATTTTTCTATTATATCGCCACGCTAAATCCCTTTCGGGGCCAGCAGAGACATATTAGTAGATGTATTCACTTTGCTGATCGCCGTCACCAGTACACATGAAATAGCTTTTAGAGCAGGGGTCGGCAACCAGCGGCCCGTAAACCACTACGGTGCGGCCCGCGCATGTAAGAGCCGCTGCACAGAGTAATTTTTAATAATTAACTATCGAAAAAACAAGCATTGTTCTCGATTTACTGATGAACATTTAGATGCGATACTGCGCATTTCTATGTATAAAATGAAAGCAGACATTAATAAACTTGCAAAACAAGTAGAGCCTTAAAAATCGCATTAGCTTTATAAGTTTTAGTTAATTTTGTACCTATTACTTTAAAATGAGAATAATAATAAACGTCCGCCGAGCCGTCGGAAGTATTCGGATTCCCAGGCTCGGCGAAGGCGAAGAGAGGGCAGTGCTGGCACCCCGGTGGTTTTAGTCGGGGCAGGTCCGACACACCGGGGAGAGTGGCCCTCACCACTTCCCCTGACGGTCCGTAGGGATTTCCACCGGGTTAACAAAAAAAAGAAAAGAATAATAATAAATGTGGTTAAAAATGTAAAAAATTAATTTTATCTATAAAAATGTGTTTATTAGATGAAATGTGGCCCGCAACAATATAGTCATTTTATTTGTGGCCCTTATACGAAAAGGTTGCCGACACGTGTTTTAGAGCAAAGGAACATTGGACCACTGAGAGTTCATTTGCAACAGGTCAATGGCGCGCTATTGCTTGCTAGATTTTATACCAAAAATTAACCCAATTTTAGGTAAACAAAATATCGACTTGTTTTCTCTTCACACCGTATCCTGGTTCAAGGTAGGCACAATACCTACCTAATAATTGCTTGTTATTAATTCATTCATGTGTGTAACTGTTCCTAAATATATTAACTATAACTTACTTTAAAGGAAATATTAAGATATCACTATTTTTAGATATGTGCAATTAGAGTTGAATGCTGAAAATCTCCCTCGTCTATAAAATCGTCCTGTGTACTATCGTAGTAAAGCGAGTACACTGCACTGATGTGAAGCCCCCCCCCCCTCCCCTGCTACCGTAAAGAGGCAGGAGACTGTTCGTCAAAGGTTCGTGATTAGTGATGAAAATGCCCGGGAATTTTCCCAAAGTGCCCAAAACTTGTATGGGGAATATTCCCGGTAATTTACGAAATGTTCGCGGAAGTTCTGGGCACTTTGGGAAAATTCCCGGGCATTTTCATCACTATTCGTGATCATACCGGCCAGCTTAACACATCTCTTTACATATTTGAACGACCCAATATCATAAGAGTAAGAAAACACTGGGTGAAAGATCTTTTAAGGGATTTTTTTATTTTATTTCGAGGTACAGAATTAAAAAAAAGTATTGACCCTTAGTGCTTTAGTCCAAACAGTTTGTTCCTGTACACGGGAGCGCCGGCGCAGTTCCAGCCGGCCGCCGCCACGCGCCTGCTCTCTAAGCAATGTCTCGGGGACACTTGTACCTATAGTTTCATTATGACGGGTATGTGCGATATTTTGTATTGTGCGGGTGATGTTTTACATTGTATGCGTCATTTTTTTTACACTGGCTCGACATAGAGACTACAGAGTACCTGATGGTAAGTACAGTGTAGTCCAAAAACGAAAGCGACTATCAAAGGATGAAAATCCATTGATTGTCCACATCGTCATGTCGGCCCACATATACCACGACTGAAGGTCTCTCGGTATATGAACAACTTGCCGTGTGCTGAGGAAGCTGGCCCGGCCTTGCCCTTTGGTCTCGGCAGACGGGAGAAGAAACACCCGGGGGGGGGGGGGGGGGCTCATAGCCCCCTGACGGCCCACAACAGTTTTCCCCCGGGTTACAAAAAAAAAGTATATCAACAACTAGACATACACAAGCTGATCCCAAAACGCGACAGGCGAGTCACTATGACGGTTTTTATACTTGTGTACTGTGGTCATGACCCCGTTCGGGCAATCGCCCTGTCATCATAATAATACAATGGTACAACAAAACAATAATGGTACAATTTAAATGGTATGTGTGATATTTTACATAAAATGTTTTTTTTTACACTGGTTCGACATAGTGACTACATAGTGCCTGATGGTAAGTACAGTGTAGTCCAAAAACGAAAGCGACTATCAAAGGATGAAAATCCATTGATAGTCTACATCGTCATGTCGGCCCTCGTATACCACGACTGAAGGTCTCTAGGTATATGAGCTACTGGATATACACAAGCTGATCCCGAATCGCGACAAGCCGAAACTGGTCACTATGACGGGCTTTACACCCATGTACTGTGGGTGTAAAGTCACATGTGTGTTATTTTATATTGTGTGTTTGATATTTTACAAGCCATATATGATATCTTGCGATGTATATGTAATATTTGCATGGTATGTATAATGTTTTACATGGTATGTGTGATATTTTATATGGAATGTATGATATCTTTCATAATAATGGTGGAATATTGTCCAAGGTGCCGCCCACAACATGTTGACTCTGTGGCCGCATCAGAACGTGAACCTGACCGCGTGGACGTTCACATCGGCAGCGCAGCCCTCGCTCAGCCAGCTGGGGAGGCCGGTCTACGTAGTCTACCACTCCGTAGCCACTTACAGCGATGTCCTAGAGCCGCTGGTATTCAATGTCACAATGACTGTAAGTAATCTGTGATACTCTTCTCTTAGCACAGTGGCCACAACACGCCTGATGGGAAGCGTCGTGCAGCCCAAAATACTATCGATCATGCCGGCCTTCTTTTTTGTTAACCCGGTGGAAATCCCTTCGGACTGTCAGGGAAGTGGTGATAGCCACTCCCCCGGTGTATCGGACCTGTATCGTCTAAAACCACCGGGGTGGCAGCACTGCCTACTCTTCGCCTTCGCCGGGCCTGGGGATCCAGATACTGCCGAGGGCCCGACGAGCGATTGGCCTTAGGCAGGCCTCTTTTCTGTGAGGGGGTCGTAAATTACCCCCTCATTACCTCTCATTGGGAGATCATACCGGCCTGCATATATAAAATATTTTACTCCAATGTTGTCAGCATGATGGCAACACTTTTGATGTTGTAAACGGTTATCGTTGACAGTAGCCACTTTCTATCAGGAGAGGTATCCACCTGTCTGCTACAGTTACAAAAAACTGCGCGTTCAGCTTCGCACGTACTATAGAAGTGAAACTTCGCGTATCGAAGCGAGGCGTACGTATCCAGCCCGCGCATGCGAGGTGCTGTCTTCATCTCTTTCTTCTTTTTCATGTAATAGAATGTGTGTAAACTTAACGTGTTCTTATAATTTTACTATAAATTCTCTTCCACTTGGCGATTATTGAATAGGAATTTAAGAAGCTTCATTCCATAACATCGAAAGATTAATACAATAGAATTTGTGAGGTGGTAGGGCGATTACCCGAACTGGATTATGACCAGAGTGCACAAATTTAAAGACCATCATAGTGACTCATTTAGGTCTGTCGCGTTTCGCAATCGGTATGTGTATATCCAGTTGCTCATATACCTAGAGGACCTTCCTTCGTGTTATATGTGGGCCGGCATGGCGGTGGCGACTGTCAATGGATTACCGTCCCTTGTTAGTAGCTTCCGTTATTGGATTACCCTGTACTGTCCATCAGATGCGATGTAGTCGCTTTGACAAACCAGTATAAAAAAAAACATTGGAAATTATTTTAGTCTGAATTTTGTTGACCTATATTTGAAATGGCTAGTGATAAGAGTGGGTTTTTGTTCCCAGGTCCCCGTGTCCTTACAATCCGGCCCAGTGCTGGACTTGTCCCACCACTCCAACAAGATTTGGCACCCTGAGGATTACACGGCGGAGTACGCGCGTCTCGTGGCCTCTATGCCGGCCTATTTCAACATCGCCAGCATTATGAGCTTCAGAAATAACTACGTGTTTTAAGTTGACGTGTTAAAAAAACTAATATTAACCAATATACAGTTAAACCGAATTTATTTTATTAACAAAGTTTTATGATTAAGCACTTCGACGAACTGAATCGAAGGAATACCTGTTCTTATCGTTGTATAAAACCTTGGCCCCTTTTTTAAAAGTATTTAATGATAATTATATTATTATATTACGACAGTACTGAATCACAAACCCCAGATTTCTAAACTTATAAATATTACACGGGTGATTTTAAAACGCGGAGATTGTCTCGAGGTGCTCTTTCAAATGGACTAACTGTCAAACAAAACTGTCTGACAAATCGTCAGTGATGATTGAACGTCAAAGGGTTGCCGCATACCTACACCGTTCATTCGGAGAAACGTGGCTCACGTGTCTTGAATTTTATTGAATGACTGTTTATTTATCATTGGAATGTCGAGCCGCCAAAGATCGATAAGCGATTCTGGAACATCAGGATAAACGCATAAAATGCACAGATCTCTCTCGAAAGTGCTGGAAGCCTGACCCACCGATATAAGTACCGGCAGGATCCAACCGCAGGATAGTTTTGTTTTTGGAAGCGGCACAAGCGATATCTCCAAGTGACGGAATACGACGTTGGTGAACATACAGGATTTCTGGATCTTTCGGCGATCGGATATCGAGACGTTTCTGTAACTGCGCGCTAGTACTGTACACTTACTTCGATTAATAAATCGATACTTTGTTAGCGCCGGCGTCTTATTACCCCACTATAGTTACAATATTATATCCACCATAATTTATAAAGTGTATGTATCTATGGTAATATTTGATGTAACATGTAACACTGCTCAAATTAAACTACGCCAAACAATTAAGGTAGCATAAAAAAAAGTATATTTACACTAAGTATAAAGGGATATATTCGTACAGCGATATTTTTAAGAATCTGATAACATTTAACCAATTTCGTGGTAATTTCCATCGTGAAAATGAACACGGAGTTTTTGAAATTATAAATAATTTTATATATAAATAAACTGTTTTATTTCATAATTCTAAAAATACATTAAAGTGCTTATGAAACTTATCTATCAATTAAACACATTCATTATTTTATTCTAATAATAAGGTTTAAAAATCGCTTGGTGAATTTGATTGGGTACTCACTGAAATTTTTTAAATTATTTATTGGCGCTTGACTTCAATCACACCTGGTGGAAGGTGAGGAAGAGTGCGATGATGAACCGCGTCCGCCCAACAAATGCCTATTCACTCTTCTCTTAAAGACTCCCAGGTCATAAGATCGTGGAAATATGCTCGCTGGAAGCATATTCCACTCCTTAGCCGTTCGCATGATGAATGTAGAAGCGAATCTCTTCATGCGGATATAAGGAACATGCACCACTTTTTTTTTTACACTGGCTCGAAATAGTTACTGCAGAGTACCTGATGCTAAGTACAGTGTAGTCCAAAAACGAAAGCAACTATCAAAGGATGAAAATCCATTGATAGCCTCCATCGTCAAGACGGCCCACATATACCACGACTGAAGGTCTCTAGGTATATGAGCTACTGGATATACACAAGCTGATCTCGAAACGCGACAAGCCGAAACCGGTCACTATGACGGACTTTACACCCATGTACTGTGGTCGCGATCCAGACGGGCACCGACGCCCTACCACCTCGCTGCTGCTCGTTTAGCACCACCCAGGAGTCACGTGTAGGGAAACTAGGGTAAAGCCTACGGACGCGAGCAGCTTCAACTCCCAAAACATACCACATACGGATGGTATCCGACACATGGTCTAGTGGTTTTGTGGTGGAATGGAGCCCGTGGATTCAGAGGATGTAGTTCCTCTCCAGGAACACTCCACTGCAACCGGTAAGAAACTGTGGGGCAGGCGACCTTACGTCGATGCTTGATGCATCATTATCATGTCAGCCGCAGGAAATCCACTCCTGGACATTGGCCTCCCTTAATGTTGTCCAAAGCGACCTGGATCAAGGCGTCAGTCCATCTTGTAGCTGAACGTGCCACACTGCGCCTGCCACTTTACGGCAATGCTCGATGCTCTGCGTTTTAATCTCCGTTAAAGATTCATCGCCAACAAAATTACGAGCTCTAAGGTCATTCGAGCCCAAAAACTAGATCTAGAAAAAAGATCAATATTATAAGTATGTGAAACAAAAATTAGAATTTTTAGATACAATTTTTACTCCCAAAGGCAGCAAGTAAAACAGCATTAGTACATAATAATTACATTTATTATATACATTAAATAGACGATAATTTAGCGAGCTCATTTATACATGGAGCGGCCAATCGCGAGGCGTTTTCACTATTAAAATATATTGAAATTTCGCAAAAACGGTAAATATTTATACAATGTTCCTCAGTGGCGCTAAATACAATATTGAAACGTTTGGGGGCGCGGTAAGACAGCACCTACGAGTGCAGATACCCGGAGATAAGCATCACTTATCAGAATACCAGAATTTGTCAGAATACCAGCGCTGCAGAGTCTAGTGCGCTGTAGAACACGCTGAGACAGGGTCCTTATTGGCGGCGGCCTTGACTTTTTTTGTGTATTGTTTGTTTTTTTCTATGTTTTTGGTTTTTTATGTATGTTCTACTGTATAATGTCTGCTGCTAATAAAACGTTTTCTTTTCTTTCTTTTCTTTATCAGAATTACAAAGACGACTTTATGAGACAGACAGCTATTGTAATTATAGAGGTTAGCAATCTGTCTGCTGTTGTAGGTTAAATATTTGAAACGGCCAAATGTCATCTATTTTCCTCCGCGGCCGTTGTGCTAGCGATCCGTACAACCATTACGGCGTCCGCAAAGTGAGTCGGCAGAGTGCATGCTACTCCATCACAAAATCTCTTTTAATGTAGGTTTTTCCCTTACAGTCCTCATTTTCTACTGTAAGTCAATTTTGAAATAATTTTTAAACCGGCTTCGGCCGAATAGCATGGTGATAGACCATTAATCAACCTATATACAATCGGATGAACAAGCATTGCAGTATGGGGAATCTTATATTTCTGTAGATAACACAAAGTAGCGAAAAGAAACTGGTTAAAATATTATTTTATTTTGAGTTTTACGGCTCTGGATAGAACTCTTTTTATTCCCATAGTTGGTATTTTCAATATTCAGTAGTCCCATATTACGTCCAAATCAACGACATCAGAAAAATCACCAATGTCCCGCAGCACTGTGCCATCCGGGCATATTGTTGCTATCGAGACTCAACATAAATAAGAACAAAACGTCCAGAAGGCCGCAACAATGACGAATCAGGAATCATCCGATAGACGAAACTGATACTTATGCACTTGCCTTCCAAGCTCAATCCCTAATTTAAATAATTTGAGAAGTAGCATAATTACAGTAGTTCAGAGGTTAGCAAACTTTTCTCGCAGATCCCGGTTAAAAAGTTTCGGTGGAACCCCAGCTACCCCTAGTTTCCCTACACGTGACTCCTGGGTGGTGCTAAACGAGCAGCAGCGAGGTGGTAGGGCGCCGGTGCCCGTCTGGATCGCGACCACAGTACATGGGTGTAAAGCCCGTCATAGTGACCAGTTTCGGCTTGTCGCCTTTCGGGATCAGCTTGTGTATATCCAGTGGCTCATATACCTAGAGACCTTCAGTCGTGGTATATGTGGGCCGACATGACGATGTAGACTATCAACGGATTTTCATCCTTTGACAGTCGCTTTCGTTTTTGGACTACACTGTACTTACCATCAGGTACTCTGTAGTCACTATGTCGAGCCAGTGTAAAAAAAAAGGAACGGTTTTATCTTTAAAAAATATTATATGAAACTCCTAAAAAGTTATAACTATAAAATTTTAAAAGTTGAATCTCGACGCTACAAAATACTTCTTTAAAGTCTCAATATGACTATTTTTGCTGAAATATATACTGTTAAAAATCACTACATAGATATATTTGTTCCCACATTTTTTTTATAATATTGAATTATTTACATACATTGATAGGTAAAGCCAAGCTAACATATTTATTCTTTACTATCGAAACTATATAAATTTTCATGGACATATAACTTGTGAACCCCCACTTTTTTACGCCAACTTAGACCCCCTTGTGTCTATAATGGACCCTATGGGGTTACACCTGGACCACTATGGGAATCACTGCAGTAGTTGATGACCTCAATATGTCAAATACAACCTCAATCGCAAAAAAAAAGTTAAAAAAGTGAAATAGGATAAAAGAAGTGAAGTGGATAGGATAGGATACAGGATACATACTTACTCGTATCAGTCGTTGCAACTGCTTGCCTGATAATAATTAAACAACTATGTATTAATTATATGTAATGATTATATTTAAGTTGGTTACAATTAAATTGATAACTCGGATTATACAAGTAGATATATACAATTTTGATTACAGAGCTTAAGTAAATTAAAATTAGACATGTATATTAAATAATATACGTAATTCCGTGAATGAATAAGTTATATAAAGGAAGCCAAGGGTTGAAATAATGTTCAGGACAGGAGTTCCTTCGATTCAGATCAACCGATAGAATGCCTTTTCTTACACTGGCTCGACATAGTGACTACAGAGTACTTGATGGTAAGTACAGTGTAGTCCAAAAACGAAAGCGATCATCAAAGGATGAAAATCCTTTGATAGTCTACATCGTCATGTCGGCCCACATATGCCACGACTGAAGGTCTCTAGGTATATGAGCTACTGGATATACACAAGCTGATCCAGAAACGCGACTGGCTTAAGCAGGTCACTATGACAGTTTTTACAGTTGTTTACTGTGGTCATGATCCAGTTCGGGCAATCCACCACCTCACAATAAAAAAAAAACGCCTGATAAAGCTTTGTTGAGAAGTGTTGATAAAATAAATTAGGTTTTAAATGTATTTTGGTTAATATTAGCTTTTTACAGTATATTTATACGTCAAATTAAAACACGTAGTTATTTCTGAAGCTCATAATGCTGGCGATGTTGAAATAGGCGGGCATAGAGGCCACGAGACGCGCGTACTCCGCCGTGTAATCCTCAGGGTGCCAGATCTTGTTGGAGTGGTGGGACAAGTCCAGCACTGGGCCGAACTGTAGGGCCACGGGGACCTGGGAACAAAAACAATCCATAGAATCACGTAATATATATTTTTTAACTTTCGTCTGTAAACAAGCTGGCGGTCCATCGGCAAGTGGTCACCGTCGCCCTTGGACAACAAGAGGTAAGTTACAACAGTAGTAAGGGCGACAAACTGTTTGTTTTATCTCTTTTTTTTACACTGGCTCGACATAGTGACTACAGAGTACCTGATGGTAAGTACAGTGTAGTTCAAAAACGAAAGCGACTATCAAAGGATGAAAATACATTGCTACTCTAAATCGTCATGTCGGCCCAAATATACCACGACTGAACGTCTCTAGGTATATGAGTTACTGGATATACACAAGCTGATCCCGAAACGTGACAAGTCGAAACTGGTCACCATGACGGGTTTCACACCCATGTATTGTGGTCGCGATCCAGACGGGCACCGACGCCCTACCACCTCGCTGCTGCTCGTTTATCACCACCCAGGAGTCACGTGTAAGGAACTAGGGTAAAGCCTACGGACGCGAGCAGCTTCGACTCCCTAAACACATTCCACACTCATTGCCCATGTAGCTTTGTCATAATCTGTCATAGACAGCACTCCCATACAACCAATCCAGGGCATCGAGTAAGTGAAGTGTGCCTTACGAATATAGCGTGGTAGGTATTGTGGAGGTAGTGACCTACCTTACACTATAGCGCAGGATAGCGTGAAAGATGAGATGAAGATAGAAATGAAGAAAGTCCAGACGGCAAGTAGATATAGCACGTTTAATACGGCACAGTAAAAAGTCACAACACGAATAAGGAAGCACAAGTAGTGTTGAATAATTAGAAGTAAAGTTCAGAGCAGAATACACGAATAAGAACACGAAAATAACAACAATACGAAAACTATGATATACGAAATAAACAGTGTGATAGCAAGACTGATTTGACGGCTGCGCGGGCGGTTGAGCGCCTGCGTCGCGTGCGCATGCGCAGTCCCCCCGCGCGCGCCTGAATCCCACGGCTCTCTAAATTAGAGCCGTTTCCACCGCACGACACGATATTGTTGTTGATAAAATTACTCTTAGATAAATAAGTGAAGATATAATAATGTTATTTAAAATAGTTGTTAGTTGTAGGTTAGTATAGTATACAGAATTAGAAAATAGATAATGTTAAGGACAGAAATAAATAAATTGGTAGTGAGTATGCCACAAGAAGAAACTTCAATGAAGTTAATTTCTTGTCTTTTCCTCAAATCCCTTACCAGATTATCCATACAATGTTTTAGATTTTATACTTACATTCAATGTGAGATTGAAAATCAGTGGCTGAATGACATCGCTATAAGTGGCCACGGTGTGGTAGATTACGTACACTGGCCTTCCCAGCTGACTGAACGAGGGTTGAACTGACGAAGCGAACGTCCACGCGGTCAGGTTCACATTCTGATGCGGCCAGAGCGTCAAAATGTTGTGTGGGGCACCTTGGAGAAGACCGCCATTATTTTAGAAGTGTTAAATTTGGTATTGCACAAACTTTGGAAATGTGGCTTTCAGCCCAAGCCAAAAAAAGGGTCGTTATAAGTTTTCCGTGTATATATATGTATGGCACTGTGTATTTATGTCTTTTTGTGTCATCGTTGCTCCTAAACAGTCGGACCTATTTTAATTTCGTGTGTTTTATCCTGACACGGTAGTGACCACACCACGTCTGATGGTAAGCATGGTGCAGACCTAAAACGACAACGACAATCAACAGTAAAAAATCCTATCGATAGTCGTAGCGATCATGCCGGCCTGCACAAATATCTCTTCCCGGTTCGTTTAAAGGACCTAATATTATAGGACGGTGGGAACACGTTCGTATGGAAGGCTATTTATTCCAGAGCTCAAAAATTGGTAAAGATAACAGTTGGAGAACTTTTTAGTCCTAGCCGATATATGAGCTACCATATAACTGTGCGTGCGGTTCTACTACAGAAGGGAGAGGGTAGAACAAGGTTAAATACCTCATCATAATACTCGCTGTGATAGAGACGGTGGCAAACGCTCAGTGAGCCAATATCTCTGCGCGACTGGAGCGGTTTGAGATATTTTGTCGTCTGGATCATTCACAATGTCTGTATTTTCTTAGCTATGATTGAAGAAAATCTGATCAGCTGCTTGAAGATAATCGGCTTTTTTATGGTTGTTGAAGGAATGCAAACTACTTCCATCGGTTTATTCAATTCGTAATTTAGTACCCTGTGATTGCAATAACATAGTCACCCGGACCTGACTATATGTAGGATCATCTGGAGGCAGCAGGATACTCACTCTTCGCTAACTTACCCCAGAAGTATTGTATTTGAGCTCATTGGAATGATATCAATGATTAGATCATGTTTTGGAAGTCGTAGCTGCTCGCGACCTTAGGCTTTACCCTAGTTTCCCTACACGTGACTCCTGGGTGGTGCTAAACGAGCAGCAGCGAGGTGGTAACGCGTCGGTGCCCGTCTGGATCGCGACCACAGTGCAAGGGTGTAAAGCCCGTCATAGTGACCAGTTTCGGCTTGTCGCGTTTCGGGATCAGCTCGTGTATATCCAGTAGCTCATATACCTGGGGACCTTAAGTCGTGGTCTATGTGGGCCGATATAACGATGTGGACTATCAATGGATTTTCATCCTTTGATAGTCGCTTTCGTTTTTGGACTACACTGTACTTACCATCAGGTACTCTGTAGTCACTATGTCCAGCCAGTGTAAAAAAAAAAGGTTACAAGTCGATACATGATTGAGTCAGAAGTATTTTAAATATAAAATTTAAAAGTTACAAAACATTCAGAGGTATTAGCGTGATTGCTAGTCTAGATCATAACTTGTGACTACAGTACAAAGCATGAAATTTATAGATTATACTTTTAAATTTTATTGGTGGTAGGGCGATTGCCCGAACTGGGTCTTGACCACAGTACACAAGTGTAAAAACCATTATAGTGACTAGCTTCAGCCTGTCGCGTTTCGAGATCAGCTTGTGTATATCCAGTAACTCATATACCTAGAGACCTTCAGTCATATAGGTGTGTCGACATAACGACGGAGGCTGTCAATGGATGTTGGTCATTTGATAGTTGCTATCGTTTTTGGACTGCACTGTACTTACCATCAGGGGCACAGCGGACACAACCTCGAGCCAGTGTACAAAAAAAAAACTCATTACTGTACCATTGCATATCGAGGAGTGAAAGGCCTTTCTTTCGATATTGCATTATTTAATAAATTTAATAATTGTTTATACCTGTTGCAACGAAAGTGTATGTGCAGGTTTTCTTGAGACATCCCTTAGAGAGCAGGCGTGTGGAGGCCGCCTGCTTGAAGTCAGCGGGAGGACCAGTGTAAAGGAACAATCCTTTCGCCCTTCAATTATGAAACACGAGCTGTAGCGACCCGGAGTTGCCCGGTAATAATCACTCATTTCAACCCCTTCGAAAGTTCATTATCCAAAAACATCGAAATACTTATTTGTTATTTGCAATCAAAATACTTAATACCAATTTGCACGGAAAGCACCATTTCAAAATTGATGGTTTTTCCAAACAAAACTTCAAACCCCTATATGACCCCGGTTAAGTGTGGATCATGGAAAAAAAGCGTTCGTAATGCGTACACGCACCATAAAAAGATTTCAATGTACTATATGTATATCTCTTGCCTAAGTAGTTTTGGCTCTACGATCATATGTCAGTCAGGAAAATAATTCTTATATATAAATTACTTCCATTAGCTCATGATAAATTAAAGGTATACCAACGATGTAGACAATACCAGCGCGCTGTAGCGAGCGGAACGAACGATTCATTTGTTTATATTACCAAAATACACTCCATGCAAATCTAAACCAGAGATTGTTCAAGAGCTTCATTCTCTGATTCTACCATTCTCTATTCATCACACAACCACTAGACGCAGGGAGGGATACCATCCTTACATGATGGATATTCCCTATATCGACATTAAAAAATAGCTTCTTCATTCATAATGTTAACAGCAGAATGAAATGCACTTCTCGCAGATGTCTATTTTTCACGTTTATACGTTGTGACCCTTTACAAGAACAGTGGATAGGAATTTGATGACTGGAGGCAGTCCATCGTTGACCTTATCTTCGCCTCGTGTGATTAAGATCAAGCTTAATTGGTGCTGAAATTCCGAAAAGGTTGTAGTTTCAATGTAGTGATTTAAAATTGTTTGTTATGAGCCTGTTGAAATAAAGTTAGTTTTGAGTTATTCCTGTGCGGTATGCAGTGGCTGCGATGCATGATACCTGCGCCCTGACCTATTGAGGAGTTCTGAAGCGTGGTCTTTTTACATTAATCCACCCTAGGAATGGAGCCTGAGAAAGACTATTCATTTGTCATATCATTAGAAGCGTATTGATCTCCAGGCCCGATCGGCAACGAGTTTAGGGACATCTCGAGGGTTTTTAGCCTGTAGAACTCTGGCACCCAAGGAACGCCGCTATCACGGTTGTCCTGGCGATCCTATGCAGGATTGTACTCCAGGACACAAAAAAAATCACTGTCACACAGCGAATTATGGAATGTTCTATGTCCAGAATTCGTTACTTAGGCGTTGTAACCCACAAAGGTGATTTTATGGAACTAGTAGATAGAGTCAGGTATCGTAAAAGGTCTCTGCAGTATAGGATCGACCAAAGCAATGCTTTGACCAACGCGTCATTCAATAAAAACGACCGCCCAGCATCACTCTAGGATGAATGGAGAGCTGTAGTGATGAGTGCCTCCGGACGCTATGCTTGACCATTACTGTTCTATCCAGAACAAAACATTGAGAATGTGTCCAGCAGTGGGCTTCCTACAGCCGATGTGATCATGATGACTGTTAGTTTGAGAATACTTACAAGTTTTTGGCAAAGCTGGTGCGGAGGAGCGGCAAGTCACAAAAGACAAATTTGGCGCAGTCTTCGGCAAAGTCCGTGCGGGTGTTCAGATTGATGCCCGCTGACCGCAAGGCCTGCTGCACGCGCTGCGTGGTGTACGCGTCTTGCTTGGTCACCAGCACACCAGTGGTCATTGCCACCGACTCATTTGCGCTATTATATGTCGTTATCTGCGAGTGCTAATAACCAGAATTCTTAAAGTGAAAGTTATTGGGTTATTTGTTAATTGATTGGTAATAATCAAGAATAAAAGTTTAAGGAAGCATTTTTTTAGTGACTGCGGTTGCTTAGTGGGTTAAATACCGGTATCCATTCACGGCGACACGAGTGGTTGTAGTTTCGTATTCCGACACGAACCACAGAGGTTATCCAGACTGACTACGGATTTAGGCATCACATGCTTACCGGTGAAGGAAAATGTCATGAGGAAATGCATGGCATCTAATAGAAATATCATGTATTAGTGGGCCGAGAACAGCGATCAGTTGCGCTACTGGTCACAATTGGCACGAAGCGCAAAATTAAGCGCCAAGTGGATACAGGCACTAACGTTTCTCTGCTCACCTAGAAAGGGATATACCTTGATGAAATATTATTATTACTTTAAAGTACATGATGTTACATGAAAGTGAAGAACATATAACCCATAGAGAAAAAGAAAAAGATGAACAAGATAAAGTTGACGGCGCAGCTTGTAATGACCCTACCTGCGATGCTGGAGGTGTTGGGTTCGAGTCCCGTCATCAGTAATCTAGACTGCGATGAGCAGGTTTGTTTGCCGCGAATCATTAATATATTTTGTGTGTAAGTGAATATCCCACATCATCTAGTACCCACAGTACCTTGCAAAAGCTTTATTTGGGGCTTGTTCAATGCGTGTAATTGTCTCTAAATGCTATGTGAACTCGTGCACTGCACCTGAGCCGAGTCTATACTGAGTAAAGAGCTTGCGGTAGAGGCCTCTACTACTTGTGGGAGGCTTACGAATCAGAAGGCAGTCTTAGCTTGAATTCTCTTTATTATTTGATGCGCGTTTTATATAATTTGAGTGACCTTGATATCGCAGTGCGTTGTACTCACAAGTGTACCGAACTTCTAATAACTTTACAACTGCATTGACTCCAGAGATGGGCAAAATGTAATCTGATTAACGATGAATGATTACAAAATGTAGTCATAATTTTAATTTTCTTGCCCAATCATGCGTCGCCAAACATGATTAAGTCCATTTAAAACATTAAGAAATGATAAATGTGTATACAATCTGGGATTCCGTAGTGTTTAAAACATAAATGAGCAAAATGCAGTCATATTAATGGTAAAAAACGTAAAATGTAATCGTTAATCATTTGTATTAATCTGATTATATTTTGGCCATCTATGTTGAAAACATACGCAGTGACGTTAAACGTTGTCAATTGTGTAAATTTGATAGGAGTGTCTGTTTGTGTCTACTATTTTTATGCTATCAATTACAATTTTAAGCTTTTAGATTTAAGCACTAAAGTTTATATTGATTTATAGCAGTTTAAAAAATTCAGTTTTCATAGTTACACTAAGAGACAAAAATAGATAGATAAAGAGAGAGAGAGAGAGATAAACAGATTTCAATAGATACTCTACATATTCCTGAAAAATAGGGTTTCGATAGACAGACATATATAGAAATGATCCTGTAATAGTTCCTTTTTTCCTTTTGAGGCACGGAACCCTAGAAATAATAAAGAAAACACATTGATATACTTACAAACCAGTAATGGCGTTGTATTGCGGGTCCGTTATCACTATAAGGGCTGAAGGGAATGAACATAAGAACAACGCAGATTGTCCCCAAAGCCGACAGCGCTAGCCACAGCCGGCGTCGTGAAAACAACAGTTCGACTCCAGACTGAAAAGAAGACAAGGAAGCAATAGCGGAATAATCAAATCATCAACATCTCAGTAGTGGCACGCCCACTGCTGGGCCTTTTCCATTTTCCAGACAAGATTTTCCTCCGGGCTACTAAAAAGGCTGATCTAGAAATACTAACGATTGTTGTTGATACGGCGATGGCGAGTCCAACGTTGATGGCGGCTACGACGTAGTCGGGGGCGTTTGTCGGTGTTCTGCCCATAGTCGGCAGCATCAAGGCGTCGAACCTTAACGCCAGTGCGCATAGGAACAAGGCAGACGGGAGACACAAAGCAAACTCCATTATCAAATGATGCCAGGCTAGAAAAAAAAAATAGCTATGGTACATTTTAAACTTTTGGGTTTTGTACTCATCATAAATATTTTAATGGGTCTTATCCAAGATGAAATTAATGCCTTTCAAGATTCGGGCAGGGATCTTCGCGTATAAGGCTCGTTAGCATAGGAACAAGGCAGACGGGAGACACAAAGCAAACTCCATTATCAAATGATGCCAGGCTAGAAAAAAAAATAGCTATGGTACATTTTAAACTTTTGGGTTTTGTACTCATCATAAATATTTTAATGGGTCTTATCCAAGATGAAATTAATGCCTTTCAAGATTCGGGCAGGGATCTTCGCGTATAAGGCTCGTTAGCATAGGAACAAGGCAGACGGGAGACACAAAGCAAACTCCATTATCAAATGATGCCAGGCTAGAAAAAAAAAATAGCTATGGTACATTTTAAACTTTTGGGTTTTGTACTCATCATAAATATTTTAATGGGTCTTATCCAAGATGAAATTAATGCCTTTCAAGATTCGGGCAGGGATCTTCGCGTATAAGGCTCGTTAGCATAGGAACAAGGCAGACGGGAGACACAAAGCAAACTCCATTATCAAATGATGCCAGGCTAGAAAAAAAAAATAGCTATGGTACATTTTAAACTTTTGGGTTTTGTACTCATCATAAATATTTTAATGGATCTTATCCAAGATGAAATTAATGCCTTTCAAGACTCGGGCAGGGATCTTCGCGTATAAGGCTCGTTAAAGTATTTATCAACATGGACGGGCAAAATGTAATCAGATTTCTTATTAACGGTTACAAAATGTAATCATAATCGTTCATTATTAATCTGATTACATTTTGCCCGTCCATGTTTACAATGAATAGCTTACACAGTTTGACCCCGGTTAGAATTATCTTCAGCTTATTTCGCAGCAAATTCTTGCTGAATTATATGTATTTTAGATATAGACTGGAAACATGATATAGTAATAAACACATTTTAAAGTTTCGAGTACTCATTTTAAATACTTTAGTGGGTAGGACAAATAACTACCACCCCTGACAAAAACTCCACGACCCTTCCGTCTGCTCGTAAAAGTTACATTGCGTAAAAGACCTGTTAAAGTATTTATAATTATGACCCACAATACTATATTTACACGACGTTATTCAATGAGACATTTCAAGTAGTCAAGCCATTATTGACTCTGTACAGAGATAGTTAATCCATAACATTCAATCCATTACTATGACAATCCTTTAAAAGTAGAGCTATTTCCAACTTTTATACCTAATTGGCTGAGTAGGATGTCTCCTCAAATATCCTCGTATTAGTGCAGGTTGATACATTGATTGGCACATTTCTGATTTGATTTTAACAGTCTTTAAGTCAAGCCGCTGTCGGCATAGCCTGTCTTTTGCTGAATGAGGCGGGACACGGGGTGATTATTATTTGTTCAGTGGCTTGTTTTCCTATAGTCTACGCTAAAAAAGTACGAAATCCGTTAACCAATGGAGCAAAATATTTTTTGTTTTCGCAAGCTCATCCAAGTTCATCTTGTTCTCTCGTGTGTTTAATTTAATTCTGTAATATTCCTTGCTGACACAGAAATGTCATCAGGTGATCATGACGCGTCGACTTGTTAAAGATTTTTTTTTTACTCTGGCTCGACATAGTGACTGCAGAGCCGTCAGAGCTGTCCAAAAACGAAAGCGACTATCAAAGGATGAAAATCCATTGATAGTCTACATCGTCATGTCGGCCCACATATACCACGACTGAAGGCCTTTAGGTATATGAGCTACTGGATATACACAAGCTGATCCCGAAACGCGACAAGCCGAAACTGGTCACCATGACGGGTTTTAACTCATGTACTGTGGTCGCGATCCAGACGGGCACCGACGCCCTACCACCTCGATGCTGCTCGTTTAGCACCACCCAGGAGTCACGTGTAGGGAAACTAGGGTAAAGCCTACGGACGCGAGCAGCTTCGACTCCCAAAATGATCCATGATCTTTGACTTTGTATTTAAGAACATATTTTAGATTTCAATATCGGCGCACATACGTGTTAAATTCTATGGTATTTTTGTATTTTCCTTAACACGTAGTGAGCAAAACGCAAACCTTGAAGTTGTGTGTGCGTCGCGACAGTTATAGACATCGCCGCCGCAATTGACATTATGAACAATGGCGCCGATACGATATACCGGGTCAGCGCCAGTTTCGGTATGCACAGCAGCAAGATAAGTATAGCGCACATTAACAGCCTGGTAGCTGCCATTGCTTGCAGGCACCTGGTGGACCGGTCCAGACCGCTCTGGAAAAGAGATGATAAACAACAAACGAGTTTTTAAAGTAAAGCACAGTTGTATTAAAAAAGTATAAAAATACTAATTAAAATACGCAAGGCATGAAAAAAATGTAGAGTGTAATTATTTACACCACATTCTTAAAGGATTGTTTATTAAGTATTTCTATAATATCTTTGATTAATATTAAACTTCCTAGTTTTTCGGGTTAGCATAGTACTTGGGGTTTTTAGTCGGTACAAGTCCGACACACCTCGGTCGCGCAACCCCCCTGTGCAGCTGAGACGGTCCTATGAGGATTTTACCCAAGTAAAAAAAAAGTACGTTTTACTGTTACTGCACCTCGAAACAATATCGAGACATTACCTATATAACTGACATTATTGCGCATCGCTTAGTCTAATCGAGATTATTTGTATAAATAACCAGTTCAACTGGTCATTTAGAGATACACAGACGTGTTAATGTTTACTCAAATCGAAATTCAGTCGAATTGCGATACGGTCATATTAGCAACCTAAACGTTACGATATTTATACGAAAAGATACCCATTTAATGAAATTTAGGCAAAAAAATGTTTTAATAAATAAAAGTATATTTTAGAGTGTTTTAAATAATTTTAGAGGAATTTTCTTTTCCAGGACTAGCAATACTACATCACATTCGTTTTTTCAGTCTTTACACATGAGAGATGGCAACATGGACTGACCTCTGGGGGTCATCCGCAGACAACTGGATAGGAAGAGCTGAATTTGGAGCTAATGGCACTCTTTAGGAGCAGCTTAAGGCCGACAACGGCATAAAGTACTAATAAATTGTCTGTTACTAACGGATACGGCTTGGCTTCGTTCAGGCGCTGTTTACACTCACCCTCCATTTCCCTCTCTTAGGAGGAGAATTAAAAAATCTGCCTTGGTAGGAACTATCATAAATCATAAATAGAACACAGTGTAAAAATATATATATTACCTTTAAGCTCTAGCATGATATGTCAGTCCGGACTAGTTTTTTTTTTATACATATACGAGTAGGTATACATAAAAAATGTAACAATAGATTACATGTAATCACACGCACCGAGACGCAGACGGTACTACGTTCAAACAACACGTCCAAGAGAGATAAAACTAATATCGTGTACGCCTCGAGTAAAACTTATCCCAAAGCTAATTATGACACTGTATACGTTACTTTTTTAGCTCTCAACGTATCGTAAGCCCTTGACGTGGCCACTGCCGTGAGCGCGTACGGCATCCAGTACAGAGGGACCACGACCCACGGCTGTGACAGATATCTGGAAACAATTCACCAAGTTTAAAAACTTTCACCGTCCATTCTCTGTGTATGAAATAAAAAGTACATCAGTATTTAGGCCAAGAACAGACGCTATTATTAAGGGACGGTAATCCATTGATAGTCTCCGTCGTCATGTCGGCCCACATACACCGCGACTGAAGGTATCTAGGTATATGAGCTACTGGATATACACACGCTGATTCCGGAATGCGAAACGCCAAAGCGAGGCACTTGCGTACTGTGGTCATGACCTGGTATATAGACCAGTTAAAACAAATATATCTGCTTTAACGCCCTCTAATGGTGAAATAAAAACATATCTTAATCTGCATATTTATTCGATGGAGAGTACTATCAGTGACTTGTATCCTATAAAAGCAAAAAAGCATTATCTCATTATACTTGAAAATTTAATAAATATATTAAATATTCCAGGGTTGTCCAATACCTGAGTTGTACAGTGGTGGCCACCATGACGAGGACGCAGACAGCAGTCACCGCGATACCAGCAACGATAGAAATGCACCTTCCTAGCAACGAGAACAGCAACTCCTTGATTGTGGACATCCCTACGGCAGATATAAATCTATTAGAGATTTTTATAGCAGCTTATAATATAATAATATAGCATTTACGGATAATTACATGCATTGACTTATTCCCAAGCTAAGCTTACACTTAGACTATGGGTCCTAGACAATTATACATATATACATTTATAACGGTCACCCTAATTTAGTGCTTTTTCCCCATTCAAAACACGCCCAAAGAAGTTTTCACATCAAAAATAGTTTCATATAAAAAGACTTACTTGGTCCTACGATCCAGATGTAGTACAAAACCGAGGCGAATCCAACCAATGTGATGACAATATCCACCATGTGAGAAGCTCTCAAGGAATAGGTCACGAGGAACATGTTCAGATAATCGTAGTATATTGCTGTTTTTGGAGTCACCTGAAACATTAGACAACAGTTTTTTAGGAGGAGAACAGAGATCCTGAGGTTTGTAGTTAATTAAATTCATCTCTCGCAAAAATAGAGCCTGAGTAAGGATGTTCGGACGCCGGGCCGTTGCAGGAATACGGATCCACAGGTTTGGCTTGCAGAGAGTAGAGAGTCACGTCTGGGGTTTAGGACAGTAGAAGTCTGACACACTAGGGCAGCGCCCTCATGGGGGTCCTATGCAGTATTATCCTTTGGGTATAAAGAAAAAATAGTTTTTTGTACTAGTTTGGCAAAATAACTACTCCACATATGATGGTAGATACCAGCAGAAACAATGTTTTAATTTTCTACCGTACTCATTTTTTTTCATACGGATCCGTTATGAAATCAAATAAAAAATCACAACCGAAAGACAACTGAAAATTTAAAATGCAGGGCTGTAAAATGTACAAGAAATATTAAGAACAATGAAGAAACTTACAGAGAGAAGCGAAGAAGATATTGGAAAGACCAAAAAACTTACACGCTTGCTCAATTCGTCCATGTTACCCAACTGAGTGACGAGTGGCAGGAGCATATTGCCGGCCCACTGGATTACTCCTGGCTTCAGCAGAGCAGGGTGGTCGTAACGCGTGTGATATACGGCGCACCACTTCGTGAAAGCTATGTCGATGCCTGTCATAATATATCATCATTATCATTATCATCAAACATCACACTAGCTCACTGTGGACATGCCCTCTCCTTATAAGCACCATTGAGCCAGGTCTCCGACTCTTCTCATCCAATTATTGCCGGCCACCGCATTTAGTGACACCGGATGACCGATTGGGCAGAAGAAGTCTGGAGTGGAGGTGGTGTTCTCCGCTAACAAGGGGGATAGAGGACCTAATCTGGATCGCACGGAGACGCTTCATATAAACCGCTTCCGGCAAGTCGTTTTGGATAACATTACGGAAGTCATATGTCCAGCTGTGGATGTCCTATAGCTGATGAGATGATGGTATTTGGGCTTTGCCACATCCTGGGCATGCATTCCGCGGCTCAAATACCTTTACTGTGAAATATTGTGAATTGATCCTTGGAGATTTGATATATTTAATAGTTTAAATTAGTTTCAGATCTACCGTGACACTGAATAAAGTTCTTTTTCATCTTATGAATCTCAATAATTCTCCACTGTGTGTAAATTGTGGAATCATAGATGATATCCACCATTTGTTGATGGAATGTGTCCGATCTGAACCTGTGAGGGAGGCGTTTGTGAGTGCCTTTGCTCTGAACAGACTTAACATCGGGATGTTAACCAAAATCTTAACAGAACTATTATCTGATGAGGCGTCTGGCCTGTTCAGATCAATGGCACCATATGTAATATGTTAGGTATTTCTGTATTAGGGTACGATGGGGCTGACATACGTACACACGTAAAAGTCCCTTAAATAAATAGAATAAAAAAAAAAAAAGTTCTTTTCCACAGAAAATAAGTTCATTTCAGACTTCTTATTATTTTGTGACCTTGAAATTTTCACTAACCCACCTTGAAACTTCCCAAAGTCCTTCCAGATGCGGAAGTCCGTGTCTGATGGTACGACGCTTGAAGTGAAAACGAACTGACCGATGCTCTGAGCATTGGGGCTCGGAGCCGAGCGCTTGTAGGCTTCGAGGACTCTGGGGTCTGACACCTGAGACCATGGCATACCATTTGGAAAATTAAGAACAATTTACTTATACGTTAGAGGTGTAGTTGAAGACTGAAGTGCTTAAAGATCAACTCGCTTGCCATTTTAGGACTTAAAAACAATAATTTGAAAATTAAATCTTATATTTATTTGGAAACTATATAAATAGCAACCGTTTTTCAAATAATGCGACACAAAAATACCTTACTTATCGTCAGCTAGATGCACTAAACTGGTAACTCACATTCCTATTACTAGTTGTAAACAACAAATAAAAAATTAAAAAACAAGTTACTCAAATGTATAGAACTTTCAAAATCCATTGGGTAGATATTATATTTGGAGATTTTATTTCAGTAATTTTTTGTATTGTAGTAATAGTTTACTTCTCAATTAAATTAATAACATCAAATATAGTAATATGGTAAGTATGATTGAAGTAATATTGCTAATAATAAATAGCGATAGGTCATTGGTTTTCTATCCAAAGTTGGATTGGGTCGGAGCTTATTTTTATTTATATTACCTGGAAGATAGTAGGCTTTCCGTTCATCCCAACTGCATCCAAATTCACCACCGACGTGACTCCATGAGACCAGGGGTGTTGTAGAAACCCGGCACTCCCCTGATACACACAAAGTCTTAAGAAATACAAATATTATATAATTAATTATATACAAGCTTTCTAAACACGTTTTAAAACTTTCGCGTTATGTACAACTATAAATACTTTATCGGGTCTATTGAGTAAGCCTCCGTAAGACTCGTAAAGATCCGTAAGACCCGTTAAAGTATTTATAATCTGAGAAAATTTGTTTTAATGCTTCCGTGTCTTGATATACATACATGGTGGATAAAATTAACGGACTTTATACTGTGACTTAATACTGTGTGTTCTATTTAGGGATGTAACGGAGGCAGTTTTATCGGAACCGAAGTCGGAGTCGGAGTCTTTAAATTTGATTTATCAGAGTCGGATTCGGAGTCGGAATCGGAGTCGGAGGCAATGTCAGTCACTAGTGACGGTAGAATAAAATAGTTTTATTAATGGACAAATAAAAACATTATTCAGTGAACCTTTTTAATTAGAAAGTGATAAATTTACAAATACACAGACAATAAAAATTGCTGTTTCTTATTAACATTTTCATAGTACTGTGAGAAAGCGATTACCTGAGCTACTGGTCGCGTAGTCCACGACATTTAAGCGCAAAGTGAATAAAACCACTATTGTATGTCTGCTCACATAGCGTGATAGCGTGAAGATATGTTATTTATTATATCTTAAATTTGATCCCATTTTAATATGGTGCAGGATTGATACATGTTTTCGAAAGTATAAGCCAGAACTTTTGAATTGACAACAGCATGATCCATTTCCCTCTACATCTCCCTCGTGTGCAGACAGATGTTGAGAATCGAGACTGTTTCCAAGCGTATATCAGGTTTTTTTTTTGATAGCCCGGGGGATATTGTTGACGGACCTCAGGGAGCTTTTTGGTTGTCGGACTTGCACCGACTAAAACCCCCGGAGTCACACAGCGCTCTCGCCTGGATAAGTTGGGCGGCACGCTCCCTCAAGCGCATCGCCGGCGTATATCAAGTTGGGTCAACACAACCCAACACAACACAACACAACACAACACAACACAACACAACACAACACAACACAACACACCACACCACACCACACCACACCACACCACACCACAACACACCACAACACAACACAACACAACACAACCCAACACAACACAACACAACACAACCCAACACAACACAACACAACCCAACACAACACAACCCAACACAACACAACACAACCCAACACAACACAACCCAACCCAACACAACACAACACAACACAACCCAACACAACACAACACAACCTAACTTGGGCAAATAAAAGCTGTTGTTCACAAAATGTTGGATATATCAGAAACCGTTATCCACCAGTGAACATTGTCCAGTGAACAAATTAAATCAAATTTGCTGCAGGGTTGTTTTTGTGATAATTTCTATTTTACTTAATTTAATGTAAATCTAAAATAAAAAAAAACCTTTTAGTAATAAATTTAAATGTACATTTAGTTTTAAATTTAATAATTTAATCATATTTCTTTAATCTAAATTTTAAAAAATGTCTTCTACAAATTAAGTAGCACTGATTGTTCGATTAATTGATATTATGTTTTAACAACATATAAAGTAAAATCAAATGAATTGACTACAACAGTTGTGTTAACCTCCGATGAATACCTCCGATTAAAAAGTTTCGGAATCGAAGTCGGAACCGAAGGTGTAATAATATTAAACCTACTTGCAATCTGGACTACTTTATTTCCTACCAACATCATGTCATCTTTACACGCTATAGCCTAAGTTAGATCAACTTCACCACCGTAATACCTACCACGCTAAAAAGGTGACTCCGACGTACAGATGAGTGACACGGTAAAAACCGTTAATCCGAGCTACCTCGTCTTAAAAATAAAACAAATACATATACAGCTCAATGTTGTATTATATAAAATCGTATATAACTACGTTGTTGAATAAAACATACCCGCAAGCCATACTCTTCGCCTCCATTGAAGATAAATATTATATTATGTATGAATTTCCTCCTTCGTTTGGACAGTCTGCTCAAAATCTCGACCATTGTAGCACAGAATATCGCGTCATCTGATACACCTGGAATGCAATGCATACAAGTATGTCTACGAGGTGTGGGTCAAGCAGTAGTTTTTGCCCCACCTCGAAACGTTTTAAGATCCGGGGCTGCTACTGCCTAGAAATTCCCAAGGTGACCCACAACTCACTGAAAGCTAGACCTTTTTTTTAACCCGGGAGAAACCCGTTATGGGCCGTCAGGGGACGATGAGGGTCACCCCCCGGGGTGTTCCTTCTCCCGTTTGCCGGGGCCAAAGGTAAGGCTGTGCCAGATTCCTCAGCACCCGGCGACGTCTGGTCTATTGATGGAAGGCCTCTGGACATCACTCCGCTCACCTTCATTTTCTTTGAGCTGTGCGCGGGAACACATCGCGCACTGCTCTCGCCTTGGACATGTTTGGCGACGCACTCCCCTAAGTGCGCCGCCCAGACTGAAAGCTAGACCTGCGTATCCAGGTTCATCCAACGAAAAAAATTCATTTAACTTTATCAACTGAATTTATTCTTTTGACTAGCTGAATCCGTTATTTATACGCTAATCTCACTCAATGAAATTATAACTATTATCCCAGACTATTAGAACACGTCTAGCCGCAAGTCACCACTCAGAACTAAATTAAAATTGTTGTATCCATAAAATTGTATCTCACCTAAAGCGTAGGGCACGGAGTCATAATGGCAGTTGATGAGGACGGTGGTAGAGGTGGTTCCGTTTGGGTGGAAGCCGCTCTCGCCTTCCAACAGTGCGATCACATTCGAAACGTTCTGATAGTAATTTACGTACGAAATTTTTTGCTGTCGCTTATAATCACCTGAAATATCATTGTGTATAATCAGGGACGAGGAGAGTGCCTTAATAATCATTCATATAAAAACATACCCTCTGTAGGGACACCTAGTATAATGTGTAGGTAAGATATTTATTTTGATAGCGTGATTTATAAAACTGCAGAAATTGCATAAATATAGTGTTTGTATGTATTTAGAGACGGCTGCTTCTGTCGATTAAGATAGTTCGGTTTATACACAGTCAACAGCAACAAGTATTTTATTTTCATAGTCCTCGAACTCTATAGGCTACCACATTTAACCAAAACCCTCAACTTAATTAACTATCAATTATCTATTTGTAACCTTTTTTGTTCCAGACCGGCTAACGCTTTACCTCAATCTCACCTATAAATGTCGATAAGGCCGATGATGGAGCGCGCTTACCCAATAAATACCAAGCCACTCTTTCTCTGAAGATTCCAATGTCGTAAGATGCTGAAAATACAGATGCAAGGAAGCGTATTTTACTCCTTGGTGGTTCGCAGCAAAGAGAGAGCGAATCGCCTCGTGTCAGCAGCTGTAATCTCAATTTATGGTACAAGTTGAAGGATGTATTATATTGTACAACTCAGCCGCGCACACTGCAGGGTATAGTTTATAGAAATCCGAAAGGCCATTTTACGTCAATGTTTCAAACTGAGTAGCGCACGGGACGTAAGAGTTTCATCAGCTATCAACCTCTTCACTGAGACCATTCTAATGAGCACAAGGTTGATACTTTTGCTTCTGCGTATCGATGATTGCAGTCCATTGTCTGATTCATCTTCCACCATGTGTGATTGTGGTTAAGGGTCCGACAGAAATTCACAAAAAAAATTGTATCGAGGCTTAAAATATGTAGATAGGTGTATATAGATGTAACTTTGAGAAAGATTTCACCTGTAGCCAGTTGCCAATCCGTCTTGACTCTCTGATTAGCTGACATTGCTATAGAATCAACTAAAGCCTTTAAATCTTTAGTTATCTTGAGATGATGTGGTGTTCCTGCGACTCTTGGTTTCCCTCCCAGTATTGTATGAAGGTAACGCCAAGCAGTCTCTTCACTGAATATATCTGAACTCTGGAATTGTTACAAGACTTGAGTGCTGGGGTCCACGATGCGTAGTTAAATTTATTTTAGCAAAATAAACTTACCTACACGAAATACTAACAAGAACTATAAACCGGGATCGAAATATATCTCACACCAGTTTCACTCAGTGAGAGCAAACAAAAAAACCAAAGAGTCTCGTGATCTTGACCTATTCATATAACCTTAAACTGAATTATGATAAGCCTCTTCAGTCGATAATGTCATTGACTAACTTAGATACGTACTTCAAACTTTACCTGGGTAAATATCTTCCCCAGTTTGTACTTTATGGTTAAATATAAAGTGGTAACAGTCACTGATGTGTGTCTGCTCACCCCGAAAGAGACGTACACAAAGCTATTGACACCGCACTTGTTGAAAAGTACAGTGTAGTCCAATTACGGTAATAACCGTCAAGGGACGCAAATTTGTTAACAGTCGCCATCGTTATGCCAACCCACATTCATATACCACAATGAAAGGTATCTAGGCATATAAAGAACTGATCCCAAAACACGTCAGGGCGAAGGGAGTCACTATGACGGTATGGTATGGTAAGATGGTATGATGGATCACACTTGTGCACTGTAATTACACCTCAAAAATTTTGTATCCATTAAACAAGAAATCGCTGGCATGAGGAATGGATTTGCCTAGACCGACATGGTCGTGGCGACCATCTACAAGTATCAGACGGATAGAAAATCAGCTAATAGTACAAGAATGCTTTTTCCTTTAGAGGAACTGAACTCTAATAGCAGAGATATGTCACACAAATGTTTGACTGAGAACATTTTTAGACAGGAGGTGTTCTGCAGGACAATTTATAAGCCGAAGTCCTAGGATCTAGAAAGCTTAAATTGTTTTTTCGATGTAGACAAACAAAACGGACTTTACGAAGTTTCCATGGATTAGAAAACAAAGAGGATATACCGAGATTTTTTAACGAGGATGTTATGGGAGGAGCGCTAGAATACTGCCCCGGATTTAGAAGGGGATAAGCCGGAGCTCGTGTCCTGAGCGCCAAATTTTGGGATGGCAAACGAGTTACCCAGAGTACCCACTGAATAATATATCTACAAAATAGAGCAACCTCTTCCTAAAAATGAAAACTTAATAAGCGTTTGTTTTGACATTTTAAAATTAACTCAAAAGTCTCATAAGACAACGTTGTCACGTATAAGTAATTTAAGGTCAAAGGTAACATTCGGTTTTTAAGTGCATTTTCTCTACAAATTGTTCTGTAAACATGTTTTATAGGATTAATCTATAGAATAAAGAAATAATGGTAAAAGAAGAGGTGGGGGTGGGGGCAGTAGACAGTTGTTTAGTTAGACAGTAGTTAGTAGTTTAAATTTTGTATATTCTTAAAAATATTACGTACGTCTGTTGGTACATCAGCTTCTCTGGTAATCTTGGGCATATTGTCTTCTTGGAGCTGCATCAGGTACCCCAGCAAAATGAAAGCTCCGAACAATATAATTATAAAATGACCGGGCACCTAGAAATAACTGTTAATCAACAACAAGGAGTCAAGGATAAAGAATATACGCGTCAAAAGTGAAGGCGAAATAATGTTTTAAATAGAGAAACATGAAACTTGATTTTGATGTTATTATGCCCTTTATTGGATCCAGGGAGTAGCAAGCCGGAGCCCGCACCAAGGGGACCAAATTCTACGCGTGGCAGACAAGCTCTAAAAATTGTATTGCAAACGTTTTTTTTTTCAATGAATTAAGCCAGAATCAAATGTAAGAGAACTGGTTCAACAGATATAAGTTTTAATTCAATATACACATATCGCGACGAGTCCGCGTGCGTGACGGTACGCTTTTGTGCACGCGAATCTCAAAACGCCTTAACCGATTTAGATGCGGCTATCAGTAATGTGTTGTGGAAAGCTGCCTTTTTTATCCTAACCTAGCACTGTGATCACATCACGCTTGATGGTAAGCGTGGTGTCATCTAAAAAACGACGACTATCAACAATAAAAAAAACTATCGATTGTCGCAGCAATCATACAGGACTACACAAATATCTTTCCACACTTCGTTTAAAGGACCCCATATTATATTATATCATAGGACGGTGGGAACGCGCTCGCCGGAAGATCACTCCACAATGCAAAGACTCGGTTGCAGTAAGAGTTTGAAAACCTCTTAGTCCTAGCCGGGATCTAAGTTACCATATAGTTGTGACTCCGTAAACCCGCGCGGGTGATTTTACTATGGAGGGGAGAGGGAAGAACAAGGTCAAATAACTCTTCAGAACACTCGCCACGAAAAGACGGTAAAAAAAGCTGAGGCAATATCTCTGCCGAACGAGAGCGGTTCAAGATGCTTAGTGACGTCTGGATCATTTACAATGCGGACAGCCCTCCGCTGCAACCTATCCAAAGTGTCAAACAAGTACTGGACAGAACCGTCCCAAAGATGCGAACAGTACTCTATGCAGGGTCGGACCTGAGCCTTATATAATAGGTTCAGTTTATCTGGCGTGAAAAACTGTTCAGGATCCCAAGTCTACGTGATGTTGCGGAGACGATAGTCCCTATATAATCCCTAAGATTGGGATCTCAGCCTTTAACATTTGGTGATAATTGTATTTCAATCTGTTTATAAATAAAAGCGTTATGTCAGTTAAAAAAAAATACTTCGGTCATTTATTTAATAAAAAAATGCATAAAATTATTGTTTAGTTGATTTGGCAGAAATACATACAATATTATATTTTTAATAAAATTGTAACTGATCGTTTTGTTGTTGAATTTATATAAGAAACAATCTATGGCACTTACATGCTTCCAGCGGCCATATTTCCGCGATCTTATGACCTGGAAGTCTTTAAGAGAAGAGTGAATAGGCATTTGCTAGGCGATCGCGTTTCATCATCGAACTCATCTTCACCTTCCACCAGGTGTGATTGAGGTCAAACGTTTGTCTATAAATAATAATAAAAGAAAATGTGTGTGTGCGATTCATACACGATAGAAGTGAAACTTCAGTAAATCGACAAAAGAATGAGATGAATGTATATAACAAGGGTAGGATAATTACAAAGTTTATTTGTTTAAAAATGAAAGTATTTTGATTAATTTTAAAAGATATTTTTTATTTTATTTAACATATGTTACATAATTTATTGGAATTTATTGAATTTCAACATCTATCTTGATTGATCAATAATTGTTTTTTTTTGCACGCACGAAACTTGCGACTATCTTTTTTGTAGTTTCACTTAAAAATATATATATTTATATGTATAATACAAAGATTTCAGCTTGATATAATGATTGTAATAAAAAATGTATTACTCCTACGCGAAGGAAGTTGTGATAGTTCTATGCAGGATTTTACCCCGGGTCAACAAAAAATGACCTCAGGGCTTGCTTCCATAGGCTCATATTTTTATATTCAAAATAAAGTGCACAGAATAATATAATTAAACAATAAAATGACATTTTATAATGTAATCAGCGCGACTCATTATGCAGTTCTGAAATTTCGAAAGCGATCGAACAATGAACTGTTTATTATCAAACAAATACATTTAGCAATATTATATATCAAACAATTATATATGTTAGATATGTATATTAATTTAATGAAGCTATTCCCAACAGGAAGCTCTTTTCGAATGGTTCCTGTGATTGTGGATAACCGGATTCGATAAACATTTATAAACTAACAAACCAAATACTATTTTTATATATTTATCATCACGCCGAATTCCTATTGCGATAGTCAGAGAGAATGGAACGACACTTCTCTCTATTTTTGAAAACCTCATTCGCTCCCTTAACATTAATTAGTTCCTTCATGGACTCTCATCGATTCCGCGTTCTTTTGACATTACCCTCCATCAGAACTCTCTTTATCAGATCTGCGTGTAGGTAAGTTTCTATCGGCCTGGTCTCTTGTTTCCACTCACATTCATATTGTATATCTCTTTCGGCATCCTTTTATCATTCATCCTCTCTTATTGTCCGAACAATCGTAGCATGTTTTTATGCATTCTGTCGGTGATACTATCTTTTACATCAATCATTCTGCGTAATAATAAAAGAAACTTGTTTATAACCTTATTCCGTGACTTTTCACGTCGCTCGTTAATGTGTTCATCAGTCAGGAGCTTGCTGTAGAGCACCGACGAGTCCTGGAAAATCATAAATACATACGGCTAGTGCAACGAGTTGCTGGACGTAAACACCTCCGTGCTGCTGCGGGAGGCAGGCCACCGCCAAGCTCTCCTCGAGTTCATGGACGAAGTTGTCGTGAGAGCGGCACAACGAAACAAATGGGGGGGGGGATGAAGTCAGAGAGGAGAGGAACGTGCGCGCGGAAAACGCATATTACAGAAATTGGAATAATTTTCTTAAAACTACATATGTGTACAATATAAGTTTTTTTTAACTTACAGGCGAACGCTTGACCTCAATCACACCTGGTGGAAGGTGAAGATGAGTCCGATGATGAACCGCGTCCGCCTAACAAATGCCTATTCACTCTTCTTTTAAAGACTCCCAGGTCATAAGATCACGGAAATATGTAGTATATGTAGTATGAGTGTGTGTTGTAAGTTTATTTAAATGCAATGCGTCCTTATGCAGAATGGCAAGGCTGTACTATTCTATGTCGAGATCTACTGATCGCGATATATTTAATGCAAATATTTTTAATAATGAGCTCGCTGGATGATATATTTATCCATTATAGCTAATCATTTTAATTCAATTAATTAAGTAGTCTATGCTTGTAAAGTTATTTGCTCCGAATTCACTGGCTGCCTGCAAGCCAGACATGTAGGTTCGCAGTCTTTATTCTCCTTGAAATTTTGAACAAATAAATAAAAAAGTTAATATATTGTTTACTCTATGTTTTGGTGCAATAAATGTATCTTCTGATATACATATGGCGTTTTACTGCCTTTGAACGGTAAAAGTTTTCTTAATTAGTATAAAAATAGTGAAATAATAAAAATATGTCCGGTAGTGGATGGGTCAATAGTATCAAGAGATACTAGTAGATTCAAATAGAATCACAGATCACTGATCATACTGAGTCTTCCAGTATATTTCTTCGTAAAATTTATTATATAAAATATAAAAATACATTTTTTTTTATAATCTGGATTCAAAATAAAACATTATTTAATTTTTTCAAAAACAAAACAAACCTATTTTGTGTCATCGGGGACTTCATAAAATGAACAAAGTGTGAATAGCGTTTTCTATAAGTCTAAACTAGATTTAATTTGTTGGTCAAATGGTCGCTCTAAATTCTCAAATTTTTCTAAAATGGGTTCTTTACGATAATCGGAAGCGCTCAGCGCAATGGTTGGATCCTGGCCAGCCAGCCAAATCCTGCCCCAAGCAAAAATTAACCCCAAAAAAGTTACTTGTAAGCGTTTGGTGGACTAGTGCCGGTATGGTTCATTACAGTTTTCTCAAATCTGGCCAGACTATTACGGCTGATGTCTATTGTCAGCAATTGCAAACCATGATGGAAAAGCTAGCGGCTAAACAACCTAGGCTGGTCAATCGCTCCACGCCACTGCTGCTTCACGACAACGCTAGACCACACACTGCGCAACAGACGGCTACTAAATTAGAAGAGCTTCAATTGGAAAGTCTAAGACATCCTCCGTACTCCCCGGACCTTGCTCCAACAGATTACCATTTTTTTCGAAATTTGGATAACTTCTTGCAAGGGAAAAAATTCAACTCCGATGGGGCAGTCCAAATCGCCTTCAAAGATTTTATTGATTCCCGTCCGACTGGTTTTTTTAGTAAAGGGATCAATGAACTACCTATGAGATGGCAAAAGTGCATAGAAAATAATGGTTCATACTTTGATTAATTAAATATATTATATTAAAAAATATTCGACTTTTTGTTCCTCCCATACAAAACGCCAATTTCATATGTAAGGACCTAATATAACAATCAATTTAATTAGTTCAAATACTTACAAAATCTTTAGCTTTCTTCACAAAACCCTTTTCCTTTTTATTTCCATTCATTTTGCTTAGTATAAATTCAAAAATATTTTCTATTAAAATTTACTGCTGCAGTCACGAAAAATATATTCTGATGTACAATCAAAGTTATACTAATACAAAAATTTATTATGGCTTTGTAATTGATATAACGGGCGGCGAGTAAGTCGAGCTCTGTGACGTATTGTGTAGTAGTCAATTTAACGCCTGTCAACGTGTGACTTGTCGCGCAAAACAAATTCTCTCTCCTCCGTACACAGCTACTTGTATGCCACAAACTCTACCTACTGTTGAGTGTATGTCCAATGATGCCCAGAAAATGATTTTCAAATTGAAACATTTTTTATATCTATATATCTTTGGGGGTCAGCAGAGTTACATTAGTGTCTGTATCGACTTTGTGATTATATGTAGAGCTCAAGGTGACCTCTAACGCAGCTAATCACCGGTCTCAAAGCACTAGGACATATGATAGTTCTATTAGATGCCATGCGGGTTTCCTCACGATGTTTTCTTTCTCCAGAGAGCATGTGATTACTAAATATGTAGGTGCTTAAAGTGGCAAATTCTGTAACTTATATAAAAAAGAATCTCCGCTAAAATTAAATCATGAACTTTAAAGAGAATCAGAATACAATGAATAAATAAATACATAATTTATTAAATGTGTTATGTATTTTTTTCATTTTATATATTTTATTTAATGTGGACGCACAGGTCATTACTTAGGGTGGACACACAGATTTGTACTTGGTGTAGGTAGAGACACTGGTTTGTACTTAGGGTGGATATAGGTTGTTTTATATTTATAGCTATAAATCATGTTAGAAAAGCTCTCAATGGACTTAAAAATTCCATATAAAATCTGAAACATGCTAACGCTTGTAATACTGAAAACAATTCCATCTAATGAGTAATTAAATTATTGCAAATATTAAAATAATTATCATACAAAGCTTCATTTAAAAAAATATAAATACATGTGCGACAACGCGAAAGGTCGTTGGTTCGAATCCAAGCACGTACCTCTTGTTTTTTCAACGATAAGTGTTGATTTGGGCACCACATGCTCACCGGTGAAAGAGAACTTGAAGCTACAAAATTATTTTATTAGATTTGTAATATGATCATTTTTCACTAAGATACGGTCTGTCAAAGATCAGGAAAAAAAATTGGATTTTTTTTCTTCTTTAATTGTTGGGCGTAGTTTGGCTAATTTCCGCTTTCTACTTTGTGTTATTTACATTTATTTATATATATTAGGTCCTTACATATGAAATTGGCGTTTTTCGTACTGGCCACTTTAATCACAAATTTCTCCTCTTTGGTAAGGAATTCCAAATTCTAATTTGTACAGCTATAGAATCATGTATTTGTGCTTCGATGATCGTCATTCATTTGTTTTTTTTTTCTGTTTGCGTCACTCATTTTACAAAATAGAAAACTTAAAATATCGCATTATTTACGAGTACGAGTTCCGCCGTGGCACTAGTGCTGCGGAAACAACTCGAAGGGTGAATGATGTGTATGGCGGTCGTGTTGCAAAAGAAAATACAGTTCGTTTTTGGTTCCAACGTTTTCGTTCTGGAAATTTCGACCTGCAGAACAAGCCCCGTGGACGGCCTGAGACTCAAGTTGATAATGAAGAGTTGAAGGCTATTGTGGAAGCGGATCCATCGCAAACCACGTCCGAGTTAGCTGCAGGGTGCGATGTTAGTGATAAAACTGTTTTAATTCACTTGAAGCAAATTGGGAAGATTAAAAAGCTTGAAAGGTGGGTACCTCACGAATTAACTGAAGCAAACCGGCAAACGCGCGTCGACTGCTGCGTTACATTACTAAACCGGAACAATAATGAAGGTATTTTAAACCGAATCATTAGCTATGATGAAAAATGGGTTCTTTACGATAATCGGAAGTGCTCAGCGCAATGGTTGGATCCTGGCCAGCCAGCCAAATCCTGCCCCAAGCGAAAATTAAGCCCAAAAAAGTTACTTGTAAGCGTTTGGTGGACTAGTGCCGGTATTGTTCATTACAGTTTTCTCAAATCTGGCCAGACTATTACGGCTGATGTCTATTGTCAGCAATTGCAAACCATGATGGAAAAGCTAGCGGCTAAACAACCTAGGCTGGTCAATCGCTCCACGCCACTGCTGCTTCACGACAACGCTAGACCACACACTGCGCAACAGACAGCTACTAAATTAGAAGAGCTTCAATTGGAAAGTCTAAGACATCCTCCGTACTCCCCGGACCTTGCTCCAACAGATTACCATTTTTTTCGAAATTTGGATAACTTCTTGCAAGGGAAAAAATTCAACTCCGATGGGGCAGTGCAAATCGCCTTCAAAGATTTTATCGATTCCCGTCCGACCGGTTTTTTTAGTAAAGGGATTAATGAACTACCTATGAGATGGCAAAAGTGCATAGAAAATAATGGTTCATACTTTGATTAATTAAATATATTATATTAAAAAATATTCGACTTTTTGTTCCTCCCATACAAAACGCCAATTTCATATGTAAGGACCTAATATATATTACAAATATACATTTTTCTTAATGCACACTCGTTCATCCGATCGAAGACCAGATAATCTATCAGTACCCACTGTAGCCTGAGGGTTTAAAACCCTGTGAAAATAAGTTCAAGAATGATTAAAAGTGAACAATGGGGACTGAAGGAGGAAATCCTACACTAATTTTTTTTTTTATTTCATGTACTTAATTCTGAATTTATTTTTATTCTAGGCCCGTAACTACCTAATCATATTTACCAAGCCATTTATAACCGTAATAGGACAAAACGAATTTATTTCATCGATAAGATTTATGAGTACTTAAGTGTATATTTAGGATGACGAAATAAAACATTGGATATTTATAAAATAATTTTTATTTTCAAAAACTCAGTCTTCATTTTCATGGTGGAATATACCACAAAATTGGTTCAATATGTTTTCAGATTCTTAGAAAATCGATGTATATCTTTTATACTTAGTGTAAATATACAAGGTGAAATCTGTAACATTGGATACGGAGCGGAGTAAGCGTTCACTCGATATCGGCTCGAAGGACCAATAATATAACCTTGCAAAACATAGTATGCAATGTCTTATTGGTCCTTTTTCTACTTATTAGGAATAAACCAAATTTCCAAAATACGCATGATAATTTATGTTGTTTACATAAAAATTATATACGAAAAGCATAAACTAACAATATTTTGTATAAATTGTAAATACTAGACAGAGCTTACAGGTGAAAAACTTCGAACCGAAATAAAAATTTATCGCCTGTTAGACCCGACAAAGTATTTACAGTTGAGTAATTTTTTTTTGGAAATTTGATTCTACCTATATAAAAAAAATTTTTGCAATATTCTTTTAACACTTACAAAATTTATATTTACAGAAATAAACCATTATATTTGCACCATGACATACGAAATAACAGCAATTTTTATTAAACTACCCTTTCACCACTTATTTCGACAACACATTTCAGTATCAACAGCAACTGATATTTTTTTTCAATTATACCGAATAAAATCTGAAAACATGGAATCCTAAAAATAACATTTGTCGAGGGTAGATTGTTCTACGGCTAAAATCAAAACACTGTCATGAACTCCGCGCAGCAAGTTTATTGAGATCATCGTATAAAAAATAAGTCCTTATAGTTAAAAGGTTTAACGGAAATAAGAGACGACATAACCTACATAACCGCTTTTTTATTGCAATTATCAATTACAAAAACAATAGCGCTGTATTTTAGACATCTAAAAGAACGTTCACACACACAAAAAAAAAATAGCAATAACTTTCAAGAAACCACACAAAGTTAACACGTTCGTCAACATGTTGGCCATAAATGGCGGACACTTTTCTTGTCGAAGTTAATAGGATTTTTAAAAAGAATATAATGAAATTAGCACTTATATGTACTTATATGTATTAGCACTTATAGAATTACAACATTAAAATACTAAAAATATTTATATTATAATATGTCCAAGGGTTTCGTTAAAACACGCTTAAACACATTTGTGGTGAAAAACAAAATTATTTCTTATCGAATCACAATATAATCATAATACTCGAATTGCATTGGTTATATTCCTGTATATCGCTTGTTTACGTGGATTAGGGGCCCGTGAGAAACACAATCGAATCGCGTTGCCTGACGAACGTGTTAAATAACAGGGTACAATCTTATAAAAAGAAATTAATAACAGTTTTCCTTTTTTTTTGTTTTTATTACTGAAGCAATTTGAGTGGATAATTATTTTTACATAAATTTTTAGCAAAGTGAACATTAGTGTGATCTACTTAAAAGATAAACCTTATTTTTTAATTTATTACAATATATAATTTGTTCTAAGCAAGCCAATATTAAACATTACTACTGCAACTTTTATTCCAGTTTAATATTAACTTTTAAATCTCTAACATAATCATCGTCCATTTAATTAAAATTATGGAAACAATCTATACAAACGTTAATTTTTTTTAACTAATGCAAATTACATAATAGTATTCGACCTTAAGGTCGCAAATGCACATTTTTGAAAAACGAACATCGAGACTAATCTCTATATTGATAGTAGTTCAAACATGTTTTAAATAATCTTATACTCGAAAAATCCACCTAAATTCTTTAGTATATATTTTCATAATAATTAAAAAGATGAAGGTTTTTTTTTAATAAAAACAAACCGGGTTATCAACGTACAGTAGTACATTATTTGATTTTATGCCAATAAATGAAGCGCGCATGTATTATATAAAAATGAGGATTCACGCTAAGACTGCCTTTTGATTCTTACGCCTCCCGCAAGCGGTAGAGGCTTCTACCTTTTTTATTACAAATTTAATAAGGTGACCTTAAAATAATAAAATAATAATTGCAGATAAAATTATAATACTACAACTATATAAATAGGAAAAGTACAGACTCATATAATAAATAAGACATATTAATTAACGTGCCTATTTTTTTGTCAATGTTTTTCATATCATAATCCAATATTGCATGTACTATCATTTACAAAAGTATTTATTACACACTTCTCATTGTAAAATTCTAAAAAACATGCTGTAATGTTTAAGCAAGAAAAAAGATATCCGGGATGTAATTCAATACATAGGAACATATTTTTATAAATATTATTAAAGGACCAAAATATATATGCGCTGATCAAAACTTAGGAATAAATCGAAAAAAATATATAAAACAATTTTTTAATCTACGTTTATAAAGAATCGTATAGTTTGTAATATGTGGTCCTTCGCATAACTTTCAGTATCGTAGAGGTGTTATACAAATAAAAAAGGTTATACCAATCTAAAATTGCCAAATAAATTCTAATTGCATTTTTTTTCCGACTTTACATATTTATATATTTTTGATAAATCGATTATAACAAATTAATCTTCATTTTGACCCCCTGACAGCGAATCCCTTCGTTTCTGAGTACCTAATATATCATTGTTTATCACTGATGATTTAAGTATATTATGCTGACTGAAAACGAGATAGCGCTATGGCAATACAACGCGTGTGAACGAGCTAAAGTTAATAGCACTTTCATCCTCTGTTATAATTCGTCCCGTGCCTATCATATTACCTTGTAATTATTTATACTGAAATTTAAGTTTTCCTGATTGATTATCTCTACTTACTTACTTTATTATTACATCAATTACTATCAAAGATATTATTATTATCAACCGGTTTCGTCCCACTGCCTCCCGTCCCTTTTCCACTATATTTGTGGAATCCATGGCAAGGAGTTTGTACATGTAACTCAGGACACAATGTCCAATGCGGGTTGGCGGGTGCGCTCTGTGTGCAGAGGAGGTCCATGCAGCAGCAATCTACGTGCAGGTCGGCATGCTGTATGCCTTAGTCGGCTCTTACGACACCTCAGTACGATGTAGAGGGAGCCACTATTCTATTTAAAGATATATTACAAGACTTTATGATGATACTGGTTTAAAAATTTATGAAGTCATAATAAGTTATGCAATATTCAAACATTTCTATAATTCCGTGAGTAGATGGGAAGCTGTCAGAAGGTTTAACATACTCATAAATCTATTTAAATGTAATTGTATGTAATTTTCAAAAGTATAAGTCTGTGAACATGAGAAAATATTATTAACGCTTTTAACTTGATTATGGCTTAAAAGCAATACAGGACACTAAAAAAAACTTTTTTTTTTCTAGTTTTTATGGGCTATAATAATTACTCAATTCTTTCTTGTTGTTGAATTTTGTAGTTTTACTATTTATATAAAAAAAATACATTTATATTGTATTATTTTCAGATAAGTTTAATTGTTGACATTAAAATGTTTCGTGTTTCTTAAACAATCAGTATCAATTTAAAAAAATGTACTCATGTAAAGAAGATACTTTGATATATAGCAGAGATTAAAATACCTCAGCCCCATTTTCTAAAGAATGTTTGTAAAATATTGACCGTTAAAAAGATTAATATACTTCTGGTGAAGATACAAACATCAATTAAAACATAAGAATATATATAAATACGGTTATCAATAAACAATTATTTTCTTTTATTCTTTTACATAATTGCTACAGTTGTTACGTACAACTAGAAATTTAGCAAATAATATTTTGATATATATCTTATTACACGGCACGCAAGTCATATGAAATTTTACATTGTTTATGAATCTTTTACACAAATGAGACATTGTGAATTTATAAAAATCCACTCGTTTTACAAAAATAAACACTCTTTAACAAAGCAGAAAAGTCACAAACAATATCTTACAAATATACGCTTAAAAGAATGAACTGAATGTGACATTCGTTTATTTATTTATTTGGTTTTACATCTATGATGAAATTGAAATAGACAAAAATGTGAGTAGTTGCGTGTTACATTTATATAAACCCAAAAATACTTTCAAAACTGAACTGAAACTACATACATTTTACATAATATAGAAATAAAATAAGACCCTACTGATACAAAAAATGTAATTATTGCTAAATAAAGATTAATATTATAATATGCGATATGTAACTAGAATATCATTTGCCGTAATAGATTGTGCAATTAATTCTATTAAAATCTATAGTGAGAACTATGCGCAAAACATTTGCAACATGGCGACGTACGTGTTGGCGTGATCATCAAAAAACCTATTTACGCTCTATCGTTACCAATAACTTTGTTAATAATCTGAAACTTCAAACTAATATTAATATTAATTTCAAACAAAATGTAAATTACAGTATTATATTTAAAAATATAATTCAAAACAATTTACATGCTCGACTGTACACTCGCAGTCGACGTCATTTTTCTTCTAGTCATACATCGCGTGCTTTATGAACATTTGCAAAAGAATGAAACATTGCGAGCCAGCAAGTATCGCATCCTGCATACAAAATTACACTTTAAATGCGTAAGAAAATATTTATTTTATTGTGACGGTCAGACGACTGGCGGCAACCATTTTGTTGTTGAATTTCTTCTTAAAGGTTTCCGCGGCCGAGGATGTTTTGAACGTGATCTTGGCGCTTCGCTCTTCCTTATCCAATAATAAACTCTGGAACATGAACCCGTGTTTTTCGTTTGAGAGGATAACGTATTTTAATTCAATTATTAGCTCCGTGATGGTACATTGTCGTTAATGATTTGCAAAACTACTCTCATTGTGTGCGTTTTAATTCATAGTAAATGACTTAAAAACTACAAAGTTAAAGCTTAAAATGGCGAATCACAATTTCTACAATTATCGTATGAGAGCGATAAAATATTTTCAGTGCAACAGTACTTGAGAATTATACGACAATTACACATGTCTAAATACTGTTGCATTAATTAGACAAAGCAAAACTGAAATTGCAATCATTATGAATACTTTAACAGGTCTTATGCACGAATGAACTTACTTTTAATTATGGTTCCACGTTTCAACCTGGTCACACAGGCCATGGCCGCGAGCAGACCGACGAGTCGCCGAGTTTTCTTCGGAGGCGGGAAGTCACTTTCTCTATCCTCTTTTGTTCTTGAGAATTTGACTAAAAGAACAAACAAAAAAAAAGAACAAAAGAGGATAGAGGAAGTAACTTCCCGCCTCCGACGAAAACTCGGCGACTCGTCGGTCTGCTCGCGGCCATGGCCTGTGTGACCAGGTTGAAACGTGGAACCATAATTAAAAGTAAGTTGATTCGCGCATAAGATCTGCTAAAGTATTTATAATGAGTATAAAATGCGATATTTTAAAATGTGTTATTTAAATTGTAATTTTATTATCATTTAATAATTGTTTAGATATTTTTTTCTAAGAGATTACCGTATATTTTAAGAAATTAAAAAAAAAATGAAATTGTAAACATAAATCAGGTAATTTGAATTACTATTTTGACTTTAAATAATTCAGTTTTGCAATATCGACGTATTTTATTTACTTCACACCTAAAAATAATTTTTGTAAAATAAAGAAAAATGTCGAGCGAAACAAAACATTCAATTATAAAACAATAACAAACATGTCGTTCGGTACATACAATCAATATCACAATATTTACGTTACATATATGTAGGCTATAATTATAATTCATAAAAAATATAACTGTAACCTAGAACCAGAGAACAAAACACTTTTCCCTATTTTACAGAAACAATAATTTCAATGCAACAATAATGATTATAAATAAAATATAAAAATATAAAATTATTGTTATATCGAAATTGTATATTAATCATGGTGTAATTGACAACTATTGAATATTAGATATTTTATAGAAAAATGAGTGAATAATCAATATAACTTATCACAGATCTTGGAACTTTGTCAATTATTTTATACAGAATGATTTCTCATAAGCAAGGGAGATATTTCAGGATACACTCATTTGCAGCTTCTGGCAACTAAAAAAAAAGTAAATAACTATATTTCTTAACCCTTTTCTTGATAATGTATCTGTGGCGATACGTCAGATTTTAAAAATCTAGTGCCATAATTTTTTCGGGCATACTTAATATTTTTATATGAATGTATAGATAATTTAGTTTTCGAACACACATTTAATTTTTTCTAGACATCCTTGGGTTATAAGGGTTACGTGGTATGAATATTATTTTGATATTAAAAAAACAAAATTCTGCCAAGTTAAGGGTAAATAAACAATAAAGAAAAGTTTGAAAAACAACTGAGAATTGATTCGAAAAAATTTGGACATCGTAGCGCGTGTGGCGTGCGGTTGATTAGTAAGTAAATAAAGTTTAATTAATGTAATTGTAGGTAAACGGGTATTGACTCATTTTTCTTTCCCACTGTATCCAGGCTTAGGACAGGTAAAATATCAACTTAATAATTATTTATTATCCATTCATTCACGGCTAATATGGTCTATAAATATAATTGAACTTTGTTGTCTATAATTTACTTTGATTTAATGAAAATATTGTATCACTTTATTTACACAATTGAAATTAGATTTGAACGCTGAATATCCTCGCTGAATATCTCCCTTCTCTATAAAATCACACTTGTATATTTCCATGTGCGACTTTTTCCGTAGTGACAATATAAAAACATACGTAAATATATCAAGTAACTAACCATATGAATTTTAACAGTAATATTTGATTACTATTTTGATTTTAAATCATATATAAATAAATGTATTATGTGAAGTCGTTTATCAAAATTATAAAACATTTTTAGTGGAGATATTAAAACTAAAACAAACCAGCAACATTTTTACAATTTATTGGGTTTACGATTATTTCCACAGAGCGAATACCTAATAATTACACATTTTTTACAGTATGGTTGATTATGTTAGATAAAATATTCTCTGCACCGTACTCTTTTACTAAGACTGTAAACTTATCAATTTGTAAGTATGTTACAAAAAAAATTGGCTATTTATCTTTTTTTTATTTAACATTATGTATATAATAAAATCTTTCTAAAACTCCGTGAATCCAAAAGAAATAAACAAACAAAGTAATTTGCGAACAAAAAAAAACATTAAAAAGTTAACCCATTCCTCCTTTTACATAAAATTAACTTGTACGAGTTGAAAGTTCATATAAACTTGTACAAAGGGCGTAATTTACATATAAAATAAAATTTAAAGAAAAAACCAAATCAGCCCCTTTTTTATATTAGATTTAAATTATAATATACTAGTGCAAGATGAAATTTCATATTAACTTGTCCTAGACTATGAAAATTTAGTAATTTCTGAATTAAAAAATGGATATTTACAATTTCAAAATAATCTATTAAATTGTTTAAATATGTTATTTTGAATGTTCATGGAAACTGTCGATTGTCATAAAAAATCGAAACAGCCTTTTACATTAAAACCATGTTGTAAATTAGAAAACAATAAAATAAACGACTTCACACTTAAAAATATCACATTTCCAGTAAAGGCAATATAGATAACATTAGAAACAAATTGTTCGTTTTAATCCATAAAAATACTAAATATGAAAAATAGTTTAACTAGATGCCAGTGCTAGCATATTAATAAGCGCAATCGCTTTGTAATGAGTGGAGTCATGGGTACTACAAGGGAAATTATTTATGTATGGAGTTATTTCTAGTCATAATGACTGAAAGTTATTAAGAAACGGATCTCTGAAGCAGAAAAAATCTGACTTTATCCATCATTACCTTTATTTAGTCTACTGCTGGACATAAGGTTTTTTAATAATCGTCACCGAGGCCGGTCTTTGTTAAGAAATATGTATATTTTTCGATCTTAAAGCATTTTAAACGCTGTCTCTCAATATCTAGATCTTCCAACAAAGTGGTTGCCTTAAAGATCATTTTTACTTACTGGTTGAATGCATCAACGTATTCGGTTGTACCGAAAATGTATACCGAGAATGCACTTCATTTGAATCGGTCTATTCTTGATTCTAATCTATCTTTATTAATTCTTTGATTTTATTAAGAAAATTTAATGAACTTGAACGGTCTGTTTTCATTGTTGAAAGTATAAAACAAAAATAAAAAATTGTGATGGGTTTCTGTTGTTTTAGCGGCGTGCTTGGACTGACCGTGCGCTAGTGCGTCTCTTAATATCACGCCAGTTTTAAGAGCCAATAACAAAGCAGTTATAATCTATCAGTTACAAGTAGTCTATTTAATTTATTTTCTCTTATACGTTTGCTCTTGTTTTAGGTATTCATATATGTGTGCTATGGTGTAACTAATACATTTTGTAGTCGATTTGTTTATTGTATGTAATAGTTTATTTTAGGATTATTTATTTTTGAGTGGGTGTATTGTTATTATCTCAATTTATTATTATACTTTATACTTAAAATTATTTAAGCTATATGTTATCCTATTTCTTGTTTCTTATGTTTTTTATTGATTAATAAGATGTAACACGACCGGGGCCCTCCACGAAAATCAGCGCTGCAGACTTCCTCTGTGGCTTTAAGCCGATGGAGGTCCCATTTTCGCCATGTTAGTATGTTTTTGTTTTTTCTTTTATTTCTGTATGTTGTTGTCTTGTAACAGAAATGTTACTGCTTTTGAATTTCTAGTATTTTGTTAGATTGTGGTGAAAATAAAAATATTTCATTTCATTTCATTTCAGTGTTGTAAGTTTTTTAACATGGCGCGATTTCAACAACCAATAAGACCTAACGGGCGCAGACGTTGGCTAGCACTCAATTAAGTCCATTAAATGAAATTTTATCACCTGAATATCATATTTTTATCATAATTTGCCTTTATTGGAACTTAATTCATATTAAATGCTTTAGTGAACTTTGTGCATAGCTTTACATAAAAAGAAAAATCGAAATATTTTGTACTTTGCATCTAATTTTATTATTATTATTTTCTACTTACGAAACTACTTCGATTTTATTTATAATCACAATTGTCATTAAAGCATTCAGGGTGTATCAGTTAACACAATAATGATATAATAAATAAATATATCACAGTCATATTTCAGGTCAGGTACGTAATAAAACGGCATGGCTCCTATATTGTTTTTATTTTCTGATCAATTTAATTCGATTATTTCTGCAAATGTGTTTATATTTTTTTACCTTAACTAATTACTCGTAACGGTACAACATGAATGTTGAGAAAATACTGAATAAATAAATTAGAACGAATTAAATATATTTTTAGAGCTTTATTTTAACTGTTTGAGATTTTTTAGATCAGAATCTTACAGTAATTACCTAAGCTACAATAATTTTGCCTGTATTTTGTGTTTGTTGTATTTATGAGAATCCGCTGTATAACACTCAACGAGACGCAGTTGAGGCAACTCGAATGCTGCAAGAGCTCTAAATGTTCGGTAGTTTCCGTCGCCCCTGGAGCCTGGCTATGGTGTCAAAGCTTAGAAGACACGAGATTAATTATAAATTGACCAATATAAACATCACTAAGTAGAGGTTACAATTGCCTTTTATAGTTATATTTAAAATGGCTAAGTTGTGTTTTAACAGTTACTTGTTTTTAGTGCTAGATGACTCTATTCAAGATTTTAAACTGTGTATTTAATTGATTTAATTTCTTGGAACTAAATACCAACCAAGGTTATCAATATTTTATAGTGAAAGTTTATTTTTACAAGTTTTTTTTTTGCGACAAACTTAACCTCAGCATCTCGATTTAATATGTTTTGTTTTATTTCTAGCGTAAGTACCTGTTAGCCTGTTAAAAACAAGGTTAGCCTTTGATCAGAATCCTGTCATCGTAGTAGTCAATCGCGCTGCACATACTTTAGAAATGGCTACATGATGCCTGTGAGGATGATATGACACAGTATTATCCCCAGTGTAAGAAATGTCACAAAACGCCTTAAAACCCCTTCTTTAATAGTGATATTACAAGCAAAAAATAAAAGAAAACCGCAATTAGATTGTCCAACGTGGTGGCATTCAACAGTAAATGATTGAAAACCTCCTCGAAGTAAAAGACATATGCGTTAATGGCGAAGTTTTAAATACGATCAAGCGATAGGTGGAATAAATTAAAATTATTTTTAATATCACTCATGCCAGCTAAGTAGCTAACTAAAATATTACAAAAGTAACAGTTTTCTGTGGAAGGTTTTTATTTGAAATGGCTAAAATTTCTATTTGATTGAGAACCAATCAACACACCAAAGCAAAAAATATCGTCACACACGAGGAAAATAGACAATATTTGTTATTTGACAATAGTGCATTTTTGAATGCTCTCTATTTAGACCCAAGAGTCAATTCTACCTTGAGCAATGATCAACAAAATATTGCGCAGGCTAAATTAATATAATATAAACCAAAATCAGAGTACAGCGTAACAAAGAAAAGATAAATTTACAAAATGTTGATGCAGAATGTATTCAATCTACGTCAAATCAGTTTGACTACAGAAGTGATTTAGAATGATTAAATTCTAGTTTTGCTGACAAACACGTGTACAATGTTGCCACACTAATAAGAAAAGATAATGTAGTTTCTGAATTGTAAAATACTCTTAAAATAGCCTTTCATTTATCTTTAAAAGAGTCGCTTCTTAAGTAATTAAAGGAATTCTAAATTTTTAAGAAGCGAATCGAGACATACATTCGTAATTGTATCCACTGGTTTTTATTGCGTTAGGTGCAACACCTGCTACGCAAGTTAGTGTAGAAAGGTTTATTTCATCGTTAAAGTTTGTACTTCCACAATTCAGGAAGAATTCCAAAGACAATATTGTACGACAGTAATGATAACAAATGTCCAACATCACACAATAGAAATGACATCAATGCCCAATATCATACAACGAAAATGACATCAGTTGCCCAATATTACACGATGGAAATGGCATCAATGTTCAATATCACACAACGGAATGACATCAAAGCCCAATATCACATGACGGTAATAACATCAATGCCGAACTTCACACGAAGGAAATTACACCAATTCCGAACTTCACACAACATGTATTTAATATTACTGAGGATTGTCGGAAAGTTGCATATGAAATGGCTGTTATAAACAAACTCAAAATGCCACAGTCATGGATTTCAAACCAGATGGCAAGATTGATTGGTTGAAATCTTTTCGCAAGCATCATAATGTACTGTCATTACACAAACCAGAAGCTTGCAGTCTTGCTAGAGCAACTGCGTTCAACAAGGATACTTCTTCTTCGAAAATTTATAAGAAGTTTACAAAATACATCCTTCATTTGCTGATGGTACTAGAGTGTACAATCTGGATGAGACGGCGAAAAGTAACAAGCGGCGAAAAAGGCACCCTGGTAACAACTTGCTGCTTTATTAGTACAAGTGGCAAAGCTTTGCCTCCGGTACTGATTTTTCCCAGGAAAAACTATAAAGACCACATGCTTAAAGGTGCTTCCATTGGACCATTAGGGTTAGCTACATCATCTGGTTGGATGAATATCGAGCTATTTGTTACTACAATGAAACATTTCATTAAATGTCCCTCGATTTCTAAAGAAAACCTTCATTGTTAATTATGGACAGCCATGAGTCGCACTTATCTACAGAAGCTCTAGATTTAACTAAAGAAAACGGTGTAACAATATTAACACTACACCCTCATACGTCAGCAAAGCTACAGGCCTTAGACGTGGGTATTTATTCGCCATTCAAAAGTATTACAACGTCGCAGTGGAATCTTGGGTGGTAAAAATCCAGGGAAGCCAGTGACGATTTATAATATAGCTGGGCTAATAGAAATTGCTTTCCCCTGGGTCATGACTCCAACAAATATCATTAATTCCTTAAAAAAACCGGGATCTATCCTTTCGATAGAGATATTTTCACCGAAGGTTTCTTACCCACCAGCTCTATAACTGATCGTCCCGATCCCAATATTATCCAAAACCCACTTGACATGTCTTTTCAAGATAACATACATATTGAATAATCTTCAGAAGTTTTAGAAACTGAAAAACTCCCTGGAGCAGAGCCTGAGCGTGAACAAGAGACTTTGGTGCCACAGCATGTGACTCCAAAGGCTCTTGTTGCAACAAAACAATTGCAACAACCATCAAAGCCCAGTACTCTAAGTCGAAAGATACACCGGTATCACCAAATACTTTTGTAAGCCCCAGCCAAATTAGACAGCCCCTCAAAGCTCTGCCAAGGGCAAAGAAAAGAAAACCTGGCCGCAGCTTAATCGCGACAGATACATCGGAAAAAGAAAATATTAGAATACAAAGATCGGAAGTCAAGAAAAATAAATTACCCAAGAACAAAGCAGATGAACCAAAGAGAAAAGCTCCGAGAAAAGTCTTGCAGACTAAATCGGAAGATGACATTGAAAATATTTCTATTCATGATGAAGACTCTGATTGGTGTGAGGAAGATGAAGACTCTGATTGGTGAGAGAAAGAGCAAGTTGCAAATAAAATCGAAATACTGACTGATGAAAAATTACTGCTCAATGTCTTGCCTTGCCTTCCAAAGGAAAAATATTATGTTCTTGTTCGTTTTTCAACTAAAAGGAAAAGTGTTTATTTCGTAGGAAAAGTTTTGCATGAGCGTAATGATAAATTAGAATTTTGTGTAAGTTCCCTCCGTGCAAATCACAAATATCAGTTTTACTTGCCAAGTAATCCAGATTTATCATATGTTAAGGAGTACGATGTAATACTTATATTGCCCAAACCTTAGGAGGAAGCACCTTACGTCAACAGTCTTACTACAATTTCAATGTTGATTTTTCTCAAATCGATATCCGCTAGATGATATGTGGTACGTGTTATTATAGTTGATTTTATATTTAGTATAGTGTGTTTCAAGTAGAGATACCTTTTTCAATAGCCTTTTTTTGACAGACCACGTGTGAGTCAGGTCATGTTATTTTTGTTTAGTATTGTTTGACATTTTATTATGCAAAGACTTACGCGTGAACAGCTACGCTCTATGGGCTCTTGAAATGTTCTAAGAAAATCCGACGTTTTCGAAGCAAATTTTGTTCAGCAATGAGGCCCATTTCTGGCTCAATGGGTGTGTAAAAAAGCAAAAATTGCCGCATTTGGTACGAAGAGCAACCTGAAGAGATTCAAGAGCTGCCACTTCATCCAGAAAAAAATAATTATAAAATAATTTCACGTTTTGGGCCGGTCGATTGACCACCAAGATCGTGTGATATCACACCGTTAGAGTTTTTCCTGTGGGGATATGTAAAGTCTAAAGTTTATGCGGACAATCCCGCTTCGATTCAGGCCTTGGAGCAAAACATGACGCGTGTCATTCGCCAGTTACCACTCGAAATGCTCGAACGAGTCATCGAAAATTGGACTCTACGGATGGACCATCTGAGACGTAGCCGCGACAAACACTTGAAGACATAATCTTCAAAAAATAAATGCCAAAGAATGTTCTTTTAAAAATGGTAATAAACATTTCCCCATTAAATTTGAATTTTCTGTGTTTTTTTTTTTTCTTTAAAAAAGTAGAGAACCTCGAAATGGATCACCATTATAAGCAATAAAAAACTAAAGTGCCATATTAGATTGTTAGGACATATAGTTTCAAAATGTCTTAAGTTTAAATGCAATGAGTGCTATTTTTTTTTTGTTAGTTGTTTTTTAACTTTGCTAATTTTTTTATGAACACTACATAAACATTTAACAAAGATCTTAGATATTATCATTCCAAATAAAGTTAACAACAATCAAAATGTCACTGAATAGGTGAAATGTCTAAACAAAGATTATATTGTTACGTTAAAAAGCTAAGAATGCTATAATTTGTTAGAATCATTTATTTTTTATTATAAAACTAAAATCAATTTACATTTAGTGTAACCTAAAAAACGGATTTAATAAAAAAATATTAGAAATTGCCTATCTTTTTATATTCCAATATACTCCTGACCCACTGTGTACCTGTTGGCAATACTACCAACATTAAGGTAATTTTATTTTTTGTGCTTCGAAGCTTTTAATCCGTATGCTGGCAGTCTACATATGTTCCTTCGAGCTAAAAATATTTGTTGATAGCAGTAACAGATAACAATTGTTCAAAATTTTCGCTCACGACGTAAACAAAAATCTACGCGGATCGGCGAGTACAAGCGCTGTGTGCATTGTACCGCCATTTTTTTATCGTGCCCGTAATTATCACTGTGCGCTCACGCAATAGTCGATGAAGTTCCGAAGAATATCAGAGCCCACCGCGCTTGCTTTAAGGGAGCCCTTACAAGGCTATAGACGAGCCTGACAGAGGAGTACGTCTCCAGTGCGTACCTTCAGATGCTCCTTCTAATTGAGGACCGCGTCCTGCACACATTTCGTGTGTACGAACAATTAAGTATGGAAATCGACGACGGTGAAGATGCAGCAGACACAGAATCTATTTATTTTCAAGGTTTTCTCCAAAGTGGTAGCAAGACAGTTCAGCTGTCTGTTCTGTAAGTCGGAACATAAATTATTTTTATGCCCACAATTTTTACTTGCTTCCATTAATGAGAGATTACAGTTCATAAATAAGTATAAACTATGCAAAATTTGTCTAAATTCACACTCAAATAAATGTAAATATTTATTCAGATGCAAAATATGCAAAAAGTCACATAATACTTTATTGCATACAGATGAAGAACAGATTTACCGGGTGTCACTTTTGTCCAAATCTATTGTTGGTAATAAATATCATGTCCTATTGTTAACGGCAAAAGTCAAAGTTGTAGACAGGAATGGTAAATCATTTATTGTCAAAGCTTTGCTGGATCCAATCATCATTTATTACTTCTAGTCTTGCAAAATTAATAGGTAAGCCGCTAATGCTTAATTACATAGATGTAGTAGGCATAGCCAACATGGAAACAAATATCAAGTATTCCTTGCAATTAGAAATATTTTCCTGTGTTTACCCGTACAAGATTTAAAAATTATTGTAACGCGCGGGGGGGGTGGGGGATCCTTAGATCGTTCGCGCATTATGGTATATACCTCTTCCCCCTCACCTCTAGGTGGCCCGCGCCACAGATCGCCGCGCAAGCATCGTAGCCCGTCCGCCGTATGTGTTGCGCGCGTCCTTTTGTTTTATATTTATTTTACGTGTTGGCTCGGACTATGTTTGCAAATATACAATCGAAAACAGAAGAACCCCGTTTCAATTAATCTCCGTTAGATTATTTAGTAGTCGATACAATTACTACTAAATTGCCTCGAAAGGCAATCGATTTATGTGGGTTTTCTATTCCCCAAATATAATGCTAGCAGATCACTCCTTTTACATCTCCAGTGAAAAAGATATGTTAATAGGAGCTGATATTTTTTTCCAGTGCTTGCTGCCTCTGCCTGAAGAGTTTCAACAATGTGACAATGCCCAGCCCAGTCTCCTCCACACTCAGTTTGGTTATGTACCTACGAACCGTGCGCGTGTTTATTTTTCTCTCCTTTGGTTTCGAAGCTTTTAATCCGAATGCTGGCAGTTTACAGTACCCACCTAAGGACAGAGTGGGTCGAAATCCTTTTTTTTTAATATTTATTCTATAAAGAACCAGCAAAAAATTTAAAAAACTTTTTAACCAAAATGCAGCCATGGAACCTACCTTTCTTTCATTTAAATTTAACGTCTATAGCTCGTATAGTTAAGGAGCTATGTGGTTTAAAAAAAAAGAATGTGACTCGCTGTTGCCACGATGAACCTACAGACGGCCTTAAAAAAATTTTTGCTTGCGCAATGTGTTAGCAAAAATGTGCCAGAATCGTTTTCGTATACAGATATCTGTACGCGTTTGAGCCCGCTAATCCCAGCAACGGCTGAACCGATTTCAATGCGGTTTTTACTAGTGTAGTGAGGAAAGATTCATTTAAATTTAGTGTTAATTTAATTTTAGATGGTTAGTAAATGAAAGTGTAATGTGTTGTAATTTATGTTAGAAAGAATAGATGTCATTTATATCATTTGTACAAAGATTTCATCTTGAAATAATTATTATCATGATAAAATTTATCACAATATAAGAACCATAGCCGTTTTGTATAATAACTATAGCCTTAAAACTAGTATGCCAATATTACCTGAACTAAATTCCCGGCTAAAGTCCTCAGCCTGGTGTCCGTTATTCCGTGCGGCAGGTTCTCCACCAGGGCCGTGTTGCCAGCGGGGCCGGCGCGGGCGGGGTGGGCGCTGTGAGCGGGGCCAGCGTCTTCGTCCGACTCGGAGGCGTACTCGACCGGGGGGTCGTCCGGGAGCGCCCTGGCGCGGGGTGCTGGCTCGGCGCCGATGGCGGTGCGGACCGCGCGGCTGAAGATGCCCGGGTTGGGCTTGGTGGGGTCGGGGGCGGCGGCGGCGGCGGAGGGGACGGGCGCGGTTTTGCTATCGATGCGCGTGAACACCGATTTGCTTTTCTTCTGCTGGAGGACAACGCGCCGGTTCGGGAACTGTTTCTTCTCTGTCGTTTCTGGGGATTTCTCCTGTGAGACGGTTATCTTATACTTGTACCGGTTATTTACAAAATTCAAAATAAAGTTTTTTTTTTCGGTTATTTTGAGGGACAGGAGGAAATCACTAAGCTCGGATGACCGTAACACTCATACATATACAGAGTTATTTTATAGACGAGGGCGACACTTCAGGATACAATAATTAGTATCTTCTTACAACTAGTAAAAATTCCCTAACAAATCATAAAGGTACATTGTGAACCAGTGAGAGATGATCTGCAACAAGTGCCAGCACCGCAGCGCGTGTGGCGCGCCATTGTTTGGTAGATGTTACCATAAAAATTATTTATCACAATTTTAGGTAAAAAAAATATCGACTTGTTTTCTCTTCACACCGTATCCTGGTTCAAGGTAGGCACAATACCTACCTAATAATTGCTTGTTATTAATTCATTCATGTGTGTAAATATATTAAGTATAATTTACTTTGTTTTAATGGAAATATTAAGATATCATTATTTTTACATATTTGTAATAAGAATCGAATGCGGAATATCCATCCTGAATATATCCTTCGTCTGTAAAATTAACTTGTATATACAACTATAATATATCGTCAAGCTATATCCTTTACAAAGTGAGTACAGATACATTAATGCCTGTATCCACTTAGCGCTTATATGTCCTGCCCAACGTGACCAGTAGCGCAGCTGATCGCCAGTCTCACAACACTAGTATACATGACATTCCTATTAGATGCCATGCGGCTTTTCTCATGATGATTTCATTCACCAGTGAGCATGTGAGGTCTAAATTCTGTTATGTCTTGTCCATTTGGCTCCTTTAGAAGAATAGTGATTAAATATGACACGTTTAATTACTTTTTCTTTGTTAATTTTTTGTCTTTATATATACTCTCCGTTTTTCTTCACTGTTTTATAATACCTATGCTTAATGTTTTTTATGTGGGAGCTTTGCTGTTTTATGTATATTTTATTGTTAGTATATTGAAAGAAAGAAAGAGCATTTATTTGGAACAGAATATAATACAAAAGGACAGGTTTATCAGGATAGAAAACAATAAAAACAAATACCCTATGCAGTGATGCGATAAAGTAATGTCAGCTTAGTGAATGCCAAGCGATCAGCTGAGCCATCCAGCGCTGATTATCAACTAACACCCATTTATTGTGTCAACGCGCGAACAATGGCGAGGGAAGGAATAATAGAGTATACCAGGTGTGTAAATATGAAACCGGAATTCGCCCACAGATGGCCCTAGCTGTCAATACAATCATCGTCCAATCACGTTATTGGCGCCATTTGTTTTGTTTACACCTGATACAGATTTGCAACTCACGACAAAACAAGTTTCATAGAGAAGGATAGTTTGTAATAGCTTTGAACATGTCGAATTTCGCGCCTGGAAACTACGATATGCGGACAGCATTGATTTTCTGCTACCATTTGAAAAAAACTGCTGCAGAATCGCATCGAATGCTTGTCGAAGCTTACGGTGAGCATGCTCTAGGCAAATCACAATGCTTCGAGTGGTTTAAAAAATTCAAGAGTGGTGATTTTAACGTGAGAAATGATCAACGTGGGAGACCACCTAAAAAATTCGAAGACAGAGAATTGTAAGAATTGTTGGATGAGGATGACTCTCAAACGCAACAACAACTCGCCGATCAATTGAACGTGACACGAGAAGCCGTCTCCATACGTTTAAAAGCCATGGGGAAGATTCAAAAGATGGGAAAATGGGTTCCGCGTGAATTGAAAGAAAAACAACAAGAAAACCGAAAAACCATTTGCGAAATCCTGCTCGCCAGGTACAAAAGGAAGTCGTTTCTCCATCGATTCGTCACTGGCGATGAAAAATGGATATATTTTGAAAATCCTAAGCGTAAGAGATCATGGGTAACTCCAGGCGAACCATCGACATCGACTGCAAAGTCAAATCGCTATGGACGGAAGACAATGCTGTGTGTGTGGCGGGATCAGAAGGAAGTAATCTATTACGAGCTGTTAAGACCTGGTGAAAACGTTACTACTGAACCCTACCGACAACAAATGGTCCATTTGAACCAGGCTTTGCTTCAAAAACGACCAGAATATCAAGAAAGACAACACAAAGTGATTTTGCTCCATGATAATGCACCATCACACACTGCAAAACTGGTCCAGGAAACCATTGAGGCGCTCAGATGGGAAATAATCCCGCATGCGGCTTACTCACCGGACTTGGCTCCGCCCGATTATTACCTATTTGCATCGATGGGACACGCACTGGCTGAGCAGCGCTTTGCTTCTTACGAAAATGTGCAAAAATGGCTCGATGACTGGTTTGCCTCAAAAGAGCAACAATATTTTTGGCGTGGCATCCACAAATTGTCAGATAGGTGGGAAAAATGTAGAGCTAGCGATGGGCAGTACTTCGAGTAGAATATTATTTATCATTTCCATAAAATAAACGGCTACTTTCTATAAAAAAATTCCGGTTTCATATTTACACACCTGATACATAGACAGTCCTAGAGTCTAATTCAAAGCGTAACATTGCTGTGCTTTCGCTGAGAATGTAAAAAATAAAACAAATACCTTTTTACTGTCGAAGATTATCCGTTGCCTGTTCTTCGACATGGCCACTTCGGTATTATGTAGCGCCTGGAACGTTCGATTTCGCTTTAGTACTTAGACAACATGTGCGGCAACAGTCCTAAGTTCGAAACGCCGCACGTATCTCCGGGGTTTTCCAGTTTATGTACGGATTTAAACACAACATGGTAGCCGGTGGAGGAAAACAACGCGAGGAAACCCGCACGGCATCTAATAGGAATGTTATGTGTACTAGTGCTGTGAGAACGGCGATCAGTTGCGCCACTGGTCACGTTGGGCACGACATGTAAGTGAAAAGTGGACAGCCACTATTGTATCTCTGCTCACCCCGAAAGGGATATGGCGTGACAATATGTTATTATTTAATAAGCATACTGTCACTCCTGGGTACATGTAGCGTTAAGGCACACACGGGCGGCGGCTGCGGGCCGCGCGGCGTCGCTCTGTATGCACAGCTAATGCATATGTACAGCTGTTTGCTGCAGGCGACGTGAGCCGTTTCTGATGTAAGCGTGCACAAACGTGCACAGCAGTGACGTGCATAGTATATTTGCACAAGTCACGTAGAATTCGCATAATTCATTTGATAATTATATTATGACAGTAAATGTTACATTGGTTTAATATAAATAGTTCCTTTTTTGTTCAACGTTAAGCAATTTATTCCAGACTTATTTAAACTTTTTTTTTTGGGAGTCGAAGCTGCTCGCGTCCGTAGGCTTTACCCTAGTTTCCCTACACGTGACTCCTGGGTGGTGCTAAACGAGCAGCAGCGAGGTGGTAGGGCGTCGGTGCCCGTCTGGATCGCGGCCACAGTGCATGGATGTAAAGCCCGTCATAGTGACCAGTTTCGGCTTGTCGCGTTTCGGGATCAGCTTGTGTATATCCAGTAGCTCATATACCTAGAGACCTTCAGTCGTGGTATATGTGAGCCGACATGACGATGTAGACTATCAGTGGATTTTCATCCTTTGATGGTCGCTTTCGTTTTTGGACTACACTGTACTTACCATCAGGTACTCTGTAAACACTATGTCGAGCCAGTGTAAAAAAAAACTTATACTTATCATAAGGACATGCAATGCTTGCATGCATCTGTGGAATGAACGCTACTGGTGCACAGATATATACTCGGTATAGTGACCATATTACGCTTGATGATAAGCATGGTGCATGAACGAAGACCTGCCAGTAGTCGCCGCGGTCATATCGGCCTGCACAGATATCTCTTCATGTTCCATGTGAGGTGTCTTAATTTCAAAACCCGCTAAAACGATTTTTCGTGCAAAATTCCTTAATAGTCCTAATAGTAATTTGAAATGTTTTTATCAAAGCAAATATTATATATGAATTTTTCCTTTTTGCTTTTTCACTCTAGAATAATAATTTAAATATCTTATAAGAATGTGATTGATTGTTAAGTCAAAGATTAACTATAAGTTTTTATAAATTTATGGGGTTTGAAAAAAAATTGTTATAGCGAGTTTTGAAATTAGACTCCTCATTTATAGGACCCAGTATTTCAGCACGGTGGAAACACGCTCGCCGGTAAACCTTTGCACAGCTCAACCACTCGGCATAGTAAAAGTTAGAGAACATCTCAGTCCCAGCCGGGATGTGATTGAGGTCAAGCGTGAACCAGCTAATAAATAAAAAAAACTCACCTTGGCTGCCTTTTTCACATGTTTGTCAGCATTATCAGCTTTCGTTGAACTGACCACGGCTTTTTTCGGTGGAGTTTTATCTGCAAAAAATAAAACATTTCAGCATAGTCACTACAACACAACTGATGATAAGTAGAGTGCCCTCCGAAAACCCGTAATCGCACTAATCATGCCGGCCTGCATAAATATAAGCACCATATACAGATCACTTTCATAGACAAAGGAGGTATTTCAGCATTCGATTGTAACAAAGACCAAATATGTTAAAATATGGATATGTAATATTTCCATTAACACAAAGTAAATTACAATCAACATAATTAAGTAAAATTACATACGTGAACTAATTAAAAACAATCAATGATTAAGTAAGCATCTCGCCTGTCCTGAGCCAGCATACAGTGCGAAGGGAAAATGAGTCAATGCCTGTTTTACTAAAATTGTGTTGAAGGACCTTTATCTGCTTATCGATCCGTCGCACATAAGGTTCAACTCTCAATGGTTCACAATATTTCTTATTTGTTAGGGAACATAGTTATTTACATTTCTATCAGTTGCAAGAGAATAAAAATTATTGTATCCTGAAATATATCCCTCGTCTATTAACCTTATAGGTAGGTAGCCGTGTTGTATTTCTGCAATATACCACACAAACAGATGTAACAATAAAAGAAATGCCGATAGCCTGACTTTGCTTGGTGTTATACGGTACCAACAATACATTCTTACGATTTAGTGACAATTCAGGTCACTAGGTGACGAGACTTGTAGGTAATGATGTTTCATTGTAGTGTCGAACGAATACACGCCTCTTTCCAGCTCTTCTGATTTACTTACAAAAAAAGTAATTCCTTTTGAAATACTAATATTTGACTGTTGAAATTCGTATAAGTAAAGAGTAAGAAGATGTATTTTAATAATCTGTTCCTAATTTTAATTATTTAATACTAATGCAATGTTGCATTTCTGCAACTAGCAATGTTTAAGAATTATAAATGTTTAATTTTTAATATTTTTTTAAATTATCATTTTCGTTAATCATAGACTATTTACTACCTGGTTTTTAACAAACTAATAAATTTAACGACCTTGCGCTATAAAGGGTTAAATCACCCTGACTAGGGCTCTTCGTCACCCTTCAGTGTTTTGATATAATGAACCATCAGGCGTGGTGCCTACAACGGGTCAGATCTCGCCCGGTTAGGTTGTGAAGACCTTTCCCGGTCAACAAACAACCGTAAATTCGAAAAAAAAAACGACGGGTCAGAATTAAATAAAAAAAAATCCTACCTCGTTTTCTTCTATCATCCTTCTCGCTAAAGACGATCTTTTGACGTTGCGTTTTCTTGACCTCAGCAGTTTGGTTCGCCTTCGGTGACAGCTTAGTTCTCAAGTCCACGCGCGCCGCGCGCGCCGGCTCCGGCCTGCGCAGGCAAAAATAACATTACCTTGTTGAAAAAAAAAAACACTGCTCACTGCTGCAATATTTTCTGCAAACACGCCGCGCCGTACTCTCTGGTATGTTATCCCATGAGAGGGCATCTGATGCAGGACGTACCTTATGGCTACGCATAGATGGGCCAAATCTAATCAGATTAATAAAAATTATTAACGATTACATTTTTTATCATTAATATGACTGTATTTTGCTTATTTATGTTTTAAACACCACAGAATCCCAGATTGTATACACATTTATGGTTTCTTAATGTTTAAATGGATTTAATCATGAGTACAGAGCAAGAAAATTAAAATTATATATTTTGTAATCGTTAATCATTAATCAGATTAAATTTTTCCTATCTCTGTGGCTGCGTTCCCACTTCCCCTCCCATACACTACTATTATATTGCTTTCATAGGAAATATAGACGTCATGAATACAGAATAGATATGAATGTAAATGATTCCGTTTTTTGTTTAACTTTAAGCACTTTATTTCAGACTTATTTATCGTTAGGGCATGCAATGCTTTTATGCATCTATGGAATGAACGCTGCTGCGTTAGACGTACCCTATTACACGTTGTAGCCTGCACTGTGATACACTAAAACACGTCTCGTGATTCACTATGTTGTACCTTAGAATACGCTATAAAGTACCCCATAAGAATGAAATCGTATGGCATAAACATAAAATAGTAATTGGAAACAATGTTAAAGTATTACTGACTTGTCATCGTCGTCCTCGCTGAGGATGCCGTCAATGTCGCCAAGGATCAGATCGAGCTCGTCGTCGGAGTCAAGGGCGAGGGGCCGCGCGGGAGCTCCTGCGGGCGCCCCCGCGGCCGGCAGCGGGGGGGTCAGCGCGCGCTCCGCCTCAGGGGTGGAGTCGGCTCGCGGCGGCGTCATCGTCTCTAAGCACCACCGTATCATTAAATAACTTGTTTGCAGCTAGAATACTTTAATTTATTCTATCCATTATTTATTTATTTTAATTTATCTTTAACGACGTAAAAAGGTATTAAGTGTGACGCGTGTATTACTGTTTGTCTTGGACTTGGACCATTTTTGACGTTTTTTTATTTATTCAACATGTTCACGTCGACGCTGTAATTCCTGTTTATCGTCTACAGAGGGCTGCGATTAAATATTTTCGCGCTATCATTATTAAAAATAAATATTAGGTCCTTACATATGAAATTGGCGTTTTGTATGGGAGGAACAAAAAGTCGAATATTTTTTAATATAATATATTTAATTAATCAAAGTATGAACCATTATTTTCTATGCACTTTTGCCATCTCATAGGTAGTTCATTGATCCCTTTACTAAAAAATCCAGTCGGACGGGAATCAATAAAATCTTTGAAGGCGATTTGGACTGCCCCATCGGAGTTGAATTTTTTCCCTTGCAAGAAGTTATCCCAATTTCGAAAAAATGGTAATCTGTTGGAGCAAGGTCCGGGGAGTACGGAGGATGTCTTAGACTTTCCAATTGAAGCTCTTCTAATTTAGTAGCCGTCTGTTGCGCAGTGTGTGGTCTAGCGTTGTCGTGAAGCAGCAGTGGCGTGGAGCGATTGACCAGCCTAGGTTGTTTAGCCGCTAGCTTTTCCATCATGGTTTGCAATTGCTGACAATAGACATCAGCCGTAATAGTCTGGCCAGATTTGAGAAAACTGTAATGAACAATACCGGCACTAGTCCACCAAACGCTTACAAGTAACTTTTTTGGGGTTAATTTTCGCTTGGGGCAGGATTTGGCTGGCTGGCCAGGATCCAACCATTGCGCTGAGCGCTTCCGATTATCGTAAAGAACCCATTTTTCATCACAGGTAATGATTCGGTTTAAAATACCTTCATTATTGTGCCGGTTTAGTAATGTAACGCAGCAGTCGACGCGCGTTTGCCGGTTTGCTTCAGTCAATTCGTGAGGTACCCACCTTTCAAGCTTTTTAATCTTCCCAATTTGCTTCAAGTGAATTAAAACAGTTTTATCACTAACATCGCAGCCTGCAGCTAGCTCGGACGTGGTTTGCGATGGATCCGCTTCCACAATAGCCTTCAACTCTTCATTATCAACTTGAGTCTCAGGCCGTCCACGGGGCTTGTTCTGCAGGTCGAAATTTCCAGAACGAAAACGTTGGAACCAAAAACGAACTGTGTTTTCTTTTGCAACACGACCGCCATACACATCATTCACCCTTCGAGTTGTTTCCGCAGCACTAGTGCCAAGGCGGAACTCGTACTCGTAAATAATGCGATATTTTAAGTTTTCCATTTTGTAAAATGAGTGACGCAAACAGAAAAAAACAGAAGAAAAAATCAAATGAATGACGATCATCGAAGCACAAATACATGAGTCTATTAGCTGTACAAATTTGAAGTTGGAATTCCTTACCAAAGAGGAGAAATTTGTGATTAAAGTGGCCAGTACGAAAAACGCCAATTTCATATGTAAGGACCTAATATTTGTTTTTATATGCTAAATATACGATTTCAATTTTTGGTTGTACGCGCCATCCGATGAGGCAGACTTGACGAGCGTAAACGTGTGTACCGATCATTTGATCGAGAATGTTCATAATTTACAGTCCTACTACTCTTGACCTCAATCACACCTGGTGGAAGGTTAAGATGAGTCCGCTGTATGATCATCTCTCTTCTAGTCGTTAAAAGGATTTAAACAACCTCTACTAATTTGATTGATTCAAATGTATCCTTTGACTCCACTGATATTGCAACATGGCGGCCTTGATCTGATGCCGCGGCATCATCTGGCAGCAATCAGGCTCTCAACTCTTCACTAACTTACAGCACAAGTGTCGTGTTCGAGCTCAAGATAATGATCTAATGATTAAGTTATATATAGAATGTAGTCGTCGGGTTTTTAACATTTTAATTGAATAGTTGATATAAAAAACTTACCACATGTAGAATTAACTTCTGCACTATCGTCTTTTTTTATCGGAGACCTGTCTCTGACGACTTCTGTTCTCTTCTCCGTCGTTTTGGTCACACTGACCGTGTTCTCGACTCCTCTAGAATCTTCTGGAGACTTCCTCGTGGTGTCAGGTCTTATGTCTTGCTCCGTGCTCGTGGGCTTGTCGACCGGCGGCTCTGGTTTAGGTTCTTCGACTTTCTCGATTTTGACAGGTTCTCTAACCTTCTCTTTTTCCAATACCTCGCGTTCTCTGCAAAATCAATTAAGATTATTGCTAAAAACTAGTCCACAAGAGCATCATCACATTGGGTTAGATCTCGTCAGAAATACTTAAGGTGGCAGTGCGATTGCCTGAACTCGATCGTGACCATTGTACGCAGACGAAAAAATCGTCATAGTGACTCGCTTTGACTTGTCGCGTTTCGGGAACTGTTTGTGTATATCCAGTTGGTCATATACTTAGAGACCTTCCGCCGTGGTGTATGTGGGCCGGCATGGTGATGGTGACTGTCAATGGATTTCCGAGCCTTGGCGGTCGTTGCTATTCTTCGACAACACTACATTTACCATTATGCACATTGTAATAATCGTACTTTCATTACGGATTTCAATAATTGAAAGATAACAACATAGTATACTCCATTCACGTATAAGATAATAACGTCAAAAAAAATATATATCCTCGAAAGTGTGATGGAAAAGATCGTATGATATGCGTGCGCATTAGGCCATGGCAGACTCGGCTGTGGCCCAGTCTTAGCACACTCGTATCGCAATGTAATACTGTGTGATACTCACCGTTCTTGTATGGCGACCGCATTCTTCTTACGCCTCACTTCTTTGGCGCGCAGCACTCGCTCCCTGAGGCGCTCCTGTTCGCGTAAACGCTTCTTGTACTCACTCTCCTGTTCAAAACAGAGACATTTTTTTTTATCTTTGACTGCAAACAGGCCGACAATTAATCAAGCGGTCATAGGTGCCGCAGTGGCGTGCATCCCGTAGAAATATAAAAAAAGCATTATCTTCTACATTCAATAAACATATTGACTTAAAATCTGGTGACTAATAATAATCATCTTTACTTCACAACAAATTCTGACTACATATAACATGGTGATCAGTTTCACCAAGTATAAATTGTTTCTGGTGAGACTCGCACTTCCATTTCGATTTTGAAAAATAAATAAAAATATTAAGAACAAAGACTTTTCTTAACGAACACACACAAACACACACGCACGCATGTATATGGGAGAAGGTTGCACGCGCACGCGTGTGTGTATATGTGGGTGGGTGGGTGTCTGTGTGTGCGCGTGCATGCGTCCAGGCGCGCACACATTTATTAATAACTAGCTGATCCGGCAAACGTTGTTTTGCTATATAAGTTATTGTAATATCTTCTAAGATGTTCATTGAAATTAAGTTATGTCAAAGACAATTTTGTTCACAATTAATACTCTTAATCAAAAACACATTTATTTGGATAAAGATTAATATTATTATGTTGATACAACTCTTAACAAATAATGCACTAATTTCGACCAAATTTGTTTACCATAAAAACGGTTCTAGTGACTTAATCTTAAAAGATAGACATATACTGTCCTGGACATTTTTATAGATCATTTCAAGAGGAATAATTCTTTCTTACATATATTTTTGGTATCTTGAACCGTTTTTGCAGCGCACGCAATGGAAGCCCTCAAGGATGAATAATTTTGCCCGTTTTTTTTCACATTTTCCATTATTTCTTTGCGCCTAATAATTGCATCGTGATGTTATATAGCCTAAAGCCTTCCTCGATAAATGGTCTATTCAACTCAAAAAGAATTTTTCAATTCAAACCAGTAGTTCCTGAGATTAGCCCGTTCAAACAAACAAACAAACAAACAAACAAACAAACAAACTCTTCAGCTTTATAATATTAGTATAGATATTTCAATTACATTTAAACGCTATTATAAAGTAATAATGCATGAATAGTGTTAAAAATAACAAAACATTGAAACTTCTTCAACTGCAAAAATTCTCGTTTTTGTTAATTACAAACAGACTAAAGGATTATCATTCGGATTGCTGCAGTCGCAGCCGGGCGGCGGCAGTGGGGTCGCGGAGTACCGCTATCTATGCATTTATATGTAAAAGGCTTTCTACATCTTGGTGAACAGAGATACTTTAGCGGTTGTTACATCTTTGCGCTTCTATGTCGTGCCCATCGTAACCAGTAGTACCATCGCGCAGTTGATCGCCGTTCTCACAGCACTAATACATATAACATTTCTGTTACACGCTGTATATTACGCTAAGGGTAATGGGAGTTTTAGGCACTTAATGCAACGTAAGGTTACTTATAGTTCAACACACGAGATTTAGATCACGCCCACAACGTGTATACATATTACGCACGCCAAATCTATACTAATATTATAAAGCTGAAGAGTTTGTTTGTTTGTTTGAACGCGCTAATCTCAGGAACTGCTGGTTCGAATTGAAAAATTATTTTTGAGTTGAATAGACCATTTATCGTGGAAGGCTTTAGGCTATATAACGGCACAATACAATTATTAGGAGCGAAGAAATAATGGAAAAGGTGAAAAAAACGGGGAAAATTATTCATCCTTGACGGCTTCCATTGCGTGCGCTGCAAAAACGGTACAAGATACCAAAAATATATGTAAGAAAGAATTATTCCTCTTGAAATGATCTAAAAAAATGTCCCGTACAGTATATGTCTATCTTTTAAGATTAAGTCACTAGAACCGTTTTTATGGTAAACAAATTTGGTCGAAATTAATGCATTATTTGTTAAGAGTTGTATCAACGTAATAATATTAATCTTTATCCAAATAAATGTGTTATTGATTAAGACTATTTAATTGTGAACAAAATTGTCTTTGACATCACTTAATTTAAATGAACATCTTAGAAGATATTACAAAACTTTATATAGCAAAACAACGTTTGCCGGATCAGCTAGTAGGTAATAAAAGGGATTCAAGTCAATGCTGCCTTTCAATTAATACGCCTCCCACAAGTGATAGAGACCATTCTGCCTCCACAATTGGTGACCATGACATGATCGGTGCGGTCCATGCCATGCTGGTTTCCTCACGATGCTCTCCTTCACCGCTGAGCATGTTGTGCTTAAATCTGTATTTAACCCTTTGTGGCGCAAGGTCGTTAAATTTGTTAATTTTGTAAAAACTAGGTGGTCAATAGTGTATAGTTAACGAAAATAATAATTATAAAAATATTAAAAATGTATCGTTTATAATTCTTAAAAACCTTGCATGTACTAGAAATGCAACATTAGATTAGTACTAAATCATTAAACTTAAAATTAGGAACAGATAATAAAAAAACAACCTTATACCGTTTACTTACAAAAATTTCAACAGTCAAATATTAGTATTTCACCAAGAATTAATTTTTCGTAAATGAAATTGAAAACCTGAAAACAGGCGTGTATTCGTTCGACACTACAATGAAACATCATTACCTACAAGTCTCGTCACCTAGTGACCTGAATTGTCACTAAATCGCAAGAATGCTTTGTTGGTACCGTATAACACCAAGCAAAGTCAGTCTGTCGGCATTTATTTTATTGTTGCTTCTATTTGAGTGGTATGTTGCAGAAATACAACACGGCGCCATAAAGGGTTAACATGGAAAAAATAAGAGTGTGTGCCAGAATTTGAACCTTTTGAATTTGAACCCTTGAAAGCATTTGCGTCGCCACCCATGGATACCGGCCCCACAGCCATTATATGCAGCATAGTATATCACAGTCTGACTACTGCCGTGTCGCGACTGGCAGAATCCGAACCGTACCTCTAAATTTCAATTCTTAATCCTTTGAAACATACTTCACATATATCAATTAGCGTTTTATTGGTGAAGTATGAAGGTGGTGGTAGCAGGGGGGGGGGGTGGTATTACCTCATCTGGGACATGCCGGTGCGTGTCGAGCCGTGGCCGTGAGCGCTCGGGGGAGGGCGACCGGCGGGGCGGAGTCGGCGAACGCATCCTGACAATTTCACATCATAATTACTGAGCTGATCTATCTTTCGAGGTTGTGGGGTGATCGCCAGAGCTGACATCGCCGTGCCTTCCCCTCCGGCTGACGAGTAGGAGGATCTCCCTGGTGGTTTGAGTCGGTAAGAGTTCGATGCACAGGGACCACTAATGACCGCCGACTAATGACTGATGATGATGATGGCCGCGACGTCCGCGCAATCGGTTCCCCTGAGCGTCGGCTGAAAAACAGCGCTGGATGGCGCGTACAGCGTCGCCCAGCATATGCTGAGCTGAGTGCTCTTTGAGATGGGTAGCAGCACACAGGATACATGATGTGATGTTATGTATTATTCTTTCATTGTTGTTTTTATATAAATATGTTTGTTGTGTGTTGTTTCCTTCGCCTCAATAAACTTTTTCTTTCTTTTTTCTTTCTTTTTAATGGTCGATGAAGATTTCCACAAGGTCAAAGAAAGGTGATTGACCGAGTTGGGTCGTAACCAGTACACAAGAGTCTCGCTTCAGGCTGTAAGGGTGTACGTGGGCCGACATGACTACGTCAACTCTCAATAGATTCTGGTCATTTGAGTAGTATGCCCATCGCTCAAACTGGATCGTAAGCACAGTATACAAGTGCAAAGGCCGTCATAGTGACTCGCTTCAACCTGTCTAGTTACGGTTGTTTATATTCAGTTGTTCATATACTTAGAGACCTTCTGGTGTGGTCCGGTATACGTAGGATGACAGCAATGGCAACTGTCAACTGATATTCCTCCCTTGGTGGTCATTTTCATTCTTGGACTACACTGTACTTTTCATCAGGAGCGGTGTAGTCACTTTGTCGTGGCAGTATATAAAAAAAATTGTCACCCTAGGCTTGACTGATCTTACAACGTGTTTTTCTAGGATATCAGGTACATAATGACTCACTCAAAATAAATTAATTTCTAATTGTAACATGAAATATTCACTTTATCCGCGTGGATCCTAAGGTAATAACCATTGCTATATATGAAACTTATATTTGTGCAGGCCGGCATGATTGAGGCGGTTATTATCAGGTGCGCCGTGTGCTTTTTGTTAGCATAGTTACCTCCTCCGGAGTCCAGCTCGGTTGGCATTGATGAACTCTTCCTGCCTCCGCAGCAGGTCGTCATCCTCGCTGCTGCGTCCCGGGGGACCTTGAGCAAGTTCGTTCTCTATCTCTATTGTCGTGTTCTCTATGTACCTGCATCATAACAACATAACATTTAAATTTTTAACATATGTTCGCGCCTTACCTTTCGGCCTGAGCAGAGATAGTTATAATAGTGGCTGTATCTACTTTGAGCTTACATGTCTCGCCCACTGCAGTAGCGTGCATTCCATAGAAGCATAAAAACAATTTCTTATTATACGTGAACATTAAATAAATATACTAGTCACAACAATTAAAGCAAGTTACAAAAATCCCAAATTTTTCAGTTGATTTCCAAGAGGCTGTTATTTTGAGGGAAATGGTCGTATAAAAGCTTTGAAAAAAATACTGTAGCTTTCGATATGTTTATATCTCTATTGTACTTTCTTTCTTCTGTAAGTTGTTCATGTTTTTGTATTCTATATTTGAGGTGAAATAAAAAAAAGTGGTAACTGGATTTAAGTAAAACTTGGTTCGTACAATACCTTTGCGGTGAGCGCCTAGAGAACTTCCTCCCCGCCGCACGCGCCAGGGCGTTCCTCTGTTCCGCTATGAACCTTTCTGCAGCATCATCTATATCTTTTATCGGACCTACAGGATAAAAAAAATAGACTGTCAGATTTTATTGAAAAAAAAAAACGTATTTGTGACTTCACTTATACTTTATATAAAGTACCGTCTACAAAATTAGTTTATTACAATATCGATGAAGGATTTTCGGACAGGGGTATGGGACTTCCTCCGAGTTTGTGCCCAGTGGGCGCAGCGCGACGGGGCTGTGGCGAATTGATTACAGGACCCGCAGTCCCCGCCAATACGCAGAAGTAGTCACCTTGAGGTTTTTAGTCGGCACAAGTCCGACACACCTCGGCAGCGCAACCCCCCTGTGTACCTGAGACGGTCCTATGAGAATTTTCCCCGAGTAAAAAAAAAAGGGTATGGGACTGGGAGTGGAGCCTTTCTCCACGCTGCTGTGAGAACAAGATCATCGTGATCCTCGAGTTCGTGGACGACGTCGTCACGAAGACTGCGAGGAGACATAAAGAGTGAGCGGCGTCTGGGAGCAAAGGGGGCGGAGTGAGGCAGTAGAAGGGAAATAAATTACATGGTGTAGTAATACAATTCTAATTGATAGAAATGAGAGCAATAAGGTCTCTGACTTACACTAGAGGTGAAAACAATAATAAAAAAAAGTCTATAAAAGATTAAATTTCAATATTATACAACTACAAGCATCAAGACAGACATGCAAAAAAAACAGGCAAACAATTGTGTAACATTCTCTAAGCGCTACACTACAATTAAAAAAAAGTTTACACTAAAATAAATAAACAGTTGAATTATACATACATTAAAAAATATATCGGACATTAATTACCATTAATATAGTATAATATAATGCAATACACCTATCCTCCGATTTACACGGTAGATACGTTCCTGAGAAAAACGTGTAAATCGAAAATTTAAAATTTTCAAATCAAAACCGTGTAAATCGAAAAGTTTGCAGAAAATGCATAATTTTGCTATATAACAGTTGTGATTTTTTTCAATATTTTTAGGTGTACACAGAAATAAAAATAAAATGCATTGACAGGTTAAAATATGTAATATATTACGGAAACACTGTTTTTTTATTTAATTACAATACATTAAACAGAAGAACAAAAAATAAAACCAAAGGTGTTTTATTATCCTTCATCATGTGCAGCAAGTCAGCACATAAGCTCGGGATTCCCCGTGAGATGCGTACACAGCGCACGTGTTCAAACACAGTAGCATTTAGTGGAGTGCGATAAAAACAAAAAAAAAACTTATTTGGAAAACCGTGTAAAAGCGAAAACGTGTAAAACAAGTACCGTGTAAATCGGGGGATAGGTGTATAGTATAAATAAGCAGGCCACTCTGACGTATGTTGTGCCTTGATAGGAACTGTACATTGTTGATTGTAATTGTATGTGTTGTGTAAATGAGTTATTGTACCGGGCCACTGGCAACCCTGTATAAAATACATAAATAAATAACGATGATGGAAAACATAGTGAGGAAACCCGAACGACATTAGATAGAAGTGTCATGTGTGCTAGTGCTGTGAGAACGGCGATCAGCTGCGCCACTGGTCACGTTGGGCACGACATAAACGCAATGTACAGTCACTTATGTATCTCTGTTCACTCCGAAAGTGACTGCGTGACGATATATTTATATATTATCAGGCAAACAGTTGAAACCACTGGTAAGCATAGACGGGCAAAATGATTAATAAAAATGATTACGATTACATTTTACGTTTTTTACCATTATTATGACTGCATTTTGCTCATGTATGTTTTAAACACTACAGAATCCCAGATTGTACACACATTTATTATTTATTAATGTATTAAATGGATTTAATCATGATTACAGAGCAAGAAAATTAAAATTACGAATATATTTTGTAATCGTTCATCATTAATCAGATTACATTTTGCCCATCCCTGCTGATGAGTGCCTGTATCCTGCTATTTTTTTTTTTTAATATATCTTTTTTTTTATGATAGCTTTTATCCAGGTGATTTTTTAATAGATTCTCTTCTAGAGCTGAGATTACGTCTTCTGGGAGAGCATTGCGCGCTCGACTATCCTGTTGCGTAGACAATGTGGGGGCTGTTGTTTGCTCGACTGGTACATAGGTTACACTGATGCCCTCTGAGACGAGCGCTGCTACTGACTTTGGACATACGTCATATTTTTTCTTTGTTTACATACTTTATAAATTACAGTAACACACAATATAGCTGTAATTATATTTTAATTTACGTCAATGGGTATTGAACCTTTTTTTCTCCTAACTTGGCTCAGTGAGTACACCACGCCTGATGGTAAGTATGATGTAGTCCAAAAAACGAAAACAACTATCAATAGTTAAGAAAAACCCATCGTTAGTCGCAGTGATCATGCCGGCCTGCACAAATATCTCTTCATGCTACACTTAATGGACCCCGTATCATAGAATGGTGGGGACACGCAATTTTAGGGGGTCGAAGCTGCTCGCATCCGTAGGCTTTACCCTAGTTTTCCTACACGTGACTCCTGGGTGGTGCTAAACGAGCAGGAGCGAGGTGGTAGGGCGTCGGTGCCCGTCTGGATCGTGACCACAGTACATGGGTGTAAAGCCCGTCATAGTGACCAGTTTCGGCTTGTCGCGTTTCGGGATCAGCTTGTGTATATCCAGTAGCTCATATACCTAGAGACCTTCAGTCGTGGTATATGTGGGCCGACATGACGATGTAGACTATCAATGGATTTTCATCCTTTGATAGTCGCTTTCGTTTTTGGACTACACTGTACTTACCATCAGGCACTCTGTAGTCACTATGTCGAGCCAGTGTAAAAAAAAAAACGCTAGCCGGAAGACCATTGGACAACCCAAACACTCGGCTGCAGTAAGAGTTAGAGAAGTTCTCAGTCCAAGCCGGGACGTGAGTTACCGTATAGCCGTGACTCCGTAAACCCGCGCGCGTGGTTCTATTAAAGGAGAGAGAGCGTGGAACAAGGTTAAATATCTCTTCAGAACACTCTTACAGTGTTTCAGTAACAACTCATATCCGTCATTTGTGTATTTATTGCGAAATACTGACGCGGGGAATCGAATGTCGATTGACGTCAATGCAATCTTGCACTTTTGTTTACCTTTATTACAATTAAATTTAAATATAAGATACATTAGAATTTACAAAATCTAATGGCATCATTTTTTAGCGCTAACATAATATATTTGTATGAATGTTTAAGTAATTTTATAGTTATACAACTCAATAAGGGAGTGGTACAAATATTATTTTGATATTATAAAAATATAGGTAATTCTGTTAAAACCCACCTTGTAGCTGTAACTGTTGGGTACTGACCAAACATGGGTGACATTGAAAAAGTAAATTAAGAGATAAGATACACAAAATATAATACATGAATGCCTCTACAATTACAGGGCACCAAACAACATGCATAATAATAATTAAATGTAAATATAAAGATAAAAAACAGCGCCAAAATGTATGATTGCCATAACATAGATGAAACTAAATCAAGACACACTGTGCAGTTTAAATATTTACCGAGTTTCACGTCAAGCGGCGGACTATGTGGTGGGGACTTTTGTATACGCGTCGGTATGTACACCGGCAGCCCTGGGACAGCATAAGCACATTACAACCCTTGTATATCTATATAGGCAACGCGCGAGTTGAATGCAGTTGAGGGTTGAGGTTCAGAGTGATTTTTTTTTTGTTAACCCGGTGGAAATCCCTACGGACCGTCAGGGGAAGTGGTGAGGGCCACTTCCCCCGGTGTGTCGGACCTGCCCCGACTAAAACCACCGGTGTGCCAGCACTGCCCTCTCTTCGCCTTCGCCGAGCCTGGGAATCCGAATACTTCGGCTCGGCGGGCGTTGGCCTTTGGGCAGGCCTCCTCTCGTGGAGGGGGATTTAAACCCCTCGCCTCCTCTCTGTGGGACCGGCGTGTGGGCACAAACACGCCGACCCTTCCTCTCTGCACTGGACGGGGACGCCCTCAACGCCACCCGCCCAGCCTGTGTCAGGAGGGGAGCTCGTCGCGCTGGGAGTCCTGCGCGAACTGCTCCCTTCTCCTGAGCCGCCTTGTTCTGCGGCGGCGCCGAGGGTTGCGGGGATTGGCGATATGCCTCTCCCTCTCCGCCGCTTCTTTCACACTCATGACGGCCTCGCAAAAGGCCGCCATCCCTCTCCACGCGGCCTCGCTATTGGTGACAGGTTCAGAGTGTGCTCGTCACCCACGGAAGCAGTGTTGTGCCTGTCGCAGGCTTAACGATCAATTAACTTCCTACGAATTTGTTATTTTAAAATTACTGAATCGAAACCGTCAGGTTCAGTTGCAAATACTTTTTAAATGAGTAATATTTTCGCTTTCAAACGCAAAATATAATGAATTATATGGTAAAAATGGAAAGAACTAAAGTTGTAAAGAATAATTTTACTTTATTATAAAAAGAAAAAGAAAACATAAATATCAAATAACTGTTTCTGGTCAAAATAAGTTATTGCACGATAATTAACGCTTATTGATAATACTTGTTTGTTTGTTGCATTACTTGTTTTGGTGTAACTTATCGAGACGATGTCGATTTTTTTGTTAATTAGATACACTAGTACATTCCTAAACTCTGCACTCAACTCGCGCGTGGTCTATAATTATATGAGATTTTATAACCCATCTCTTTTATGCGTAAAAGAAACCCTTCAACTTTAAAAATATAATGTATTCCTCCACTATCATCATATCAGCCATAGGACGTCCTTTGCTAGACATAGACCTCCCATATTTTTCAAACGATCCGTCAACCTGCATCTATCATTGCCCAGCAATATGATTCAGGTTGTCTGACCCACACTGCATTGCCAGTACGTGGTCACCACTCGAGAACTTTCCTGACCATCTGCCATACACTCTACTAGTTATGTGTATTACGCACTGCCACTGCAATCTGAAAATCCGCTTGGCTTTGTATGTGACTCTCGTTCGTCTACTGATTCCTATTCCTAACATTTTCTTTTGTAGCCCTGGGTAAAATCCTGCAAAAGATGTGAGGGCAGCAACTCAATTGTGTCAGACTCTTACTAGAAACCCCCGGATATTCCTTTAATTGCTCCACCCAGGCCTGGGAAACCAAATTCATCCAGACGCCCAGTGAGCGTACAGGCTTATTAAGGTTACTTCTTCGGGAGAAGTGGAAGTAAAGAGCTCAAATCTCCAAAATTACTCTCTCAGGCTGCGCGCCGACTACTGTAAGTAGCTTTCCTTTTATCCGGGCGGCAGACTTCCACAATTCTACTGCCCGGCTTTTCTTACCTTTCCCTTAAGATTATTCTAATAAGCTCAAACCCGATACTTATGTGGAACGAGTTAAGTATCCTGCTGATTATTGTTCATTTATTTTACAAAAATTGTAACTAGTTAACTTTCTAGAGAAAAAAATCTCACCTTCAAGTGGAGGTTGGAAATTCCCCTTAAAATGTGGATTTATGAGGACCTTCTTCCCATGGAGACCTCCAGGCGGGATATTGGGAGGCAACTGAACCGGCAGCATCCTGACTTCTGGCTCAGCTTTGGGCCCAAATTTATCCTGGTCCGCCATCGTGTGGGGCATCGCCTGCCTTATTGTCACTTGAGGCATGTGACTAACGTGGTTCGGCGTTATCTCCCTAATGAAGGGAGGTTGGAATGGTCGCGGTTGGTACTGAAAATGAGGCCGCGGCTCGAAATTCGGCCTCAGATTCGGCACGAAAGGCGGTCGCTCCTCCATCAGAGGCCGGTATGGGAATCTAGGCAGATGTTGATGCCTGAAATGTATTTGCATCTCGGGTAAAATAGACCGCTCCGGTGATATTTCCGGGCCCATTTGTCGTGGTGGAGGAAGATGGTCCGGATGCATTTCCAGGCGCATATCAGGGTGTTGATGCAAGTCCAGTCGCATTTCTGGGTGCTCATCCATTCTCATTTCAGGACGCAATTCAGGTCTAATTTCCAGATGTAGTTCTGGGCGCATTTCTGGACGTAATTCTGGTCTCATTTCTGGGCGCATTTCCGGTCTCATTTCTGGTCGCATTTCCGGTCTCATTTCTGGACGTAGTTCTAGTCTCATTTCTGGACGTAATTCTGGCCTCATTTCCGGATGTAGTTCTGGGTGCAATTCCCGACGTAATTCTGAGTGCAATTCCGGTCTCATTTCTGGGCGTAATTCGGGTCTCATTTCTGGGCGTAATTCGGGTCTCATTTCTGGCCGCAATTCTGGTCTCATTTCTGGGCGCAATTCGGGTCTCATTTCTGAGCGCAATTCGGGTCTCATTTCTGGGCGCAATTCAGGTCTCATTTCTGGGCGCAGTTCGGGTCTCATTTCGATATGTAATTCTGGACGTATTTCTGGATGCATTTCGTGAACCAATCCTGGGCCTATCTGTGGTCGCGCGTCAGCTATGTTTTCTGGACGCATTTCCATCCTTACTTCCTGCCGCATCTCCGGCGGCAGTGGCTGTTCTAGTTCGGGTCTCAGTTGTATTTGCGGCCTTACGTCTTGACGGATCTCTAATCTAAGATTCGGCCGAACCTCAACAGGAACGTCGCGACGTATGATGTGTTGTTGATGGTTTAGCCTCATGTTTGGTGGATACGACATTCGTTGGTGGTAATTACCCTGAAAACGTATACGAATGAGGCTTCCAGAAACAAAGTGGAACAAAATAACATTTTATAAATTACCATATGTTGCGGAACAATATTAAAAAATATGTTATAGCCATATTGTTCTAACATTAGTTTTCCATTAAATATATAAGATTATGATATTCATAGTGTTTTAGGAATAGTTTTTATACATTATTTTACTAGGGCGATAAACCTATTTACTATTTATTTATCTACATTGATAATTATTTTGACAGCAATGGGCCACTCTAGTTTTGGTGACATAAAATACATTAAAGTGGTGACTCTAGTTGCTATAGACAACCTCATACAATCCATTATTGAGTCTTACACATAGAATAACTTTAAAACAAATAACCTTCAACGGCAATAAGCAACAGACTTTTCTCATTGAAATTTCAATTATTCTAAACTTACCCTATGGTTTCTCCTGTATGGATGAGGATGTCTGACCCAAGTCGTCCTGCCTCTGTTGTGAAATCCTCCACGTGGTATAACAACTTTGTCTGTGAACAAATACATCTATATTTCTACTATCTGTAAATATTAAAATTAAAATCACAATTACTTATTATCTTATAGACAAAGGAGATATCTCCAGCTCCAGGCAGTAGACCTGAGAATCGTATGCCGGAGGGTGTGGTCCGGAGAGGTGGGCTATTTACACTCACCTCTCACAGAGCAGGAGCCTAAAAATTTTGTATGCTCCTCGGGATACTGGAAGGCTTAATATTTCCCGGTTCAGGAGTGTTTTGAGGGGCACCCTGGGGTTTTTGTCATTAGGAGTCTGATACACCGGGGTTGATGCCCTCACAACAGCCTCGATGGTCATATCTAGGACTTTTACCCCAGGTTACAAAAAAAAAATATAGATTTCAAGATAATAATTTGTAGTTTCATGTAACAAATAAAAATGTAAATAACTATATTCATAATCAAAATATTGATGAACAATTGATAATTGATCGTGGGGTTGTAGGTTTGGCGTGGTAGGTATGCAGGAAGAAGAAAGTAGACATACCGTAGGCTAAAGCGCAGGATAGCGTGTAAAGATGAGATGATAGAATGAAATGAAGAAAGTCCAGACAGCAAGTTGATAGACGTTTAATAAGCACAGTATAAAGTCTAGTAGGAATAATGAAGCACAAGTAAGATAAAGTTCACGACACAATAATACAACTAACAACACGTAAATAATAACAATGAGAACAGTATGAATGGCGAGCGAGAGGAACGTAGTGGCGCGTCTAAAGTGATAGCGTGACTATTGTGCCGGGCGCTCGGACGGTGAAGCGCTCGCGTCGCGCGCGCCCGCGCAATCCCACCGCACGCTCTGTATACAGTGGCTCTCAACCTTACCACTCACCACATACGATTCCAAAGCATGACACAGTACGAAAAGAAAGAAGTTGAAAGATAGTAGGCTACATAGGAATACATCGGAGCCATCGCTTTCATGGCTGCTCTTATGATTCTATGCAGAATCTTCCACCAGGTTACCAAAAGAAATCACAATGTATGATGAAAGTCAATATGACTTATCTCTTACCCAAACTATCTGGTATATCCCTAACTTGAGGCAGCCTTTGCGCTCCAGACGGCCTCTCTGACAAGAATCTTTCTCGGCCCATGTCTCCATCTAAAAGAAAAATGTTTTCATGATATTCCTCTTGCAGATCCAGATAGAAGTTTGTCAATGATTGATACCTTTTTCAGGCACCAGTCTTCATCATCAACCCGCATCCGTCTACTGCTGGACATAGGCCTCTCCCAAGGTTCGTCACTGAACCTGATATTCTTGCCACTTTGCGCATATCGTCGCTCCACCTAGCCAGGAGCGTCCTACACTACGTTTACGAACCTTAGAAAACAAATTTTTAATTTTTGCTAAAGCAAAAGATTTCTTTTTTTACTGGCACAACAAAGTGACTACATAACACCTGATCGAAAGTGCAGTGTAGTTCAGATAGGCAGCGGCTACTAAGGAACGAGAATCTATTGCCAGTCTCTGTTGTCATGTCGAACCACATATATTACGACTGAAGGTCTCTAGGTATATGAACTACGTAACACAAGCTGATCCCGAAACGCGACAGGCCGAAGCGAGATGCTATTTATCGACTGCAAAGCAGCAATGATAGTACTCTATATGCATTTTTTTCATCCTTACTCGGCATATTAACCCCACCGCGCCAGATGGCTTGGCGTCGTCCAAAAAATAAGAACCAAAAAAGTTATTTCTGTTGAAGACTTTTATATATTACATGTGATTTTGTAGGCCGAATGCAAAGTCAAAGTTTTGGTCAAACATAATGAAGGTTTATTTCCAAATGTGTATGAGATGAGCTGAAAAATAACTCACTTGGTACTGATGTGGTGACCTCTGATGGTACGATTTGCGGTGACTCTGGGGGCCTGGCAGGCTGCATCAAAACAATTATAACATTATTATTCCTCTGTTATATGTAGATATATGTAGATACAGTCTGATGTATGCTCTAGTTTAGGGGTAATTGCATCAAATTACTCCATATCTTTTCAGGGAATCAAGTTCTCTGGTCTAGGTTTAAAATGTGCAATCTTTTTAAACGTTTTATGTTATATTGTGTTTGTAGTGGGTTTTTTGCCAGCTGAGTGGTGTGATTTTTCAATCTACCTTTGTATTTCTTGGTAAATTTCTCAACTTCTTGTTTCACTGTTAACATTTCCGAACACATATTTGCGTATTTCTGTGTTTCTCAAAAAAATAAATATGCATATTTTTTATATTTTAAAATAAATAGTAAAAGAACTAAATCAAAATTACTTCATTCCTTTAAAAGATATGATTACACAGATGTACAAATATATTATCACAGATCCCTAAAAACACAGATAAATAGTGACAAACTCTTATAGCACCCCTCTTTTCCCAGCAGAGGTTAAAAATAGCGTCAATAACTAAATATAGTCATTTAATTGAGTTAAATAGGATAATATCTGCACTTTTAATGCAGAGGAAATCATGGGTAAATCCAAGTTAATAATAATTATCAATTTGTACTAAACAATTTACAAGACTTTTATTTGTATCATATCTGTTGACTTTATGATTAGTGCTTTCTACTACATTTCCATTATGATTTACAGAACAATGCTTGACTTCAATGACACCTGGTGAAAGGTAAAGAGCCACTTTTACTTCTAGCAGTTACTGACTAGCAGCAGCTCACCAGCCGCAATGTACCACGCTATATTCATTTATATGGAAAGGTGTTTTATGTATGTGACTTCACAGTGCTGTCAGGTGGCATGTGAAGCTTGCAATTGTAACAGTTGAGAGAAATATATCAGATGGGGTTCCATATAAATACATAAAGAGCCATACATAACGGCCAGACAGCAATTCCCAGAATCAAAAATGTGCCTTTAAGATGAGGCTCATGATAAATCACCTTTGTCCAACAAATGGCTATTCATTCTTCTTTCAAAGGCTCCCAGTTCGCTGGGAGTATATTCCACTCCTCTGCTGTTTATTTATTTAAATATGAGAACACTTAGTCTACATTAACACAAACATAAATATATAAGACATGAACAGATATATTACAAATGTGATTATAAAAAGTGTAGACTGCTTGCACAGAAGGAAAAGAAATAAAAATACAAGAAACAAAGGGAGAGGAACAGTAACAAAAAGAAAAACCCTAATCTAATTCACCTCTGTTCACATTATAAGGGGTAAAGCAATTGTTTTAGTATGTATATGGGGAATATCCAGCACATAAATATGATGTCCAGCACAGCACCTAGTGTTGACAAATTAGGATAGTAGAATCAGACAACACTCCAGCACACTGTAAAAAGTGCAGCCAGTAAAAGACTAAGGTAGGTGACTTTACATTGATACATGATAGTCTGTATTTTTGCCTCAATTAAATAGTCACTAATGGTGCAGACAAGGTGAATCATGAGCATTTTCTCCATAGTTATAATACTTTTCTTAAATTTCATTTTTGTAATGTAGATATTCATATAGTATTAGTAATGTAGATATTCATATAGTATATAAAAAGTTCTTTGAAGAGGCGGGTGAGGTAAGCTCACAGGTACAAGAAGTTACAACATATTTATTAAAAACTATGTATCAGGCAATCAAACAACCCTAACAAACTCTTTCTAAGCAACAGGATTGTCAGAGTGCGGATGATCACCCAGAAGAAGTAATCTCAGCTCAAAATGTGAATCAATTTAAAAATCACCTAGACAAAAACTATGTCAACCACAAAAAGAAAAAATACTGAAATAGAATATAGGCACTTATCAGTTTTTTCAACTGTTTACCTGATAATAAATAAATAAACTAAAATATGTAACTTACTATGGCTGGCGGAACAGCTCTCTCAGGTTCAAATACTGGCTCATAAGGTGCATAGTTGCAGTGAATATGTTCTGATGGTGGGTTTGGCACTTCAACCGTAATGTTAGGCACTACACATTCTGTTTCCGGTATTGGCTGATATGGTATTGCCTGTTGACAAACAAATTCATCTTTAGATACTCAGACTGAAAATAATTTTAATAACTATTATAAGCATTTTCGAATCATCAATAACATTAATCTACCACCAGTTCAGCAAGCTCTACAGAGAAGAGCCAGCAAGAAACTCTAGTAATAACTCTTTACAAAAGATTATTCCTTAGTTACTCGATGTTCACATTGATTCTCTATTGGGGTAGGCAGAGACAATAACACACAACTTTGCATTCTTTTTGCAAATTTCTTTCTTTTCCTTAGCATAAATAAATCCTTTAATGTACTTTAGGCAATTCTGGATACTTTTACACACTCTACTCCATTAGAACTGTCTTTATTTGGACTACATAGGTAAGTCTCAGCTAGCCTTTGCTTTCTTGCTTCCATTCACATTCATATTGTATATATTTTTGTCATCCTTTCATCCATTCTGTCTGAAATAGCGAAGCATACTTTTGTGCATGCTATCGATGACATAATCTTTCAAACCAATCATTCTCCGTATATCATATCGTGATGTGATCTGCATATAGAACGAAAACATTGCATTTCCACTGCATTAATAATACTTTTGTTTCTTCCGATATATCCTGGTTTCACTGATAAAAAAAAATACATACCGAACCATAATCCAGAGGGTGCGGTTGAAACTGCGCTGGAACCACGCCACTATCGTATCGAGGTCCAAGTGCTGTGGGAACATTCTGTGGTAGGCTCTCGTAGTCGTCAGCAAGCAGTTGTTCCTCTTCCTCATTACCTAAATTATAGTCTGCAAGGCTTTGATCTCCTAAATCATCTCCTAATATGTCTTCACTGAAAAATGAGCACAGAACCTATTGATTTTCGTATGCATAAAACACCAGTATAATACATAATCTACAAATTATGGCGCAATTATTGTCACATCTAGTGTTTCACTTTATTGAGTAGTGAATATATAAAAGCTACAAAAAGCTAAAATACAGTTAAATTTAATTGATTTACAAGAAATAAGTACTAACTTGTCCGACATGTTGATTGTTGATAAAATGACAACGCGTTGCCTAGGGCTACCAGAGTTGGGAAAATAAATCCTCCATGTTTTTTATAAATCCCCATAAAAACTGTAACTATAAGAAACGAACCAAATTGAAGCGTTTAGTTAAAACATAATTAATCGATTTTCCTATCAAATTAAAAAGAAAACAATAGAACTCTAGTCTTGTTTTAGAATCCCAAAGTTAATTTAATCAATTTCACATTTCAAAATAGCAGAGATGGGTAAAATGTAATACGATTAATCAATTAAAGATTACAAAATGTAGTCTACATTTTAATTTTGTTGCTCTGTAATCATAATTAAATCTCTTCAAAAGATTAAGAAGTCATAAATGTGTATGGAATTGTCGATTCCGTAGTATTTAAAACATAGATGAGCAAAATGCAATCATATTAATGATGAAAACGAAAAATGTATTCGTAATCGTTTTTCATAAATCTGATTACATTTTTGCCCATGTATGCACAAAAGAATATAAAATAATTGCAAATGTTAAAAATACATAATATACGGAAAAATTAGTGTACAAGGCAATCTTGTAACCATAGGAAAACAGTATTTTTATATTAAAAGAAGTGATAATGATAAAAGACCATTTGACTATAGTATATTTTATTGTTCTCTCTCTTCTAGGTTATATTTACGTATGTGATGTGATTACAATAATTAAATTTATAATCTTTTGCGACTTAGACACAAAAAAAAAACACTTCACATTCATAACTTTAATATTTTTTAAATATTGTTGTGGTTTTTAGGGGATTTTATTCCCATAATGAGGCTAGGGTTGATTGCACCTTACCACTGAGTTTTTGTATTCAGGGTGTTTCGCTAAAGTATTGTCAAGCTCATAAAAATCTTATGAGGCTATATGTCTCGGTCCTTTGCGTGCCGTTTGGTGCATTAAAAAAACAATCTGTCAAGATGCTAACGATCTAAAAATTGTATTTAATGAAATTAATTATTTGATGTAGATTTATTATGGCGGAATCCGATTGTGAAATCGAATATCTTGATGAAGATGCGGAATTAGTTCAACAATGTTTTCAATCAACGCAACCGCAGGAATTATCGGCCAGTACATCGCAAGAAGACGAAGATGAGAAAGCTCCGCTTCTCGTAGAGCGCCCACTCAGAAGAAGAAAAAGAAAGAAGGACGATGATTCAGATTACGATCCTAGTGAAGACTATACACCCCCTAGCCCTCCCAGCCCTAAAATAAAGAAGAAAAAAGGATACATGATTAAGCGGCCGTATAAACTTCATCGAAATCAGAACCCGGTTTTAACTGTAGAGAACTTGAAAAGTATTAAAAAAGTAATAAAAGAAAATATCACTTTAAATCCAAAGGAACAATTAGGAATTCGTAAGAAGCTAAATATAAGAATACCGGATTACGACGACCCGCTATGTCTGCCAGTGAAGGCAATACAGCACGAACCTAGTGATGTTAAAAGGTTGAACGTGTGGAATAACGTGTGTTTAGAACATTTCAAGCATTGCGACACTTTGCTGAGGCCGGAGAGGGGAGAAACTAAATCTTCTACCAGGAGTGTTGTTCTTCGAAATGTCGCTAATAAGTTAACAAGTATGTTTCACATTTTATGTTGGATGCGGGGTAAACAGAGATACTATAATGAAATATAGCATATTTTACTTTGAATAATGTAGCATTCCAGCAGTAAAAACACAAGGGCTAAGTCTAGCTGAAACTAAGAAGTTCTTTAATTCTAAATTTTGCCGTGTCCTTGAGCTGTAGAATGATCTTCCGGTGAGCGTGTTTCCACCATCCTACGATATTAGGTTATTTAAATGCAGAGATATTTGTACAGGCCTCCATGATCACTGTGACTATCCATTGTTTTGCTTTACTGTTGTTTTTTGGACTGCACTATACTACCAACAGGCATTACTATGCTGATAAGGCATAAAAAAATAAAGCAGTTCAGGATAACAATGTCATGCAACTTAATAAGTCTTCAGTTTAACCTTGGCTCTAAAGCTGAGATTTATAGAAGCAATTTTAAGTTAACTAAAACATTGTAATTTATATTATTCCATGAATGTCAAAGGATTTTGTAAGTCAACGATTTTGTAAACATGGACTTGGCCCTGCTAATACTATGCCTATACTCAAGTTCCTATTATATCTTTTTTTTTGTCAATATGAATTAATTTTTTGAGAACTTTGCTAAGCAAAGTCGAAATAGCATATAAAAATATCAGCTTAAATCTCATTTGCAACTTTTAATTATTTTACTGTTTTTTGATTATTTTATAGAACCACCTTTTTAAATATTTTTTTAATTATTCAAAAGAACACTTACACAGCCTAATGATATTTTAGGGACATTGCTTTTGTCTCTTTATAGAAAAGATAGAAACAACCATATGGAGCAAGACAGCAGTAGAGAGTGAGGATGGAGAAAAGAAGTCTGAAATATTCCAATGTGTTCTTCCGAGGTACAGAGAAAAGAAGATTTTAAACTCGTATTACATGTCTCAGAGAAGACCAAAGCCTTCTCGTATCATTGATGAGGTAATCAATATACCCACCTGTAAACTTCACTTTGACGCAGCCCTGAGTTTCTTTTGGCGTTTCTTCTCAAGGTAGTCGCTTCGTAAACGTCAGTATATAACTATAGGTAGTTCTCTCCTGGCTGGCTCCTCAAGCCGTAGTTCGTATCCACAGGAGTGCCCATGCGTTGGCACCAATCCATTACTTGCTGGCTCAGCACTTTAAGTGCTCGCCTCTCACCCGATGTGGTCATATAGTATATTATCAAGATGGTATGGTGCTTGCACAAACTGGATTGTGACCACAGTGCACAAGCATAAAGATTGTCATAGTGACTCTCTTTAGTCTGTCGCGATTCGGAATCAGCTTGTGTATATCCAGTTGCTCGTATACCTATAGAACTTCCGTCATGGTGCATGTGGGCTGGCATAGAGATGGTGACTGTCAACTGATTTCTGAGCCTTGGCGGTTGTTGCCGTTCTTGGATAGCACTGTGCTTTCCATCAGGTGCACTGTAGTCACTTTTTTGAGCCAGTATAAAAAAAAGAATAACGTGAAAGCTTAAAATGTGTTTTCTATAGCATATGTTAAGAATTTTATTCAATTTTATTTCAGGTGGTGCTAACGAAGGAAGAACATAAAGACGGGGAAGTTCTCGTGGCGTACAAACCTAAGGAATCTATATCATCAGTCTACATGCTTTTCAATAAAACGTAATTTACATTTAATTCCGACTACCTACAAGCTTGTATTGAAATTTTTTTCAATTGATAACATATAATAACAGAAAAGAGAATGCAATAAAAAATTATATTTGTCATAGTACCACGGATAAGGAAGACGTCGACCAAATGAGCGAGAAAGAAGATGAGAGCGGCAATATGTATCTGAAAGAGATGGCGTGCTGCAAAGTGTGCGCTCATTGCTTCCAGTCTTCCTGGAGGGGAACCAAGAAACTTGACAATAGTAAGTAATTTAAATAATTTAATTTAGTTTATGGAGTCAATGCACTTATACAGTTATTCGAAGTCCGACGCATAAGTGAATGCAGTCCATTGAAATAACTAAGTCTCACGAATATATTTCGCAAACTTCGCCGCCCGCGTCATGTCCTATTGGATCCCGTTGATTCAATTACCGCGGCCCTTGCGACCGCCGATCCTATCAACAACGAGGTACACACAAGCACTCGTCACATTACGAGACACCGGCGTCACCGGCGGCGCCGACGACGACGATTAAGGATAGGTCCGTCAACTGTCGTTTAAATAACGCAGTTCCACTCCGACGCAGCTTTGAGTTTCTTTCGGCGTTTCTTCTCAAGGTAGTCGCTTCCGAAACGCTGGTAGATCACCGTTAGGTTCGTTTTTCAACTGGCCGGCCGCCCAAGTCGAGGTCCGTACCCACAGGGGTGCCCTTGCGTCGCCGCCCAACCCATAAATTTCGCTGGCTGAGCGCCTTCTGCGTTCGCCCACCAAGCCCGGTTTTGTTGTGAAGGTCTTTCCCAGGCCACCAACGTTGGACAAGCCCAAAAAAAAACGAATATATATAAAACATGCGCCAAATCTATATGTACAAAGCAAAATCGGGTTTGTTCGAGCACATAAAACTGGAGAACGAGGTAAATAATTTATTTTTTATGACAAGGTCTCTGGGTAATGTCAGGGGCGAAGGGACAAAACAATTGTGGGGAGGGAGGTGTAGTGGTTGATTGTTAGACAGTAGTTTTAGTGGCCAAGTAGCCACATTACGTGTGGTGTGGTTACAGAGAGCATCGTGTGCCCGGTGTGCGCGCGCACCTACGTCACGGTCTACAACCTGTTGGCGCATTTCAAGTCGCACTCGCCCGCGGAGGTGCAGCGGTACAAGCGAGTCATATCGGCGACTCTTTCCCAGGTATGTCGGTTTAATTCCTTTTTACAAGTGTTTAATTAACTGGCAATGGATGTAACTAGGTTCGTTCCGGTGGAATCTTGCAACTGGGTTCGTTCCGGTGGAATCTTGCAACTCTATTTTTCTAAATAGAGGCAAATGATGATGATGATGATTTCCTAGCCGGATTCGGCCACGGCGACTGTTTCAACGCCGATTAAGAAAATCGAGGTCCAGTTTTCGGAAACAGTCAATTGCGCAGGAGATATTTAAGTGCATAACTGGACGCGCAGCCAGAAAAGCACTCTCTCGTCCGAACTCCCTCAGGCCCGATGGAATGGAGAACCAGTACGATCGGGAGGGAGCGGGATGCAAGTTTGGTCGAGTTTTCCTTCTCTGAACACCTGGTTGAATTGCGGTGTTAAAGAGATACCTTAGTCGCCTATTACGACACCTCAGCAAGAAGAGGGGGGTGCTATTCTATTCTGCCGGCAGCCACCACGGCATAAAGAAGAGTTATAAGAGATAAGAGTTAGTAGAAGCAAATATAGGTATCTTCAACTGATTGAGCTGAATATTTGTATACATAATTGGTTTGTATGACAATGCATGGTTGGCTGTGTGACATCGTTCTAACTCAATCATGACAGACTAGTTATTTTTAATGCACCCCTAGAATATTGGTATTAAATGAAAGTTTTGCTGGGAATACTAAAAAAAAATCACTAATAAATAAGAAGAGCCTTTTTTTTTATTTAAATGCTCTAAAAAAAATTTTACTATCAACATATAACGTCATTACACAATTTCTGTGATATAGAAGTTTGTTGCGAGTTTCAAATGCGCGTGTTAACTTAGTTTGAACATTTTGAAAACTAAATAATCAACTCAAGTTCTTTAATTTACTTGTATATCTACATCGGTAAATTTCGCGACAAACTTTTGTAACATATAAATTGGGTAATGATGTTATATGTCGATAGTAAAAGTTCTAAAGAAAAAGTCTTTTTTGCGGATTGTATTTATAAGATTTTTTACTTTTAGTTTAACTTTAACAGAATACCCCGTTTTAATCGACCTCGAATAACACGAATTCGTACACAATATTGTCCTTGATTATTTGAACTCTGTATATTATCTGTGCAGCTAGTGGAGTACCATTACAAATGTCGGATATGCACAGAAAAGTTCAGAAGCATAAAGAATCTCCGGCAACACGTGAAGAGCCACCAGGGTATGTATGATTTTGTTTTTTAAGACCGGACCGGCAACCTGAACGGTCGTAGGTTTGAATCTCGGCACGTACCTCTGGGTTTGTCGAGACTACATCCACCACATGTCCACCGGTGAAGGAAAACATCGTGAGGAAATCCGCATGACGTGTAATAGAAATGTCATGAGTATAGTGCAGTGAGAACGGCGATCAGCTGTGCTACTGGTCGCGTTGGGCACGACATATAAGTGGATACCGCCACTAATATGATTCTGTTCACCCCGTAAGGGATATAGCGTGACGATATATTATTTATATAAAAGTACTAGCTTTTGGCCGCGGCTTTGCTCGCGCGCGTTTTAAATTACTACTAACGCTATCTATTGTCAACATTTAGAACTAAAAATTATTTTGTTCGTCTTAATTTATTAGTACCTTATTTTATCCCCATGGGGGTTGAATTTATCAAAATCCTTTCTTAGAGGATCCCTACGTCATAGTAGCCTTGTGCATGCAAAGTGTCAGCCCCATCGGTTTAAAATTGACAAAGTTTCATACAAACTTTCTTCCTCTATTTTATCCCCATGGGGGTTGAATTTATCAAAATCCTTTCTTAGCGGATGCCTACGTCATAATATCTACCTGCGTGGCAAATTTCAGCCCGATCCGTCCAGTGGTTTGGGCTGTGCGTTGATAAATCACTGTGTCAGTCAGTCGGTAGTCACCTTTGAGCTATATATTAGGTCCTTACATATGAAATTGGCGTTTTGTATGGCAGGAACAAAAAGTCGAATATTTTTTAATATAATATATTTAATTAATCAAAGTATGAACTATTATTTTCTATGCACTTTTGCCATCTCATAGGTAGTTCATTGATCCCTTTACAAAAAAAACCAGTCGGACGGGAATCAATAAAATCTTTGAAGGCGATTTGAACTGCCCCATCGGAGTTGAATTTTTTCCCTTGCAAGAAGTTATCCAAATTTCGAAAAAAATGGTAATCTGTTGGAGCAAGGTCCGGGGAGTACGGAGGATGTCTTAGACTTTCCAATTGAAGCTCTTCTAATTTAGTAGCCGTCTGTTGCGCAGTGTGTGGTCTAGCGTTGTCGTGAAGCAGCAGTGGCGTGGAGCGATTGACCAGCCTAGGTTGTTTAGCCGCTAGCTTTTCCATCATGGTTTGCAATTGCTGACAATAGACATCAGCCGTAATAGTCTGGCCAGATTTGAGAAAACTGTAATGAACAATACCGGCACTAATCCACCAAACGCTTACAAGTAACTTTTTTGGGGTTAATTTTCGCTTCGGGCAGGATTTGGCTGGCTGGCCAGGATCCAACCATTGCGCTGAGCGCTTCCGATTATCGTAAAGAACCCATTTTTATCACAGGTAATGATTCGGTTTAAAATACCTTCATTATTGTGCCGGTTTAGTAATGTAACGCAGCAGTCGACGCGGGTTTGCCGGTTTGCTTCAGTCAATTCGTGAGGTACCCACCTTTCAAGCTTTTTAATCTTCCCAATTTGCTTCAAGTGAATTAAAACAGTTTTATCACTAACATCGCAGCCTGGAGCTAACTCGGACGTGGTTTGCGATGGATCCGCTTCCACAATAGCCTTCAACTCTTCATTATCAACTTGAGTCTCAGGCCGTCCACGGGGCTTGTTCTGCAGGTCGAAATTTCCAGAACGAAAACGTTGGAACCAAAAACGAACTGTGTTTTCTTTTGCAACACGACCCCCATACACATCATTCACCCTTCGAGTTGTTTCCGCAGCACTAGTGCCACGGCGGAACTCGTACTCGTAAATAATGCGATATTTTAAGTTTTCCATTTTGTAAAATGAGTGACGCAGACAGAAAAAAACAGAAGAAAAAAACAAATGAATGACGATCATCGAAGCACAAATACATGAGTCTATAGCTGTACAAATGTGAATTTGGAATTCCTTACCAAAGAGGAGAAATTTGTGATTAAAGTGGCCAGTACGAAAAACGCCAATTTCATATGTAAGGACCTAATATCTACCTGCGTGCCAAATTTCAGCCCGATTCGTCCAGTGGTTTGGGCTGTGCGTTGATAGATCACTTTGTCAGTCAGTTAGTCACCTTTGAGCTATATATATTTAGATAAGATTCCCCGATTCCGATAAGTGAATGGTACTGTATATCTTGGTGGTATGTTTACAAGAAGTGGTTGGTATGTGCGATGGGGATGTAGAGAGTCTAGTCACTGCTGGCAACAAAGTACATGTTGCGCAGGGTGCCTTTCTATTGTCTGGTGGGTTCCTTTCTTAAAAGTAAATACATTAAGCAAACAACACGAGTAGCATGCATAGAGCAGCCCTGGTGCCCACTTGTGGTATGACATTAAGGCCTGAGTATCCCAGAAGAATATCCCTATATACTTTCAAATGAATTCTTTAGCACTACGACGTCAGCAATTGCATATGAACTTGTGGCATACTCACTATCTATTTATTTATTTCTGTCCTTAACATTATCTATTTTCTAATTCTTTTTACTATACTAACCTATAACTAACAACTATTTTAAATAACATTATTATATCTTCACTTATTTATCTAAGTAATTTTATCAACACATTTCATACTAACACACTTGATATTTATTTCTTAATATCGTGTCGTGCGGTGCAAACGGCACTGAGCTAGAGAGCCGCGGGATACCGGGGCGCGCGGGGGGATTGTACATGTGTAAGCGACGCGAGCGCTTAACCACCCGCGCACCCGGCAAACAGTCTTGCTATCACACTGAGACTAGCTCCACGCACCACTCGCTCGCTACTTATAGTTTTCGTATTGTGTTTATTTTCGTGTTCTTATTTGTATTATTGTGCTGTATAATCTATTTCTGCTTGGACTATTATACTTGTGCTTCACTACTTCTACTGGACTTTGTACTGTGCTTCATTAAACGCTATCTACTTGCTGTCTGGACTTCTTCATTTCATTTCTTCATCATCTCATCTCTATCACGCTATCCTGCGCTTTAGCCTACGGTAGGTTACTACCACCATACCTACCACGCTAAACTGGTGACCCTCGACGCGAGAGATGAGAGTTTCGGTTGAAACCGTTACTTCAAACCATGAAGGTACCGCAACCACACAGCGATCGCGCTCATCATCGCGCGCTTTCACACCTTCCGACATTTCGACACGACATTTTAGTGTACATCCATTTGCTCCAGACGAACCCGAATTATGGTTCGCATTGCTAGAAGCACAATTTCACTGTAATGACATCACGGACGACACGACAAGATTTTCGTTCGTCACGAGCCAATTGAATATGGAACATGCAACGACCGTGAAGGACATTATTTTACATCCTCCCTTAAACAACAAATATGATCTTATTAAAAGCGAGCTTATCAAGCAATTGACCACCTCTCACGAAAGAAAGACTATACAGCTCTTGAAACAAGAAGAGCTAGGCAACAGGAAGCCATCTCAGTACTTAAGACACCTAAAAGACTTAGCTGGACCTTCCTTGCCTGACATCATAATCCAGTCAATTTGGTGCAGCCGTCTTCCAAACAAACTCCAGGCACTACTTGCATCACAGCCTATACAGTCCCTGGATCATCTTGCGGACCTGGCAGATCATGTCTATGACATCACATCGTTGTCTGGCGTTATTGCTTCATCTTCCGGCTGCACACAAACTACACATGAAGTGAACGAAATTATGGAGCTTAAAAAGTTGGTGCAGCATCTCACACAGAAGCTAGAGGAGCACACTCGACCATGCAGCACCTCCATAAACTGCAGTACTATTACCAGCGCGAGACCACGAGACTATAGACAACGTCCATCTTCTTCACCTCAGAAGACCCGCACACAGTCCAGCTATCTAAGATACCCCGTTTGCTGGTATCATAACAAATACGGGGCACACGCGCAGAAATGCAGCAAGCCCTGTGATCACGCGAAAAAGGAGAACTCCGAGGACAGCCATGCAGAAATAGCGGCAGCTAACTGCCCATCATCTCTTGGTCGCCTCTTCATCTCTGACCGCAGGACCAACACACAGTTTCTGGTGGACACTGGCAGCGACCTCTGCGTCTACCCACATTCTGCGCTGCGGGAACGTTGTGCTAAAACCGACTTGCAATTAACTGCAGCTAACGGATCGATCATCGACACATACGGCTTTATAGAGCTTAATCTTAATTTAGGTTTAAGACGAAATTTTGTATGGCGTTTCATTGTAGCAAACGTAACAAAGCCAATCATAGGGGTTGACTTTCTCAGCCACTATAATTTAATTGTAGATTGTTGCAATCACCGATTAGTAGACAACACCACTACACTAGCATCAAATGCTTGTATTGCTCATGGTGAAATTTTATCTATTAAAGTTGCGACTGACGACACGCGTTATCATGGCGTTTTGGCAAAATACCCTGAAATTTTACGCACTTCAGGCGCACCGATGTCTCCAAAGCACGACACGGTACATCATATTAGGACTACATCAGAACCGGCTATAGCTTGTACCCCTCGGAGACCGGCCTATACATTGTCTCACCCTGCTCCTGATTCTAATCCTACTAACACTACCTCCTCCACTACTCATCCTAGCCCTCATCCCGGTCCTGTTTCACAACAGAATCACCCAGCTCAGGATGACCTTAGAAGAACACGCTCGGGTCGTAAAGTTCGATTTTCTGATTTTTATCGCCCGTAGCGACGGTCTCTGGAGGGGAGTGATGTGGCATACTCACTATCTATTTATTTATTTCTGTCCTTAACATTATCTATTTTCTAATTCTTTTTACTATACTAACCTATAACTAACAACTATTTTAAATAACATTATTATATCTTCACTTATTTATCTAAGTAATTTTATCAACACATTTCATACTAACACACTTGATATTTATTTCTTAATATCGTGTCGTGCGGTGCAAACGGCACTGAGCTAGAGAGCCGCGGGATACCGGGGCGCGCGGGGGGATTGTACATGTGTAAGCGACGCGAGCGCTTAACCACCCGCGCACCCGGCAAACAGTCTTGCTATCACACTGAGACTAGCTCCACGCACCACTCGCTCGCTACTTATAGTTTTCGTATTGTGTTTATTTTCGTGTTCTTATTTGTATTATTGTGCTGTATAATCTATTTCTGCTTGGACTATTATACTTGTGCTTCACTACTTCTACTGGACTTTGTACTGTGCTTCATTAAACGCTATCTACTTGCTGTCTGGACTTCTTCATTTCATTTCTTCATCATCTCATCTCTATCACGCTATCCTGCGCTATAGTGTAAGGTAGGTCACTATCATCATACCTACCACGCTAAAAACTTTTTATATAACGTTTTAAATAATAACATTGACTGCCCCCAATTGCTCCAGAAATTTTTATTCGGATCCACCTAAAAATTCCAGACGATGCGTTTCTCTTTTTCACCCACCTTTTAAACGAACAAACCTCGGAGCCAACAGGGCTTTGTGTAGATTGTCTCGGGCCTACAATTTTCTTGGAGATTCGGTTGATTTGTTCGCGGACTTCATGCCGAGATTCAAAAGAAAGGTCTTCGGGTTGTTGAGAGATGCACAAACTAATAATCTTGACTTTAAATACCATTAATATAATATAAATAAGCAGGCCTCTCTGACGTATGTTGTGGATGCCTTAATAGGAACTGTACATTGTTGATTGTAATTGTGTATGTGTTGTGTAAATGAATTATTGTACCGGGCCACTGGCAACCCTGTATAAAATAAATAAATAAGAAGCACGAAGGTAGAGTTAATGCAATGGAGATACGATATCTTCGTTCTATCTATATATTTGATCTGTCAAAAGAGAATTCTGGAATTGCGATAAGTATAGACCACTGTGGGTTATTGTCTGTTCTTTTTTTTTTCAGGTAACCAGGTGTTTACCTGCGAAGTCGGTAACCATTTGGTAGCATAAGTATCCTATATTTTAAGTATTAGAGAAAAGAGAAGAACGGGAATCGACACATGCCATTCTTAGACTACCCTGTACTTTCTGTCAAGTGCAATGTAGTCACTTTCTAGAGCTAGTGTAAAAAAAATGTTATAAAGAGTATCCTTAGTATACGAGGAACATTGTGTGTTGTTAAATGGTTTAATACTTTTATCCGGCAGTGTAATTAATGTTTTAGCATAATTAAGTCTGTAATGTCATTTTAATGGATTAAATAAATGCATGTTTATATTAATCGTTTTATTTTTCTCAATACTTTGCTAATTGTCTTCTAGAATGAGATTCTTTGACTTTGCTCAGAAGTTTGTGAAAACTTACAAGTTATATAAGGTGGCCCATTGACTTCAATCACACCTGGTGGAAGGTGAAGATGAGTCCGGCGATGTACCGCGTCTGCCCAACAAATGCCTATTCATTCTTTTCTTAAAGGCTCCCTAGTCATAACAACGTGGAAATATAGTCACTGTTAGCATTTTCCACTCCTTAGCTGTTTGCATGATGAACGTAGAAGCGAATCTCTTCGTGCGGATATAAGGAACCGTCCACACATGCAAATTGTATCCGGCGCGGTGTCTAGGGGTTTTATGATGAAATGGGGCTAGCGAAATTAGAGAATGTAGCCTCTGAGACCACTCTCCAGTAAATTCAGGTGTATGGTAAGTAATGGATTTCGTTTAAATTGGACGTAGCTCTGCAAATACTTAAGTTATACCCAAGTTCCCGTTATTCAAGGTGATACAGACGAGGGAGATATTTCAGAATACAATAATTTGTACCTTCTTGCAACTGATAGAAATGTTTTTTTGTCTTGACTCAGAGCAGTGACCTCACCATGACTTATAGTAAGCACGGTCCAGTCCAAAACTGACGACTATCAACGGTAAAAAACATCGCAGCGATCATGCCGGCCTTCCCAAATATCTCTTCAGGATTCGTTTAAAGAACCCCATATCATAGGAAGGTGGGAACACGCTCGCCGGAAGACTGCTCCACAGTCCAATGATTCGGCAAAAGGGAATTTTTTAGCCCTAGCCGGCAATAACTATATTTACTACTGTTGGATATAGAAACACAATTATTATTATTCGATAGTGGCCATGAGATCCTGGAACTAGGTAACCACGTAGCTTTTTGGTGATGAATGACGCGTCTTCGATGTCGTTGAAATTGAGAAAACGAATATACAGAGTTTAGCGCTCGCGTCACGTGTTGATTGCACCGGTGTTGATTAGTACTGGTATTCGCGCGCGGCGCCATCTGTTGCTTAGGCTTGTGGTGGGAGGGGATAGGGGACCGACTGGTAAATAATTGGAATCCTCAAGGCAATACCTAACAACTACCAAATTGTAAGTAACTATTGATGAACAAATGAGAATTGCGACGTAAAAAATTGATTGATAAGTAGATAAAATCCATTTACGTAACTTTAGGTCAGCAGGTATTGTCTTGTTTTCCTTTCACACTGTACCCTGGCTTAGAGCAAGCACAATGCTTCTAAATAACTAATTGTAATTCATTCCTTCACGTGTGTAACTGTCTCTAAAAGTGTTGATTATAATTTACTTAGTTTTAAAGGAAATATTAACATATTTGGGATTACAATCGAATGCTAAATGTAGGATGGATGTTATTGTGTGAAATATTATTATGTATGAAGTAGTAAATGCGTAGATCGGAACGTATGTGAGTGAAAGGCAGGAAAGATAGAAAGAGAGAGAGGATAAACGTTTTTTTTCAACGCAAGGGCGCTCTGTAAGATTAAAAGACGCAAAAAAGTGTTAAGACGAAAAATTATTTTGAAAAGTGCAATAAAGTAGTTTATAAAGTTCATTTTGGTATTTATTTGATCTGAAGATCTCCAAAACTACATAAATATTCTCCCTGAATATCTTCTTCGTCTATAAAATCGAACTTATTTTGTAACCAAAGTCTAAATTTTCAAGTAGCAGTCATGAGTCTCAGCCTACAACACTCTACTTCCCATCAGAAACAGCAGAACAGAAATCACTTTATCCAACCAGTATTCGAACACCTGAGATCCAATTTCAGAAAATTTAAAAAAAACTTAATCATTAATGAATCAGCAAGGTACGCTTTGTAATTCATTAATGCAAAAGGGTTTGAAAATTTAAAGAGAATTCCTGAAACGGCGTGTCAGTCGGATTAAGTAAATAGTAATATTCGGTCTGGGAAAAAGTTTGTGGCGTTTTTTCAGTAAAATTAGACTGGTCTCCTTAAGCGCGCGAATGAATTTATTTGAACCAAATATGTTCCATTATTATCGACAATGTTTCGGCATTATTTAGGTAGATCCATGATCCCATTGGTGAAGACCTTCTGTGGTTTCTGGTTAAAGAACTGGATCAAGTAGTTTTCCTAGGCTTCTTTTGAAACCAAGTTAATTCCATGAAGAAAGCTTTGCAGAGATCGGAATAGATGATAGTCAGAGAGTGCTATATCCGGACTGTAAGGTAGATGCAACAAAACTTCCCAACCGAACTCTCTAAATTATTGACGGCCTTCAAAGAAATGTGTGGTCGGGCGTTGTCACGATTATAAACAATACCTTTCTTATTTATCGATTCGGGCCTTTTCCTCTCAATCGCCAAGCCTAATCTTTCTAGTCAACCGCAGTAGAGTTGATAATCAATCGTATCACCAGTCGCAAGTAGCTCGTGGTGGACGATAACCATCCAGTTCCACCACACACACAACATCACTTCTTTTGGCGTCGATGTTAGTTTAGCAAATGATTGTGAAGGCTCATCATCCTTTATTCACAATATTTTATGCTTTCGGTTATCGTACGTAATCCATTTTTCATCTCCCATTATTAGACGTTTTAGAAATGGCTCGATTTCATTCCGTTTCAGCAGCGTATCGCAGATGTTTAATCATCATGTTTTTCGCGCTCAACTCACGAGCTCCATTCGTCAAGCTTTTTTTATAGCCAGTTTTGTGTAAATGATTCAAAACATTTTTATAGTCAATGCCTAGCTCCATAGCAATATTGACACTGCTGATATGCTTATCTTGTTGGACTTTTTCAAGTATTTCATCAGCTTTTGCAGTGATTGGACGACCGCAGCGTGACTCGTCTTTCACATTAAAGTTGCCGGAATGAAAGCGAGCGAACCATTTCCAAACAGCAGAATTTGATAAAGTACCTTCACTGTATACAGCACATTTTTTTTCGTAAGCCTGCGCAGCGTTGTTTCCGTTGTCATAACGATATTGCAGAATACACCGGATTTTTTCATTATTCAGCTCCATGTTCGAGTGCGAAATACTTTCGAACCACTGCACAGATTGCAATGTTTCTGTTAAATACGGGAACACAGTTAGCCAATGATACTCGCTTGCAAGTTGGTCACACACTGTTTTATTCAGTTACCCCCGTGCGGGTCGCAGCCCGTGCCCTACTTATTTACATATATAACATCCCTTCCCCTTAAGTTAGGATATACATTTTTATATTTACTATTTGTATACTTGTAGACTCTTAACTAGCGTCGTTGGTGATGTACTGGGCATTTGTCGGCGTCGAGAAAATCGGACTAATTGCTTGCCGTCTTCGGCTTGTACCGGCCGTGCGCGGCGGAGATGTCGGGCTATCTAAAGCCACGGTTGGGTGTGTCCGTTCTGTTCCCGGTCCTCCTTCCCCTTGTGGTTGAAATACGGGATCGGAAAGAGGGTCTTCTAGTGAAGGCACGTCGGCTACTACGTCTGGGTCCCAGTCTTGCTCGCCGCTGGGTGTTGTGGACACTCTTTTTTTTATTTGATCTATGTGCCTCTTTACTTCATACCCTACCTCAGGCACATATACTGAGTACATAATATTTCCAATTTTCTTTCTAATGATTCCTTGAATCCAACTAGTTTTTTTGTTTATTTCATTTTTTATTATCCATACATTGTCGTTTTCTTTGAAGTCTATTCTGTGTCTACCTCGATAATATTTAGCCTGCAAGCTCTGACTTCGAGCGACTGTTCGCGTTAGGTCTGTGGACGAGGGTGATGGCGCGGTGGGGTTCATTAGATCGAGTCGTGAGCGCAACGTGCGCCCGAATACTATCTCCGCGGGCGACTTATCAGTGGTACAGTGTCTAGAGTTTCGATAGTCGAATAAAAATTTTGTTATTTTCTCGGAAATATTTTTTTTGTTACATCCCGTTAAAATAATAGACTTGAGTCCTTTTTTTACAATTTTTACAAAACTTTCCGCTTGCCCATTACTGATGGGATGATACACAGGAGTTAAAACGTGATCAATGCCGTTCAATTGGCAAAATTCCTTAAATTCCGTCGACGTAAAAGATGTACCATTGTCACTCACCAACGTGTGTGGAATGCCAAACCGCGACATCCAGTCATACAACTTATTTATAACCGCCTTTGAATTATGAGTTGAAGTCATATCGTAACATTCAACCCATTTACTGTATGCGTCCACTATAATTAAAAACATACGATTGTGAATCGGCCCTAGGAAATCGATATGAATTCGATAGAACGTATGTGGCGGCAGCGGCCAGGGCGCGAGAGGCGCGTGCGGCGACGCCGGCCGCAGCGCACAGCATACGGCGCAGCTCGCCGCCACGCGCTCCAGCGCCGCGTCCACGCCGGGGAACCACAGCGTCTGCGAGCCTCCGCCTTCATTTTTACTACCCCGAAATGTGAATTGTGCAGTTCTTTACATATGTTTCCGTGCAATGCTGAAGGAATTATGACTTTATGTCCGCGCATTAAAATACCGTTTTCATACGATAACTGCGTCCTACAATTGAAATATGGTTTTAAACCAGCGTCATTTATTTTCCTAGGCCAGCCATTTAAAACATAATTCCTGACGGTGGCCAGCTGAGTGTCACGAGCCGTCTCGCGACGCAAGACGCTCAGTGTCACCGGCAGGTCGCCCTCAACTACGAAGTTGACGTAGGCCGCGCGATCCTCGCAGTCCTCGAGCTCGGCTGGCATTGTAGGTAGCGGCTCCGCCTCGCACGCCCGAGAGAGATAGTCTGCGCTGTTATGCTTGCTACTGATATATTCAATTGTATAATTATATGCTGCTAAAAATATAGCATACCTCTGTAGCCGATTAGCAGTTACTTCCGGGATACCTTTGTGTGGCCCGAATATAGCCAATAGAGGTTTATGATCCGTTCGCAACACAAATGGCTCGGATCGGCCATACAGGTACTGGTGGAATCTTTTTACACCAAAAATTATAGCAGTTGCTTCCTTTTGAATTTGTGCGTAATTTTTTTCCGGAGACGTGAGCGTTCTGGAGGCGTAGGATATTGGCCTTTCTAATTTGTCATCACCCACTTGAGATAATATGGCCCCTAACCCTAGTGGTGATCCTTCTACCGTTAAAATTAACTTAGCCTTTGGGTTGAAATGCGCTAATGTTTTATCCGATGCTAAAATGTTTTTAATTCGGACGAATGCGTCATCATGATTACGAGTCCATTCCCACTTTGTATTTTTATTTAATAATTTATATAATGGGTTTAATACGGATGACGCGTCTGGCACAAAATTACGATAATAATTTGTTAGACCTAAAAACGACTGCAACTGTGAAACATTTGTTGGCTTTGTTGCTTGTAAAATAGCTTTTACTTTGTCTGGGGATTTCCTAATTCCATATTTATCTATGACGTGTCCTAAGTACCATATTTCGTCTTTAAAAAAATCACATTTACTCATTTGTATTGTTAACTGGGCATCATTTAAACGTTGCAAGACTGTAATGAGTTTCTGCCTGTGCTGGGCTCTATTTGTTCCAGTTATCAAGATATCATCTAGTAGAAATATGATTCCGTCTAGTTTCCATAAGTCGTTCCCGTTGACATATTTCCGAGAATAATGTGGATCCGAACGTCGCCAGTTGTTAAATACGGGAACACAGTTAGACAATGATACTCGCTTGCAAGTTGGTCACACACTGTTTTATTCAGTTACCCCCGTGCGGGTCGCAGCCCGTGCCCTACTTATTTACATATATAACAGTTTCTTATATTTAACTAACGTTCAAAAGGTCACCTTTAAAGGTGTACTCATTGGTGTTGGTGTAATTCATGTTTCTTTAGTTATATGCGACCAACGCCATTTATTGGAAAAAACGCCACGAACTTTTCCCAGACCTAATATTTGATTATCTCATACGCTGATCGGCTTCCATACGCGACAACGCCAGTGGTCGTAGGTTTGAATCCCAAGACGTCTCTAGGTTTGATTGCCACCAACCCATTAATTCGCTGGCTGAGCACCATAAGTGCAGTGACGTGCATAGGATATTTGGACAGGGTAAGTAGAGTTTGCGTAATTCATTTGAATATTTTATTATGATAGTAAATATTATATTGCTTTCATAGGAAAGATAAATGGCGTGAACGTAGAATAGATATAAATATAAATGGATCTTTTTTTTTAACTTTAAACAATTTATTTCAGACTTATTTATCGTCAGGGCATGCAATGCTTTCATGCATCTATGGAATGAACGCTACTGCTTAAGTGCATGTTTCTTTCGCTCAGTGTAGTTGTAAATGTCCTCCTGGGCCAACAGCATATTTTTCCATCGAAAGTAAAACCTGCGAACATTAAAAGTGAGATTTTATCACTTAAAAAAATATCGATTTATCTAGAGTGTCGAAAAACCGTAGTTAATTAGATCATATTATTATGTCGATACGCAATTCCAGATTGCATTGGAAGCCGCCCCCGAGGCGGTCGTTGACCCAAGCCCGGCCGAGGGTGGGTTCATCGACCGCACCCCTGTCTCGTCACGGTATCTAATTTTTTTCCGGGGTTCACGAGAGGGTGAGATCAAAGTTAGATACAACTGCCGATTATTCGTAATGCTGTTTGCCAGTTGGGTTTTTTTACTGTCTTAACATAGTGACTACATTCCAACTGATGGATAGTACGGTGTAGTTCGAGAAAATACGTTGACAGTTACCATCGCTATGTCGGCCCGCATATACCACAATGGAACGTCTCTAGATATACGAACAACTGGATATACACAAACTGATCGCGAAACGCGACAGGCCGAAGTGAGTCACCATGACGATCTTTACACTTGTGTACTTTGGTCACGGCCCAGTTCGGGCAACCGGCCTACCATCTCAATCCCATAGAAGTATCAAGATATCCTTGACATTTACATATACTATAGTATACATATATTGACTAACATGCTGGTCTAAGGCAGAGAGAATAGAACGCCACTTCTCTATATTCTTGCCAACCTTCTTCGCTTCCTTAACATTCGTTAGTACCTTCATGCATTCTCGCCGATTTCGCGTACTTTTGACATTACCCCCTATCAGAACTCTCTTTATTTAGTCTGTGTAGGTAAATCGTGGTCGGCCTCGGCTCCTACTTCCACTCACATTCATATTGTATATCTTTTTCATCATCTTTTCATCATTCATCCCCTCCACGTGCCCGAACCATCGAAGAATGCTTTTTGTGCATGCTGTCGATGACACATCGTTCAAACCAACCATGGGAGAAGTGGCATTCATTCTTTCTACCTACCCTAATAGAGATTTGGCGTGATGATAGATAGAACTTGGTCTAATTTCACTTCTGAGGTAATCATCAGAACAGCAACGCACTGGAATGGGACTTATGGTACTAAAGAAAAAGGAGGACCCAGAATATGCTGGACAGACGACATCGCAGTGATCGCAAGAACGAACATGATGGTGACAGCGAAGGAGAGGAAGGGAGACTGGGTACGGGCTGAAGGAGACCTGTAGCCAAAATAAGGTTTCAATCAACTAAAAGGGACTAAGGAATAAATTAAGGAGGGAGGTTTTACGAGAAAGCCTCCTCCGGCGTTCTAGTCTGGTAGGGAAATGGACGGGCTTCGAGAACAAAGAAGAAGTGCTGTGGTGGCCTAGTGGATAAGGAGCCGGTATTCATACACAGAAACGCGAAGGCTCGTAGATTCGAATCCCAACACGTACTCCTAGATATTTCCAGATTGAGTATGAATTTAGGCCTCACATATTCACCGGTAAAGCAAAACATCCTAAGGAAACACGGATTATATAAAAAATGTCATGTGTGCTAGTGCTGTAAGAACGGTGATTGGTTGTGTTACTGGTCACGTTGGTTACTACATATAAGCGAAAAATACAGCCACTAATGTATCTCTGCTCACCTCGAAAACGATACAACAAGAATAATTATTAAATACGTTCTTCGCTCACGAAAAACCGTCTTCTAAGTCGGCATCGCAATGGTAACGTGTCTTGTGCTGCAGTTGTCCATCGGCGACGGTGACCGCTTATTATCATGGGGACTTTTCACATAAAAAGTTCAAATTCACCCTGACTCGATTATATTTTATCTGTAACTTATATATTTAGTCACTCCAATGAGCTCAAATACGATACTTCTACTGAAATTCATGAAGAGTTCGTGGCTGAAAACACAAGACCCGGTCGTTTTTCAAACAAAAAAAAATCGAAATTGGATCATCCATTATGAAATACGGTCAGTTTTAGACAGACACTGATGTATCTCTGCTCACTGCGAAAGGGATATAGCGTGAAAATGTATTATTACTCCAGCAAAAGTGTGAGGGCATTGCCTGACCTAATTTCTTCCCCTTTAAAGAAACTAGGCGGTGAGGGTTGCACCCTTGCGTAAGTTCGGCTCACCATACGTTCCGGTTTGTTCGGGAATGTCTCAACTTAAAGTGGTACTTCCAGCATTCTGACCAGTTATACATTTGGTCAGTTACGTACCCTGGTCCCGATTTAGTAAATATATATATATATATAATCAGATTCATATTGTGCTTTTTGTAAATATTTAGCGATTTGCATGCAACAACAGCGTGGCTCATTATAAATACTTGAGCGGGTCTTATGCGCGAATCAAGTTACTCGACCCAAATTCAAGATTAAGCTGTGCATACATAATTAATCCGTTTCTCAGCCACTGATGTAATATTATCTAGAGGAAAAAATATTGTAGAGTTTTATTTTCTGGGTGACCGTATTGCGCGGCCTGGAAAAGCTTTCACAACTAAACCGGGCTTGGTGGATGAACGCAGAGGGCGCTCTGCCAGCGAATTTTATCGGTTGGGCGGCTACGCAAGGGCATCCCTGAGGGTACGGACCACGACTTGGACGGCCGGCTATTTAAAAACGAAACTAACGGTAATCTACCAGCGTTTCAGAAGCGACTGCCTTGAGAAGAAACGCCGAAAGAAACTCAAGGATGCGTCGGAGTGATTTAGAGCTTCTATATACATCGCCTTACTTAAAAATTTCGCTGGCACGATGTAGGTTACTAAAAATGTATCGGAATTGTTAATCAATATACACTTGTCTGTACGCGCTTGTTCCCGCTGTTCTCAGAAACGGCTTAACCAATTTAGATGCAGTTTTGGCTAATGTATTGTGGAAAGATTAATTTTACATTTAATGTGTATTTAATTTTAAAAAGTTCATAAATAAAAAAAAGGTATGTTCAGTGTTGTAATTTATATAAGAAAAAATCAAAAGCATTTATACCGTTTATATAAAGATATCAGCGTTAAATAATTGTTATCGTAATAATCGACGTACAACGTAAACGAAGCTACGGGCAGTGCTAGTGTTAACATATATTTTAAAATGTTTTACTAGCGTTATTGATAAAGTGTTCTTTGTCTAGAGACCTTGTCCTGTTAGACAGTTTCAAAATTGTGCTATCCCTAGCGTAAGTAGATATTCGTGTTTGATTCCCGACCCCTTTGTTTTCTTTATTTCGCACCATATCCGAAAATACTAACTTCTGGTTTGTAGACTTTGTTCACCGAGACCCAGTTGCAGAAAGGCTCTTTGAAATTTAAAGAATATAACCCATTTAATACATATAAAATAAACAGTGCTTGGGATCAATGAGGATCATGGTCCTTAAGATAACATGACCTACTAGCATGATCGCTTGCTTTCCTTTTTTCCTTTATTCACGAGTTTCCCACACTCTCAGATTTGTTATGTAAGTTTTCCCTATTTAATTAAATTCTATTCGATTTTTTTTTGTTGCTTTTCAACTTGACAGGACAATATAAATAGAATATATCTAATATCGTTACCGAATAATGTCTTCACTGGTTGGACAGAGTTCTTATAGCATCCTGTAAAGCAACTTTACGTGGCTGGGGTTGCCCAGTGGACGAGAGACCAGTATCCAGCATCCTTGCGCAGCTACAAAATTGTCGTATGTACGTACCTCTGGATATTTCCAGATTAATCTGTTTCATCTAATGTTATGTGTACGTACCATCAGAACGGCGATCAGCTGCGCTACTGGTCATGTTGGATGCGACACTTAAGACGCATCCACTCACGTATCTCTGCTCACCCCGAAAGGGATACAGCGTAATTTTATTTTTCGAACGTATATTCATTTTTCTTTTCCTTCTGTGCAAGTAGTCTACACTTTAAAATGTAGTCGCATTTGTAATGTGTCTTGTTCATGGCTTATATGTTTCTATTTAGTTTTGTATGTGTTAATGTATACGAGTACTATGTAAATATTCTTATAAATAAATATATTATTATTGTTTATATAACTTTGCGCATAGACAATTGAGATTTGGAACAAGAGGAAGGGTTTTTCATAAATAAAAAACTATTACTCGGGTTTTTTTTTATATATTTAGAACAAGAAATGTATAGTTACAACCATTGAGGATATTTAATATCATATTGTATAAACTATTGTATAAAGTGAAGAGAATTAATGACATTTTTCTTAACTTTTTATTATACAAATTAATTATAGACACATAATACATAAAAATATGTTTTTTTTTATTATTATTAAATATGAATAATTAAATCAGCCAAGGAAACACTACAGATGTAAATATTTTGGTTAATAAATGCTTAGTTTAGGAATGCGTAATTTACTTTCTATCCACGAAAACATAATTCCATGTACGGACTCTTCGAAATCGGTCATCGCGCCGCGACGCTAGACTATATAGCACGCGATTTCGAATAATCTCCACACGTATAACCTTAAACTTTCTTATAAAATATAGAGAACAACGTTAAAGTACTAAGAACGGCGCTAAAAATTGAACTGGGTTTAATTCACGTCCGATACGAAAATTGCTATGTAAAAGCCGTTTTCCTCTGTCTACTATGGCGACAGAGTAACGGAGGTCTTCGCATTTTTTTTTCTACTAACCCAATGTTGCAAAATTGACCGTTTTCCAACTAAAATATCTACAGAAATGTGTTCAAAATTGACTTTATTGAATGAACACTCTGTATCTTGCTATGTTATTCAGCCGTTTATTGTAACGTTAGAAATATTTGAACAGAATTTGATATTTTAACTTCTTTTATGCAGTTTCTTGTAAAAATGGTATAAGTTCATATTTTTGTTTTACGAAAACGCATAATCAGATCCTTTAGTATAATTTTATACTGCGTTATATCATGCTGAACATCTAAATATAAATACATCTCCCTAAAAAAAAATATTTTTATATTTAATTTATGTACAATCGATTTTCTGTTATTGTTATTATTCATCATAGCAAGAACAAATTATTTAATGCATTATTTATACTAAACAAATAAACTTGTTTTTAAAAACAAAAAAGTAGTAATTCATAAAGCATTAATTTCACTGACAAGCGCAAGAACACGTTTACAGGAACATGTCATCTATCAGACTTTCCGTTCTCAAAAAATGTATGTTGTCAGCGCAATGATATTTAATCAATAATTCATTTTTATCAATTATGAAAATATAAGAGATGAAGCTACCGTTCATTGTTTTTAAACTATCAATAACAATTTTGTGCTTTGATGTTTAAGAATAGATTTTCATTTAATGAATAACAGTTTACAATAACAGAACCTGTTATTTGTTAACAACATAACGGCAAAATGAATTATTAAAGAGTCGTTATTACAGTCTATAGTTATAATGGACAATACAGTAATTTATGGTACCTTATTAGTAGAAAGCGGTCAAGATTGTAATTATTTTAAGGTCCGATCTTATTCCACTACTATTTTGTTGTGCAACCAAATATTCTTCACATAAGCTATAGAGGTAATTATTTAAATCGACACAATAATTATATAGAAATACCTATAATTTAGGTATAATATATCAACTAAATCGGTTAATACGATCAACACATAGACACCTACCTCTTAATTTTATTTAATAATCCATAAAAAGACGAAAAAGAAATATCCAACATTTACGAGTATTTTTTTTTTTCATTTAAACCGGAAGATCATAAGTGTTTTTTTATTTTTTTTAGCTTTTTTCTTCGTTACTTTTATAAAATACGTATTTGTATCAAAGTGACGTCAGCTAGCGTAAACAAGGAAAATGGCTGACATTTTTTTTTTCATTTATTTAATAATAGTTTATTATTTATAAATATCATTGCTTTTGTCTAGTACACCTTGACTTTGGAGTCGGTAAAATACTTATTCAATACTTGATTTTGGGATTCTTATCTTACGTTGCATTTTGTCTAAATTATTCACTACCCTAACTCTGCTGGAAGTCGGTTTTTATGCTTTTCAACGAAAAGTATTTTTGATATTTTTTAATCTTACATTGTGAACTTCTAAATGAGTATTGACTAGTTTAACCTATTATTCTCGGATCAAAATGTATACAACTTGAGTAAAATATCAGATGACTCGTCATTCACCGGGGGTGGACAATTTTTAGCTAATATGGAGTTAAACGAGATCATTTTCGCGGATAAAATATCATCTACGGTATCAATGATAAAATTTGGCTCATTACAAATATGGTAACATTGCTTTTTTTACCCTTTTAGTATTATACTATAAGAATGTAAGTATCCTACCTACTTGGAGTATCACATACTACTCTGCAAGTTTTGTTGGTTCGTTCCCATTACGTTAAGTAATATTAATTATTGCTTTATTTACGATTTAGTCGATTTCTCTAAACAGATTGATGAATGAATGATGTTAGTCGATTATAGTCAGACGATAGATTAATTAGAAGTTTCACATGCGATAGATTATTCAGTATCGATTAAAGTTGACGGAATGGGAACCAACGGCTCTGCAGTAAGAGGAATCAACACCGAAAACGAACACTAAACTATAGACAGTGAAATTGATATTACATGATATTATTTAAATTCGAAACTATTGTTATTTCATAATTATAAATATTTTTAAATTATTTATTTACTCGAAGCCTGGACCGACGCTCTTCGATGGTACTATTTACATATTTATTGCAATAATTTATTTATCCGATATATTGTCACGCTATTGCTTTCAAAATCTAAATCCAAAGTTATTTAGAGCTTAGTTTTTTGTTTCCAACTTACGATCCGGTTACTTTCACTGTCTATGTCATTTGTAAAGGGGATTAGGGCGCAGTTATGTTCTACCACACCGGAATTTAGTGACGTATCGTCCTATATCAAATATTATATTTTAAAGTGAAATATTCCACATAATCTTGGTTTATAACCTGAGCTGAGCGAACAAAACATAACTGCGCTGTACAATGGTCAGTGACGATGATCATCATGAAAGGGAAACTACGAATCGTGTATAACTGTGTTTGTACAGAATTAATATAATCTATAAGCTACTACTAGAGAAAAAGTTCCAAAACGTAACAAGGAAGTATTCGCTGAGCAACTATGAACAAATTCCATAAAAACACAGCTATTACGTTTTTTAAGATTATTTTTACGTGCGCAAGTCGACTAATATTTTTTGTATGAAGTAATAGTAACAAATAGTCGATGTTTCGTTGTCTACACATGGGCCGACATTTCAAAAAATCGCAAATTAAATTATTGGTGGTACTGTCGATTATCAGAGTTTCGATATTTCATTCGATTTAATTGATTGAGCATACCGAATTGAATATCGTAGTACAGGTTTTGTGGCGCTTTTTTAAAATATCGACGTCCGTGTATAGGGATAACTTACATATAATTTCCTATGGAAGATTTCATTTCCTCATTTTGTATCTTACCTAATGGGACAGCCCGTGGTCGCGACTTTATCTTTGTGCTTGCAACCGAACGCGTATCTCCTAGCTAACCACCATAGTAAACTTTAATAATATCTTTAGGTTTCCTTCCTATTTCCTATAAACGTTTGGTTGGATATACTTTCGTCGTTTCCATCTCGATTTACTTAAACATATGGGGTATTAACAATTATTTTACATAATCACAAAACAGAGAGATGCATTGCCAGATCTGCTGCGATATTTGGAAAATTCTAAGCACGAGTCATGGAAATTTCAAAATGATTGTGAATTTTCATTAAACGTTAGCGCGTATTCCATAGTATAGTATAGTATAGTATAGTATAGCGTAACATAGTGGTAGTGAGTACTTTTATTCATAGAAATTGCTAAGCAATGATTTACACTTATTAGCGATTTCAATTCTAAGGACACCTCTTCGGAAAATCCTAAGATTTATGACTAAATTTCAGTCGCATCTTTTGCAAAATGCTTAAAGCTGATTTTTCTTTTTCAGATATAATTTGTTTTAATGACTGAATGTTGTATTTTTCAAATACCAAGGCAGATCTAACACAAGTGTTAAATATTTCACAAGCCCGTGCACTTTTCAAAGCGCGTGCTTATAAAGTATGCGTTATTCTTAATTCCCAAGCATCCACCTGTTCTGTGATTCTATCCTATTCCTTTACATTCTCCAAGAGATCAATCGTCACGTGGTTATCGGTTTTATTTTACTTTACCTTTTGCTAATTCACAGCCTTGTTAATTAGCCTATGCGTATTTATAGTACTGTTTTGTTTTGCCAATAATTACGTTATATATATTTTTATTTATTATATCGATTTTTTTTTTCTAAAAAATGCATCAAAACACCTTTCAAAAATTAGCAATCACGCTTTTGCAAGATCTGATTATCGCCTAAAACGAGGTTCAGTATGACATTGCCCCACATACCTATTTTAGATTGTAGAGTAAGCTATTGTGGTCGAAACTGTAATAATTCAAAAATATTTATGTAATCGCCATTTTTAGTTGTTTTTATTGGACTTTTATGACGCTGCCACACTTATTATAGATTCGACCGCAAACTGTTTTGATGGAACGTTTGTCCAAATCTTCCCCCTTACAACTATGAAGATATGATTACAATAGTATATTTTTAAAATACATATAAAAATATTAATAGTTAATGTATGAATTACACATGTTAAAATGGATTTTTTTTAAATATTCATAATTTATTATTGCTTTTCTCGTTTTACATCACTAACCGGACGACGACCCGCTACGCTATTGAGCACTATTATTATTATTATTACATTAATAATTATTACCAAAAGAAGTGGTTGAAAAGGAAAACGTTCCACCAACTGACTACTTATCGAACGTACAATTTCATTCCAAAATATCAATATCATTCTCCATGCATTAATTATTATTTATTATCTAAAAAGTCGATGAGTTTTTCAATATTTAATTTATTAATATTATTTGGTGTTTCGTGTTTCGATTTAGAAAAGCGTTTAAACGCGCTTTTCATTTATTACGAAAAATGAAGATTCAATTATATACCGATTGTAAAAGAAACTAATGTGTATTATAAAGCAAAACCCACAGATAAAAATTAAAAACAATTAAGTAGATAAAAAATTTCGAACCTAGATTAATCTCCCGATATATTTCCCTAATAAATAAAGTTAATTCCTATCGAATGTAGGTACAAACGTTGATTTATTCTTGTAAGATTCATAAAGTATTTTCTGTTTTAGTGTAAAGGACCAACCCTTTGCTTATTTGGTTTAAAAATACAGGCTGCTTTATCTTCTTCTTTGGTCCATATCATGCATGGAACACGACCGTGTACGTAACTGGATGTTACCCGATCAGTGCCCTTCACGAAATCCAGCGCAACAGTCTTCCTCCGTGCCATTAAGCTAACGGAGATCCCGTTCCGCCGTGTTTATATGTTTTTATCTGTTGTACCTTCTTTTTTTTGTTCAAGATATAGTTTCTGAATTTTTATTTTATTGAGGCAAAGTAAGTGTTCATAATTATCCTTTTTCTGTGTTATAAATAAAAAAAAATCGAAAGTTTTATCGTAAACCACCTGATTATTCTACTACTACAATACTAAAGACTAAGCCGAGTCAACAATCAATATTAAGCCATTTAATCTTCTTAGAAAGTTTGTATCTAAGATTTTCGCATTTCTCGAAGAGTTTGTGTTTTCAAGTTATCTCTTTTTACCATGGAGGTGTGATTTATTAAAATTCTGTTATCAAACAGTGAACAGAAATACAAATAAAAGATCTAAATTAATGTAGACTTCCGAAAATGTTAAACGCTGAATGTAATGTAATTAAGTATTATTTTTACATATTAGAGCTTTCCCGTGCTTAATACGTTAACTTCCGTATTTTCTTGCTGACGTTAATTTTATTGTATTTATATTTACTAAAAAACATGTGATTTTAAAAATTTTCGATAAATCATCAACGCTTGTACCTGAGTATTTTTAAACATTAAATAAAACACACTTATATTTAAACATATTAAGATAATAAAAATTACAACTGTACGTACACTAAATTGTTAAATATATTAATACTTAAGAACAGAGAATCCACGAAATTATTAATAATATGGTTATTTTTTAAATAATATATACTATTAACACGACTAACATCAACTAATCGAAATTTTGATTTTTATTAAATAATAAGTCCGCCGCGGCTGCGGCAGACTGGATGACTAGAATAGTTGAAACTGTCCAATTAAACAATATAACAACTACTAATTAACCTAAGAATGCTACAATAATATCAGTTAATACGTAATTATAGTAAAACTTGTGCTCTCCTCTTCCACATCTAAATATTAATCGCACAACTAAATTAAAGAACTAATTATTTAAAACGTTATATTATAGCTAAAAACGATTTTGATGCTATAACGTTAAAGGTAACTCGCGTGTTATCGAAATTAATTATGTTAAAAATAATATTACGACTAAAATTAGAATAAGCGATTAGCAGTTGAAAATAAAGCGATTTTTTTTAAAGTGAACACTTTATGACGTTTCCGGAATTATACCCGATTATTGGCGTCATATGAGGATTTTTCTCGCCATAAAAGTTTCACTTTGGCCGTGTATTTTTAAATACTACCGCCAATTTTTTTAATTTATTTTTTATTTATAGAAGAAACACTGATCACTCGTACACAATGCGGGTGGATAAATAAAATTTACAATAAATAGGTAAAACTCGACGCATTCTAACTCCGTCTAAGTATATGACAACCAACGCCTCTTCGAGTCATTAAATATATTAACTTTAATATATTTTTATTAATTTACTGACTATTATTTATTGCACATTTTACATTAATAAATATAGTATAATAAATACTTGTAAATTTTTTACTTTCTTTGGTATGTAATGCGTACCTATTACATTTCAGATGTTACCAAACCGTTTTTTTATTTATTCTATATTTTTAAGTATATATTTTTTTTTACAAAAATCGTAAGGACTAGGACGGCACGATTTTAAAATCTATTGAAGTTCGATGTTTATTAGGTCTTTAACGGTTTATAGTTTCTTGTATCTGTGTGGCGTGTTTTAAACGCGGCGAGATTTTTCATCACATGACATTTTTCTATTTACAAATTTCCATTTAGACTAAGACAATTAGAACCTACTTCGAATAGACGCAGGGTCGCATCCATACATTATAAATAACAGGTACCGATTATTTGATTGACATCGATTTTTCTTTTAAAAACGACATCTTTTTACGACTAGCGTCTGCACCATTGTTCCGCGAACGGACTTTACCTAATCGCTGTGACCTCGGCGAATGGCGTGCTCTGTCTCCGTCTAGCATGCGGGAGTGGAAAGGGACCAGGCAGCGGGCCTGGCCACGCCTCTTCCGGGCCCAGAACAGCCTCAATCGATTTTATCCCCGTCCTCCTTCACGGCCTATTTTCGCTCGGTGTCACTGTTGCCTTGTATCCGACTTTATGCGGCTTTTTTATATCACTCAGAGGGTATTGTTTTCACAAAATGCCTCAGACCTCTTTAGGTCACTCTACAAGTACAGTACCTTTTATAGCTGCCTTTTAAATTATTCTTTCATATTAAAACAATTTATTCAATATTACATGTAAAAATAAACTGCTTTTAAAACAGTGATGTTCAACACATTCTAGGTATAAAAGCATTACCTTTTTTTCTAGACTAGCTCGACTAAGTGACAGTGCACCTGATGGTAAGTACAGTGCAGTCCAAAAACGATAGCAACTATCAAATGATGAACATCCATTGACAGCCACCGTCGTTATGTCGACACACATATATGACTGAAAGTCTCTAGGTGAGTTACTGGACCTACTCAAGCTAATCCCAAAAGCTAGTCACTATGACGGTCTTTACACTAGTAGACTGTGATCACGGTCAAAAAATACTTCACCTCATAAGATTTAATAAATATATTGCCTTGCAATCTTACTGAGGTTTTCAAAACCTTGTAATTACCAGATTTATTAAATATCTAAGTATTGTGAGATAATGCTTTTTATGCTTTAAGGTGTGAATATCACTGCTCTATGAGATATAGAAAGCCTAATGATAATACATTACGAATTTCGTTAAAAATTCGTGGATAAAGCCACCAGTGTGTATCTCTGCTCACCCCGTAAGTGATATAGTGTGACGATATATTATTATCATTCGCATTTACTATTTTTTACGATTTCTTTCAATATTTTTTTTATTCGCGAATAAATTTATTAGTAATGTTTAAAAAACGTATATAATAAAATTATATATGTAGTTATAAATACTGGTTTTACACGAATTTTCATTTAGATTCGATATAGGCTCAATATTTATTGCCGCAGAACAGAATAAAAGCGCAGTTTTGTAACGAAATTGGACATAGCATTGTGAGTTTCACGTTAATCATGTAAAAAACAAATTAGATATGAATTAAAAGGAGTGGAACTCCACTGAAAACGCGCTACCATCTTTTTCGTTACAATGTAATTTGTACGTTGCCCGGTTGACATAAAACTCATAATGCTACACCTAATTAAGTTATAAAAATTGTTTTAATTACGTTCCGCAGCACATTAAAGGAACTCGTAGCTATTTTATAAGAGTTTGAAGTGATTTTTATAGAAGTGAGATTGGCAACAGTGATCTGTGATGTATCCTAGATCGCGTTCGAGGTGCCACCGGCGCCCTGCGGGTGCGGGCGGGTCCGATGTATATCTGTCATATCTCAAAATGTCTTTCAAAAACTCTAACCTACTCGTCTCCGTTCCGCTGTAACCGCATTGCCTGCCGCTCTATGTTGCTCTATTCATTTATTTAAAATTTTATCAAAACTTATCACAGTTTTTGATTAGTTTTCTTCCTTAATTTTAATATAATGATTAAAATATACGTATAGATAATAATATACTTTTTCATCCAATCTTTAACAATATATCTCTATTTTTATTATGTTTAAGCGCTCTCGTAGGTCGCAGTCTGCCCGAGACTGGTAATATTTATATTAAGTGTACATTTAATGGGCGTATGAGCTGTAGTTTTTAATATTTGGCAAACATTGTGTAAACACCGGTCCTTAAATTAGTTCGTAGCATCTTACGATATGATAACATGCTAACACGGTATAGCATTTTAAACATTATTATTGCTAAATATTTTACTCGTAAACTATTTTCACGTTTACCACAACCGTTCATAAGCGAAGTTATATTCAAGTTATTGACTATTATCAATATGTACGATTCCGAAACCTGACCTGGACTCAGCATCATATGCCGATATTATTGCGAGCTCTGCCGGCTCAAGTTAAAATCCGCCATTTCGTCATAACGCATGCGCACTAGCGGCAGCCGCCATTTTGAATTTTTATAGTAAAGCCTCCACACCTTCCGATTCCAACCGATCTGATCCTAAATCTCGAATAATATCTAGCGCAGGGCCTTAAAATTATTATTACAGATAAATCGTATGATCGGATGTCCAATTCACACTTAATTCTAAGTCGGAAGGTGTAGAGGGCGTTCAAGATCGCTCTATGCAGCAACGGAACTAGACAGCATAATTTCATTCAATATTGCTTATGAGAATCTGTGAGATATGCCGCACTGTGCGGCTACTGGGCATAACAAAGTCGGCACATGAACACGTCTCGCCTTGTAGTACCGTTGCTGTGAAGCGCTTAACCTAATTTAGCCAATGGCGGACAACAAAGAGCCTCCATTACGAGCCATTATACACAATAATCCGCCGAAACGGGCGTCGAACATCGGGAAGACCATTGTAGTGGGCCGGGCGGCCCGAGCGTTGCATGTATGGGTGCGAATCTGCCGTACCGTCCTACCGTCCAGCCGGGGGGATCCACAGCCTCCTTAGATCGTCTTGATCTTGTTAGTCTTGAAGCTGACTTGCAGCACACGGTTGCCGAGCGTGTACCCGTTCAGCGACTGTATTGCGACGACCGCCTCGTCGTAGTTCGTCATTGTTATGAACCCATAGCCCTTGCATTTGTTTGTCTGCAAATCGCGGATCACCTTCACGCTCTGCACGGCACCGAAAGGCCCGAACAGCTGCCAGAGGACGTTCTCTTCTGTCTCCGGGGCGAGGTTGTAGACGAAGATGCACCATTCGGAGCCCACAGCGCCGGGTAGGACGCCGCCCAACAGCTCGCCAGCCAGGGGGCTGTATCGCTGCAGACCTTTGTTGATCGCTAGGAGGGACTTGCCTGAGCTGAAGCGTCCTAATGGAGCGGGGAACCGCAGCGCTGCGGGCAGGTATGCCGCCAAAGGTGCCAGCGCCTTCCCGTTGTTGCTAGGGTTGTTCGCAAACTTCACCGTGATTGGCTCCGTTGCTCCTTTTGGCACGGTCCCGTTGAGCTCCTGGATAGCACGTTCCGCCTCCACCCGCTGATCGAAGCGGATGAAGCCGACGCCTTTAGACAAACCCTGGTCGCCTCCCGTGAACGGCCTTCCCCCTGAATTCTCGCAGAGGATGCGTGATGTGATTATCCTTCCGTACGGGCAGAAAAGGCGCTCCAATTCTTGTTGGGTCATCGTCTTTGGGAGTCCGGAGACGTAGAGGTTGGCGCCTTTGATCGCTTCGCTGCTGGGTCGCGCGTAGGATACTTTTATTGTTTTGTTCTGGAGCCGCAGCCCATTGAGTGTGGTGATTGCCTTCTCCGCGTCTTCTGGGCGGTGGTAGTTGACGAAGGCGTAGCCCAAGCTCTGACCTCCGCCATGTAAGGCGTGGTTCAGCGCATCTGGGAAGGCCGCACCCTTGTTTCTTATCAGCTTGCAAGACTCCACCTCGCCTATACTGGAGAAGAGGCTTCGGATCTCCTCCTGGGTCATGCTCTGGGGCAGGTAGTTAATGATAAGGTTAGTCTTGGACTCCTCCCCGGAGCCGTTTTGTTGTTCGCTGTCGCCCTTCGACATGGTGGAAAATAAAAGAACGAAAGGGAAACGAAAAACGCGGTAAAATAAAACCCGGTACGTCCGAGCGGGCGGCGCGCGCGAGCGAGTCTGCCGGCCGGGGGCCGCTGTTGCTCCTGTCCGACTCTGGGTTCCTGTGCATAAAATTCAAATTACCGGGTTTTGGAGTAAAATTCCTATACCTCTATACTCTATATACCAATTCTCGACATCTTATACGAGACCTCTGAATGTTATACTCGAGTAGATTGGCGCCATAGTAGAAAATAAGAGTGTAAAGATCAAGACTCAATATAGACGATGACATTTTTAGATTATCCAGCTTCTTTTTGCTTGCTTCAAGATCAGCATAACGATGACAACTCCTCTGATATTTCCCTAGAGCTTAGGCAACAGTAGCAACATTTCAATAGGTGGACTGTCCGTTTTTTTCCATCTTTTGAAACTGAATTGTAATAAATATGTTTTTTTTTAAGTTTGTCAGCAAAAAGGCCAACAGCCCACCTGTTGGAAAGTGATTACAGCTGCTACAGGCAACTGTAACACAAAGAGCGTTGTTATTACGATCCCGGCCAAAAAAGACGATATTTATTACACCCTTAAAGAGCTGCATGTCATATTCCTGGGGCACAACTGTACTTGGCAATCTAATCCATAACTGTTCATTCAAATGCGTTACGGTAACTCCGTAGCGTTGTCGTGGCTCTTTAAAGCTTTAGAACGTGGAGATCCGCCATCAACTAACCACGAAAGGTATGCGATGCCGGAGATACCAAGTTGCACCAAGCTTCAGGGCACTCCCCGTGGACGAAACGGTAGAGCACACATAGAAGACGACGTCTGTGCGTAGATTGTCAATGCGAATAACTCTGTGTTACACGAAGTTAAAACTGATTCATCATCACCTATCATTACGACAATTACCTATTAGGATGGGCAGAGAAAAAAAAGAAAACGAATTTATTTGGTTCATGACATAACAAATAGCATAGAAGAACGAGTTAATGAAGATAGAAAATAACAAAAGAAAATTCCTTGTGTTGTGAGAATGTACTAACGGGTACATGCTATAAAACTGTCTTTCAAACCAATCGTTTTGCGTATCTCTTCATTCCTAAAGTAGCTGATTATCGTAAATTAAGGTAATTGTGGTACCGCAAGCAACACTGTCGAGGGCTAGGGCGCGCATGCCGGTCCCTATCGACCCGGCTTACATAACGGGGTTCGTTCACCCCCTCGGTGGAATACTGTCCGAAAAGACCAGATCCACCCCACGCGATCGATCCGCCCGGGCCGCTGAGATTGCCTCCGCCTACCGGTACCTCATCCGTTCGCATGTCCTGCTACACCTATTACTGCCTTATTATTTCATTCGCTAACCTATTTATAGGATTACATTATGTAAACAATATTCATTTTAGAAATAAACGTATTCTATCGTTTCTATCATATTCCTTTACATAATGTAAACAAATATTAATCGTAGAAACAGTCAGCGTATTATGTCGTCTTACATAATGTAAATAAATATTCATTTTAGAAATAGGCTACGTATTCTAACTTTCGTATATGATTCCTTTATTTATTTTACGTTGCCTTGACAAAGTGACTACAGTGCACGTGATGGAATGTACAATGTAGTCCATAAATGAAACCAACAATCATACGACGAAAATCTATCGAGTCTCCGTCTCATGTCGGCCCACATATACCGCGACTGAAGGTCTCTAGGTATATGAGCTACTGGATATACACAAGCTGATCCCGAAACGCGACAAGCCGAAACTGGTCACTATGACAGTCTTTATACTTGTGTACTTGTAAGTTGTTTTATTATATAAATAAATATTAATCGTAGAAATAGCGTAGTGGCGTAAAATTCCTTTACATAAATTGGCATTAAAATAGACGTGTCTTGTAATGTTTGTATTTAGGCCATCATTTCGATTCCAGCGGATTGGCTTAGGAAGTCGTAATTGACATTTCAATTTTTTAACCTATATGTATTATTATTTTCAATGACATTAGATAGAATAGGATATCTTGTTTTATTTTTTTAAATTCTGTCGTTTGTTATACATAATTTATACATTAAAGTTTGTTGGAAGTAAACGCCAAAAGACGTCGTTTGCATGGATGAATATTTTTATCCTTTGCTTTAATCCACTTAAAAGTAATTTATTCTGATTATCTGTTTATTATAGCTCAAAGTACGAGCTATACATAGTACTCGAAAAATATGTATTTAGCAGTGACGTGCATATCGTTTTCACACAAGGCAAGCAATCAGTAAGACAAATTACATCGACTCTTCTATTACTCTTTCTTTATGAGAGAACTGTGAAAACACGTTATTTTTTATTTATTTTGATAAGCACGCATTCCCTTCACAATGTATCTAGTATTGATTAATTAATTCATAATGTCAGAATTAAATGCTCGTAGAACCTAGGGCAAGCATTGCTTTTATGCTTGTATGAGATAAACGCCACTGGTATTTAGTATCTTTTATTGAAACATACTAAACACACTTCTTTGAAAACATTTTCTAAGCGTAATTGCCTATTATAATAGCCAATATCTCACAGTGACATTGTATGTAAACGATGGCCGTGTAGTTTGGCGGCAATACAAACATTTGGCCCCCAGATGAGGCATCGAAGGCCGCTGTACAACAGAGCCTCAAGGGTAGTATGACCAGAGTAAGCGTCGAGCTTAGACTGAGCTTCATCAAGTTTAATACTTTGCGGCATTAAACCCGAACGATGTAATCACTTCAAAATTAACATAATAATTGTATAATCGTAACCAAAACAATGTCAAAAAATTATACGTCTACTGGCTGTGAGGATTCGGCTTTGCCCGGGTAGAAATAAATTATCTACTTGGAAATTGATTATCAAAAACGTCAATATACGTATTATTTCATTTCTAACCAAAAAGAGAAATATCAATTCTTATATTGTTTATTCAAGATTGACGTTTTTTTTTTATTTAACAAACTTTAATTAATTTCCCCCCATTAAGGGTGGTGTGCATTCCAGTAAGGACTGCACTGGTTTTTCCTGTAAACATAGACTGTATTTGTTGGTGCTAGTAAGGTTATAATTCGGGCTTTAAAAAATACACACGCCCATTACCGAACATATATAGTCGAATATTTATTCTGGTTGCCTTTGGCGCCGTGGTGTCTCTGCCTGAATCCAGGAACTGCTTCTAGGGCAGCAAATCTCTCGCACTACCGTGCGCCGGGATATCCGAATTGACCAGACTGCGAGACGTGATACCGACTGCATGCCCAAGAAGGTCTCACATACACACAAATCACAGAAACCACCGAAAGCACAATAAATTAAGATAAAGAAATCAGTAGCAGCAATTAAAAAAAAATCACAGGATTTCGAAAACAGTTTCGATCTAACAAGGCTGGCGGCTGGTAGTTGGTAGCGAGCAGAGATGGGCAAAATGTAATCTGCTTAACGATTACAAAATGTAGTCGTAATTTTAATTTTTCTTGCTCTGTAATCATAATTAAATCCATTTGAAACATTAAAAAATCATAAATGTCTATACAATTTTGTAGTGTTTAAAAGATAAATGAGCAAAATACAGTCATATTAATGGTAAAAAACGTAAAATGTAATCGTTAATCATTTTCATTATTCTGATTACATTTTGCCCATCTATGGTGGCGAGTGTGTGTTCGCCGAGTGCCTAATAACGCCATCTATCGGTATGGTTACGGAAACAAAAATACACATGTACGACAAATATAAAATAATCAACTCTTAGAGGACGCCTATATTAAAAAAACCTAATGTAATAAAATTATATTTTTGGCTTCGGTAGTTAAGGCTCTATGACGATCTCAGTTATAACAAGTGTTTTTATACGTACAGATAATAGTTACATCGAAAGTCCTCTGAAAGCTAATAAGATTGTTTTTATAACTTCAGGGAGTGTGTATAAAGTTAGAAGATAAGTTGGTAGGCATACAGAGGTAGCTCTCTCCAGACTCTAAATTGAACTATTAGAGGTAACGTCGGCACAAAGGTAACAAGATTTGGACGCTATGAGATGCCTTGGAAAATAGAATTTGCCTGCTTCAACTTCGAACTTCGGACATATTTATAATTTATTACATCAGCATTGAAGAAGAAAATGAACAAAAACTATTAATAAGTAGGAGACACTGGATTTATTTAATAGCAGTGTAAATAAATATAAATCATGTGTTTAATCATTAACTTTCCAATTTTTGTTTACGTCGTACCCGGCCTGGTGTCGCCACTAGTCTCGAAAAGCACTCGGTTCAGTGTCTGTAGGGCGTAGCTGTTACGCGACACCCAATGCTGACGTCGCAATAATATTAATTTTTAAAGTGGTTGAACACGTAATTGCCATACATGTGTATTTTATTTCCGTACGCCTGCTGCTAGATATCGTAAATCCACACATAAACTCGCCCTGGAACCGGCGGTTGAAAGTTGTTGTCATTTCGACTGCACTGTACATTCCATCGGTTGCGTTGTAATTACTTTGTTTTTTTTTAATCAATTTATTTAAAGGGCTTTTGACTGCCGCATGCAGTCATTCCAGCCCTATCGTGCTACATCATAAATAAAGATATAAAAAATAAAAATATAAACATTACACTAAGTATAGGCACACTATAATTACTTTGTTGAGCTAGTATAAAAATAAAAAGACTGAAGTTAGCAGTTTACGTGGGAGCATTTGCCACCCCCTGAGACCATAATAGCTCACTCCCTCGACGGGGAGGCTGTGGAGGTCCCCCCAAACAACATTACCGTCGAACCTCCAATATCACAACGCCCTACAAAACGTGTCTCACTTCTGTCGAATTTCACTCCATGTTTATTTTTTACTAGAACTTTCGATCACAATTTCATAGTTATGTTATAGTATATCTTAGTCGTTAAATAACTTCTTAAAATCTATTTTGTTACGAGAACTCTTTGGGTCGTTATGTAGGTACACAGGGTATTTGCTTTTGTTGTTTTCTATATTTATTAACATATCCTTCTAAGTTGTGTGTTATGTTGTGCGCCAAATAAATACATATTCTTTCTTTCTGTTCTGAACAATGGACCGTTAGAGTAATGGTCAGAGCTATAATAGCTTATTTGTACGGAACATTCAGAACGCGAATAAAACCTTAGCGGTTTTTATTCTACCTTAACAAAAAAATAGACAAAGAGACAAATAAAATAAGGTTTCGAATTTACAAAAAAGCTGAGTAACACTTTCGTAACAATACTACAGAATTGTAGATAGATGGGTCAACTTATTTAGGTCTCCCGGATATCTAGGGAGCAGGAGCTGAGCTGCGTTTAGCGAACGTCCCAACACCTTTTAAGGAAAAGCTTCTGTCCTTGTTCTGGAAATCAAAGCAAAAAGAACTTTATATACTTTGTAACACAGTTCATTTTAGAATTCGTAAAACACTTTGTAGCACTACGAAGCAGTGGATTCAAAGAATTTTTTACTCTAAACTTTGGGAATAAAATTGGTTTTCAGAATACCTGGATTTAAACTTGAATGTTACTGTTTGTTATTCTAGTAGGAAAATAGACTCTGGAGTAAATGTTTTAGGGTATTGTTTGCAATGTTAGTGTCTTCATCAGGGGTGGCAAATTGTTGCCCTTTTTGCTAATCGTAAAAGTGTCGTGTTTCCATTGTTAATTAACAGAATTGTTGGTTTTTCCATTGGAGAAAGAAACAAAGAATATATTCATACCTAGTCACCATTGGGGTAGATAGAAACGGGACTCTCCAATGACTCTTAAAAAAAATGCTAACTTATTGCCTCAATATTCATTACTTATTACCTAGATTGTAAGTACACTTTTATACTGTTTAAAAAAAAGTTACTACACCGCATTTGGTGGAAAGTACAGTGCAAACCAAGGACAGAAGCAACCATAAGTGTGAGAGTCTATTCTAGTCTATATATTGACAGTCGCCGTCGTCATGCCGGCTCTCGTATACCACGAAGGGTCTCTAAGTAGTTAGTGTGAAGTTAAGCGGTACAATTTTTTTTAAATAATAATTTATCATCACGCTATATTTCTTACGGGGTGAGCAGAGATCATATCAGATTGTTTTTTTTTTCTAAGTGACGCGCGTTGATTGACCGGGAAAGGTCTTCACAATTAAACCGGGCGGGTGGGCAAAACACCGTAGGTGCTCTGCCTGCAATTTATGGGTTGAGTGGCAATGCAAGGGCACCCCTGTGGGTACGAACCTCGACTTGGATAGCCAGCTAAAATATACGGAACCTAACGGTGATCTACCAGCGTTTCGGAAGCGACTACCTTGAGAAGAAACGCCGAAAGAAACTCGAGGCTACGTCGGAGTGGAATAAATTACTGGTTGTACCAACTTTGCGCTTATATTTAGTGCCTAAAGTTTCTAGTAGCGCAGTTGATCTCCGTTCTCACAGCATTAGTACATATGAAATATTTATCTAATGAAGGTTCCCCGGAGGTGCCTAAATTCGTACGTAATCTGGAAAAACTCAGAGGCACGTACCGGGAATCCAACTTAAAACCATTCACGTTGCGCATGAAAACCGGTTCCTTTTTCAAAAGACACCCGCAGTGACAAAAAATTGAACTCAGAATATGAAACTAAAAGCATGATTCTAATTCTTATAGTCATTGCTCGATCCAACAGTGGCTGGCAGGTCGCTGCCCATCGCCCTGTATGCTTTTAATATGAGATGCCGTCCATTGTCCATTGTAAAATATAATGATACTGAGGAACTGTTGCGGGAATAGATGTACTTGGGATTTAACATTAATATTCTTGTGAAATTATTATTTACTTTGATTATATAGTGTATGTAATATTATTATTATATCGTTTTGTCTTAAGATTGGAGCTATGCAGCGGTTGTTAACTTTATGTAACAGTTTGTGTGAAATGTGCTGACATCCAAGACACAGGCAGTCCTAGTTTGGGTGTCAGCTGACTTTAATGTGCTGCTTTGTAATTGTTTATCTATTAAATATATATATTTTATTATTGTAGATGACCGTGCAGTGCTGTCAAACGAAGGTTGCTTCTTCAAGACTTCATAATTGTAAAATGTCAATTGGCTATCGATTTTCAACGCGGATGTAGTGACAATGGAAACGCGTTCCCGGGCCAAGCCCCGCGCCCCCCGTCGCCACCCGGCACCTGTCACGCAGCCGGGGTCAACGACATCAGCTGAGCGAACCTGCGCAACAAGGGATGATGCCCGTCCGCACTTATCTGTGCAGGAACAGATCAAATGCGCTTGTGTTTACCATACTTTGTCATACAATTCAATTCCAAAAAATTGGAATGATTTGCTACCCCTTATTAAAGTACTAATAATAATATATCGTGACGTTATATCCCTTGCCGGGTGACTAGAGATACATTAGTGACTATGTCGCCCGGGCAGTAGACTTGAGGGAGTCTGCTGCCCGGATGAGAGGGAGGCGATGCACGGTGTCCGGCGCATCACCTGGGAGAGAGGTTTTGGAGGGGTGGGCTTTGATGAAGAGGTTGGCCAACTTTTTAAGACATATTATTAAGCGGGTAAGCTGCGTAATGAACTCGACTACTGCCCTTAGAATTTGGCGCCCAGGGTATGGGGCCCTGGCTACCCCTTTCTTAGTTACAAGGCTGCCAATAAATAAAAAAACTGGTTGTACAAAATCACATTTAGCCCTCCAAGTTCCGCTTTAAGCCGAGGTTCTCAAAACATGTCACGATCGTATAAATTATTCTTGCAACATATGGCTTGATACCCACGCGTGCGCCGGGCTTGGGGTTCGGTTCCCCGTGCGGCAACGCGACATGGTTTACGTATTACAGCAAATTAATTATTTAATTATCGTAAAGTCAACCCTTTCTGTAATTAAAATGTCGATTTGCCGCCGTGATAAGACTCTGAGGACACTATACTGGTGGGTGTAAACTCACTTTCACAATTCATTGCTAAAAGAGACTTTTTTTAATTCTTGAAAAAAAAAAGGCTATTGACTACACTGTCATGTCAGCCCCGTAAACATAATAAATTAAGATCTTAATTCTAAAAATCTATACTAATATTATAAAGCTGAAGAGTTTGTTTGTTTGTTTGTTTGAACGCGCTAATCTCAGGAACTACTGGTTCGAATTGAAAAATTATTTTTGTGTTGAATAGACCATTTATCGAGGAAGGCTTTAAACTATATAACATCACGATGCAACTATTAGGAGCGAAGAAATAATGGAAAATGTGAAAAAAACGGGGAAAATTATTCATCCTTCAGGGCTTCCATTGCGTGCACTGCGAAAACAGTTCAAGATACCAAAAATATATGTATGAAAGAATTATTCCTCTTAAAATGATCTAAAAAAATGTCCCAGGCAGTATATGACTATCTTTTAGGATTAACTCACTAGAACCGTTTATATAGTAATCAAATTTGGTCGAAATTAATTCATTATTTGTTAAGAGTTGTATCAACGTAATAATATTAATCTTTATTCAAATAAATGTGTTGTTGATTAAGAGTATTTAATTGTGAACAAAATTGTCTTTGACATCACTTAATTTCAATGAACATCTTAGAAGATATTACAATAACTTATATAGCAAAACAACGTTTGCCGGATCAGCTAGTGTTTTTATAAATGTGTAAATTAATAGTGCCTGGGTATTCCCAGGCTCGGTTGAATGCACCGAGATGCATCATAAAAGAGTCTCGTGGTAGATGTTAAAACCCAGCCAAAGGCGACTCAGACTTGCTCACTATGAGTTCCGTACAAAGTTGTTAGTTCATAAACAATTTTTTTGTGTTTTAATTTCATAGTTACAGTTTTTGGATTTATCCAATACATTTTTATCCTGATCTAACACAATAACCTCACTACACTTAATGGTAAGTATGATGCAGCCAAAAAACTCGATACCGACAATCAACAGCTAATAAAAACCCATCAGAAGTCGCAGCGATCATGCCGGCCTCTACAAATATCTCTCCATACTACGCGCAAAGGACCCCATAACATGGACAGTGGGAGCACGCTCACCAAAAGACCATTCCAGAGCCCAACGACACTCCAATAGCAAGAGTTAGATAACTTCTTAATCCTAACTAGTATGTGAGGTACCGTATTGTCGTGACTCCGTCAACCCACGCGTGTGATCTTTTATGGAAGGGAGAGCGTGAAACAAGGTTAAATATCTCTTCAGAACATTCGCCATCATACATATGGAAGAAAATGCTCAGTGAGACAATATCTCTGCGCAACTGGAGCGGTTCAAGACGATTTGCAATGCAGACAGCCCTCCGCTGCAACCCATCCAGGATGTCGAGTAAGCCCTGGGCAGGACTGTTCCAGAGATGTGTGTGTGTGTTCGGTATCCCATGCAGGACCTGAACTAGGTCTTATTACAATAGATTCAGTTGATGGGGCATGAAAAGTTTACATGATACAGCGAAAAATAAGTCTGATGAAAATAATATTAGTGTATTTTTGTTCGATCCTTTTTTATACTGGCTCGACAAAGTGAGTAGATTACACCAGATGGAAAGTACAGCGATGTCCAAGAACGGCAACGACCGCCAAGGGACGGAAATCCGCCAGTCCACATACACCACGACGGAAGATCTCTAAGTATATCAACAACTGGATTTACACAAGCTGATTCCGAAACGCGACAAGCTAAGCGAGACGCCATGACCGTCTTGACACTTGTGTACTGTGGTCACGACCCAGTTCAGGTAATCGCCCTACCACCTCAAAACATACGTGTGCAATATGGTGTATGATATAATTATTTTTAATCATGATAAATAATCTAATGATGATATCAAAATAACATGAATTCATAATAAATGCAAAATATGCCATTATAAATACAACATGCTTTGCGACAGATAAAAAATTAGCTCACATTATAAAGGGGTTGTAACCATGCCTTATTATCATTTAAAATAGGGGTTGCACTTATAAAAATAACCTTGAAATGCAACCAAAAAAAATAAATACTATCTTATATGTGGTACATAAAGTTTAATTTCCTTTGCAATAAGTTCACTTGGATACAAAATAAAATTTATTCCAAGACTTTTTTAACTTAAAGTTACACTAAATTCCAAAGTGAACATTAACCAAGTAGATTTAGAGTTTAATTTCATGTGAATATACATATATTAACAAGTTGAGACTGAAAGTTTGGACCCCCGTTTTTAAGGCACGGTGACATGACAATGCTTAGACACAGAAAAAGGACAACAGTATGCTCACTTGACACAAATAATGTGTATGACGTACAGAAATATACCTCAGTTGTGAATGTGTGTGCAGGCTAAGCAAAACGAATACATAGCAATTTACAAAGGAATAGAAAATTACATATTTATTTATTTATAAGAACACTGACATAGTCTACCTTAACACATATACATATAAATATATAAGACTCATGTCAATACAAGACACATTACAAATTCGACTATATTTAAAAGTGTAGTATATGTGTATGTTTTTTTAGTATGTAAGATACGATAAAGATCAGTGACATGCATAGGGTATTTAGACAGGGTAGGCAGAATTCGCGTAATTAATTTGACTACTATATTATGATAGTAAATATTATATTGTCTTCATAGGAAAGATAGAAAGCGCGAATATAGAATATATTTGAATATAAAGGTCCCCTTTTTTGTTTAACTTTAAGCAATTTATTCAAAATTTGTTTATCATAAGGGCATGCACAGCTTGCATGCGTCTATGGAATGAACGCTATTGATAAAGATAGTGTAACTGCTCGCGTTCTGTACAGAGAAATATGAGAAAAACTATTATTAGGGGGTATTTATTAACGAAATAAAATATAAAACAATTATTATTAGAATTTTACCTGTTTGTCTGTGCATTTATGCACGCTAATCTCTAAAACGATCCTGACGCTACATCTTGAACCAATCCTGTATCGCAGAGATATTGAAACTAAATGAAATGAAATGAAAAACTCAGCGTGGTGGGGTCCATATGTTGAGTCAAGACAATAAAAGCTTTAATTATTGATAGTTTACTGATTATTAAATTCACGACGGGACATTATACATAATATTTTTATTTGTTACGTTATGAGGTTATATCGACCCCGTAACTCATAACATTATGTTTCATACCTCACTGAAAGTAAGTTCGGGTCTGGCACATATGACCTCATGCTGCAGAACGTATTAAGGTAAGACGATATAGATCTTTTCGTTACAGTCTACTTTTGAACCTGTTTGTTTCGGTGTCATTTTAGATACTTTTCACGTGAAATATGTTACTTTCTATTAGGTGAGATATGAGTGTACAACTTTGTGTTTTTTTATATTTTATATGTACAATTACTCCGGCGATAAGAACAGTATTCTTATTTAACAGTGACTACATATTCACACATATATGTTGGTACCGTTTACACATACACACATTTTTATTTGCTCATACGTTTTTTCATTTATTCGCTTTTCTCTCACTAATTTGATAAAAAAAGATAAAATCATTTGGACCTTCTGTATTCTCTTTACTGTGGCCGATGTTCATAACAGCGTGAAAGATTTATGTAGGTCAATTCGTAACAGGGTTGTCATGTGTAAGGTCCAAATGCATTGTTTGAACTGCTGCACAATGTGTCGTGTGTCTGGAAGAGCCTATTATAAAGGGTTAAAAAAGAGGTCAAATATCATGTGACATACTACTTTTGCCCCTAACTTCATGTATGTATATTGAAAAAAAAAATCTTTTAAATCTACCTAGTCTGAAAGTCACCTTTCGTAATACCTAGTCTGAAGGTCTACCCAGTCTTTTACAGGCGAGAAAATAAAATTTTATATATCACAGAATAGACACATATTTGGAATCTATTTTATTTATTTGCAACTATCTAATACACCATTTATATTTATTTATTTACTTTTAACAGAGTCGCCAGTGGCGCGGTACAATAACTCATTTACACAACACGTACACAATTACAATCAACAATGTATAGTTCCTATTAAGGCATCCACAACATACGTCAGAGTGGCCTGCTTATTTATACTATATTATATTATATCATCATATTATATCATATTAATGGTAATTGATGTCAAATGATGTCAAGATTATTCGTTTGTGCATCTCTCAATAACCCGAAAACCTTTCTCCTGATGTCGGCATGGAGTCCGCGAACAAATCAACCGAATCTCCACAAAGATTGTAGGCCCGAGACAATCTACACAAAGCGCTGTTGACTCCGAGGTTTGTTCGCTTAAAAGGTGAGTGAAAAAGAGAAACGGCTCGTCTGGAATTTTTCGGGAGGGCTCTGAATGAAAATTTTTGGATTTGCATCTACTATACCATTATCATTAGGTTTAGACAGTCTTGTCCCACTGCAGGGTATATTCCTAGTTTTTTTCCAATATATTTGAATCATCAGAATCCATGGGAAGGGGTTTGGGGATGAAGCCCAGCAAACAATATCCGACGTAAGTCGGCGAGTGTGCTGAGAAGATGCATGCAGCAACAATTGTATGCAATTCGGTATGCTGTGTACTTTAGCCAGCTCTCACGCTGTTACGACACCTCAGTATGATTAAGAGGGAGGTACTATTATATTCTGCCCGTTTTTTGGTTCTAGGGCGATTGCCCGAACTGGGTCATGACCACAGTTCACATATGTAAAGACTGTAATAGTGACTCGCTTTGGCCTGTGCGTTTCGGGATCAGCTTGTATATACACAGTAATTCATATACCTAGAGAGCTTCAGTCGTGATATATGTCGCCCGACATGATGACGGAAACCATCAACGGGTTTTCATCCTTTGCTGGTCGCTTTCGTTTTTGGACTACACTGTACTTACCATCAGGTACTCTGTAGTCACTGTGTCGAGCCAGTGCAAAAAAAAGAAAAGCCGACGCCTACAACAGGATACAATAAAATACATTATTAGGTTTTTTTAAATGTGTTTTCCATACTATTATAATGTTAATCCAGTTTAACTTTAAAAATTAAAATATTTTATGTCAAGAAAAAAAAAACGCTGATCATATCCCTTGGACAGCGTTTCAGGCTAATATTTACATTTTAGAAGAACTTAAAATTAAAAAGATTTGTCTTCAATTGTACAATTAAGAAATCTCAAATAAATCGGATATATTGCTCGAAGCCATCACTCTACAGAACGAGTCGCTATCCAACGGCTGGTGGAAGGCCAAGCGGTCACGAGGTCGATCATCTACGCGTTGGTCAGATTTAATAAAAGTCCAGTTTTTCGTTCCGCTGAAGACCGCAACAAGTAGAGGCAGATTACGAAGACATAATTATCCTTAGTGACTGTATAAAAATTATCATAGGATTATAATCATTCTGCCAGAAGTAACACCTGAGGAGTAGGAGAAGAAAATAATTCAAATCTTTTTTTGATGATTTACTGGTGGAAGGTGAAGATGACTCCGACCATGGACCGCATCCACCCGACAAATATCTATTCACTCTTCTCTTAAAGGCTCTCAAGTCATAGGACCGTGGAAACATAGTCGCTGGAAGCATATTCCACTCCTTAGTCATTCGCATGAGGAATGTAGAAGCGAATTTCTATGTCTGAAAGAATTATAGGTCGTTTAATTATATTAATGGTTAAATATAATAACTCTAGTCGGTTTGTCGTTTGTTAGTTCGTGTATACCCAATTATCTATGAACCTAGAGGATACCCGTCGTATTTAGGCAGACGTGACGTGAAGACGGTGACCGACAATAGACTCTAATGTTTACATGGTCGCCGCCGTTGATGGACTGCAGGACTGCGCACTTACCATCTCGTGTTGTGTAGTTATGCTGTGCCAAACGAATCTCCAATAGGAGCTTAAATTGATGAGATAGAAGAGACCCAGCCTGCCTCGCCCAGGTGCGATTAACATTAAAAATTAGTTTTCAAACTTTCACCCTCATACGGGTAGAATGTCAATAATCTGCCCTTAGTGGATGCCTACGTCATAAATAAACCTAAACTAAACATGTATATGTTTCTAGCATCAATAGTTTAGAGTTTACGATGATGTCATTTATTTAAAGATTTGTCATTTTTATAATTTTAATCGTTCGAAGTTTTACCGTCTTTGTTGATCAGTGATATCACCAATTAATTATTTATTATCAAATCCCTCGAATAAGTTGGTATTAACCGATTTTATATTTAGACCGTCCACGTAACTTGCACTTTGGCAAGCGCCCCTTCCTTGTACCATTCCGAATGCACAAATGTATCTCGCTCCTCATCTAAAATAAGCTCTGAGCTTTGTAATTAGCGTTCATTATCTTTTGCTTTCCCCAGTTGACATTTCATAACATCACACGTGGATATTTCTAGACAGAAATAATACTGTCTTGCAAATCGGTCAGAGAGTCTTTATATTTTGTTCGGTTCAGTGGTTAAGTTAATTTAAAAACTATTTGTTTAGTGCGTACAAAAAAAATGAACAGCAAAAAACATAAAAATAAAAAATCTAAACAGCAACCTCAGTCCAAACTTTCGCAAAATAGCGCTAAAACTGAAGATGTTACAGATTCGCAGATACCTTGTATAGAAAATGAAATAAAAGATGCAAATATACAAGAAATAAATACTGAACTTACAAATCCAGTTGAAAATCAAGAAAATGAAGTTTCAGTACCCAAGAAACCCAAAAGGAATAAAGGTAAGAAGAAAAAGCAAGACAAAGAAGATGAAGGAGAAAAAGAACAAGAAAATGTACAATCTGAACCCGATAAGATAGAAGTTGTTAATATTGATGTGAGTGAAAACATGAATCAGAATTTATCTGATATTACGCCTGTTGCTAGAAAAAAGAAAAATAAAAAAGGCTTTGATTCCAGTAGGGACCTAAAGTCAGCAGAGGTATCAGAAATTATTCAACTGGAAGAAGAAGTAAGGAATGAATCAAAGCCTGCTGAAAAAATGCCTGACGGAATACAATCACTAGATGAAGTAAAAATTGCTAAGAAGAGAAACAAAAAGAAAAAGAACCGTAATGATTCAGAAAAATCTGATAAGAGCGGAGAGACTGCTTCGTGTACATCTGCTTTTCAAAAATTATTAGATGCAGATGAGGAAGAAGACATGCCACTTGATGAAATAAAGGGTCCTGATACAGGCATTTCCACTGAAAACAAAAGTAATATTTCTGATGTTACAGATATTACTCTTGACAGTAAGGTTGATGAAAACCTCTTAAATCCTAAAGTAAGCGTAATTGTTGACAATGTAGAAACACCAAAAGAAGCAGATCAAGAAATAGATGCTCTCCATTGCTTTGAAGTTAAAAATAGAAAGAAAAATAAAAAAGTAAAGAAAGAAGAGCATTCTGATATAATAAAACAGAAGAAAATAAACGAGATCGAAGATCACAAAAAAAATATTGTTGAAAGATCAGAGATGGCACTGGACAGAAATAAAACTGAAGATGATTTAAAAGAAAGTCTTACAAGTACATTTATTAAGGAAGTTAGTCCAAAACCTAAAGCTAAAATTGTAAAACCAGTAGAAAAAAAACTAAAAGGAAAACAAAGTTTACATGAAGAAATTTCGGCTTTTACATTTGAATCAGAAATTAAAAAAGAAATTGATCAAGACACTTTCGAAGACATAAATGTCGCAAAAGTGCTAGAAAAAGCTATCGAACCCAAAGGTATTAAATGTGATGAAACCCAAGATGATGCTAATCAAGATCAAAAATCTACTACAGTTTTAAAGGATGCATCTGATAATGCATCAGTAAATTCGAAGAAAAAACTGGATGAGATTCCTGAATCTGTCAATATCGTAAATGATATCACAGAAAAAACAACTAGCTTGCAAGAAGATATAAAAATTAGCACCACAGACGAGAATCAAGACGCTATTAAAGATGATGCATTATTTGAAACTTTAGTGCCAAAAGATTTTGAATCTAAGGTGTCAGATGACAAATTAAACGAAATACTAAGTGCTATCACCGAAACAGAAAGTAATGAGTTTAAAAAGGAGGATATTAATGATTCTGATAAACTAATTGAAAAGAATGCAAAATCAAGAAAAAAGAATAGAAAAGTGCCTAAAATTCTTATGAATCCGGAACTGTCAACAGCTAAGGAATCTGAAATACTTACACAAACAGAAAATTTAAAGCCGAATGAAGATACTAATGACTATAAATGTACCTTGCTAACTCCTTCAGATGATGTAGATATAGGAAGTGCTAAGGCTGACGATTCTGAATCTTCAACATGTGAAGTAATGCCTGTTATTTTACATCCGCGATCAGCTAGTGAACAATTGAGAGATGATAATAATAATACAATTATTCGAGAAGTTTTCGAAGATACTTTAGATGTTTCTTTATTGACTCAAACTGTGCCGGTAATTCAAGGGTCTGGAGAAACACCGACGGAAACACCAGAATGTTTATCTTCTGGTAATACGTCGGTTAAAATAGAAACAATCTTATCAAAACCTGTAGAAAAAACTGATATAAAGTCAAAAATTATAGAAGTGAATAAAGATATGGAAGAATTAAGATTATCTATAGAGAGGTCTTTAGCTGAGCTATCGGCCCTAGAAAAAACCGATGAAAATTCTGAAAACCGTAATCAAGAAATAAGTTGTGATAAAGTCGACGATAAAATTAGTTTACAAAAATGTGATGTAACTAGCAAGAATATCGTCTCAGCAGGGATTGAGCCAAATGTTGGAGAAAATCAACTTGCCCCAAAGTCACAGGGAACAGGTTTTTTAGACACTGATACTACTTTCATCGAGGGTTTCTATACAGAAAAAATATTAAATAATAAAACAGATCAGTTTCAAACTAAGGAAATAGATGAAGTAGATACATTTATATTAGATAAAACCCTAATTGATCAGCATAAGCCAGAAAATTCAGCATGTCTCGATGAAACACCTCCAGTATGCCCTGCAAGAAGAGAGCCCAAAAAAGGAAAGAAGAAAAAAGGTAGACAAGATCAAAGTCTGTCCACAAATACACCTCAAAGTGAATCTTCTGAAAGCACTATTCAAGATACTAAAAAAGAAGAAAAATCGGAAGAACAGACTGATGCTACAAAAGAAAATAATAATCAACAATCTACTACTTACGGAGATACAAAACCTATTCAAGATGATGAAGTTAATAAATCAACTGCTGAAACAGATTACGAACCGATAGATAATTTTGAAGATGCTCTTACTTCTAGCGCTGACGATATAAACAAGACATTTGAAATGATTGTCAATCAAATTACAGAGAACTCCCAACAAGAATTAGCTTCCAATAAACCCGAAATTAATATAACTGCTCCTATTGAAGACACAGAGCAAAACGATGTCAAAGAAAATCCAGTGACGCCGCCAAAAAACTTGCTTGGTCATCCAAATATTCCTGCACGATCGAATAAATTGGATTACAAAAAGGTAAAAGATAAAACTCCAAATACAAAGCAAGCCAAAGTTAAAATAAAAGACAGTGAAAAAATTGAAAATTCTAAAGAATCAAAGGAATCTCAAACTGAGAAAAGGACTGACAGCAAACGACAAGCAAAGTTGAAAAACTCTGAATCTTTCTGCCAAATCAGCAACTGCGACAACTTCATATACAAATATAGTTTTAGAAAAGTGTTTTTACAAAGCCTATGCCATATCTGCAAGAAGGAATTGATCCAATTTAGGGTTCCGTGCAAGTTTTGCAGCTTGCTGTTTTACTGCAGTCTTAAGCATAAGGATGAAGACTGGCCTCAGCATCAAGCTCTGTGTTTTGCTGTGTCAACTATAGTCCACATCAAAGGTCAGAATCTTACTAAACATATACTATTATAGGTACATGTTTGTCTAAAGATCATGCAGAATGTATTAAATCGTTCATGTAGTTGAAATTTCATGGTGTTCTATTTATAAACATATTTACGGCTTAACTTTTGGCACATGAATGGGGTTTCCTTATATTTCTTATTATTTATATTATATTCTACGGCTTTGAATATAAATCCTTACCAACGACCAAAGCGACGTGCACTCCACTCCACGCCATCTGAAAAATTACCAATTCCATGCAGAATTTTGCTATTCGGCCATCTTGTCGTTGTCTAACCCAACACCAACTTCCAGAAGACCACAAAAATGATAAATCAGCAATTCTTTGATGGATGAAATAGAGAACTCCACCGTTTCCGTTCCAAGTATTAACGTGAATTTATTTATATTTCTTAAATCTATTGTTATTAGGATAGATGAAGTAAATTAATAAGTAAGACTTAGGACTTGAACTTACAATTGAACTAATAACAATTTCAACAGATCAGAAGCATATTTACGCTGATGCCAAGAACATGAGCGGTCACAATTACCGATTACTCCGCATGCAGACGATCCTCTCTTGTGAAAAGGTGCTGAAACGGAGGCTTGTGCCTTGGGAACAGGAGCTACTTCTCTACCCAAGGATTTGCAGTGAGGTATCTTGCAGAGAGTGGAGACAATCGAGGCTGAAGGATTGCGAGGGATGTGGGCAGGTAAGCTGGATCTTGTAAATTATTAGGCAAGATTGCGACTAAGAATCTATTTAATTATACTCTATGATCTAATATGTTCCTTATTCATATTTGTCAAATGTACAATAGGGAGTGTTTTGAAGAATAGTTTAATCTGGTGCCTTCAACATCATTTCTGGGGAGCACTCTGCGCCCTTGGCAATAAGCTCATCCCCTCAGTTTACAGGCTCACTAGCTCGCTCCAAGCGTTAAATTTCTAGAATCTTCTTTTCGCATATTTTGAAATTGCAGAGAGCTTCTGGGCGCAGAATGTCCTCCGAATTATGATATGAGGCTTTTAAAAAAAAACTGTAAAACACTCTTCTAAGTAACAGTACAAAGATGTTATTTTATGTTATATTGTCTAGAAGCGATCCATCATTAAGAGGGTTCTTCGCCTATTTGCCTTCCTTTCATATAAAACAATATTCTGCTAAGATGACACCTTATTAACGTGACTGAGAAAAAAAGAATGGCTAAGGGTTAGTCGAACTCACGTAGCGAGGGTTCCGTACAAATAAAAGAATTTAATATTGCTGTAAACTTGATCCTTGTACATCTGTTGATCCCATACATCGGTATAAGTCGCGGTCAGATTAGCAAAAAAGGTGGATTGTAAATATAAGATCCTATAAGACAGTGCTTTTTGCTAAGGTTTATAATTTTTGAGTGTCTTTCCAACGGACTTTGCCCTATTGGTTTCAATTCCCTTGCGAAAAGGAAAAATATACAGCATAGCCGGCCCTATGTTTTGATTGCGTGGATTTAAAAGTTAATTTTTTCATAGCTTCAAGGTATTGTAGAACTGAGTATTTGATACCTCGACGCGTTGAGGAAAAAACTTTTTGTAGACAGACACACGGATCCTTACAAACGATAATATTATGTAATTACAGATATCTTACTGCTCAGCTCATGTTGAACACCTTCCGAAGAGTCATCAACGCTGGTGCAAATCGTACGCACTCTATCAGAAGCTTGTCCTGCATCAACAGACAAAAGGTCGCCTGGAGCCGCAACTGCCAACTAAAGTACTGAAAACTAATCAAATACCAGAAAAGATCAATGAAGTGTTGGCGTCTTTATTTGAAGAGAAGATTGGTAATCCTTACTAAGTCTATACATTCGAAAGTCTGTTGCGTTTTCATGTCGAAACGGGTGAACCGATTTTGATGGATTTTAGCAAAGAAATAGATTATAGCCTCGTCGGAATCCACACAGGCTTCACTTGGTTGCGTAAATAAAACTTGAAGGGGTTGAAATAAGATGTTAAACTACTACGGGGCTTATTGCGGGGAAATGACTATTTTAGGGATTATAAGTAAAGAACATTAACAGTTGAGGATTGGGAATGATGATTATACGAGTAGTAGGTTTAGCTAAAACTTGGCTAAAACTATCAGGCGCTATGAAGTTCGCTGGGTTTCCTAGTATTTTAGTATTATAACAGCTAAACTAAGTAATATAATTTAAAAATTATTTTATTAAGCTCTTTATTCAATATGGATGTGATGGCCTGGTAGATATTGGATAGAATGGGCTGGTTTCCATGGTAGCAACGCTAATGCTCGTAGGTTCGAATACGGGCACGTTAGGGGTTTTCCCGGCTAAAAACGGATTTGGGGACCACATGCTCACCGGTGAAGATAACGATCGCGAGAAAACCCGCATGGCATCTAATAGAAATGTCATGTGTTCTAGTGCTATAGGAACGGCGATCAGCTGCGCTACTGGTCACGTCGGGCTCGATATATAAGCGCAAAGTGAATACAACCTCTAATGCATCTCAGCTCACTTAGTAAGAGATATAGCGTGACGATATGTTGTTTCAATATTCCTCTATTGCGTCGCAGACTTGAACGACGTCCAGTATGCAGCACTGACCCAGATCGCTACTGCGCCATTGACAGTAGCCTTAAGCCATCAAATATATAGAAGTACGGCGAATGGCATCACAAAAGACTTGAACAAAGTAAGTTTTTTCTTTAATACAGAGAGGCAGATAATATAGCGCGCTCACCCAATAAATACCAATTCATTAATCGTTTGAAGACTCCCATGTCGTAAGAAACTGGGAAATAAACAGGAATGTATCAAAATAATAGAGAAGAAAGAGGCCGTACCCTTGGCCCGATAGACGGGATAAAGAACATTCCAGTGGTTTTAGTCGGTAAGAAGGGTCCCCGCTTTCACAGCAGCGCTGATAGTCCATGAGGATTTTCACCAGATAACCAAAAAGAGGGGTTGGAGTTGATTTGATTAGTTGTCATTGTACAAGTCATATTAATATGTGCCGGTTTATTTCAAATATGGATACAGTTAAGTGATATTATTAATTGTAGGTATCGGCCTGCACAATCCACGTGGTTGGAGCAGAGCTCCAGTTCGAAGCAGACGTGCTAAACAAATGGGAGATCTTCTTCCTACACCTTCGTCCCGACATAAAAGACTTGAGAATTGTCCTTATTAGCCCAGACTTAAATCCTGGGAAGCTACCGTTGGAACTACTAGAGAAAATCAGGTTTGATTGTATTTTTCAACTAAAGGTAGCTATAGGATCGAAACTCTTACAGATAAGTCAGTTTAACTGGAAGAATATGGATTCTCAGGCCCAGGTAGAGTAATATGAGAGGCGATCGAGGGTTTTTCAGGGTCAGTAGGAGTTTGACACACCGGGGTCGCTGCTCTCACAGCGGCCCTGACATTCCTATGTAGGATTTTCCACAGGATTACCGAAAAATGGAATAAGCCAGTTCATCCATTTTCGGTCAGTAGACTTAAGGATGTCTACTAGCCACATGAGGTGCAGGCGTTGCGTACGTGTCCTGCGCATCGCCTGATAGAGAGGTCTTGAAAGCCCGACTAGACACGATTTGAGAAACATCCCGTTGGTGTTGTCTGTAGTAGTCTGGCACATCGGGATCGTCACCCTCACGGCGTCACCGATAGCCCTTTGAAGAATTTTCCACCGGATTACCCAGAAAAAGTCAGTTCACTTTTTTATTTTGTCCCGTTAATCCCTTCTCTAACAGCTTGAGTTTCTCTTCCCAGGAACCTCGTATTCGCAACTCAATCGGATTCTATTTGCGAAGATCTTCTCTCTATATATCCTTTCGTCTCATGTCTATCGACATTAGTTTAGACATTTCAGACAATTTTTCTTATTATAGCATATTTAATTTGAGTCCTAGAGAATTAGTAATTGTTTTTAAGGAAAGATAAAATGTAAAGGATTTTTACTTAGTATTACGTTCGTTGAATTTCTATTGTGGTGATCAAAACAAGGTGCCTAAATCAGACCACAGAATAAAAATATATTCAAAATATTTCAGGCTATGCGGTGATTGCTGTCAAAACAGACGTCGTGTAATTTTCAGCTTTCAAGACAAGCAAACTTATCAGGATTATATAAATGGAGATGAATTCATATATCCTGATATTGGTAAGAGAGTTACGAACAATTATAAACACATCAACAAAGTTTAAGGCTCAGACAGGCACACTATTGATGTCTACTAAAAAATTATAATAATATATTATATATCGTCACACTATATCTCTAATGAGGTGAGCAGAGATAAATTAGTGGGTGTATCCACTTTGCATTTATACACATGTCGTGCCCAACGTGACCAGTAGCGCAGCTGATCGCCGTTCTCACAGCACAAGTACACATAGCATTTCTATCAGATGCCGTGCGGGTTTCCTCGCGATGTTTTCTTCACCGGTGAGCTTGGGGCGCCTAAATTCACATGTTACCTGGAAGAACCCAGAGGTACGTGCCGGGATTCGACCCTAAGACCATTTGCGTCCGCATTATTTTAAATAAAAAATATGTCGAATTATTTATTTGGTGTATTTGTTTTCCTGTATATAGCTAGTTTGTTAATGTTCTCTTATTGCATTGTGTCACTTAATTTTTGTTTTGTGGTTTTTTATGGAAACTTTGCTGGTGTATATTTTTATTGTTTATATATTGTTGTGTTTCCCTGAAAATGTAAAAATAAAGCAATAATGAAGTACTTAAATCAAGAAATGATAGAGTTAAAGAAAAACACGGTACTTTAAAATAAATTGTTTATTAATCAAGTATTAAAAATGATTTCTTATATGTTTAAAGCTATTTGGTTAACTTTCCAGTGTGTGCCTTCAATCCAAACTTCCATAGGACTTCATACAACGGCAAAGACCTCTGGCCATCAACCATCACCGCGGTGATGAAGTTGAAGGCACCCTTCGTGGTTACCGGTCACACCATCACTGAGCTCCGTCGTGACCTGATGCGAGTCAAGGAGTACGCCGAACCCAGGGTTTTGGTGGAGCCGAGACCCAACCCGTTTTCAAGCGTGCGGCCAGACCGCAACTTCATTTCTGATGATGAGTGTCCTTTGTTGTTTAAAAATCACTGTTTTACGGTTTTGTGTGGGTTTTGATGTTTTATTATTATATAACGTTTGAAATTTTTTGTGTTTTTTATACTGGCTGAAGAAAGAAGTATGTCTCACCCGATGGAAAGTACAGTGTAGCCAAAGAAAATCAAAGAAGAGACGATTAAAGAAATGCTACTGGTAACATCCGTCTGCGTTTTTTTAGTGAATTGTTAAAAAAATTGGGCGAATTAAATTTGCAAATGTTGAGAAAAGTTAGTAGTAGGTATAGTGTTTCTGCCAGCCTTAATAGGAATTTATCGAAATGATATACAAAATGATTTTATAAGCAAGAGAGGGATTTCAGAATACAATAATTCGTCCTTTCTTGCATCTAATAAAAATAACTACATTCCTTAATAAACCACAGAAAAAAATATAAACAAGTATCTTTTACGTAGTTTTAAGAAAACAGTTATTGACTCGTTTTCCCTTCGCACTGTATCCTAGCTTAGAACATGCAAAATACCTACTTAATCATTAAGTCACACCCACGGGTCCTTTGGGATTTGTTTTATTTAGAAATAATAAAACAAATAAAAGTGAAATATGCTTTATTTAACATTAAGAACACATGTGAATCAATTCCTTAAATAATTACAAAAATAAATAATCAACATTATTTTATTAAAACAAAAATGATTTCGTACATAAATAATTGTATTGTTGAAATGTTTCTCTAATAAATAAGTAAACATTATACTTAAGTTATACTTCTTCAGAGATAATCCGTTTCAAAACACTGTACGCTAATGTTGTTAAATAGCTATAACTGGTTATACAAATTGTTATTTTAAAATAACAGAATTAAAAACTGATAATCGGTTATGTCTTAGCTTATTAGCTACTTAATAGCTACCTATACATTATATCATACAAAGGTAATTATAACTCGCCGTATTATTCTTAATATGTAATAAAGGATCTAAAATGCAACAATTTAAGCTCGATGTAGAGGCGAAATTCAATAGTTTTCGAGGTGTTTAAATTCTAAGGTTGAAGATCAGCAGCAGATGGCTGCACCGTTGTTGCAATCGGTTGTAGGACAGCAAGCAATTTCCAACAGGTGATATGTCCACCCATACAAAATAAAATAGGGCAGGAAATCAACCTTCTTTGGACGATCTAGCAACTTTTACGATTATCTTGGAATGCGCGCTCTTGTGCACGTAAAATTCTATCACGCGGTAATAATCGTTTGTTTAAAGGCAACATATTGAAACCTGTATAATACATATGATAAATTAATTAAATTTGATTATTATTTGCTTTAAATTCACTAAATCCATCTAAATTAATTGAACAATTTTATCACTTAAATTACTTTGTGAAATACATTTTACTAACAAATATTTTACAACAAAAATCAAATCGACTTAGCCCAGTTTTAGAGACACTCCTTAAATTATAAAGAGCCTTTAAGCATTTTTATGCAATAAAGACTTCATGAGGGTTTCCAAGAGTTTTTAAATGTGTTTTTGAAACTGGACGTTGCTATTACATATTTAGCTACACATATTATGTACTTATAATAATGAACAAGAATATAAAATTTACATAAAATAACACTATGGTATATCTTTTTAAAGTGTGATATAAATAGTTGTAAATAAATCTAATATACTTATCACAGATAAACTTTATTAAGTGTTAGTAATGTCCAAAACAGAAGACATCGGTTATTGCCATAACCTTCGGCCGAAAAGTAAAGTCGACATTTAAAAATCCTAAGAAATTTTGTTCAATTTTTACGTTAACTGAATAATACAATAATTTTAAAAACTTTTAAATTAATGTTTTATCTGACTGTACAAAAACAACTTTTGAGGTGATAAAAATATCTTACGTGTTGTCAAAACTAATAAGTAATAACATTTTGAAATCTTCGACTTCAGCTAAATCTTCGGCCCTTTTTGCCGAGCGTAGCTGAAGTTGAAACTTCGGTCGGACACATGATGTTAGTCACGTAGTAGTATTGTCTATATATGTCGATGTATGTAGATCGATGTATACATGGTTTGAAATATTTATTATAATATTATATAATTTCCATTTTGAAAATAAACAACTCATGTATGTTTTAATTTCATTATTATGACTTCATTTACGAATTTATCTTACAAAAAATCAAAATTTTAGTCCACTTGTCTTTATATGTCTTTAATACTTCTTTTATTAAATAGATAGCAAATATGCGATCAAGATAGACCGTAGATAGACTATATGCTTTATAATATTAGCCAGTGCATGATCAGATGTGTCACAATACTTCTGTAAGGCTACATTACGGTGGTTACTGTCAATATTCTACATATTTTTAAATAACATTTATTATATTACAATATAATTCTTACAATATTTAGGCTTACAAAAATGATCTCCAAAAATATTAAGATAGGTTGTCTTAACTCGCAAATTATAATATTTTCACATCAAACATATTCCGGAATAACGTCATTGGTGCCAATTTGCATTTTGTTTTACGGGAGGTTTTCCATTATTACTTTTGAAATGTTTGTGATATTTTTGTAGTATTATTAAAAAATTAAAAATATATAAATAGTGATTCATAAGTTTAAAAACCATTTACCACCCAACATTAATAAGAACTATTAAGTATGAGTTGGATAACGTTTAACTATTAAGTAGATAGCTATTAGCTAGTTATTTGATAACGATGATAATACCGTTTTCAAGATTTTGTTGCCCGCAATATTCTTCCGGAATACGTTCGATATAAAAAAACGCGTTTTATCAAAAATATCTTTAAACTATATTTGTTATAGTTACACGACTAACACATGGGTAAATATTTTGTCTTATTTCTAATTTTTACAATAATCTACTTACAACGAAGATAGTAAATAATGCTTGTTAGTTCTACAATATAACGCGTTTTTTAAACTAAAACAGTAGGGGGAAATCATAAACCACAAGAAATACGATATTGCCGTATTGACGAGCCTTAGATCTACTTACTTGCAAATAGAATTGATATAGTTCACAATAAGTCAATCGTGAAATTTGACAGTTTTATGTAAGGTTTATTTTCCTGTGTACTCAGTAAAAAATTCGATCAACGGAAATTAGCTCTTTATTAATATATTTTCTACACCAATCTATTTATATTGTGTAGTTCAAGAGTAGCAGATACTATCAAGGGACGAGAACTCATTGATAGTCATTGTCGTCATGCCGGCTCGTAAATATCACGATGGCAGGTTACGAACAATAGGACGCATATAAATCTGCACCTAGTAAATACCGTTGTCGCGTTGATTAATACAATTATGGTCGACAGTTTTTAAAGGTTACTTTGCCTATTTTGTGAATTTTTGCGGAACATCACTTTCTGACCTAAAAATTGAGAATTCTATTTTTTTCTTTTCAAACAAAAAGATCTATTAGTTTCCAAATATAATAATGTCATATCTCTTGTATTTTAGTCTATCCCCATACTGTCCTAGTTACAAAACACAATACAGGGCATTGTACTTAAATAAATATAGATTCATTTCGGTATCAGAATATAATAACGGTTTATAAACATACAATACCGTAGCGACGAAATAACTACGATGGAAAGACTAGATTTGGAAAATTTTATATAACCACGACAGTTTTAGCAAGAATGTCTTTAACACTTGAGTGGGTTATATTAAAACCGTATTCTATTTTAGTATCAAGAATAATCGGGCACGTATACCTACATACCTGCATATAAATTATGCAATTGCTGCGTCATTTCGTTACTAGTGCAGAATTAAATAAAACTGTTATTTGTTTCCAATAACGGTTATCATATGATATTAGCTATTTAGTTTATATACGATTTAAAATCAAATTAATTAATTGTATTTATAAATGTATTGTAAGTGATAAAACTACATCCTAATTATAAAATGTCTGAGGTTAAAAAAACGAGATTCATTACAACAACGTGGAATAGAGAATTAAGTAAAATTAATTCCACAGAATGGATATACTGATATTTGTCTGGAAATGATTGTAGGAAGTATTAATATTGTATGAGTACTTAATTTATTTTTGTATGACCGTGCTGCTGTGCAAAAGTGGTTATACATGTGCTTAGAAACCTTACAGTGCTGGACAGCCCTTTCAAACCATATCTTTTATTCTCATATAGTTTTTTTTTGACGGATAAAATATCCTAATAGAAGACTGTAAAAATAAAAACAGAATGCCAAAGTAAAAATATATGGCCAGTAAAGTCAAAATATTTTACCCTATTAGTCAATCAATCAACTCAAAACCGTATCGCCTTAAAATCTAGTTAATTAAGCAAACACTCTATATTTTTTTTTTTATACTGGCTCGACAATGTGACTCCATTGCACCTGATGGATAGTACAGTGAAGTCTAAGTACAGCAACGACCACCAAGGGCCAAAAATCCATTAACAGCCACCATCACCGCGTCGGCCCAGATATACCATGACGGAAAATCTCTAGGTATATGAACATTTGGACATACATAAACCGATCCCGAAACACAGGAGGCTGGAGCAAGTCATTATGACGGTCTTTACAATTGTGTACTGCGGTGACAATCCAACTCGAGCAATCGCCCTCCCATATCATACAAACATAATATAGAGTAAGGCGAAACGGTGCTAAGGCATCTAATAGACTCACAGAATTCGATTTAAATATGATTAAAATTATTGCTACATTTTCATAAATGCTTTGATATTTGTACGTTTGGTATGAAAAGGTTGACTAGAATAATAAAGGTGTAAGTGTCACTATTTTTCAGTTATCTCATGATTTTTAAATAGTCTTAAGTGCACTTCCCACTACAGACAAGCCTTTACTAGAAAACTTGACTTTGTTCTTAGGTCAATAAAAGTGAGATAAGTACTCATACAATACCAATAGGTACTGTTTAAATCGATCCTAGTTAACTTCAAACAGCACTTGTTTTTCTGTTACTTTTTGATACCGATACCAATATAATTCGACGCAAGAAAACGAAACATCTGTAGAAACTAAAATTGTTAACAAAAGTCAAATAGGATCACAGTTATTTTGATTAAAATTCATAACTTTAGTTTTATAAGTGCTAAGAATAATTTTTGGACAGTAAGTTTATGAAATTATTTCTGTATGTAAAAATAAAATAAACATTAGTGAAAGTTCTGCACTCAAAACACGTCCGTTCCCTCTTAAGTCCATCATAGCAATGTCTACTTTACTGGCGCGACGTGACGTTTACTGTAATTATGATATTAGAGTATGTGTCTCACACACTTACTTAGGTCTATAGGCTACAATTTATTTCTTAGTAAACTGTGAGATCTGTTTTCTAATAGGTATTTACAAGACTTGGAACAATAGATAATTTCTGCAAATCTTAATTTAACTAAAATTAATTGTTACGTCAAGAGAAGTCCTTTGAAGGGTTATTTTGTAGGAAAAAAGCAAATTTCTTTGGAATTGAAGGTATTTTGACTTAAAATATCAGTGATTTGTTCGTTTTCTTGTGACGATATAACTAAGAACACACTTTGAACACTTTACACAAACATTTAGCGATAGAATATATATAAAATATACATATAAGTGGTTTGGGCGCCACAACCAAGGAAGTGCCGGAATCCACCTAAAAGAAATATATATATCACACAAAGACACGACATTTAATAAATGTTAGTAAATAAAATATATTAGTATACAATATAAGAGTTAGCTTTAAGAATTGATACAAGTTATTACTTATCAATTTGACATTAGCTAAGAGCATTATATGAAATCCAAAAGGGAGAGAAAAATTGGATAAGACGTTACGTGAGAGAAAGTTAATAATTGTTATTGCAATAAAAATCAAAGAATTCTATCAATTTTAATCATTCAATATGGGATGGAATATGGAATTCTTATAGTAACGCAAAAGCATAAGGATGAATCAGCAATTCTTTTAATGGACAATTTTCTTATGTGTAAGCAAATTTCTGAGACATGCTTCATTGATATAGCGGTTTAAGAAAGAGAGACTAAAAAGAAGTCCAACGACTTCAGACATTTATTTAACGTTGCTATTTATGAATATAATTACCACAATGTGGCTGTTAAACATCCATTGAAATGGGTGTTTTAGTAAACTTTGTGAATAAAAACCGTCTCTTATATGAATTAATTAATATAAAGAAATAAAAATTTAATAAATTATAACAACAGAATCACAGTTTGATGATAGTTATTCTGCTTTAGAAATCACTCGCTTTTCCGTTTATGGCCTAAAATTAGAAATTCGTTAATAAAATACAATGTGTTGTACCACATCAGAAAATATACATTTTTAACTAACAGGTCACACCAAAACCCATACGTTTTTTAAAGGTATTGCGTTTTGAATATTAATACATTTTTAGAATGAGTGATAATAGCTCAAATTGTTTTTTATAACTATACTAATATGGTGATATCAATGATAAAACGAATTTTATTATACTTGTAATTTATCTCATAATATAGTAATAGACAATTTACATTAATTTACATTTACATCTTAAGACTTTGTGAATTTATAGAAAATTTTTAAATTTAAAGTAATTGTAGATTTCTTAAAAAAAAAAATTTTCAAGTATCTTCTAAACGCGATGAAATTGTGTAAATTCTATTTATAGTAAGCTATAGAGCTACCTGCCTTTTAGCTTTAGACAATCCCCTTGTATATATTTTATAATAATCATATTGTATAAACATTAAAAACCTCTAGATAATCTTACTAACTTGTTTATGTGGATACTATATTTTAATCTTCTGTTAATATCTATAAATATTGCATATCATATAAGTGATCAGTTTCGGCTATGAGTAAAAAAAGTTTGGACTGAAAGTGAGAGATATAGAAATTGTGTAAATTATAAAGTATATATAGGATTTTTTTTACATTCTTTTGTAACTAAAATTTACTTTTTGTAAATGGATTACACCTATATTTTTTCAGAATGGCAGAGGTGCCCTGAAATATCGAGTAATGAAAATGTGATGTTTAGTAGTAGGAAAATAAGATTCTTTGGTGGCGCAATAAATAGCAGTGATCCATTAGCATAAAAAATGAATAAAGCCGTGCATATCACGTGATATAAACAACCACCTGATCTGTTGTAGAGGAAGTTGATGGATTGACTTCTCTCACTTCTTCAGAAGTTACTTCATTAGCTCGTACAGTGGTGTTATAATCAAAGATGTTCTGATTAAAAGATGGCTGACTTTTACTTATTTCTTCAGTAGTTATTAAATATTTTTCTGCAATAGAAGGCGTGCTTTGATTATCCGTTGTGCTTTCATAATTATTTATCACAATTATTTGAGTATTTTCTTTATCTGTACTTTGGGTTTCTATATTATTTTTAGTACTTGAACTAGCTTGTAAGTCAGTGTTTATTATCCCGTAACCCTGCGTCGTTAAATCATGTGGGAAAGTTACTTTCTTTTCATCTGTACTTACTTCGGTTTTAGATTCATAAACGCTGTCTTTATTATCGCGTAGAGTTCTGCCAGTGGATTGGTAGCCGAGATTTTTATTTATCTCTTCTTTATAATTTCGTTCTATATTTTTGGGATAGTTTTCTAGAGGGTCCCAGTCATTTTTTTGGTTAAAATCTGGTTTGTCGAAAAAATCTGGTTCAGAAGTTGTTGTATCATCATTTAAATTCGTTGCTTGTTTTGTATATTCAGCTATAGCTGGCCCCAAAGTGTTTTCCAAATAATGCAATAATTTCTTGCATTTGTCTACAGTGCTTACATCGCTAGAACTGCCCCATATTATGAAGCCTGATGCCTTGGACTTATATAAAGTTGCTATGGCTGTCGTTAGATCTTCCTGAAATTAGAAATATCTAATTTTAGTCGCTATATTTTGTTCCTCAGTATTTTTATTAAAATATTGGTTATTCGATTTTTTGTGTTTTATTTTTTAGAACTTTTCTTAAGTCCTGCTATTGGACATAATTTTTTTCTTGAACTAAGTGTCGAGTTAAAATGGATGGGTATATGTTATGTAAAATAGTAGTTTCTATGTTCCACCAAGCAGTCTGTTGAAATCACTGAACCAATTTTAACGCAAGCTTTTTAATTCTAAAATTATAGCATGTAGACGCCACCCGATACGTAATTGTCGCCCTAAGGGTCGTTAGGGTGTTACGGGACGTGCGGGGTAAGAGGACGCGCGCGCACGGGATGCTTGCGAGTCAGTCGACTACCGAGACGCAGGGCATGAGTACGTGCGTGTGCGTCGCAGTTCGGTGTGCCTTAAAGTGCAAATAAACAGTAAAACGCCAAAATCCGTGTCTTTCTACAATGCCGTTGATGTGTTTGACTCTGATTTTTAGGGTAGGAGTTATAGCCAGATGTACTCGTCGAGTCATCGTCATATAAATATTTTAATAAATAAATAATTATATACTATATTTTAGTTAACTCAAGTCAAATAGATGATTAAATTTCAAATTAATGTGGACTCATGAATATAAAAAATTACCTTAGAGAAGAAGCCTCCGTCAATATATCGGAACCAAAAATATGGAAGGATCACAGCTCCCTTCTTGACTCTGTCGGATTCCCTAACCCTGCCTCGGATGAGAGCTGCCAGTTGAGACGAATCAAGTTCTCTAGAGCTATAGACTGAGGGATACAGCGCCAGACTTTCTGCCCAAAGCCAGTACAACCTGATCAAAAATGTTACAAATACGTATTAGTTAGCCTAGTTCACCAGTTTTCCCTGCCAGCAGTGGTGTCGGCAACTGGAGGGCCGTGGTCTCCTTCTGTGAAGATGTCATGTCCCAGAAGGAGGCCGCAGAGCGAGAACGGCAGAAGGCAGCTCGAAGGAGACACCAGGATGCCGGCAACCGCCCTGGCACATCAGTCCCAGGCGACCGGTCGATTCACGACCAGTTGGCATCAGTTGGTTTGGTTGGCTTGGTTGGTTGGTTGATATCTTTGGGGTCGTGGCTGCTCAGGGTGGGGGCCCTGAGCAACTGGTTTAGCAGCCCTCGAGAAGTTGGCAGGGCATTGTGGCATGCTCTGCCTAAATACAACGAGCAGTATCGGGGAGGCTATCATCTTCCCCCCGAGTTTGTGCCCATCGGGCGCGGCGCGACGGGGCTGTGGCGAATTGGTTACAGGACCCACAGTCCCCGCCAATGCGCAGAAGTAGTCACCTTGGGGTTTTTAGTCGGTATAAGTCCGACACACCTCGGTCTCGCGCAACCCCCCTGTGCGGCTGAGACGGTACTATGAGGATTTTCCCCAAGTAAAAAAAAAAAGTTCACTAGTTTGAGGTCGCTTAGTGTTACTTAAAATGAAGCTATGGGGGGCATCGCCTTGAAGGAAAAATACGTAATCTAACAAACGACTACGAATAGCAACAGTAAATAAAAACCTATTGAGGACCGCAGTGATCATGCCGGCATGCGCAAATACCTCTTCACGTCTCGTTTCACGGGCGGTGGTGACACGCTCGCCGAAAGACGATTTTACAGCTTAACGATTCGGTTGCGTTAAGAGTTAGGAAACTTCTCAGTCTTAGCTGAGACCAGGAATTACCATATAGCCCTGAATAAGACGACGAAAGCACGTGGTTCTCTTAAAGAAGTTATTTTAGATGAATTATTTTACATGCCATAGTCTCTTGTGGGGTAATTCGATTGTGAAATAGTCTCCCGGCGACTGTCCTTGGAACCTCACTCCTTGGTAGCCACTATCAAAAACACCGAACAAAGTCGTGTTTTCTACGAGGTGCGCTGTACTCCATTTGTCTAGTGAGCAGTCTAGTTATTATAAAAACTAACCGATTGTTCTCCTCGGGCACTTTGTCAGCGCAGGCCTCTTGCAAGTTCCTGTTGGCCATGTTGTAGCAGTACGGGAACCCGTAGTACCCCCACATGGCGTTGGGCCGCATCTTCTTCGCCACGGAGAGCGTTGTCTGCATGAAAACGCGACCCGCCTCCTCATAGCGTTGCTGCGCCTGGAAACAGCACGTAAATGCGTTAAGATACTATTCGAATTCTGGTAGGCGGTGCTCGACCTGAGAAATTGTTAGAACTCTCATAGAGTCGTCCTATTTGCAAAGCCAAATAGGTTTCAGGTGTCCGCATTCCCATGCAGAAGACTTTTCGTGCCTATCCTATATGCATATCCAAGGTTTTTGCGATGTTGACATCTTGTCTTGCACATTTGGCTCCTTTAGAAAAATGGTGAGAAAAAAAATTTAGTTTATTATTTCTCTTTGCTGTATTTGCCTTTTTTATATAATTAGTTAGTTACTTTTTTTGTTTAATGTCCCTAGATTAATTTTTGTTGTTTTTGTGGAAATTTTATGTATCTTTTTTTGCAATTTTTTATTGTTTATATATTAGTGTATGTTCCCTGAAAATGTAAAAAATAAAATAAATAAACAACTAGAAAAAAACTAATCATCTTCCAACAGCAGATCAGGTTTAAATCTCAGTCAAACTTTGCACGTCCCGACGGGCAGAAAGCTCGATTTGGGCAAGCACTCAGGCCGCACACTTAGTTAGGCAAACAATTCGAATGAAATAAGCACTTTTCTCGTCTTTTTGGAGTAATAGCCCCTTTAGGTACGTAAGGAGATGTTTATGGCACGGTTTATTTTCCCGAGAAACATAGTTTAAGAGCAGTTGTGCATAATATTTAGGCTTTATTTCTAAACTGCACTCGGATGAATCACATGGCACACAGAAATAAACGCACATATAATACAACATGACTAAAACACACCAACAAAATGTAATTTGCCAGTGTAACTTCTTAATTGGATTTAGTTTTTATTTCGTGTATAATTAATTTCATGGAAATTTACTGTGAAGTTACAATTAAAATAAATAAATAAAAACAGAACATATACTGGTTTATTTTATTTGTGCGTTTTGTAGTATATTATAAATAAACTCTACAAGTATTTCTTAATTCCATGGATGGATGGTATAAATCGGAATTGCGTAATGATAGCGCATCGTTCTAAATACTTGATCTGAACTCGTCTCGATTGGTTTAGTTCCATCTAGCGCTCGCAACTAAAGCGTATCTAGTCTTAATTAATCTTTATTGGAATCTATCTCCTTCTGTATTATAGGCGATATGCTTATAAGGATTTGACGCTACTCAATTTCGGTCTTGGCCAGTCAAAAATGGTCTTCAGTGACAGAGGAACGGGCAATGTAACGATCTCATGAGACAGGGGAGCTCAGACTGTTCATAAGCAGCTGTCCATCTTTTTTTTTAAAATTAAATGAATACGAAATAAAATGAAATATATTTATTTCGCCACAAAGTACCATAACTAAAATTAAAATTTTAAATAACAGTATCACAAACAACATACAGAAAAAAGAAAATACAAAAACAAATAAATATGGCGAAATGAGCCCTCCGTCAGCTTAATGCCACAGAGGAAGTCTGCAGCGCTGGTTTTCATGAAAGGCCCCGGTCGTGTTACATCTTAACAGAATTATTAATAAGCAATAAAAATGCAAAACAAAAGCAAAAAAAAATACAAAAACATATAGCTTAAAGCAATACACCTACTCAAAATTAAAATAATAGTAAGTAAACTATTACATGCTGTAAACAAACCGACTACAAAATGTATTAGTGATATTATAATGAGAATATATTGTATATCTAAAACTAGAGTAAAAGTATAAGTGAAAATAAATGAAATAAACTATTTGTGTAAATTATAATTAGGCTTGCTCCTATTTTTTTTTACTACGAACAGCCAAGGAGTGGAATTCACTTTCTGCGTCTGATTTTCCAATATCTTACGACTTGGGAATCTTCAAACGATGAGTAAAACGGTATTTGTTTGGTGAGCGCGCTCCATCATCGACCTCATCATCGCTTTCCACCAGGTGAGATTGCAATCAAGTGAAAACCTGTCTGTAATAGAAAGAGGCACGAAACCCATAAAAATATACAGGACAGTCTATTTAAAATACATGTCTATGACCTGACATATCATTTGCCCTAAATGATCACACTGAGTTATTAACATGGTCCCTTTATTGAAACTAATTACTTTGCGCGTTACATAATCATTAGCACACGACAAAATCATCAAGCAATTAAGGTTACAGTTCATTAAGGGGTTTTTTCGAGATACAGATATATATAAGGGAATTTTTACTAATTTGCCTTATTTATATTCGCAAAAATAGAAGTATCGAGACTTGTGACATAGAATAATTTATACGTGATATCGTTATCTTATGAGACTTTTGAGTTAACTTCTAAAACTTCAAAACAAATGCTTATACAAATTTCTAGCTAATTTTTGTGATAGAGAGACTGGCTCAAGTTTTTAGATATGACTAGCTGATCCGGCAAACGTTGTTTTGCTATATAAGTAATTAAGTGATGTCAAAGACAATTTTGTTCACAATTAAATACTCTAATCAATAACACATTTATTTGGATAAAGATTAATATTATTACGTTGATACAACTCTTAACAAATAATGCATTAATTTAGACCAAATTTGATTACCATAAAAACGGTTCTAGTAAGTTAATCTTAAAAGATAGACATATACTGTCCATTTTCCATTATTTCTTCGCTCCTAATAGTTGCATCGTGATGTTATATAGCCTAAAGCCTTCCTCGATAAATAGTCTATTCAACTCAAAAATAATTTTTTAATTCGAACCAGTAGTTCCTGAGATTAGCGCGTTCAAACAAACAAACAAACAAACATACTCTTCAGCTTTATAATATTAGTATAGATTCAGCGGGTACGTTCGGTTATGTGCTCGTTTGCCGCCCATAAATGTTGCGCCCTGGGCACGAGCCCTTGACGAGGCTTGACCGTTCCCCATGGTCTGGTCCCGCTTTCTATATTTAAAGAGTTTGTACTCACTTCCGCCTGAATCCACTGTTTGGGCCACCACCAATGCTTTTTCCTCTCAATTTCATAAGAGACGTCCTTGTAAGGAATGAGAGCTCCGAAGTTGTGCCTGAATATCGGACGCCAAGACTCGAAATCTATTATAGCGGCTCCTGTAATAATATTATAATCATATATCTTTACGATATATATCTCTTAGAATGAGCAGGTTAAAGTTCAAATTTTTTTATGGGGCTCAGTGTTCGTTACATTATATTAAAGTCTGAGATTTATGGACGCGATTTTGACTTTGCTTAGCAAAGGGTTCAGAAATTTAATTAATTTTAAAAAAAAACTGAATATATAATATGAACTCTAGTAAAGTCCAAATATTCGCAGAACCAAGTCCAAGTTGAAAAAAAAAAACGGTAGTTCACTATACATATCCTTTGACATTAATTAAGTAATATACATTGTAATGTTTGAGTGAAGTCTAAGAAAAGTTTAAGTAGTTAATAGATATAAATCTTAGCTTTAAACCATTTAAGAGCTCTCACTCACGTTTCAGAATACAATAAAAATATTGTGGCCGGTCTTGAACTCCATCTCACATTCCATCAGGTGCGCTGTAGTCACTTACTCAAGCCGAAAAAAAAAATATAGTCCCAAATTCAACAGTGAGGCTGTGTTGGCGCAGTCGAGACGGGACCGGCATGCATGCGCGCCATGCGAATGGGCGCAGGTCCGAATCCTGTCACATAATTTTAGGTTTTGCCAGATTAAGTATGGATTTATGGCTGAAATTAATAACCTATCCTATCCCCTATCTTAGATTTGTTACTATAGCAACTATAGCACATCTCTTTCCGCATACACAAGTTGGAAAGGAAGAGGTGTATCCATCAATCTGCGAATTAAACGTAGATAGGTTATTAATTTCGGCAGTTAGGCACCACATACTCACCAGTGAAGAAAGCTTCACGAGGAAACCCGTATGACGTCTAATAAAATACACTAGTGCTGTGAGAATGGCGATCAGCTGTGCTACTGGTCACGTTGGGCACGACATATAAGCTCAAAGTGGATACAGCTATTAATGTACCTCTGCTCACGCCAAAAGGCGTTTATTGTGACGATATATTATTATTTATAAATTCAGCATTGTTTGATTAGTAATAGTAACAATCTTTTTGCATCCCAACATTGCGCAGATTAACGAGAAATGTGTGTTTATTTTGATAATACGTTAAAATCGGTTCGCTGGGTGTTTGTTTATAAGTGTAGAGGTCGTGGATTCGAATCTAGATACAGGTCGGAATGAGTCTTGAGAATTAACGATTGGATGAGCGATGTAAATATTTAGCTGTCTGAAAAACAGTATTTTTTTAAATTAATATCTGTACATTTATGTGCATAGTTATAGATTAACTAGATAGCTCTAGTCTGCCTGCGACGCACTGTGGGCCGATTCACAATTTTTGTGGACATACGAACAAAAGTTGTGATATCGACGTAATTTTTTTTTTTCAAGATACCTGGAATCATACCTATTGATTTTGTAACTTACAAAAACTCTGTAAGACGCATAGTTTTTGAGAAAAAAAAAACTTTTTTTTTGTATGAAGAAAAACACGTTGCATTCTTTTCTCAAGTTAATTTTTTTTTAAGTCTTACAGGCGGGCGCTTGACCTCAATCACACCTGGTGGAAAGTGAAGATGAGTCCGACGAAAGACTGCGTCCACTTAACAAATGTTTATTAAATGTTGAACGCTCCTAATTCATAAGATCGTGGAAATATGCTGGAAGCATGTTCCGCTCCTTAGCTTATCGCATGATGAATGAAGCCAATCTTTTCGTGTGGATATAAGGACCATCCACTACATATGAATGGTATTCGTTACGACGTGTGCGGTTTTATGATGAAATAAGGCTGGTGGAATTAGAGAATGTAGCTCTTGAGGACACTCTCCACTCTGCAATCGGTGAAAGACTGCGAGGCAGGTGACTTTACTTCGATGCTCGATTTATTCAATCTTTTTTTTATAATTTAAAGACGAACGCTTGACCTCAATCACACCTGGTGGAAGGTGAATATGAGTCCGATGATGAACCGCGTCCGCCCAAAAAATTCCTATTCACTCTTCTCTTAAAGACTCCCAGGTCATAAGATCGCGGAAATATGGCCGCTGGAAGCATATTCCACTCCTTAGCCGTTCGCATGATGAATGTAGAAGCGAACACCGATCTTGACCGATTGATCTTTTCCGGACACTTTTCGCAAGTCATCGTTTCACCTTGCCGGGGGACGCCTCTGCCTGCTCCAAAGATTGATGGTACTCCCATATTTGAAATTTTGGTATACTATGGAGAATTCTAATTGTATCTCTGTTTCTATCCTATGAATTTCAGTACCAGCTTCGGAGATATAGGACATATTAATCAGCCCTTTTTTTACCTTTACCTTGTTTATCTTCAACTTGGATAATAAATAATTGTCATTAATTTGTAATTATTTTTGTCTGTTTGTATGTAGCTGTGGTGGCGTAATGTATAAGGGACCGACATGCATGCGAGGCAAGGAGAGTGGTCATAGGTTCATATCCAGGCACGTACCTCAGGATTTTCCAGATTAAGTACGACTTAGCCGTTACAAGCAGTGACGTGCATAGGATATTTGGAGAGGGTAGACAAAATACGCGTATTCATTTGAATTTTATATTATGATGGTAAATATTATATTGCTTTCATAGGAAAAATAGATGGCGTGAATATAAAATAAATATAAATATAAATGTTTTTTTTTTATTTTTGTTTAACTTTAAGCAATTTGTTCCAAGCTTATTTATCGTCAGGGCATGCAATGCTTTCAGGCATCTATGGAATGAACGCTACTGGTTACAAGCATACAGCTGAAGGAAACCTTCGCTAGGAAACCTGCATGGCGTCTAATAGAAATGAAAAATCTCTCATATATTCGTAACATTTCTTTCAGTTTCGGCCCCAGCTAGAAACTTGCGGCTTCGGTCAACATTTCAGCTTGTTTTGGCCGAAACCGGAGCACAGGTCGGCCACTGTATGTACATTAGCATCAGTTCAAGACTACCCGCATATTATTCTCTAGACTGGAATGTCAATAACATATCTAAAGATATATCCTCAAGGTAATCTTGTTTCCATTAAACTCTAGTTTATTCCAGTCGTGTATTCTTTATTATTATAAAAGTATTTACGGACAACTTCTGTTTAAAATATTCGTCTGTTTACTTGCACATTACGCAGAAACAATGCTTAACCCGCTCTTGACTTTGACCGCAGCTACGCAGTTTTAATACATATGTACGTTTTATCATGATTAGGATGATAGAATTGGAGATATGGCTTTACATTGCTAAAATGGTTAACAAATAATAATACTAAAAATATATCTTCACGCTATAATCCTTTCGGAGTACGCAGATATACATTAGTGTTTGTATCCACTTTAGGCTTATATGCCGTGCTCAATGTGACCAGTAGTGCAGCTGATGGTCTTTCTCACAGCACTAGTACACATGACATTTATTAAATGCCATGCGGGCTTAATCACGATGTTATTTTTTCACCGGTAAACATGTGATGCTTAAATCCGTACTTAGTGTGAAAAAACCCAGAGGTGTGTGCCGGTATTCGAACCTCTGAGCATTCATGTTGCCGCGTCTACCATAAAAAAATCAATAAATAAAAATGGTATTTAATTATCGTAAAAAAAAATCTTCAAGATTCAATTCCCGTAATGGATGAACGAACTGTTGGCATATCTACAATATTGTACGGAACGCTTATCCCGCGGGTTCGACACGCGCTTTGTCTTTTAAACTTTCCTTGTGGCCATTAGTATCTACGTATTTCCAAAGTGTACTTTGTCTGCCTTGATTCGTTTCTAAGTGATCCCTGAAGTCTCGAACGGAAGTCCTAACAGAGTTTAAAAATCTCGTTAATATAGTTATATATATTTGGAATCGGTAAAAAACGCTGATTCCGAAAATATTATATATATTACTATTTCACCAAAAAATGTCGCTTAAACCAAAATAGCCTTTTATCCCTCGATATGTTAGCAGGTTTGACTTTTCCCGCTTGCTCGCTTGTTGCCGTCTGAACGGAAAGTACAGCAATATCATTGCCGGGTTCAACGTGTTAATGACTTTTATGACTCATTAATAATGCCCCCAAATAAACACATAAACATAAAAGTCTAAAGTTCAACCCGTATCGTTTAATTGAACAGTCATCAATTAAAAAGTATATTGATGTAAACAAAACAATATGCGGACTCTGCAATATTTTCAACGCACTGACCTTGCAGCGGCGTAGATAATATTAAATTAAACTGTTTGAATCATAGACATGATACCCAGTAGACGTAGCATTTTATAAAACAAATACCGCGTTCGGTTTATTCCACGACACCGGCAAGAAGGATAGATCGGTCCACTGTCGCTGACCGGCGCGTTTCCACTGTGAGGCGCAGTTCCACTGTAACGAAGCCTTGAATTTCTTTAGGCGTTTCTCCTCAAGGCACTCGCTTTCGAAATGCCAATAGATCACTGTTAGATTTGTTTCCTGTATGGTTGCTGCCCAAGTCGAGTTTCATACCTATATAGGGTTGCCCTTGCATTGCCACTCAACCCATAAATCGCTGGATGACCTTGAGTGCTCGCTCTCTCCAGCACGGTGAAAATTGTAAAGGCCAACAGCCAATTGTCCTGCCGAAACAAACCGGGTCTGGATGTGGTTCAGTCACGTGCAATTTACTCTTATAATTTTCATCTTTTAATGTAACCTCTTAGGGTTGGGTTCTTATAAATCCAACATTAGCAAGTGCCTACGTTCTCGAGAGACCCATATATCCAAATTTCATGATTTTAGCTTCAGTATTTAAGACAGCACTAACCGGGTTATGACCGGATCATATTATTATTTATTCATTGTCATTTCATTCAGCAAAGCCCTATTTTTTACGCCATAAGTGAAATAAATTGAGTGAGTTAATAATTGGAAATACAACGTCTTCCTTTCTATATTGTCTATGATTATTAAATATGACAAACGACTTTACGAGGTTACTGCGTTTGCTATATCAGCGATCATTGCCTCAGTGATCTAGTTTCTAAGTGTTGTTATACTATTACGTCAAACTAACTACAGTTAAGTACAGGGCAATTCAAAATTTTCCGGTGGTAGGGCGATTGCCCGAACTCAATCATGACCACAGTACACACGTGTAAAAACCGTCACAGTACCTCGCATCGGCTTGTCACGTTTCGGGATCAGTTTGTATATATCCAGTTGGTCATATACCTAGACACCTTCCATTGTGGTATGTGGACCGGCATGGCGGTGGCGACTGTCAATGGATTTCTTCGTTCTTGGACTCCACTGTGCTTTCCATCAGGTGCACTGTAGTCATCATTACCTTCTATCGGAGTAGTTGAGATCATGCGTCCGCCTCTAAGCTATAAGAAAAAAGGCACTTTGTTGAAGTAGTACAAAAACAAATCAAAATGCAATATCATCGTTGCATCGATACAGATTGAACTAATCTGCATATTAATGCGGAAGAGAAGGTCGCGGCCGACAGAGATCGATTGAGCTACATCGGTTCCGAGGGACTCTCAGACAATATAAACGCAAGTTCAACAAATTAGTAACAATTAATTAAAAACAATACTGTGATATGTATGTGTGAAAGGAGGCTCACAGATAAATTGTATTTACTTTCATTGCGAACGAGTGAAGGCTGGTCAGAATTTTATAATATGGATGTATATTGTACACCGAATAATGAATTTTAAGGGATTTGAAATTAAGAGGGAGATTCTCGAATGATCACTAGTGTGGAACGCAAAGAAAAATGTAAATCTGTACATTAATACGTGAAGCAAAAACTTTGTACTCCTTTGTGAAACGGTCTCCCTGCAAGCGACCCCCCTTCCCTTCCCCTTTCCTTCCTTCTTTAGGTTCCCTTCGACCTACAATATTGGGTTCTTTAAGCAAAGCGTGAAGCGATCAGATGATGTGATGGTGTAGGTCAGAATAATAAAAAACATCGTTGAAATTTCATGTTGTTCTATTTATGAACATTATTTGGGTCCACTATTGGCACACTTTATTTTTAAAGCGGATTAACTACTGATTGCCTGGAAAGGCATTTACTGTTCAGCCGGGCTTAGGGGGTGAGCACAGAAGGTGCTCAGCCTGCAACTATTGGCGCACACCTGTTCTGCCTTTATATCTAGTTATGCATCCCCCTCCCCCGGGCGTATTGGACTGAGGCAGGGGCTTATTCAGCAGATACGAAGAGGGCTGAGTATGTTCCTGTTTACAAAAAGCCAGCTATAAGTAAGTGCGCGGCGCTGTACGCCACGGGATTGTATCGGGAGTAGCCATTAGAATAGGAGCCTCCATATCGGCTCTAGTTAAAGTTAAGTTAGTTTTATGTTGTACTGCGTAAAAATCAGCCATTATAATATTTAAACAATAAATTGTGTATTTTTATAAAACCAAAGTCTCGCTCTCATGATTTGACTATCTACTATTTCTCTGATTTAAATCTTATATTTATTGGACCTTTATTACTTAATATTTCTTATTTTTATATTAATTTATTGATGTTTCTTTAATATAAAAAAATAAATAAAAACGAAATTAAAAAAAAAACAGTTTGCGGATGAGTTGTTTATAGTAATTACATTTTGATCTGTATAAGGACATCTTTAATGAGTGAATGCTAGAAATAACTAATATAACTTGTCCTGATTGACTTATTATGGCAGAGTTTAACTTCTGAAGTAAGAAACATGAAATTAAAACATTGAGTTCTTTATATGACATAGGCATCTTCTACGGGCGGATTCTTTGATATTCCGCCCTTAAGGGGGTTGAAATGGGCATTGAAAGTTTGTTTGAAAATTAATTTATTTTGAAGTAAATTCTATGAAAGTTAGCCCTTAGGCTAGCAATAAAAAATATGTATTTTGACGTTTTTAGAAAATAAATACCCAATTGAGTAAATTATTTATATTCGAGCAACACTGGGTCGCCGTAGCTAGTTAAATATATAACTTGTACTGTTTTACAGAAGCTTCGGCATCGGCCAAAACGGAGTCGAAGCTTTAGCTGCAGCCAAAGGGCAAAGTCAAAGCAAGTTTAAAAATAAACACATTTTTAAGAATGCGAACATATTACAGTTCAAAGAGCTTATTCTCATTAAGATACAAATCGCTTACATAAGAATATTTTGTGTTAAAATCTAACTTCTACTCTCTCTCTCTCTTCCTTAGTAGGACCACGCCCGCGGGTTCTGCGGAGTTACGGCTAAATGGAAACTCACCCCGATTAGGCTAGCAAAGTTCATAAAAAAGTTTTTTTGACAATAAAAAGAAAATATAATAGGGACTTGAGTATAGCCATAGTATTCACAGAGCCAAGTTCATGTTCACAAAATATGTGACTAACCAAATCCTTTGACATTTCCAAATAATTAACAGATAATCTTTATTATGGGGGCCCTTCTCCTGTGGAGGCCCAGGGGCAGTAGACCCGGCTGCCCTGCCCTAAATGCGGCCCTACGCATGACTGTCACAATTTGTGGTATTATGGCGTCATTAGTTATGGTTAATTAATATTCCATTTAAATGTGTTTGCAATATTTTTTATTAAGCAAATACGACATCATTAAAAAACAAACTTTGAAGTATAAAATTAGGAAATAAAAGGAAATCATATATACGCGTCAAAAGTGAAGTCAATAATATAACGTCACGCTATATACCTTTCGGGGTGAGCAGAGATGCATTAGTAGTTATATCCACTTGGTACTTATATGTCGTGACCAACGTGTCCAGTAGGGCAGTTGATCGCAGTTCTCACGGCACTAGTACACATAACATTATTATTGTCAATATTACTTATAGGCGAACGCTTCACCTCAATCACACCTGGTGGAAGGTGAAGATGAGTCCGATGATGAACCGTGTCCGTCCAACAAATGCCTATTCACTCTTCTCTTAAAGGCTCCCATGTCATAAGTTTGAAGCTGCTCGCGTCCGTAGGCTTTACCCCAGTTTCCCTACACGTGACTCCTGGGTGGTGCTAAACGAGCAGCATCGAGGTGGTAGGGCGTCGGTGCCCGTCTGGATCGCGACCACAGTGCATGGGTGTGAAGCCTGTCATGGTGACCAGTTTCGGCTTGTCGCGTTTCGGGATCAGTTTATGTATATCCAGTAACTCATATGCCTAGAGACCTTCAGTCGTGGTATATGCGGGCCGACATGACGATGTAGACTATCAGTGGATTTTCATCCTTTGATAGTCGCTTTCGTTTTTGGACTACACTGTGCTTACCATCAGGTACTCTGTAGTCACTATGTCGAGCCAGTGTAAAAAAAAAAAAAGATCGCGGAAATATGGCCGCTGGGAGCATATCTCACTCCCTAGCTGTTCGCATGATGAATTTAGAAGCGAATCTTCTCGTGCGGATATAAGGAACGTCCACCACATACGGATGGTATCCGACGCGATGACACGACAACATTAGTATTTGATATAATTTGTGTATCTTTACGAGTGCGATAGTTGCCTTCATCGATGAGCATGTGGTGCCAAATCCGAGTTAAATCTGGAAAAACCCAGAGGTACGTGCCGGGATTCGAACCTACGAGCACTCGTGTCGCCGCACATGATTACCGGTACCTAATCCACTAGGCCACTACAGCCACAATAATATAATTATTATAAATACTTTAACGGGTTTTATACGCAAATTAACTTACTGTTAATCATGGCTTGGCGATTCGAACTGGTTACACAGGTCATGGTCACGAGCAGACCTACCACTAAACTAAGCTACACTTTTGAAAAAGGTTATACGAACCGCTAAATTCCTCATCAGGAATGCTCTGGTCGAGAACAGTACGGAAATAGCTGATGTGTTTCTTTAAATCGCCCTCCTGGGGGACGCCTCCATTCCGGAACTTGATCCGTCCGCTTGTCACATTCTTCAACAGCGCGGGGAAAAGACCAGGGTCGTACAGGATCGAGATGACCTCTCCTCGGAAGCTGTCACCGTGGTTCTGGTGGATGCCTGTGATCAAAACTGTAGATTAACAATCCCATATACTACATCTGATAGAAATTTCATGTGTACTAGTGCTGTGAGAACGGTGATCCGCTGCGCTACTGGTCACGTTGGGCACGATATATAAGCGTACATTGGATAAAGCCACTAATGTATCTCTGCTCACCCCGAAAGGGACATAGCGTGATGATATATTATTTGTATAATAGACGAAGCAAAATCCTTACATACCGTATTTCTCGTACAGGTTTTTGAATGGTATCCTCTTGCTCTGGCACTGTATTGTTGGCACGTTCCAGTAAACCTTGAAGGGCTTGCTGGGCTCCTGGTAAGGGGTATCGTCATTTTCGCTGTTTCCCATCTCTACCACGTAGTAACTGGGAATAAGACAGAACTTTAAATAATGATCTGCATTAGCAGAGATGACCAGGGTTAAAGCACTGTGCTTTACAACAACAATAATAAATTACGGAAACTCTTTGTGTTATAACCGGGACCTTTTTAACACGTTTATCGTCACCCGGTTATGGGTGACGCTTTTCTTGTTGATGTTAATAGGATTTTTTAAAGGAATTCAATAAAATGAGCACTCTATAAACAAAATGTTAAAATACTAAAAGTGTTCATATTATAGCATTACCTTTCAGTGATGTATATACGATAACATTATAACATTTGGGGTGAGGAACAATATTCCCTGAGATAAATCGAAGACATCACAATATAATCAAAATATCAAAGTTACATTGTTTGTATTCCTGCATATCGCTTAAGTTAAGGAGAATTTTGGCCCAATGATGGATGCAAACGAATCGCGCTGGCTGACGAACGTGCTATTTTTTCTCCAAATTTCAACTGTTTGTAACAAAAAAGCGATTCTCTAGATAGAAGTGTAACCAGTCTGTCCATTTGCGCAGAAATATTACCTCAGTAAGCGTTCTGAAGAGTTAAGTAACCTTCTTCCACCCTCTCCCTTCCATACAAGAACCACGCGCATGGGTTTGCGGAGTCACAGCTATAGAGTATCTCATATCCCAACTAGGACTAAGAGATTTTCTAACTCTTATATATCGTATCCAACGTGACCAGTGGCGCAGCTGTTCGCCGCTCTCACAGCACTAGTACCTACACATCACATTACTACTAAATGCCATGCGGATTACCTCACGATGTTTTTCCATAAAAGCTTCCTATAATATTATGGTAATTGATAATTATAATAAATACTACCGCATTTGTCACACCCTAGATTTATTATATTGTATTTACACTTCCTTATAAAGAAAGAGCGAGTAACAATATACATTGATTTTATTGTATTTATTTATTTATTTATTTTTTACACGGGCTCGACATAGTGACTACAGAGTTCCTGATGGTAAGTACAGTGTAGTCCAAAAACGAAAGCGACTATGAAAGGATGAAAATCCATTGATAGTCTCCATCGTCATGTCGGCCCACATATACCACGACTGAAGGTCTCTAGGTATATGAGCTACTGGATATACACAAGCTGATCCCGAAACGCGACAAGCCGAAACTGGTCACTATGACGGTCTTTACACCCATGTACTGTGGTCGCGATCCAGACGGGCACCGACGCCCTACCACCTCGCTGCTGCTCGTTTAGCACCACCCAGGAGCCACGTGTAGGGAAACTAGGGTAAATCCTACGGGCGCGAGCAAAATGCAATATGTATGCGCATATAATTGAGATGGTAGAGCGATTTTCTGAACTGCCTCATGACAACGCCCCAAGAGGGAAAACCACCATATTGTCTTGCTTTAGCATTTCGGAATCAACTTCCGTAATGTAATAACCACGTGAGCAAGGAAATTGGAATATAGTTTTAATTCAATGCTAATAGAGGATTTTTTATGGATGGTTGCGTAGGTTTTTAAACGTAGAACTAAAGGAAAAACTGGCCAAGCGTGAGTAGGTGTCGCTCACCGAGGATTCCGTATAAATAAACTACGAAAGTATTGTACATTGCTTTACCGGAAAGATAAATGAGATTTAGGAACAAATTTGTACTTAGAAGTCCTCTAAATCTTGCTTTTGCCGAGTCGTTAAGATGTGAAATCATCTTCCAGCGAGCCTGTTTCCATCGTCTTATGGCAATGGGTCCCTTAAATAAATCGTGACAAGATATTTATACAGGCCGGAATGTTCACTGCTATTATAGATTTTTCTTTACTATTGATAATCATATTAATTTTTAGACATTTTGTTCGAAAGAACAATACGCTGTTGGTCAGGAAAGACTTTCACAACTAAACCAGGCTTAGGGGGTGTGCCGTTATGGTTCTCAGCCAGTGATTTATGGGTTAGGTGGCACTGCGAGGTCACCAATGTTGGTTGGCCTCGATTTGGGCAACCAGCCAGGGAGAAAACTTAACAGCAATCTAATAGCGTTTCGAAAGCGACTACCCTAAGAAAAAACGCCGGAAGATACTCAAGGCTTTGTCGGAGTGTACTCAAGGCTACGTCTGAGTGTACTCAAGGCTACGTCTGAGTGTACTCAAGGCTGCGTCTGAGTGTACTCAAGGCTGCGTCTGAGTGTACTCAAGGCTGCGTCTGAGTGTACTCAAGGCTGCGTCTGAGTGTACTCAAGGCTGCGTCTGAGTGTACTCAAGGCTGCGTCTGAGTGTACTCAAGGCTGCGTCTGAGTGTACTCAAGGCTGCGTCTGAGTGTAGTCGTTATGCCTACTCAATTTAGGTTGTAAGTGGCGGCCTATAGAGTTCGGGGACTATGGAAATAAAATGCGTGTTGCTGTTAACTGTGTATTATCCGAACTAACTTAATCGACGGACGCAGCCGTCTCTAAATACATGCATACGTTCCTCATTTATGCAATATTCGCACTTTCATAAATTACGCTATCAAAATTAGTTACTTACGTTAACATTATACTATGTGCCCTACACTCAAGATAGAAAAAACTTTACGTATATTATACGGTAAGTCGGAGCTCCATCAAAGAATGATCTCAGAGCTGTCAATCCTAATTAGAGGTGATTCCGTCCCACTGGTTACGATAATTAACGCTTCGGCATCGCATCGACGTAGTGACATCACTATTCGGAAATAATACACACATACTGGTTTATTTGCAACTGCATTTTTCTACAGTGAACTGAAATGTGTGACGGTTTGATAGCGCAGATATAATCAGAAATGAGCAAAATATAATCTGATTAATGATTAACGATTACAAAATCTAGTCGTAATTATAATTTTCTTGCTCTGTAATCATGATTAAGTCTATTTAAAACATTAAGAAATCATAAATGTGTATACAATCTGGGATTTTGTAGTGTTTAAAACATAGATGAGCAAAATACAGTCGTATTAATGGTAAAAAACGTAAAATGTAATCGTAATCATTTTTATTAATCTGATTACATATTGCCCAGCTATGCCTATAGTAGAGCTGAGATTTATAAAGGCATAATGTGCTCGTATATGTAATAAGCAGTGTGCCGACCGAACTAGGCCGTGACCACAGTACGCAACTGTAAAGGCCGTCATAGTGACTCGTTTCGGCCCGTCGCGTTTCGGGAGCAGCTTGTGTTCCAGTTCTTCATATACCTAGAGACCTTCCGCCGTGGTATATGTGGGCGGACATAGCAATGGCAACTGTTCTTGGGCTATAATGGATTTTCTATCATGCACAAAGCAGGCACTTTGTCGAGCTAGCATAAAATTTTTTCGTGGTAGGGCGATCGCCCAAACGGGGTCATAATCATACAGTAGCGTTCATTCCATAGATGCATGCAACCACTGCATGCCCTGACAATTAATACGTTTTGACTAAATTCCTTAAAGTTAAACTAAAAAAAGAACCATTTATATTCATATCTATTCTATATTCATGCCAACTAGACCTTTTGGGAGTCGAAGCTGCTCGCGTCCGTAGGATTTACCCTAGTTTCCCTACACGTGACTCCTGGGTGGTGCTAAACGAGCAGCAGCGAGGTGGTAAGGCGTCGGCGCCCGTCTGGATCGCGACCACAGTACATGGGTGTAAAGCCCGTCATAGTGACCAGTTTCAGCTTGTCGCGTTTCGGGATCAGCTTGTGTATATCCAGTAGCTCATATACCTAGAGACCTTCAGTCGTGGTATATGTGGGCCGACATGATGACGTAGACTATCAATGGATTTTTCTATGAAATCAATATATATTTACTATCAATATATGAAATCAATATAATATTTACTATCATAATATAATGTTCAAATTAATTGCGCGAATTCTGCCTACCCTATCTAAATACCCTATACACGTCACTGTAATCATAGTACACAAGAGTAAAAGCCGTCATAGTGGCTCGCTTTGGCCTGTCGCGTTTCGGGATCAGCTTGTGTACATCCAGTTGTTTATATACCTAGAGACCTTCAGTCCTGGATCAATGGATTTTCATGTATAAGGCTCAGGTCTGGCCCTGCACAGAGTACTGTTCGCATCTTTGGGACAGTTCTGCCCAGAGCTTGATGCCCTGGATGAGTTGCAGCGGAGGGCTGTGCTCATTGTGAATGATCCTTATGTGACAAAGGATCTTGAACTGCTCTAGTTGCGCAGAGATATTGCCTCACTGAGGGTTTTCTACCATCTGTATCACGGCGAGTGTTCTGAAGATTTATTTAAGCTTGTTTCACCCTCTCCCTTCCATAAAAGAAACACGCACATGGGGTTATAGAGTCACGGTTATAGTGTAGCTCATAGAAGAAGAAGGAGGTAGAGGAGGAGGAGGAGCGAGGAGTAAGAAATTCTCTAACTCTTACTATTGCCGTGTCGTTGAACTGTGAAATAATAATAATTTTTACTAACAATTACACACATTGTCTTAGTCCCAAATTAAGCTTGCGCTTGTACTATGGGTACTAGACAAAGATATGCATACTTAAATACATATTATACAACCATGACTCGTGACAAACTATTCTGCACATCACAGAAAAATTTACCACTACCGGGACTCGAACCCAGGACCTTAGCATCGTAAGTAGGGATGCTACAAACTGCGCTATCAGGCCGTCAAAATGGAATGGAATGGTCTTCCAGCGAGCGTGTTCTCACTGCCCTATGATATATGATACGAGGTTCTTTATGCGAAGCTTGAAGATATATTTGTGCAGGCCAGTATGATCGCTGATAGCATTTCCTTTGCTGCAGATAGTCGTTGTCGCTTAGTGGGCTGCATCATACTTACTATCAGGCGAGGTGTAGTCCCTGAGCCGAGCAAGGATAAAAAAAGTCACATCAAAATCGGTTCAGTAATTACTACGTGGTGCACGTGCAAATACCGTTAGGTTCGTTTTTCAACTGGCCGGCCGCCCAAGTCGAGGTCCGTATCCACAGGGGTGCCCTTGCGTAGCCGCCCAACCCATAAATTTCGCTGGCTGAGCGCCCTCTGCGTTCGCCCACCAAGCCCGGTTTTGTTGTGAAGGTCTTTCCCAGGCCACCAACGTAGGACACGCCGAAAAAAAAGCACGTGCAAATATACATACATACATTTTGGAAGACTATTTCTTCTTCGAACCCGCTCAGTAATCTGACCTTCCCACGCGAGGACGGACGGACTGACTGACAAAAAGTTAATATGCATAGGTATGTGATTTATTATTTACTTTGCGAATAGGGTTGACAACGTTGGCTTTTTAGGTCGTGTCCGGCCAAATATTTGTGTCCAGCCTGGCCGGCTTTTCGATCTAACAATTATTATAAAAAAATAATTTATAAATACGCGTTTGTGGTAAACGCCCTAAAGGACGTTAGGGTGCTATGGGACGCACGGGGTAAGAGGATGCGCGTGCGCACGGAATGCTTGCTAATTCAGTCGACTGCCGAGACCCGAGGGTAGGGTACGTGCGTGTATGTCGCAGTTCAGTGTGCCTTAAAGTGCAAATAAATAGTAAAACGCCAAAATCCGTGTCTTTCTACAGCCACACCCACGTCCACAGGTCATATAGCTAATAATTATATATTAGCCGAGAATCAGCACTGGGTGACTCAGTTGGTCATCTAACGTTTGATGAGCTGCCACAAACAGGCACATAAATACACAGACACAGATAAAGACGATCTGGTGGTTTCTGGTGGTGCTAGGGCGATTACCCGAACTGGGTCAAGACGACAGTGCACAAGTGTAAAAACCGTCATAGTGACATGCTTTGACTTGTCGCGTTTTGGGATCAGCT